>CM023863.1:18359072-18959072 GCA_013389735.1 Phaseolus lunatus | reverse complement strand
ATGTATTTCACATTTAAATCTCAAACAGCTTCAAACAATACCAAAAACAGGGGAGTTCGAAATCCGTATTTAAAACCGGCGACCACGTCGCCCAACCACATAGAACAGAGCATTGCGAAAGGAAACAGGAAACTGGCGACCACGTCGCCCTTACTTCAGAAACAGCTAATCTATGGCTTGTATTGAAAATGAAGGCTAGCTTCCCTTACCTGGACTTGCGCAAAACAGTACGACCACTGTTGTCTCTGGTGCATGCCAACCACTGCCCTGAACAGTACGACCGCGAGTGTCTCCTGCGCATGCCAACATTCTGATGTCACCACTCTGAAACACCCTTTTTGTCTACGTGGCGCGCGTGCAGGACGTTTCATGCTGGGAGTCTGGGTCCTACTTTCTCTGCGCGAAGCTCGACATCGCGCGATAACCTTCCACCGATGACCGCTTGCGCGATGACTATCCATTGAGGTCTCATACTGGCAAACGACCGATGTCTCTCCCTGGAGGACGACCGATGTCACTCCCTGGAAGACGACCGATGTCTCTCCCTGGGAGACGACCGATGTCTATCCCTGGCGACGCCCGCATGCCTCTCGCGACCCGGCGATGCCTGCATGCCTCGCGCCCCGACGACGCCCGCATGCCTCTCGCGCCCTGGTGACGTCCACATGCCTCGCGCCCTGGCGATGCCCGCATGCCTCTCGCGCGCCCTGGTGACGTCCACATGCCTCGCGCCCTGGGGATGCCCGCATGCCTCTCGCGCGCCCTGGCGATCATGTGTAGTAGGCGACCGGCGATTATGTACTGACCAGGCGATCTTATAGTCTTATAAGCTACACTTTCCTTCCTTTTTATTTCAAATGAAAACATACTTAGAATTCATTTAAATTATACCCTTTTATTCCAATTTAATTTTACAGGTCCTTACAGGTTGCATATGCTTCAAGGCAACTCAAGGTTCATGAGAGAAACTACCCTACGCATGATTTGGAGTTGGCGGCTGTGGTATTTGCCTTGAAGATCTGGAGGCACTATTTATATGGAGCTCGGTTCCAGGTGTTCAGTGACCATAAGAGCCTGAAATACCTGTTCGATCAGAAGGAACTAAACATGAGACAAAGAAGGTGGATGGAGTTTCTAAAGGACTACGATTTTCAACTCATGTATCATCCAGGAAAGGCTAATGTAGTGGCAGATGCTCTGAGTAGAAAATCAATACAAGTAGCCACCATGATGATGGAAGAACAGAAACTGATCGAGCAGTTCAGAGACTTAAACCTTGGGGTAGAATTTCACGTAAATCACATTAGTTGTAGTAGGCTGGCTATAACTAATGACTTCCTTGGGATGTTAAGGGATAAGCAGTTGAAGGACCCTAGCCTGAAGCGTACTGTGGAGTCACTAGGGACAGATCAGGCTAGAGACTTTGTGATGGGCGACGATGGGATCTTGAGATTTAATGGCAGGATTTGCATCCCTGCAAATGGAGAGTTGAAGAAGATGATCCTAGATGAAGGTCACAAGAGTCGCCTTAACCTACATCCAGGCATGAACAAGATGTACCATGACTTGAAGGAGTCATTTTGGTGGTCGGGCATGAAGAGAGACATCGCCCAGTATGTTGCAACCTGCTTAACGTGTCAGAAGGCGAAGGTAGAGCATTAAAGACCTGGCGGGTTGTTGCAGCAACTGGATATCCCTGAGTGGAAATGGGACAGCATCGCCATGGATTTTGTCACCCATTTACCCAGATCGGTAAAGGGTCATGATGCAATCTGGGTCATCATTGATAGGCTGACGAAGAGTGCCCACTTTCTTCCAGTGAATACGAAGATGCCTATGGCCAAGCTGGCACGGTTATACATCAAAGAAATAGTAAGGTTGCATGGAGTGCCTTCCAGCATCGTTTCAGATAGAGATCCCAGGTTCACTTCACGGTTTTGGCAGACCTTACAAGAGTGCTTGGGAACTAAGTTGAGGATGAGCTCTGCATATCATCCCCAAACAGATGGTCAGTCAGAAAGAACGATCCAGTCCTTGGAAGATCTGCTGAGGGCGTGCGTCTTGGATCAATTGGGAAGTTGGGATGAGGTGTTGCCGCTGGTGGAGTTTACCTATAATAATAGTTACCACGCCAGTATTGGGATGGCACCATATGAAGCCCTGTATGGGAGGAAATGCAGAACTCCCTTATGTTGGTACCAGGAGGGCGAAGCAGTCTTGGTTGGGCCAGAGTTGATTCAGCAGACGACCGAGAAGGTGCAACAGATACAAAGCAGAATGAAAGCTTCTCAAAGTAGGCAGAAGTCATATGCAGATCAGAGGAGAAAGCCCTTGGAGTTTGCTGCGGGAGACCACGTGTTCATGAAAGTGACACCAACCAAGGGTGTAGGACGGGCGATCAGATCAAAGAAGTTGTCCCCTAAGTTCGTGGGACCATATCAGATCTTAAGAAGGATTGGTCCAGTGGCTTATGAGATCGCCCTACCTCCCCATTTAGCGAATCTGCACAATGTCTTTCACGTATCACAGCTGAGGAAGTACATGGCAGACCCTAGTCATGTGCTGGAAGTGGACGATGTGCAGATCAGGGATGACTTGTCCTTTGAAGCAAAACCAGTCAGGATTGATGATCGGCAAAGTAAACAGCTCAGAGGCAAGACCATCGACATGGTGAAAGTGGTGTGGGATGAGAGATCGGGGGATTCAACTTGGGAGTTAGAAGAACCCATGAGAGAAGCTTATCCATACCTCTTTTCCTTGTAATTCAATTTTCGGGGACGAAAATTTTTCTTGATGGGGAGAATGTAAGGACCTGTAAAATTAAATTGGAATAAAAGGGTATATATTAAATGAATTCTAAGTATGTTTTGATTTAAAATAAAAAGGAAAGAAAGTGTAGCTTAGAAGACTATAAGATTTCCTTGTTAGTACAAATCGCCGGTCGCCTAGACTACACGTGATCGCCAGGGCGCGAGGCATGCGGGCATCGCCAGGGCAAGAGGTCATCGGTGGATAGCCTTCGCGCAAGAGGTCATCGGCGGATAGCCTTCGCGCGAGAGGTCATCGGTGGTTGCCTTCGCGCGAGAGGTCATCGGTGGATAGTCTTCGCGTGAGAGGTCATCGGTGGATAGTCTTCGCGCGAGAGGTCATCGGCGAAAGGTTATCGCGCGATGTCGAGTTACACACAGAGAAGGTGGGACCCAGACTCCCAGCATGAAACGTCCTGCACGCGCGCCACGTAGACAAAAAGGGTGGTTCAGAATAGTGACCTCAGAATGTTGGCATGCGCAGAGGCACGCGTAGACGTACTGTTCAGTGCAGCGTACACGCAAACTTCCCTGCAGAGTGGGTGGTGGCAGCGGCTTTTGTGGACAAGTTGGTTTAAGATGCAAAAAAACCCACTTCTGAGAGAAAGGAACGTTGCAGTTGTTCAAGAGCGAAAGAGTGAGCTACCTCCTTTCTCCTCCATTTCTCTCCTTCGCGCTACGGTTCAGGCATCTTCACACAAGAGTACGACGAGCAACGACTACCATTAGAGCACCTGGGAGGTTCTCTGCAAGTCCTTCAAACCAGACGCAAAAACAGAGCCAAGGCATTCTTTAAGCTTCGTTGGGTTTCGGAGCTCCTGGTGTTTTGCGCAAGTCCAGGTAAGGGAAGCTAGCCTTCATTTTCAATACAAGCCATAGATTAGCTGTTTCTGAAGTGAGGGCGACGTGGTCGCCGGTTTCGTTTTCATCTTCGTGAATGCTCTGTTCTATGTGTTTGGGCGACGTGGTCGCCGGTTTTAAATATAGACTTCGAAATACCTTGTTTTTGAACCAGATCGCCGGTTTTGGCGTTGTTTGCGAACTCCCTGTTTTTGGTGTTGCTTTGAAACTGTTTGAGATTTAAATGTGATACTCGAAAATCTGAACCTTGGAGTGAGTTTTGCTGTGATTGAAATCATTCCTTTAAGTGTTATGTGATGTGTGGAATGTTGTGGATGTGGGATCAAGGCATAGTATTTTCAGGAAAGAAAATACCGTGTAAGATCGTGTAGGACGTGCATTGATCGGTGATGTCTATAATGAGATGATCCTGACTCTCCTGAGATAATGGATTCATATAGATGAAGTTATTCAGGCGTTGAGAGTCGAAGGAGGTTCATATGTATGGGTGAGTCGTGTGAAAAAGAACGAGCTCGGCCTGTTATATGGATTAACCCTGTCATACTATGAGAATGATGAACTTGAGATCGAGAATGTGTTGATGCGCATAGCTGTGGAAACATTACAACAGTTTAGTATGACAGGTGCAGATCTCTAAGTCTAGTCAATGCACGAGTCTTCTGGAAGTAGTGTCAAGTGTCTTGTGTGCTGAGTCAGTGGTAGTCTGACGTGAGAAATGAGGAACATTGAATTGATAGACACTTGATGCAGTTTGTGAAATAGAATGACTCTGTGCAAATATTGTAAAGTGTGTGATTTCGTGGCGATCTGGTGAAGGGAATGAGAAACTTTATAGTTTTATGGGGGTATCTTGAATTTGTTTTATCCTGATTTTTATGTTCATATTTAAACTCTCTTTAAAATATATAGCTTACCCTGCGTGTTCTGCTCTATGGCTGTTTTTCTCTTAAAACTGTGATGATCGTGTAATTTTTACACGGGAGCAGATGATCTTCCAGGAAGTAGAGCTCCTTAGTGAGTGGTCGCCGGGGAAGAGATTGCCTGTTTCTATCTCTTGGTGGTGATCGCTGGATTTATGTCCTGATAGCAGATCGCCTGTTTTGGGGTCTTCTGTTAGGAGATCGCCGGTTTATGTATGGAGACCGCCGTTTTCGTTGTATTTGATTGATTTCGTTAAGTTTTAAAAAAACATTTGACTGGTTATGTATTAACTCCCTGTGAGGAGCAACTTCATTACTTATATATATAATTATGTTCTCTTCAACATTATTTGTTTACCTTTATTTTCATTATATAAATATGAATAGTTTTTGGCGGGATGTTACAATGAGCAGAAGAAACACAATGGATCCACAGCCCTCAGGTCATCCTAAGGAGGAACTGCTCTGATACCATTAATGTAACATCCCGCCAAATCCTTTTCATATTTATATAATAAAAATAAAAGTAAACAAATATATTGAAGTGAACATAATTATTTATATGTAATGAAGTTTCTCCTCACAGGGAGTTTAATACATACTCGGACAGATTTTCCAAAACGTAAACAAAATTACAGCAAAAGACAAACAGTCGATCTCGTATCAGTTTAGTATGACAGGTGCAGATCTCTAAGTCTAGTCAATGCACGAGTCTTCTGGAAGTAGTGTCAAGTGTCTTGTGTGCTGAGTCAGTGGTAGTCTGACGTGAGAAATGAGGAACATTGAATTGATAGACACTTGATGCAGTTTGTGAAATAGAATGACTCTGTGCAAATATTGTAAAGTGTGTGATTTCGTGGCGATCTGGTGAAGGGAATGAGAAACTTTATAGTTTTATGTGGAAACATTACAACAGTTTAGTATGACAGGTGCAGATCTCTAAGTCTAGTCAATGCACGAGTCTTCTGGAAGTAGTGTCAAGTGTCTTGTGTGCTGAGTCAGTGGTAGTCTGACGTGAGAAATGAGGAACATTGAATTGATAGACACTTGATGCAGTTTGTGAAATAGAATGACTCTGTGCAAATATTGTAAAGTGTGTGATTTCGTGGCGATCTGGTGAAGGGAATGAGAAACTTTATAGTTTTATGGGGGTATCTTGAATTTGTTTTATCCTGATTTTTATGTTCATATTTAAACTCTCTTTAAAATATATAGCTTACCCTGCGTGTTCTGCTCTATGGCTGTTTTTCTCTTAAAACTGTGATGATCGTGTAATTTTTACACGGGAGCAGATGATCTTCCAGGAAGTAGAGCTCCTTAGTGAGTGGTCGCCGGGGAAGAGATTGCCTGTTTCTATCTCTTGGTGGTGATCGCTGGATTTATGTCCTGATAGCAGATCGCCTGTTTTGGGGTCTTCTGTTAGGAGATCGCCGGTTTATGTATGGAGACCGCCGTTTTCGTTGTATTTGATTGATTTCGTTAAGTTTTAAAAAAACATTTGACTGGTTATGTATTAACTCCCTGTGAGGAGCAACTTCATTACTTATATATATAATTATGTTCTCTTCAACATTATTTGTTTACCTTTATTTTCATTATATAAATATGAATAGTTTTTGGCGGGATGTTACAATGAGCAGAAGAAACACAATGGATCCACAGCCCTCAGGTCATCCTAAGGAGGAACTGCTCTGATACCATTAATGTAACATCCCGCCAAATCCTTTTCATATTTATATAATAAAAATAAAAGTAAACAAATATATTGAAGTGAACATAATTATTTATATGTAATGAAGTTTCTCCTCACAGGGAGTTTAATACATACTCGGACAGATTTTCCAAAACGTAAACAAAATTACAGCAAAAGACAAACAGTCGATCTCGTATCAGAAAAGGGCGATCTCCCATCAGAAAAGGGCGTTCTCCCATCAGAAAAGGGTGATCTCCTATCAGACAACAAAAAAGGGTGATCGCCTAACAGAAATAGAAATAGGCGATCTCCTTCCGGCGACCACTCACTGATGAGCTCTACTTCCTGCAACCTCGTCTGCTCCTGTGCAAAAATACACGATCATCACAGGTTTTAGAAAACAATCACAATACCAGATGAAAGGGTAAGCTAGATGTTTTAAAAACCTTAAATATGAAACTTTAAATCAATAGAAAACATGAATCTTCACGCCATTCATAATCCATATCAATTTCAACCATCAACATTCCCATATTCCACCAACTCGTCAAGTGTCTATTCACTACCTCAATATTCATGGTTCACACGTCAGACTTTCCACTGACTCATAAGATATAGACACATGACTCCACTTCCGGAAGACTCGTGCGTTGACTCAGGCTCAGAGATCTGCACCTGTCATACCACACCACTGTGAAATCCACACAGGGTCGCTGTGAAATCCACACAGCCATACGCATACATAGTCTCAATATCATCACTCTCCCGGTATGACAGGGTTAATTCATATAACAGGCCGAGCTCGTTCTTTTTCACACGACTCACCCATTCATATAAACCTCCTTCGACTCTCCACAACTGAATAACTTCGTCTATGTGATTCCATTATATCAGCAGAGTCAGGATATCTCCTTCTAGACAAGCCCCTAGTCAATACACATTACACACGATCTTACACGGTATTTTCTTTCCTGAAAATACTATGCCTTGATCCCACATTCACAACAATCAATACATCATACAACACTGAATGAACGATTCAGTCACAGCAACATTCATTCCACGGTTCAGATTTTCAAATATCACATGTATTTCACATTTAAATCTCAAACAGTTTTCAAACAGCACTAAAACAGGGGAGTTCGAAAAACAACGCCAAAACCGGCGATCACGTCCAAAACAGGGGATTTCGAAATCTGTATTTAAAACCGGCGATCACGTCGCCCAAACACATAAGAACAGAACATCATGAAAAAGAATATTAAACCGGCGACCACGTCGCCCTCACTTCAGAAACAACAAATCTACGGCTTTTATTGAAAATAAAGCTAGCTTCCCTTACCTGGACTTGCGCAAAACACTAAGAGCTCCAAAACCCACCAAAGCTTAAAGGTGCCTTAGCTCTGTTTTTGCGTCTGGTTTGTAGAACTTGCAGAGAACCTCCCAAGTGCTCTAAGGGTAGTCGTCGCTCGTCGCACTGGTGCTTGAGGATGCCTGAATCGCAGCGCGAAGGAGAGAAAAGAGAAGGATGAAGGTGAGCTCACTCTTTCACTCTTGAACCACTGCAACGTTCTTTTTCCTCTCAGAAGTGGGTTTTTGTATCTTAAACCAACTTGTCCACAAAAGCCGCTGCCACCACCCACTCTGCAGGGAAGTTTGCGTGTACGCTTCCCTGAACAGTACGACTACGCGTGCCTCTGAGCAGGCTAACACTCTGAGGTCACTATTCTGAACCACCCTTTTTGTCTACGTGGCGCGCGTGCAGGACGTGTCATGCTGGGAGTCTGGGTCCCACTTTATTCGTGTGAAACTCGACATCGCGCGATAATCTTCCACCGATGACCGCTCGCGCTATAACTATCCACCGATGTCTCATCCTGGCGGACGACCAATGTCTCTCCCTGGAAGACGACCGATGTGTCTCTCTGGGAGACGACCGATTTCTATCCCTGGCGACGCCCGCATGCCTCTCGCGCCCTGGTGATGCCTGCATGCCTCTCGCGCCCTGGCGACGTCCACATGCCTCGCACCCTGGCGATCATGTGTGGTAGGCGACCGGCGATTATGTACTAACCAGGAAATATTATAGTCTTCTAAGCTACACTTTCCTTCCTTTTTATTTTAAATAAAAACATACTTAGAATTCATTTAAAATATACCCTTTTATTCCAATTTAATTTTACAGGTCCTTACAAGCAACTCTTCTTCTTCTGGTTTGGAATCATGCGAGGTGAATGCGTAACGCTCTCGCTGGGAGCCTGGGTCCCAGTTTAACTGCGTGTAGCAAGAAACACCGATGACCATACACTGATGACGGATCTGTGCTCCATTACTTCTCGCGCTCTGCTTCCAGGCGCTCATCTAGGGACCGATCTACTGGTGGTGGTCACTTAGCAACTGACCACCGATCACCGTTCTGTTCACATTGGGTGTTCTCAGTCAAAGGGGAGGTGTTCTCTACGAACCTGCCTTCCCGCTTCTCATTAAGCTCTCCCTCGGCGACTATATGAGGAACTGCACATCGTTTAATGTCGCCGAAAGTCTTGGAGCGATTACGGATCAAGGACTCACTGAAAGGCCCTGGCAATACGCCTTTCCTGAAGGCGTGTACCACCATATCTTCATCCTTGGTGTGCAACCTCACCACCATTGCCCCAAACCTGTTGAGGTAATCTCGAAGGGACTCCCTCTGATGCTGGCGCACGTCAAACAGATCGTAGGACACCACCGGTGGCGCTCGGTTGACGATATACTGCTCTGTGAACAGCTTCGAAAACTGATGGAAAGAGGTGATGTGGCCCTCTAGCAGGCTAACGAACCACTCCATAGCTATTCCGCTCAGTGTACTCATAAACATCTTGCAGTACACCGCGTCTAAGCCTCCGGACAACATCATCTGAGTGTGGAAGGCTGTCAGATGCGCTTCTGGATCTTCTTTCCCTGTGAACACAGTCTTTGGCCCCACGAATGTGGCTGGGACCACCGCGTCCATGATTTCTTTGGAAAAAGGCATGGGAAAGGCTCTTGGGGGTGTAGGTGGAGTCTAATCCTCTCCCACGCGATCCCTAGCTTGTTGCATGTGATGCAGATTCAAGCGTAGCTCTTCGTTGGCCCTGTGCAGCTCCTCATTTCTGGCCTGTGAGGCGGCCAGGTCCTCCTGCATATGCGCCTGATGCGCTCTGGACTCCGCCACCGTCTCCTGGAGGGCGCGCATCGTTTCCATAAGTTGTTGCATGGTAACGTTGTCGCCTCCATTTGGTGGAACGGACCCATGTCTTGTATTCCTCATCTTCAGTGGTTTTTTCTCTCACTCTCGTGTATGGGACCTTGTTTTACTCCGGCCCCACGGTGGGCGCCAAATGTTCTTGCCGGTTGACTTGCATGTCAGTTGACTCCACGACACTCACACGCCTCCTTCCTCACGTTGATATGTGCTTGAATCTTGCGAAATAATCTGCACCTGCAAAAGAGAAAGGGGCGCCCTAGAGGCCATTTGCACTCCGACGCTTAAGTCAATAGTGGGCAAGTAACACCAAGTGTATTGAGTCTCTCTGTGTTTAGGTCTAGAAACTGCGTACCTTTGTGAAGTATTTTACTGTCCCTTATATAGTCTAGGGTTTACTGCGCCGCTAGCCCTAATTAGGGTTCACTGCGCTACTAGCCATATTTAGGGTTTACTGGAATACCCTTGCACCGCTATCACCCAATCTTAGGGTAATCTAACACATAAGGTTTCCTTCTCTAGAGTGCAAACTCTCATAGGGTGACCACCTGGGTGCCTCCTTGTGCACCTAGTCTCTGGGGCCACCTGTTCTGGGAGTGCCTTCACTGTTCACGTGCCATGCATGTAGCTTCACTGGGAAACCCTAGGTCTGATGAGTACTCGACCCTCAGGACTCTGCACCTAACTGTGGTCTCCCTATTACCCGCATAGGCTCTTCATGATTCAGGCCTCTCCCTACCTCTGGGTATTTAACTGGTCATTGGCCCACTCTGGGAACCAATCTTAGCTATTCTGGTTACGCTGTTGAAATCACCCAAGACCGATGTCACCTCGTCACACTCTGTTGCCGAGGACTCCTCAACTTGCGGAGTGACGAAGACACATCAGCCCTTTCTGGTAGGGGACACACCGATGACTAATCACCCTTCTCTGATTGGGAACACCGATGACTGATCACCCTACTCTGATTGGGCACACGGATGACTTATCACCCTCTAATCCAAGCTGCGTGCGGGTTCCATTCCACTTGGCTTTGGCCCATGCTGTGGGACCCAGCTGACGTGGTTCGCCCTTTACTACCTGTTCTCGGTGTCCGAGGACTGGTCGGTACAAGTTTCATCTTCTTTCATCTTTCATAGTCATTTCAATCGATAATTTTGATTCTATGTCTTGTTCTGGAATTTCAATCGGTTCTTTTGTTTCAATTTGTGTTTCCATTCTGTTTTTTTGAGTTTAAATTCTGCACCTATTCTATTTTGAGTTCAGCACCTTGTTCTTCATTCATTCATCACCATTAATTGTGTTTTAACCTTGGAACTTTGGAAATGAACCTTCACATCTACTTAACACTTGTTAAGTTAATGTCCAGTGGGGATTTTCCTTAGGTGACTCACTCTAAATTGCTAAGAATCTTGATCCTAATTCTAAGAAAGTGTCACAAACATAATGAACCTAAAATCAACTCACATCACACAACATTCTTTTGATTTTGTAAAGTTACCATGTTTTGGTGGGTCCAATGACCCTACTTTGTATTTAAAATGGGAAGCTAAAGTTGAACATCTCTTTAATGTTTATAAGGTAACCGAGGACCAAAAGGTTAGGTTAGCTTCCCTAGTTTTCGTAGACTATGCCATGCAGTGGTGTCATAAAACTGTAATGGACATTGGGCTAAACAAGAGGCCAGTCGTGGACTCTTGAAGGTATTTAAATTTATGTATGCACGTGCGGTTTGTTCCTCCTCATAGGAAGGAACTCTTGTTGAAGCTCCAACGGCTTCATCATGGACCTAGGATGATAAAAGAGTATTTTGAAGACTTAGAAATGACTTTGACAAAAATTAATATGCATGATAGTGATGAATCAAAGATAAGTAGGTTTGTGAGTGGTTTGAGGAGAGAAATTCGAGATGTTGTAGAAGTATATGAGTACTCTTCTTTAAAGAAGTTGGTTCACCTAGCCATCAAGGTGGAATCACAAATTTCGAAGAAAACGACTTTCAAAAATACTCATAATGATGGCTTCTACAAATCTTCATGGAAGGATACAAACAACATTTCTACAAAAACTTCTCCTTCCCATTTTTCAAAAAAAATCACTACACACCAAAAGGTTTCTAAAGACCACCTTTTCACCTCTACCACTAAGTCACTAACCAAAACCCCTAATATGAAATGTTTTAAATGTTTAGGTTTTGGGCATATCGCTACCAACTGTCCAACTAAAAGCACCAAGTTGGCAACTAAAGAACAAATACAAATAAAAACAAAAAGAGAAAATGAAAAAGCCAAGGAAAGTAAAAAGGGCTCATCTTGTTAGACCTCCCAAAAATAACCGCACCTTCACGGTATACTTCTTCCTTCTCTTTTTCATTACCAAAGGTTTTCTACCTACTTACCATCTTTCTTAAAGAATTTTAGGGATGATTTTCAAGCACCTCCTAAAGGTTTCCACCTTTTAAGAGGATTTTCATCATAAAGATTTGTCATTCCCCAACATTGTTTTCAAACTTGGTCTATATATAGAAACCCATCGTATGCACTCCCAACACTTAAGGAACATAAGTTGAGTTCACATTCCAATCCCTTCACTATCTTATACGTGAACAAACTAATTATGTTATCTACAGGAGTTTTGAATTTAAGGTCGAACTCTCTCGAACTTGGGGGGCATGAAACAACCCAAGTAGCTATGAAGTTGACCAAGGACGCAAAAGACAAAGCACAAGGTGAACAGTCATCTCAACAAACAATTCAAGACCCCACCAAGGATCACATGGACCTCACTAGAGGAGCTGAGCATAAACCAGCACCCGAACTATTCTTCCTTTTGGTCTTCTTATAAGATACAAATATGTTGTAAATAATTGGGCTCACTTTAGGGTCCAAATAGCAAAGATAGTCAGAATAGGTGCCTATAGCATAATAGGGGGGTGTAGTTATCATTTTAGGTTGTTTTTGGCCCTTCACTATAAAAAAATGTGTATGTTCTTGCCGGTTGACCCGCCTGTCGGTTGACTCACGACACTCACACGCCTCCTTCCTCACGTTGATATGTGCTTGGTTCTCTCGAAGCAATCTGCACCTGCAAAAGAGAAAGGGGGCGCCCTAGAGGCCGTTTGCACTCCGACGCTCAAGTCAGTGTAAGGCAAGGAACACCAAGTGTATTGAGTTTCTCTCTCTGTGTTTAGGTCTAGAAACTGCATACCTTTGTGAAGTATCTTACTGTCCCTTATATAGTCTAGGGTTTACTGCGCCGCTAGCCCTAATTAGGGTTCGCTGCGCTACTAGCCATATTTAGGGTTTACTGGAATACCCTTGTGCCGCTATCACCCAATCTTAGGGTAATCTAGCACATAAGGTTTCCTTCTCTGGAGTGCAAACTCTCACAGGGTGACCACCTGGGTGCCTCCTTGTGCACCTAGTCTCTGGGGCCACCTGTTCTGGGAGTGCCTTCACTGTTTACGTGCCATGCATGTAGCTTCACTGGGAAAACCCTAGCTATGGTGAGTACTCGTCCCCTCAGGACTCTACACCCAACTGTGCTCTCCCTGCTTCCCGCATAGGCACTTCGTGATCCAGGCCTCTCCCTACCTCTGGGTATTTAACTGGTCATTGGCCCCCTCTGGGAACCAATCTTAACTGTTCTGTTTATGCTGTTCAAATCACCCATGGCCGATGTCACCTCGCCACACCCTGTCGCCGAGGACTCCTCGACCTGCTGAGTGACGATGACACCTCCACCCATCCTGGTGATCTGACGACTACTCACCCGTCTCTATAGGCTGATGACTCGTCACCCCTCTCTGTAGGCTGATGACTCGTCACCCCTCTCTGCAGGCTGATGACTCGTCACCCCTCTCTGTAGGCTGATGACTCGTCACCCCTCTCTGTAGGCTGATGACTAATCACCCTCTTTCTGTAGGCTGATGACTAATCACCCCTCTCTGTGGGCTGATCACTGATCACCCCTTTCTGTAGGCCGATGACTAATCACCCCTGATGGGGTCTACTCCACGTGGCTTTGGCCCATGCTGTGGGACCCAGCTGACGTCCGAGGACTGGTCAGTACACAAGCCCCCCATTCTCAAGCTGTTAACTTGTTTCAGCGAAGAGACTAAGTGATGGGCGAGGACTGATCGGTACACAAGCCCCCCTAGTCTCGAGCTGTTAACTTGTTCCAGCGTAGAGACTAAGTCATTGTCTTGGGCGGCCTACGTGGCTCTGCGCATAAGTACATGAATAGTACGTTGAGAAGACACTTCACCAACCCCCTTTCATCTGCTAACACGTGGCTGCATCAACGGTTTGAGATTCATAACATTTGTGCTCCCTAGGGCTACGTTAAACCTCTTCAAAACCCCGCGCCACTTCACTGTTTCATCACCTTGCATTCTCACTTCTGCATACTCTATCTTCCAGCGCACGCTCTCTTCTTCCCAACAGACCTTTCACGCTTCTCCGCTCTTCCTCAACTAAAGGTATGATTTTTATGTCTTCTCCTCCTTCATAACATGAACTCGATCATCCATATGGTATGCTGTAACTGTTTTGGGCCTGTGTGTGGCTTATGCATTCTAGGGTTTTGTTCTTCTTTCCTGGGTTCATTCTACCTTTGAGTCTTCGTCCACCATTGTTTTCTTCTGAGCCTTTCTTCTTTTCCTGCCTCTCATTTGTTTAGATTCGAGATGGCCAGAACCAAAATCACCTCCAACCCTCCTCCAACTGTAGCGGTCGATTACAAGGCCCTCTACCCATGGGCTTCTGAGGATCTCCTTGCCGAGACCTCCAAACTCACATCCTGCGAGGATCTTCGCAAGCACAGGGATGATGAGAATGAGATTAAAGGACGCGTCTTCGGCAGGGAAACTGACGCGTACGTCTCTGTGCGTCCCTGCACAGCAAACGAGCCCGTATGTGCCGATGATCGTTGCAACGATGGGGAACCGTTCTTCTTCTTCTACGCCACCATCTTCAAAAGAGTCAAAGTCCGTTTTCCTTTCACTGGGTTTGAAAGGGCTTTGCTCACAGAGTTAAACTTGGCGCCTGCTCAACTGCACCCCAACAGTTGGGCCTTCATCAGGGCGTTCTCCATCCTCTGCAATAATCTAGGGTTCACCCCCTCTGTCGATGTCTTTCTTTACTTCTTCGAGGCGAAGAGCCCCAGTAAGAGGCTTTGGGTGAGCCTGAATGGGGTGGCAGGGAGAGTCCTTCTAACTCTCTTCTCGCAGTCATACAAGAACTTCAAGGGAAAGTTCTTCCGAGTCTGCTGCAGCTCCTACGACCCCACCATGCTCGATGGGTTTCCCTTATACTGGGTGGGGCAGTTGAAGTTCAAGAAGCCACGCAGGCTCGAGGAGTTGACTGTCCCTGACCAAGAACTCTGCCAGACCATCTCCAGCTGGGGCGTGGTGTTTGACTCCACCCAGCTGATTAGGCATGAGTATGACGCTGAGACTCTCAGCGTGTACATTGGTACACTAACTTCATCTTGCACTTAACTGTTCACATACTTAACACCTTGTCTTTCTCATACTTTTTCATTATTCCCTGCAGGCATGGTACTCAGCGCTGATAAGAAGAAAAGGCTGGCGGATGAGCTGAATCGCCGCAATGCTAGCGGTTCGGCCCCTGCAGGTCCTTCATCACCCGCGGGTGCTGCCTTGGAACCTATTGCTGAAAAGTCCAAGAGGGCAGCCCCTGTGGAAGTTTCTGATGATGAGGACACCTGCTCCGGCCTTGTCTTCAAAAGGAAAAGGGTGGGGACAGCCGCGGAGGTCTCTTCAGCCACAGAAGGGCACCCTTCATCCTTCAGGGAGCACCCCCCCAGCGCCTCCTCCCCTCCTGAGCCAATCTTAACGCTTGAGGGGGGTGGGGAGAGTGCTCCTCCCTCTGGTCAGACGCCTTCTTCCCCAGAATTGCCTTCTCTGCTCCAAAGGTCACTTGCTCAGATTCCTGGCAGAGCTGTTTTGGAGGCCATGGACAGAAACTCCCTTGAAAACCTCCTCAGCCATGGTCTCGGGGAGTTCTTGGCCGCTTCCAACTCCTTGCTGGTCAAGAGCAGCGTTGAGGCGGAGCTGTTTGAGGAGACCGCCCAACTGAAGAAAGAGCTGGAGCAAAAGGATCTCCAACTCCGTCAAGCGGCCAAGCGCGAGACTGCCCTTAATCAAGAACTGGGTAGTCTCCGTCAATCCGAGAAGGAGACCAAGAAACTCCTTTTCTCCAAGGGGCAGGAGGCCCTCCAGCTTGAAGCTAAGATACTCCCCCTCCGCAACAAGATCATTGAACTGGAAGAGCAAGCAGAGGGGGCTCAAGCTAAAATGGCCAAGCTGGAGGAGAGGGCGACCGATCGAGAAGTTCAGCTGGGCAAGGTTGAGGAGTAACTTGCCCAACATATTGAACTGCTGAAGAAGACTGAGACTGAGCTCATTGACGACGCCGCCGACGCCTATGAGGAAGGCTTTGGTGATGCCCTTGCTCCGGTTGCCTGCGCGCATCCTGAGATGGACCTCTCACCATACTCCGCAACTATGCAGGTGGTCGACGGGCAAATAGTGCCCAGATAGGTCTTCTAAACAGTTGTATTTAGCTGAACATCTTGTAATCACCCTCCTTTGTAATATAAACTTCGATTTATGCATTGTTCATCTTTTTGTCGTGCTTTGTATCTGGTAGGCTCACGATCACAAATAATGCACCTGCAAAAATGAACCTCAAGTAGCATGTTTTTTCTGCTAATTTCATTAATGAACCTTAATTTTAATCTGGGCGTTCTCACTCGGAGGGGGAAAGTGTTCCTTATGAACTCCCCTCTCCCTTCACGAGACCTCTAACCCCAACTAATAGGTTCTGACTGACCTGTCATCGCCCATGGACAACGTAGGATTTAACCAGGCGAACCCTTCTTTCTCATTGGAAGTTCTCACTCGAAGTGGAGGTGTTCTCTGCGAACCTACCTCTCCACTTACGAGACCTCTAACTCCAAGTGATAGGTGCTAACAGCGAACCCTTCTTTCACATTGGAAGTTCTCACTCGAAGTGGAGGTGTTCTCTGCGAACCTACCTCTCCACTTGCGAGACCTCTAACTCCAAGTGATAGGTGCTAACAGCGAACCCTTCTTTCACATTGGAAGTTCTCACTCGAAGTGGAGGTGTTCTCTGCGAACCTACCTCTCCACTTGTGAGACCTCTAACTCCAAGTGATAGGTGCTAACAGCGAACCCTTCTTTCACATTGGAAGTTCTCACTCGAAGTGGAGGTGTTCTCTGCGAACCTACCTCTCCACTTGCGAGACCTCTAACTCCAAGTGACAGGTTCTAACTGACCTCACATCGCTCACAGGCAAGGAGGATTTCTCTGGGCGAACTCTTCTTTCACATTGGAAGTTCTCACTCGAAGTGGAGGTGTTCTCTGCGAACCTACCTCTCCACTTACGAGACCTCTAACTCCAAGTGACAAGTTCTAACAGCATTGTACAAACACATTACAAGCATATATCTTTAACTGAATTTTATTGGGTGACCTCATTAAAAACCCTTAGAAGGGAAAAAAGAGTGTCCCCTGTATTGTGTAGTGTACAAAATTACATGGTTTTAACTGAAATAATACTTCAGGTGAGTCGCATTCCATGTTCGAGGAATCGGACCTCCTTCTAAAGTCTCAAGCCTGTATGCTCCATTCCCGAGGGCCTCTGTCACTCTGAAAGGACCAGTCCACTTAGGGGATAACTTGTTCTCTATCTGGTATGGAGACGCCTTGCGCATGACGAGGTCTGCCACCTGGAACTGCCGAGCTCTCAACTTTGAAGTGTGTTTGAGCTCGACCCTCCTCTTCAGCGCCTCAGCTTTGATTCCTGCTTCTTCTCTAGCTTCATCCAAGAGATCAAGATTCACCTTCCTCTCTTCATTGGACTCCTCAGCTACAAAGTTCTAGAAACGTGGTGAGTTCTCCTGGATCTCCACGGGAATCATGGCATCTGAACCATATACCAAACTAAAGGGAGTCTCCTTGGTAGTGGACTGGGGAGTAGTATGGTAGGCCCATACTATTCTGGGAACCTCCTCGGCCCACCTTCCCTTTGCTTTCTCCAATCTTCTCTTCAGCCCTCTGAGAAGGACTCGGTTAGCCAACTCCACCTGCCCATTGGTCTGCGGGTGCTCGACTGACGCAAACACTTGCTTGATCCCCAGCTCTATACATAGCCTCCCCAACTGCTGGCTTGCAAACTGCGTGCCGTTGTCAGACACCAAGCGCTTGGGTACCCCGAAGCGGCAGACTATATTCTTCCACACGAAGTGTTGGATCTTTTGTGCTGTAATCTGTGCTACTGGCTCAGCTTAAATCCACTTCGTGAAATATTCTATGGCGACCACGAGGTACTTCATCTGCCTTATCGCCAAAGGGAAAGGCCCCAAGATGTCAATTCCCAATGTATGAAACGGCCAAGGGCTGTAAATCGACCTGAGCTCTTCTGGCGGTGCCTTAGGCCAATCAGCATGCAACTGGCACTGCTTGCATTGCTGTGCATACCTAGTGCAATCTTCCCACATTGTCGGCCAGTAGTACCCTGCTCGTACGGCCTTAGAGGCCAGAGCTCGGCCTCCGATGTGACTACCGCAGATACCTTCATGGAGCTCTGCCATTATCCTCACACACTGCTCGCCATGCACGCAGACTAAGATGGGGTGAGTAAACCCATGTCTGTACAACTCGCCTTCAATGAGCGTGTACTTGGACGAGTTCTTTATCTTTTTTGCCTCCTCCGGCTCTGCTGGGAGCATTCCATCCGCTATGTAACGCTTGTAGGGCGTCATCCATGTCTCACCATTTTGTAGTAGGCAGATCTGTGGTGCTTCTACCCCTATTCGCATGCATGCGCTGACTCGTGGTTTCTTCAGAGTTTCTTGAGTCAACGAGCGATGACTCCTCTTCACACCATCTGACCGGCTGATCTGATGGACTCCCACCAAGTTATCAGCTGTATAAGTACGAGGTGCCCTCAGGGTCTCCTGGATGACCGTCCTCTGTCTGCCCCCCTTGCCTGAGCTGGCGAGTTTGGCCAACAGGTCAGCTCTGGCATTCTGCTCCCTGGGCACATGTACTAGTTCTAACATTTCAAATGAGCCCTTCAATCTCTGGACGTACTCCAAGTAAGAGGCCATCTGGGGGTCTTTGGCCTGGTATTCTCCCGCCACTTGACCGGTGACCAACAATGAGTCACTCTTGGCCATAAGGCTCTGCGCTCCCATCTCCTTTGCCAATAACATCCCAGCGATCAAAGCTTCATACTCCGCCTGATTATTGCTGGCTTTGAAAGCGAATCGCAGGGCCTGCTCTATTAACAACCCCTTGGGTCCTTCTAAGATCACCCCCGCTCCGCTGCCTTGCTGATTCGAGGACCCATCTACTGACAACACCCATTTGAAATTGGGTCCCTCCTGCTGGGCTTCGGTTGAAGACATCTCTGCCACAAAGTCAGCGTAGACCTGTCCTTTGATCGGGCCCCTGGGTTCATACTGGATGTCAAATTCTGACAACTCAACTGGCCAACGCACCATCCTTCCTGCCACATCGGGCTTCTGCAAGACCTTACATATCGGCAGATTTGTCATCACCACCACTGTGAAGCTTTGGAAATAGTGGCGTAGTCTCCTGGCTGAGAACACCACTGCTAATGCTGCCTTCTCTAAGGCTTGGTATCTCGTCTCGGGTCCCTGCAACACTTTGCTGACAAAATAAATGGGCTTCTGGCTCTGTTGCTGTTCTTGAACCAAGACAGAACTCACCGCCCTATCTGTAACTGCAAAGTACAAACGCAGGGGTGCGCCGAGTTGAGGCTTGCACAAAACTGGTGTGCTGGCCAGGTATTCCTTGAGCTTAAGGAAAGCCTGCTCACATTCTGCTGTCCAGGTGAATCTGCTATTCCTCCTTAGGCATTGGAAATAAGGGTGACCCTTATCTCCTCCGGCTGACACGAACCTGGAGAGTGCAGCCATCCGACCCGTCAACTGTTGCACTTCTTTGACCGATGTTGGGCTCCTCATGGCTATGATTGCTGCACACTTGTCTGGGTTGGCCTCAATCCCTCTTTCCGTGAGCAAAAACCCAAGGAACTTGCCTGCCTCCACCCCAAAGACGCACTTTTCAGGATTCAACTTCAACCTGTACTTTGCTATTGTGTTGAATAGCTCCTCCAAGTCGTCAATATGCTGATCTCGTGCCTGGGACGTCACTACCATGTCATCTACATATGCCTGCACATTGCGTCCCAGCATGGGGGCGAGGACCTTGTCCATCAGCCTCTGATATGTGGCACCCGCATTCTTCAGGCCAAACGGCATGACTGTGTAGCAGTAACAAGACAGCTCTGTCATGAACGCAGTCTTGTTCTCATCCATCGGGTGCATCTTGATCTGATTGTACCCGGAGAAAGCGTCCAAGAAACTGAGTAATTTGCAGCCTGAGGCACTGTCTACCAACGCATCTATGTTGGGCAGAGGATAGGAATCTTTTGGACAAGCCTTGTTAAGATCTGTAAAGTCCACACACATCCTCCATTTCCCGTTGGCCTTTTTTACCAGGACGACGTTCGCAAGCCACTCAGGGTATTGTATTTCCCGTATGTGACCTGCTTTCAGCAATTTATGTGTTTCCTCCCTGACTACCTGCCTTCGCTCATCATTGAACTTCCGTCTCCTCTGGCGGACCGGTCTGGCTTGGGGATTCAGCGCCAGGCGATGGCATAGGAAATTAGGGTCAATGCCTGGCATGTCTGAGGGGGACCAAGCGAAAGCGTCCAGATGCTTTCCTATAACCCCCGCTACTTGATCTTGGGTCTCCTGAGATATGGATTTACCCAGCTTGAAAATCTTCCCTCCGATCTTCTTCTCCACGACCTCCTCTGCGGGTTCTGGTCACCTCGCCCGGGCGACCTCTGCTCGGGTGACCCCGACGTCACCTCGAGGCATATCTGCTTCATTGGTTCCTCCTCCCGGTGGTGAGGTGGTCACCATGCAGACTCCCCTCTTCGTCTTGAAGCTATTCTCATAGCACCTTTTAGCCTCCTTTTGATCTGACTTGATGGTTACCACCATCCCCTCCATCGATGGCAACTTCATCTTCATGTGAGTTGTGGACACCATGGCCCCCAGCCGGTTCAAGGCCGGTCTGCCCAGAAGTATATTGTAGGCAGAGGGAGCGTTCACCACAAGGTACCTGATGTTCTCTGTGCGGGATGCTATTCCATCAGTGAACGTGGTCCTCAACTCTATGTATCCCCGCACTTCTACTTGGTCTCCTGTGAACCCATACAAACAGCCGACGTAGGGTCGCAGCTGATCAGGAGACAACTGTAGCTTGTTGAAAGTCGACCAGAACATCACATCGGCCGAGCTTCCCTGATCGACCAGCACCTGGTGCACCTTACGTGCGGCAGTGACTACTGAAATAACCACCGGATCGTTGTCATGGGGAACAACATCTCGGCGATCAGCCTTTGTAAAGACGAGGTCGATGTCCGGAAAGTGATCTTCCTCGCAGGCCTCCACTGCCATCACTGAACGTGCATACTTCTTTCGTTGCGAAGAGGTGCACCCTCCTCCTGAGAACCCACCTGATATAGTGTGGATCTCACCATGTATGGGCACTTCATGCCCCTGGTCTGCCCTTGGTGTAGCAACTGTCTCACCTTCCGATGCCTCCTTCAGATAGTCGTTCAAAAACCCACTCTTCACCAACTCGTCCAATTGGTGAGCCAGAGCCAGGCAATTTCGAACGGGGTGCCCAAAAGCCTGATGGAATTCGCACCATGCACTTTTGTTGGGCCCCAACCTCTTGTCACTCTTTGGGGGCATCTTCAATCTTTCTGCCACGTTAGGAATGGCAATCAGTTCCTTCAACTCCACCACAAATTCATGCCTAGGGGGCATGTCATCTTTGCCTCGCGCCCTAGGCTGTGGTTTTCGGGGCTCGTAGGGCTTCTGTTTCCCTTGAGCTTTCTTCTTCGTGGTCACCTCGTGTACCCGCAGTGGTTGAGGCCGACTAGGCGCTCGGGGCCTTAACGAAACTGCGCTTTCTCGCTTCTCGCTGAGCTCCCCTTCAGCGACAATGTGGGCCACAGCACGCCGTTTTATGTCGCTGAAGGTCTTGGGATGGCTGCGTATTAGAGACTTGCTGAAAGGCCCTGGCAATACGCCCTTCCTGAAGGCGTGCACCACCATGTCTTCATCCTTGGTGTGCAACCTTACCACCATCGCCCCAAACCTATTGAGGTAATCTTTGAGGGACTCCCTCTGATGCTGCCTTACATCAAAAAGATCGTAAGACACTGGTGGAGGGGCCCTGTTGACAAGATATTGCTCCCTGAACAACACGGAGAATTGCGCGAAAGACGTGATATGTCCTTCAGGAAAACTCACGAACCATTCTAGCGTAGTTCCTGTCAGTGTGGCCATAAAGAGCTTACAGTGCACTGCGTCGGACCCTCCTGACAACATCATCTGCGTGTGGAAAGTAGTGAGATGCGTTTCAGGATCTTCCTTCCCGGTGAACACGGTTTTAGGTCCTACAAAGGTGGCTGGAACCACCGTGTTCATAATTGCTTGGGAGAAAGGCATGGGAAAGGCCCTTGGAGGCACTGGTGGGGCTCGATCATCTTCCCCACGATCTCCAGCTTGTTGTATGTGCTGCAAATTCAAGCGCAGCTCCTCATTTGCTCGGTGTAACTCTTCATTCCTGGCCTGTGAGGCGGCCAGGTCTTCCTGCATACGCGCCTGATGCGCTCGAGATTCCGCCACCGTTTGTAACATCCCGCAAAATAAAACCATACATACATGTATAATGAAAATAAAGGTAAACAAATAATATTGAAGAGTACATGATATTATATATATAAGAAATGAAGTTGCTCCTCTTAGGGAGTTAAATACATGACCAGGTCAAATGTTTTCAAAATTTAAAACGAAATTCAACCAAATACAACAAGACCGGCGATCTCCATTCATGAACCGGCGATCTGTAACAGAAGGCCCAAAACAGCCGATCTGCTATCAGGACAGAAAAAAACAGGCGGTCACCCGATGGAGGCATAAACCGGCGATCACCCGATAGAGACGGAAATAGGCGATCTCCTTCCGGCGACCACTCACTGAGGAGCTCTACTCCCTGGAAGATCATCTGCTCCCGTGTAAAATACACGATCATCACAGTTTTTAAGAGAAAACAGCCACAGAGCAATACAAAATAAAGGGTAAGCTAGATATTTTTAAAGAGAACTTAGATATGAAACTTTAAAATCAAGATAAAACAAATTAAAGACACCCACGTAAACCATCAATTAAAACACATATTGCACAATTCCTCAAAGGTCGTTAAAATCACAACATATATCAAGTGTCTATCACTTTTCAATGTTTCTCATTTCTCACGTCAGACTTCCACTGACTCACCATGCAAGACACTTGACACTACTTCCGGAAGACTCATGCATTGAACTTAGCATCCAGAGACCTGCACCTGTCATACTTCATTGCTGTAAAGTTCCCACAGCTGTGCACATAACCATAATCTCAATATCATCACTTTCACAGTATGACAGGGTTAATCCATATAACAGGCTGAGCTCGTTCCCTCTTGAACAACTCACCCATACGTATGAACCTCCTTCGACTCTCACCAACTGAATAACTTCCTCTATATGATTCCATTATCTCAGCAGAGTCAGGATCGCCTCATTCACAGGATACTCACAGATCAATACACTTCATAACCAAATCTCAACACGGTATTTCCTTTCCTGAAAATACTATGTCTTGATCCCACATTCACGACATTCAAAACATCATACCACTCAAATGAATGATTCAAATCACAGCAACAATCATTTCAAAGGTTCAAACTTTCGAATATCACATTTATCTCACATTTAAATCCAAAGCAGCTTCAAACAACATCAAAAACAGGGAGTTCGCAAAACAACGCCAAAACCGGCGATCTGGTCCAAAAACAGGGTATTTCGAAGTCTGCTTTTAAAACCGGCGACCACGTCGCCCAAACACATGAAACAGAGCATTTACGAAGATGAAAACGAAACCGGCGACCACGTCGCCCTTACTTCAGAAATAACTAAACTATGGCTTGTATGGAAAAAGAGGTCTAGCTTCCCTTACCTGGACTTGCGCAAACACCTAGAGTTCCGAAACTCAACAAAGCTTGAAGAACGCCTTGGCTCTGTTTTCATGTCTGGTTGAAGGACTTGCAGAGAACTGCCCAGGTGCTCTAATGGTGGCTGTCGCTCGTCGTACTCTCGTGTGAAGGTGTTAGAATCGCAGCGCGAAGGAGATATCTGGAGGAGAAGGGAGGTAACTCGCTCTATCTCTCTTTGAAAGCTGCAACGTTTTTCCTTTCTCTCCGCAGTGAGTCTCTGCATCTTAACCCAACTTATCCATCAAAAGCAGCTGCTACTCCCACTCTGCAGAGAAGTCTGAGAACCACTGCCCTGAACAGTACGACCACTGTTGTCTCTGGTGCATGCCAACCACTGCTCTGAACAGTACTGCCACTGTTGTCGCTTGTGCATGCCAGCCACTGCTCTGAACAGTACGACCGCGAGTGTCTCCCGCGCATGCCAACATTCTGATGTCACTATTCTGAACCACCCTTTTTGTCTACGTGGCGCGCATGCCCTACGCTTCATGCTGGGAGTCTGGGTCTTACCTTCTCTGTGTGAAACTCGACGTCGCTCGATAACTTTCCACTGCTGACTCATCCTGGCGAACGACCGATGTCCCCTTCGCCCTGGAAGACGACCGATGTCTTCCTCTGGGAGACAACCGATGTCTTCCCTGGCGACGCCCTCATAACTCTCGCGCCTTGGCCACGTCCACATGCCTCGCGCCCCGGGCAATGCCCGCGTGCCTCGCGCCTGCGCGATGCCCGCATGCCTCTCGCGCCCGCGCGATGCCTGCATGCCTCTCGCGCCCGCGCGATGCCTGCATGCCTCTCGCGCCCGCGCGATGCCTGCATGCCTCTCGCGCCCGCGTGATGCCTGCATGCCTCTCGCGCCCGCGCGACGCCTGCATGCCTCTCGCGCCCGCGCGACGCCTGCATGCCTCTCGCGCCCGCGCGATGCCTGCATGCCTCTCACGCCCGCGCGATGTCCACCTGGCGCTCATGTATAGCAGGCGACCGGCGACCTCGTAGCCTTCTAAACTTAACTTTTTCCTCCCTTTCTATTCTAAATAAAAACATACTTAGAATTCATTTAAAATATAACTCTTTTATTCCAATTTAATTTTTCAGGTCCTTACATTCTCCCCAACAAGAAAAATTTTCGTCCTCGAAAATTGAATTACAAGGAAAAGAGGTATGGATAGGCTTCTCTCATGGGTTCTTCTAATTCCCAAGTTGAATCACCCGATCGCTCATCCCACACCACTTTCACCATGTTGATGGTCTTGCCTCTGAGTTGCTTACTTTGCCTATCGTCAATCCTGACTGGTTTCACTTCAAAGGACAAGTCATCCCTGATCTGCACCTTCTCGGTCGTCTGCTGAATCAACTCTGGTTCAACCAATACTGCTTCCTGGTACCAGTACAAAGGAGTTCTGCATTTCCTTCCATACAAAGCTTCATACGTTGCCATCCCAATGCCAGCATGATCACCGTTATTATAGGTAAACTCTTCCAACTCGGCTGGAGCCCTCCTGTAAGGTGCCATTGACACTGGTCCAGCCCCAGGTACCAAAATCAATAGAGAATTCCACTTCTCTCTCAGGAGGTAATCCAGATATTTCTTCTGAAATTACATCCATGAAATCTTTCACCAAGGTATCCGACTTACGTCCTCTTCATTCTTCACTCCCAACTGAGCTAGGATTCACGAAGCACCTCGCCATCTGACTCTTGGAGATCTGGAAACGCTAATTTCTAACTACCGCAGACTACGAGAACGTGATTGGCAGCTAGGCAATCCATTCCCAGGATAACATCCAGGTCCTGAAGAGGTAGACAGATCGAGTTCACTTTGAATCTGCGTCCCTCTACTATCACTGGACATTCAGGGGAAACTGTAGAGGTCAACACCTGTCCTGACGCAGGTGTAGAGACCAACAGTTCGAAAGGTGACCCCTTCACTAGAAGGCCCAACTCGGCTACACACAAGCTTGACACAAAGGAGTGTGTTGCTCTAGAATCAAACAAAATTCTAACGCATCTACCAGCTATAGAGTAACACTCGGTACTAAGTTACCTGACTGAGATGCCTCAACTCCAGACATGGCAAACACTCTCCCTGCTGCCTGAGGTCGACTGCCTCCATTCCACAACTGTTGGGATCCACTGGGTTGAGTCATTCTATTCTGGGCAGGACAATCTCTAGCAACGTGTCCCGTCTTTCGGTAGATGTAGCATCTTCTCCCTGAATTCCCCTTGGGGCACACTTTGACGTTCTGTGATCCACCACAACGGAAACATCTTGGTTTCCATGGTTGTTGTTGCTGAAACTGGGGCGGAACTGCTCCTACCCGATGTGGGGGAGGTCTCGCATAAGGCTTGCTTCGTGGGTGCTGTACCTTGGCTTTCCCACTGGAGGGACCCCCTGGGTGTGATCTGATTACCCTGGAACCACCCCTCTCCAGGGTCTCCACC
This sequence comes from Phaseolus lunatus, assembly GCA_013389735.1. Classification (NCBI taxonomy): domain Eukaryota; kingdom Viridiplantae; phylum Streptophyta; class Magnoliopsida; order Fabales; family Fabaceae; genus Phaseolus; species Phaseolus lunatus. The sequence goes on along the minus strand of CM023863.1, from coordinate 18,932,925 downwards.
CTCTTTGCCTTCTCCACTAAGGCATGGAACTCTCTGATCCCCTGATCTGGTTGGTTCGGAGAAACGTTCCCACGGAACTGGGTTGGGTTGTGCCTCATGAACTCGGTCATCCCCATCTGCTCCCGAGGCTGATTGACATGGGAAGCTGTTGCAGCCGATCCAGTAGTTTCCAAATGATTCATTACAGTCTGATGAATCTGGGCCATTACCGTATTCTGCTGTTGGATGGCAGTTGCCATCACCTCCATGGCCCTGGCGATCTGACCCATCTCTGAAGAAGGTTGGGGAGGGGTAGAAGGTCTACGTGCCATCTCCTTCGTTTTCAGATTTTGAAACTATAAGATTCCTATATTTCCCTACAACTAAAAGAATGAGATCGATAAGAAATCAATTCATTCAAGGGGGTAACAGCTAGACCTTACAAAGGTCAGCATCTCAAAATCATTAAGAATTTGAGCTCATCAACAGAATCATAATGCTTATAACATCAAGCATAACACCAGCACAACTACTGGTATGCAGTCATCAATCCAATCAACCATTTTCAATCAATTACAAAGACACTCAAGGGAATGAAATAGCTCACACCAGAATTCAATATATGCTAAACATCAAACCTTTGGAATTAAGATTGAGACTCATCTCGATTCAGTTATGAGTGTGCACCCTCACTACTTTATCAAGACCTTCTCATTCTTAACACTAAGATTTTCAGTTATAACATATATTCACCAAAGCACACACAAAATCTCAATACAAAAACGTTTGAAGACTTTTCACTATAGTTGTTATTTTAAACTCAAATAAATTTCATGAGCAGAAGAAACACAATGGATCCACAGCCCTCAGGTCATCCTAAGGACGAACTGCTCTGATACCATTAATGTAACATCCCGCAAAATAAAACCATACATACATGTATAATGAAAATAAAGGTAAACAAATAATATTGAAGAGTACATGATATTATATATATAAGAAATGAAGTTGCTCCTCTTAGGGAGTTAAATACATGACCAGGTCAAATGTTTTCAAAATTTAAAACGAAATTCAACCAAATACAACAAGACCGGCGATCTCCATTCATGAACCGGCGATCTGTAACAGAAGGCCCAAAACAGCCGATCTGCTATCAGGACAGAAAAAAACAGGCGATCACCCGATGGAGGCATAAACCGGCGATCACCCGATAGAGACGGAAATAGGCGATCTCCTTCCGGCGACCACTCACTGAGGAGCTCTACTCCCTGGAAGATCATCTGCTCCCGTGTAAAATACACGATCATCACAGTTTTTAAGAGAAAACAGCCACAGAGCAATACAAAATAAAGGGTAAGCTAGATATTTTTAAAGAGAACTTAGATATGAAACTTTAAAATCAAGATAAAACAAATTAAAGACACCCACGTAAACCATCAATTAAAACACATATTGCACAATTCCTCAAAGGTCGTTAAAATCACAACATATATCAAGTGTCTATCACTTTTCAATGTTTCTCATTTCTCACGTCAGACTTCCACTGACTCACCATGCAAGACACTTGACACTACTTCCGGAAGACTCATGCATTGAACTTAGCATCCAGAGACCTGCACCTGTCATACTTCATTGCTGTAAAGTTCCCACAGCTGTGCACATAACCATAATCTCAATATCATCACTTTCACAGTATGACAGGGTTAATCCATATAACAGGCTGAGCTCGTTCCCTCTTGAACAACTCACCCATACGTATGAACCTCCTTCGACTCTCACCAACTGAATAACTTCCTCTATATGATTCCATTATCTCAGCAGAGTCAGGATCGCCTCATTCACAGGATACTCACAGATCAATACACTTCATAACCAAATCTCAACACGGTATTTCCTTTCCTGAAAATACTATGTCTTGATCCCACATTCACGACATTCAAAACATCATACCACTCAAATGAATGATTCAAATCACAGCAACAATCATTTCAAAGGTTCAAACTTTCGAATATCACATTTATCTCACATTTAAATCCAAAGCAGCTTCAAACAACATCAAAAACAGGGAGTTCGCAAAACAACGCCAAAACCGGCGATCTGGTCCAAAAACAGGGTATTTCGAAGTCTGCTTTTAAAACCGGCGACCACGTCGCCCAAACACATGAAACAGAGCATTTACGAAGATGAAAACGAAACCGGCGACCACGTCGCCCTTACTTCAGAAATAACTAAACTATGGCTTGTATGGAAAAAGAGGTCTAGCTTCCCTTACCTGGACTTGCGCAAACACCTAGAGTTCCGAAACTCAACAAAGCTTGAAGAACGCCTTGGCTCTGTTTTCGCGTCTGGTTGAAGGACTTGCAGAGAACTGCCCAGGTGCTCTAATGGTGGCTGTCGCTCGTCGTACTCTCGTGTGAAGGTGTTAGAATCGCAGCGCGAAGGAGATATCTGGAGGAGAAGGGAGGTAACTCGCTCTATCTCTCTTTGAAAGCTGCAACGTTTTTCCTTTCTCTCCGCAGTGAGTCTCTGCATCTTAACCCAACTTATCCATCAAAAGCAGCTGCTACTCCCACTCTGCAGAGAAGTCTGAGAACCACTGCCCTGAACAGTACGACCACTGTTGTCTCTGGTGCATGCCAACCACTGCTCTGAACAGTACTGCCACTGTTGTCGCTTGTGCATGCCAGCCACTGCTCTGAACAGTACGACCGCGAGTGTCTCCCGCGCATGCCAACATTCTGATGTCACTATTCTGAACCACCCTTTTTGTCTACGTGGCGCGCATGCCCTACGCTTCATGCTGGGAGTCTGGGTCTTACCTTCTCTGTGTGAAACTCGACGTCGCTCGATAACTTTCCACTGCTGACTCATCCTGGCGAACGACCGATGTCCCCTTCGCCCTGGAAGACGACCGATGTCTTCCTCTGGGAGACAACCGATGTCTTCCCTGGCGACGCCCTCATAACTCTCGCGCCTTGGCCACGTCCACATGCCTCGCGCCCCGGGCAATGCCCGCGTGCCTCGCGCCCGCGCGATGCCCGCATGCCTCTCGCGCCCGCGCGATGCCTGCATGCCTCTCGCGCCCCGCGCGATGCCTGCATGCCTCTCGCGCCCGCGCGATGCCTGCATGCCTCTCGCGCCCGCGCGACGCCTGCATGCCTCTCGCGCCCGCGCGACGCCTGCATGCCTCTCGCGCCCGCGCGATGCCTGCATGCCTCTCACGCCCGCGCGATGTCCACCTGGCGCTCATGTATAGCAGGCGACCGGCGACCTCGTAGCCTTCTAAACTTAACTTTTTCCTCCCTTTCTATTCTAAATAAAAACATACTTAGAATTCATTTAAAATATAACTCTTTTATTCCAATTTAATTTTTCAGGTCCTTACACCGTTTCCTGGAGGGCGCGCATCGTTTCCATCAGCTGTTGCATGGTAACGCTGTCGCCCCCGTTTGGTGGAATGGACCCGTGTCTTGTATTCCTTATCCTCCGTGGTTTTTCTCTCACTCTCGTGTATGGGACCTTGTTTTACTCCGGCGCCACGGTGGCGCCAAATGTTCTTGCCGGTTGACCCGCCTGTCGGTTGACTCACGACACTCACACGCCTCCTTCCTCACGTTGATATGTGCTTGGTTCTCTCGAAGCAATCTACACCTGCAAAAGAGAAAGGGGGCGCCCTAGAGGCCGTTTGCACTCCGACGCTCAAGTCAGTGTAAGGCAAGGAACACCAAGTGTATTGAGTTTCTCTCTTTGTGTTTAGGTCTAGAAACTGCATACCTTTGTGAAGTATCTTACTGTCCCTTATATAGTCTAGGGTTTATTGCGCCGCTAGCCCTAATTAGGGTTCGCTGCGCTACTAGCCATATTTAGGGTTTACTGGAATACCCTTGCGCCGCTATCACCCAATCTTAGGGTAATCTAGCACATAAGGTTTCCTTCTCTGGAGTGCAAACTCTCACAGGGTGACCACCTGGCTGCCTCGTTGTGCACCTAGTCTCTGGGGCCACCTGTTCTGGGAGTGCCTTCACTGTTTACGTGCCATGCATGTAGCTTCACTGGGAAAACCCTAGCTATGGTGAGTACTCGTCCCCTCAGGACTCTACACCCAACTGTGCTCTCCCTGCTACCCGCATAGGCACTTCGTGATCTAGGCCTCTCCCTACCTCTGGGTATTTAACTTGTCATTGGCCCCCTCTGGGAACCAATCTTAACTGTTCTGTTTATGCTGTTCAAATCACCCAAGGCCGATGTCACCTCGCCACACCCTGTCGCCGAGGACTCCTCGACCTGCTGAGTGACGATGACACCTCCGCCCATCCTGGTGATCTGACGACTACTCACCCGTCTCTATAGGCTGATGACTCGTCACCCCTCTCTGCAGGCTGATGACTCGTCACCCCTCTCTGCAGGCTGATGACTCGTCACCCCTCTCTGTAGGCTGATGACTCGTCACCCCTCTCTGTAGGCTGATGACTAATCACCCTCTTTCTGTAGGCTGATGACTAATCACCCCTCTCTGTGGGCTGATCACTGATCACCCCTTTCTGTAGGCCGATGACTAATCACCCCTGATGGGGTCTACTCCACGTGGCTTTGGCCCATGCTATGGGACCCAGCTGACGTCCGAGGACTGGTTAGTACAGTGTATGTGGTGGCGGTTATAATATGACGATTATTAAAAAAAGCCACAATTTGGTGTGTAATTCGACAACTGCATAGGAGCCATAATCTCACTTTGAAATGTGGCATGTAGAACCGCCATAATTATCCTTTGAAATAAAAACTCTCCCGCGTTTCATTCCCTCCTTAATAACAATGTGTTTAAGTCGCAAGAAAGCCCAATCGTGACCCAAACATTGAAGTATTCCTCTCTCTTCAAAAACCTATTTTCGTTTTCCTCAAAACCTAAACCTCAAAATGTTGTCTGGGCAACCCTCTGTGGCTGCATTCTCTGATGACTAAACCTTAAGACCCCCTAGAGGCATGGGCACGGTGAAGGTTTCAGGACTGGTCATGACCATGGCGGTTTCACGGGTGATCGCGATGGTGGTGGTTTCAGGGGTGGCCGTGATGGTGGCGGTTTTAGGGGTGGCCGCGATGGTGGCGGTTTCAGGGGTGGCCAAGATGGTGGCAATCGTAGTAGAGGTGGATTTGGTTGTGGTGGTGGAAGACGCGGCGGTTTTCGTGACAAAGGGTGACCCTCCGAAGTCGTAGGTTGTTTTTTCTTCCATTATGGAACTTAAGAAATGTTTCAATTTCTTTGTTTTCTGTTAAGTATTTAACAAATAGTGTCTAAAGCCTGAAAAGTATCATGCTTTGTTGATTTTTTTACTAGAAACACGATTTTATCTATCAGAGTTTCCATCCATTTCTTGTCTCCTTCTTTGATGTCAAAGTTAAGAGCTCAGCTAGAGCCATTTCGGTATGTTGTTGATGAGACAAGTCCATGGGAGGAGAAATCAGTTGTGGCTAGGTTTACAAATAAAGCAAACAAGTCTAAATAGAATAAACTATGGAGGAAGAAAAAAAGAAAAGGAGGAAATGTGTTGCGGAGATGATTGCAAAGGTTGTTCTGCTTTGGTTTGGTTTTGTTAGGTTTTAACTTCCCCCTTCATTTTAGTGTTGTTAGAGACTGATTAGTTAGTTGCTTTCTTTGTTGCCAAAAACTAGGAGCATGAGCAATTTGAACAAATCGACAAGAAGTCGATGATTGGATTGCTAGGGAAAAGGCCAAGAAAATTACTAACAGCAAGGTATGGAAACTCTTTAAATCTATGCCTTCTTTTATTTTGACTAAAATTAGTAATTGTTTTTTACTCGAGGCCGAATGAAATAGCATGCTAATTAATATGATTTTAATTTTAATTAGAAAGGGTTTTCAAAAAGATGTACGATTAGGATGGGTGCTTAAGTATACGTGAACTGTTAGTTGATTATGATAAAGTTCTCATAATTATTTATTTATTATTATTATTATTATTATTATTATTATTATTATTATTAGCACTCCCTGTTACTGTAGTATTTATATGGCTATATACTTTTAGTTTTAGATTAAGAGTGGGGCTAAGTGAAATGAATTCAGTTCATGGAATTTCAAATCACACATTTGTACATATTGGTTTAAACCAATGTGCCTATTTTTTGAGTTCTTTCAAACTATTGCTATATTGTCTTTACTGTTCTCTGTGGAAAATTGGGAAAGGTAATATCGATTCATTGATGGCACATAGAAAGAGGTTTATTCTTCTTCTTTTTTATATTATGATTATTTGTGATTGGACAAATCCATGTGAAACTGTTTCAAATAAAGCTTCCAAAAACACAATTTATATATATATATATATATATATATATATATATATATATATATATATATATATATATATATATATATATATATATATATAAATAAATTTTTCTTACCGGTTGACTGTCCTGCCAGTTGACTCTACGACGCTCACACGCTTCCTTTCCTCACCTTGAATTATGCTTTGCTGTCTCGAAACAACCAGCACCTGCAAGATAGAAAGGGGGCGCCCTAGAGGCCGTTTGCACTCCGACGCTCAAGTCAAAAACTAGGGCAAGCACACCAAGTGTATTCAGTATCTGTGTTAGGTCTAGAAATTGCATACCTTTGTGAAGTATTTTACTACCCTTTATATAGTCTAGGGTTTCCTCTACACTGCTACCCATATTTAGGGTTTACTGGAATACCCTTGCGCCGCTATCACCCAAACTTAGGGTAATCTAGCACGTAAGGTTTCCTTAACTGGAGTGCAAATTCTAACAGGATGCCCACCTGGGTACCCCCTCGTGCAGCTAGTCTCTGGGGCCACCTGTCCTGGGAGCGCCTTCACTGTTCACGTGCCATGCATGTAGCTTCACTGGGAAACCCTAATCCTGATGAGTACTCGATCCTTCAGGACTCTGCACCTAACTGTGCTTTCCCTGCCACACGCATGGGCGCTTCGTGACTTAGGCTTCTCCCTTCCTCTGGGCATTTTACTGATAACTAGTATTCTCTTAAGACCCATCATAGATATTCTACTTCTGTTGTTCGAAACATCAAAGACCGATGTCACATCGTTGCACCCAGTTGCCGAGGACTCATCACCCTGCTAAGTGACGAGGATATGTAAGGACCTGTAAAATTTACTTTGGAATAAAAAGGAATATATTTTAAATGAATTCTAAGTATGTTTTTATTTAAAATAAAAAGGAAGGAAAGTATAGCTTAGAAGACTATGAGATCGCCTGGTTAGTACATAATCGCCTGTCGCCTAGGTTACACATGATCGCCAATCGCCTATGGTGCACATGATCGCCGAAAGTGCACTCAGTATGTGGTCAGGATATTGGATCAACCAGAGTGGGTTCCAAAAAACCACGCGTATCAAGGTGTGGGTTAAGCCTTAGATACGCTGTGCATGCGAAGCTCTATGCTTGAGCATAAGAAATCGTCCTTAGTGTTGCATGCATGGGCGCACGAGGAGTGGTGCTGATCTACTCTTGGAAATGTGAAGCTACCGATGTCACCAAGTCATGTGGAGATGATACCTTGGACGTAACATAGTGGGATGAAGAACCTTCAGCAAGGCGTGGCGATGTGTTGTCGGGCATCGCCAGGGCGCGAGGCATGCGGGCATCGCCGAACGCGAGGCATGCGGGCATCGCTAGGCACGAGGCATGCGGGCATCGCCAGGGCGCGAGGCATGCGGGCATCACCAGGGAGCGAGGCTTGCGGTCATCGCCAGGGGGAGACATCGGTCGTCTCCCAGGGTGAGACATCGGTTGTCCGCCAGGATGAGACATCGGTGGATAGTCATCGCGCGAGCGGTCATCGGTGGAAGGTTATCGCGCGATGTCGAGTTTCACACAGATAAGGTGGGACCCAGGCTCCCAGCATGAGACGTACTGCACGCGCGACACGTAGACAAAAAGGGTGGTTCAGAATAGTGACATCAGAGTGCTGGCTTGCGCTCAGGCACCCGTGGTCATACTGTTCAGGGAAGCGTGCACGCAAGCTTCCCTGCAGAGTGGGTGGTGGCAGCGGCTTTTGTGGACAAGTTGGTTTAGCTTCAAAAACTCACTTCTGAGAGGGAGAACGTTGCTGTGGTTCAAGAGTGACAGAGTGAGTTCACCTTCATCCATCTCTTTTCTCTCCTTCGCGCTGCGATTCAGACATCCCCAAGCACCAGTGCGACGAGCGACGACTGCACTTGGATACCTGGGGAGTTCTCTGCGAGTTTTCCGTCAGGACGCTAGAACAGAGTTAAGGCATCGTTAAGCTTCGATGAGTTTTGGAGCTCTTGGTGTTTTGCGCTAGTCCAGGTAAGGGAAGCTAGCATTTTCGTTTATAAAAACGTTAGGCGAGTAGGTTCTGAAGTGAGGGCGACGTGGTCGCCGGTTTTCATATGCTTTTCACGATACTCTGTTTTATGTGTGGGGCGACGTGATCGCCGGTTTTAATGCTGTTTTCGAAATCCCCTGTTTTAGTGTCGTTTGAAACTGTTTGAGATTGAAAAAAGTGATATTCGAAAATCTGAACCTTGAAATGATTGTTGCTGTGATTGGAATCGTTCATTTAAGTGTTATATGATGTGTTGAATGTTGTGAATGTGGGATCAAGGCATAGTATTTTCAGGAAAGAAAATACCGTGTAAGATCGTGTAGGATGTGCATTGATCGGTGATTTCTATAATGAGATATCCTGACTCTCCTGAGATAATGAAATCATATAGATGAAGTTATTCAGGCGTTGAGAGTCGATGGAGGTTCATACGTATGGGTAAGTTGTTTGAAAGATAACTACTTGACCTGTTGTGTGGATTCACCCTGTCATACTAGGAGAGTGATGAGATTGAGATTGAGATTATGTTGATGCGCATAGCTGTGGAAACTTTATAGCAGTGTAGTATGACAGGTGCAGATCTTTGAGTCTAGTCAATGCACGTGTCTTCCGGAAGTAGTGTCAAGTGTCTGTGTGTGATGAGTCAGTGGAAGTCTGACGTGAGAAATGAGAAACATTGAAATTGATAGACACTTGATGAATTATGTGCATTGGACGACTCTTGAGGAATTGTGAAATATGTGTTTTACCTGATGGTCATGTGAAGGGAATGAGAAAGTTGATGGTTTTACGTGGGTGTCTTAAATTTGTTTTATCTTGATCTTAAAGTTCATATCTAAATTCTCTTTCAAATATCTAGCTTACCCTGTGTTTTTGGTGTTGTGTTTGGCTTTTTCTTAAACCTGTGATGATCGTGTATAATTTACACGGGAGCAGATGATGTTGCAGGAAGTAGAGCTCCTCAGTGAGTGGTCGCCGGAAGGAGATCGCCTGTTTCTGTTTCTGTTAGGCGATCACCCTTTTTCTGTTTTCTGATAGGAGATCGCCTGTTTTTCTATTTTGTTGTATTTTGTTTAAGTTTTGGAAAATTGACCGGTTATGTATTAAACTCCCTGTGAGGAGAAATTTCATTATATATATATACATATGTTCACTTCAATATTATTGTTTTACCTTTATTTCATTATACAAATATGAAAAGAATTTTGGCGGGATGTTACAAGATACCTCAGTCCACTCTAGTGATAGACATGCTGACGACTAATCATCCCGCTAGTTCATACTACCTGCGGGGTCCATCCCACATGGCTTTGGCCCATGCTGTGGGGTCCAGCTGACGTGGGTCACCTTTACTAGCTGTTCTCGGTGTCCAAGGACTGGTCGGTACACAAGCCTCCCAATCTTGAGCTGTTAACTTGTTCAGCAAAGAGACTAAGTCATCGGCCGACTACAAGGCCCTCTACTCCTGGGCCTCTGAGGAACTCCTTGTCGAAACCTCTAAGCTCACGACTTGTGAGAACCTAAGAAAACACAGAGATGATGAGCACGAGATCAAGGGGCGCGTCTTCGGTAGGGAGAGTGACGCATATATCTCGGTTCGACCCTACACGGAGGGTGAACCTGTGTGCTCTAATGACCGCTGCAACGACGGGGAGTCCTTCTTCTTCCTGTACGCCACCATCTTTAAACGGGTTAAGGTTCGCCTACCCTTCACCGGATTCGAGAGGGCTCTGCTTACAGAGCTTAATGTAGCGCTTGCCTAGCTGCACCCCAACAGCTGGGCCTTCATCAGGGCCTTCTCAATCTTGTGTAACAACTTGGGGTTTCCACCCACTGTGGATGTCTTCCTCTATTTCTTCGAGGCAAAGAATCCTGGAAAGAGGCTTTGGGTAAGCCTAAATGGGGTGGCGGGGAGAGTTCTGCTAACTCTCTTCCAGCAGTCTTACAAGGGCTTCAAGGGAAAGTTCTTCAGAGTCTGTTGCAGCTCCTACGATTCTACGATGCTCGACGGGTTTCCCCTGTACTAGGTGGACAAACTCAAACTCAAGAAACCCCGAGGATTGGAGGAGCTAACACCCTTCGACTGTGACCTGTGCCAACTTCTCTCCAGCTGGGGAGTGGTGTTCGACACAACCCAGCTGATCAGGCACGAGTACGATGCTAAAACTCTCAGCATCTATATTGGTATATCTGCCTTCATCTTGTATCTGTTAGCATTTGTGTTTTCTGCATGCCACTTCTCACCCTCTACTTGTTGTTTATTGTAGATATGGTCTTAGACGCCGAGAAGAAGAAGAGGCTAGTTGCCTTGTTGGGTCGCCGCACAGCAGGTGGCTCATGCCCCGCTGGGCCCTCTTCTCCCACCGCAGTTGCCCCAGGCCCTACCTCCGACAACAAACTGACCTAATTTCTAGAAGGATAAGCCAAGAATACGGGATTGACTTAGTCAAACCCTATGGCTGCCCACTTTTTTCCCTTTTCCCATTCTACCCTTTAAGCTTGCTTTCCAAGGCTCCTAAATCTATAAATAGGGAGGCCTACCTCATGTATTAAGAGGTTGAAAATTAGAGTAAAGTTACTATACACAAATTCTTGTGTGAATTGTGAGTGAGTGAGCTCCTCCAAAATTGGTCTTATCTTGTGAGTTTTGAGAGCTCTCAAGTGGCGGCATCCTTCACTTATCTTGGAGTCATTTCACCATCCAAGTGGCGTGCAACAATTCTCAATTCCATTTCTCATAAGCTTTCTTTTCCTTCATCTTTTCCTTCCATTATCATTCCATCTATTTATAAACATGTTCTTATTTTGCTTCATTATGTCTATTCGGTCTTTATATGTTGCTCTTGTTTTCCTTATGTAATTCCACACCATAACTTGTCATCATCATCACCTTATAATTGTGTTTTCTTTTTGCCTTTGTGAAATGAACCTTCACATCTACTTAATCACTTGGTTAAGTTAATGTCCAGTGGGGATTTTCCTTAGGTTCTCACCTTAATCATCCTAAAATCTCAATCCTAATTAAAGTGCCACCATAAAATGCTAAATCTTAAAATCAACTCACATCACTTCGTGAGAACGGGGTGTTAGAAGTCTCGAAGTGGAAGAGAGGGGTTTGCAGATGATATCCTCCCACTCGAGTGAGAACGCCAGGGTTGATTGGGGTGGTTTGGAAGGAGAGGTCAATGAAGTGATGTAGTCCATTTGCCAGGGCTCAGCTACGGTGTGGACTTTTATCCTAAAGAGGAATTACATTCGTCACCTCTCATCAGAGTCAAGCGTGCTACATTACAAGGAGTTGAAGCTATAAGCTAAGTACGCTAAGGTATCCAAGCAACCATTGAGTACCAGATATGCAAGTTGTGAAAAGGAAATGTGAAGCGCTAATGAAAGTAAGTTGGTCAAGACAAATTATATACACAGTTAAATACTTTATTAGATTGGAAGAACAAGTACAAAGGTAATTACAAGAGGTCCAGCCATAGTATATAGTTACTCGAGAGACCTATCTGGGCACTATTTGCCCGTCGACTACCTACTTTGATACGGAGAATGGTGAGAGGTCCATCTCAGGATGCGCATAGGCAAACTGAGCAAGGGCATCGCCAAACCCCTCCCCGTAGGCGTCGGCGGCGTCTTTAGTAAGTTCGGCCTCGGTCTTCTTAAGCAGCTTAGTTTGTTGGGCAAGCTCTTCCTCAACCTTGCCCAGCTGAACCTTTTGGGTGGTTGATGGAGATCAAGTAGAAGAGGATTTTACTAATGGAGGAAGAGGTCATCCACCCAAGCATTTAAAATTCTTCTTACTAGTCTTCTTAAAAAGTAGAACAGTTTGGGTTCTCTTGAAAATTCAAAAGATAGTAGTATAAATAAATCTTTGTAAATACTCTTGTATAAATTTGTAAATAATATAGAAATATCCTTAGGAGTATGCCAAAGAGGAAAACCAAAAGAAACCTCTAAATGTAAGGCATTTTAGGCACTTTCTTTAGGAAAAAGTGGAAAAAGTGACTTTTCTACTCCTTTCTCTCTTAGGCACTAGAAGGAGCTAGAAGAGTGACTCTTCCCACTCCTTCCCCTTTGTAACATGACCAGCCCTCTCCATTATAAATAGGGGTGCTTGGTACTTTGAATAAAAAAGTTGAAAGTTAGAAGAAAAGAAACTATCTTGAAATTGAGAGAGAGTGAGTTTGTGAGACTTGTCTCTTCTTCTCCTTCATGTCTTATCTTGTGAGCTTTGGACACTCTCAAGTGGCGGCACCACCCACTCATCTTGGAAGAACCACCCTCCAAGTGGCGTGAATCACATCTCCAAAAGGCTACAACCACATAAGTCATTTCTATTCATCTTCTAAAAATACCCATTTGTGTTTTCTTGTAGTTTTTCCATTTTTAATCGGTTCAATCTTTTCCATGAGTTGTTTCCTTTCATTTGCTGCCATTGTTCTGCACTTTGTTTGGTTTATTTCCTTGTTTTCTTGCTGTTTTAATTTCGTCCAAACCATGGGTTTCCATATACATGTGTTGTTCTTGTTTTCCATCCATGGGTTTTTTGTTCTTTGATGAGTTTCTTGTGATTTTCTAATTCCTATTGAATTTCAATCAGTATTTTCACTTCTTCTTGGTGTTCTTATGATGTTCTTGTGTTTCCTTTGAAGTTTGGTACTGTTCTTGAATTACCCATTCATATTCCATTGTTATCTTACACTACAAGTTACCTATTCATGTGTTTTTAGTATGAACCTTTGTTTTCTTGAGTAGAAACTCTATTAATTGCTCTTTAGAATTTTGATCCTAATTCTTGAAAGTGTCATGAATACAATGAAACCTATATCAACTCAACCCAAACCAAGAAAGGTTCATAAGAGACTCACATCAGTGGTCGCCCTGTCCTCCAGCTTGGTCATTTTCTCTTGGGCCCCCTTCAATTGTTCCTCCAGGTCTATGATTTTGTTGCGGAGGGGGAGAATCTTGGCTTCAAGCTGGAGGGCCTCTTGCCCCTTGGAGAAGAGAAGCTTCTTGGTTTCTTTCTCTAACTGGCGAAGATTGCTCATCTCCTGGTTCAAGGCAGCCTCGCGTTTGCCAGCCAGTTGGGCTTGAAGTTCCAGCTCCCTCTCCAGTTGGGCCACCCTCTCCTTCAGCCCTGCATCAACATGAACTAGCAAGGCACTGGAGGCGGCGATGAACTCACCAAGGTTGTGGCTAATGCGGGTCCTTAGTGAGTCCTTGTCGAGGGCCTCCATAACCTCTTTGGCTGGCAGGTGCGAAAGAGTTTCTTGGAGAAGGGGAGGCAGGTCTGGGGCAGGAGGTGCTTGGTTGGCTGGGGGAGCATTCTCTCCTCCACCCTCGAGCACCAGGAGTGGCTTGGGGGAAGAGGAGGCGCTGGGAGGATGCTCCCTAAAGGATGGAGGTTGCCCCTCTGTTGCAAAAGAGGTAACCGCAGCGACCTCCACCCTATTTCTCTTGAAGACGAGGCCTGAATAGGTATCCTCGTCTTCAGAGATGACCACCGCAGCTCCCCTCTTATGCTTACTTTCAGAGGTTGGGCCTGGGGCAGCCATGGTGGGGGAAGAAGGACCGGCAGGGCATGAGTCACCTGCTAGGCGACGGCTCAGCAGATCAGTCAGCCTCTTCTTTTTACCAGCGTCCAGCACCATATCTGCAACAAACAACAAGGTCATGAGAAGAGGCATACAGTTTTTAAATGCAGATACATGTAGATGGTAAAGAAAGCAAGGGAATACCAATGTAGATGCTGAGGGTTTCAGCATCATACTTGTGCCTGATCAGCTGGGCAGTGTTGAATACTACCCCCGAGCTGGCCAGGAGTTGGCACAAGTCGCGGTCAAAGGGTGTCAGCTCCTCGAGTCCTCTGGGTTTCTTGAATTTCAGCTTCTCCACCCAATATAGGGGAAAATCGAGCATGGTGGCGTCGTAGGAGCTGCAGCAGACCCAGAAGAACTTGCCCTTGAAGCCTTTGTATGACTATTGGAAGAGGGTTAGCAGAACCCTCCCCGCCATCCCGTTGAGGCTTACCTAGAGCCTCTTCCCAGGGCTCTTCGCCTCGAAGAAGTACAGGAATACATCCAACGAGGGAGTGAACCCCAGGTTGTTGCAGAGGACTGAGAACGCCCTGATGAAGGCCCAGCTATTAGGGTGTAGCTGGGCAGGTGCCACATTCATTTTAGTGAGCAGAGCCCTCTTGAAGCCAGTAAAAGGCAGATGTACTTTGACTCGTTTAAAGATGGTGGCATAGAAGAAGAAAAAGGGCTCCCCGTTGTTGCATCGATCATCAGAGCAGACAGGTTCGCCCTTGGTACAAGGTCGAACCGATATGTACGTGTCGCTCTCTCTGCCAAAGACACGCCCTTTAATCTCGTTTTCGTCGTCTTTGTGTTTCCTCCAGTCTTCACTAGAGGTGAGTTGGGAGGTACCAACAAGGAGATCCTCGGGGGCCCAAGGGTAGAGGGCCCTGTAGTCAACGGCTGGAGGAGGGTTGGAGGTGGTTTTGGTTCTGGCCATCTCGAATCTAAAACAAATGAGAAGTAGGAAGAAGGAAAAAAGGTTTTAGAAGAAAGTGATGGCGTGAACAATGGTGGGCAAAGACTCACAGAAGAAGAGTGAAAGCAAGAAAGAAGAACAGAAACCCTAAAATGCATAAATCATAAATAGACCCAGTGTAGATATGTCATGAAAAGGGTAGCGGAATCATAAAACAAAGGCGAGAAGAATATTAAAAACCATACCTTTTGAGTAAGCGAGGATGAGGAGTCGTGAGGGTTGGAGTAGAACAGAAGCGTGCGAGAGAAGTTAGAAAGTAGGGAGGCTTGAGTGGAAAGTGATGAAACAGTGTAGAGGCGCGGGGTTTTAAAAGGGTTTAACGTAGGCAAGGAAGCGCAAACGTTAAAAAACTGTACCGACCAGTCCTCGGACACCGAGAACAATGGTAAAGGGCAAACCACGTTAGCTGGGTCCCACAGCATGGGCCAAAGCCACGTGGAGTGAACCCCGCAGGCAGCTTGGATTAGTGGGTGATCAGTCATCGGTGTGTCCCCTGAGAGAAGGGTGATTAGTCATCAGCATGTTCCCACAGAGAAGGGTGATTAGTCATCAGCAGCGCTTCACACAGAGAAGGGTGATTAGTCATCAGCATGTTCCCACAGAGAAGGATGATTAGTCATCAGCGTGACGATCACCAGAAAGGACTGATGTGTCCTCGTCACTCTACAGGGTAATCAGTCCTCGGCAACAGAGTGTTACGAGGTGACATTGGTCTTGGGTGATTTGAATAGCGTAACCAGAACAACTAAGATTGGTTCCCAGAGTGGGCCAATGACCAGTTAAATACCCAGAGGTAGGGAGAGGCCTGAATCACGAAGAGCCTATGTGGGTAGCAGGGAGAGCACAGTTAGGTGCAGAGTCCTGAGGGTTCGAGTACTCATCAGAACTAGAGTTTCCCAGTCAAAGCTACATGCATGGCACGTGAGCAGCAAGGGCACTCCCAGAACAGGTGGCCCCAGAGACTAGGTGCACAAGGAGGCATCCAGGTGGTCACCCTGTTAGAGTTTGCACTCCAGAGAAGGAAACCTTATGTGCTAGATTACCCTAAGATTGGGTGATAGCGGCGCAAGGGTATTCCAGTGAACCCTGAATATGGCTAGCAGCGCAGTGAACCCTAATTAGGGCTAGCGGCGCAGTAAACCCTAGACTATATAAGGGACAGTAAAATACTTCACAAAGGTACGCAGTTTCTAGACCTAAACACAGAGAAACTTGATACACTTGGTGTTTCTTGCCCAATTGATCCGGTCGATCATCGGTAGTCGATGATGTCAGCAGCAGATGACCATGTGGACCAGTCACAGGGTGACACGTTGCGTGAGGTAGCAGGTGAATCAGGGAGGAGACCACTTAGAACGGTGATCGGTGGTCAGTTACCAAGTGGCCACCACCCCCAGATCGGTGCCTAGATTAGCGCCTGGAAGCAGAGCGCGGAAAGTAATGAGGCACCGCACGGTCGTTTGTGGAAAGTAATGAGGCACCGCACGGTCATCGATGGAAGGCAATGAGGCACCGCACGGTCGTCGGTGGAAAGTAATGAGGCACCGCACGATCATCAGTGGAAGGCAATGAGGCACCGCACGGTCGTCGGTGGAAAGTAATGAGGCACCGGACGGTCATCGGTGGAAGGTAATGAGCCACCGCACGATCATCGGTGGAAGGTAATGAGCCACTGCACGGTCATCAGTGGAAGGTAATGAGGCACCGCACGGTCATCGGTGGATAGTAATGGGGCACCGCTCGGTCGTTAGTGCATGCGGAGTGCGATCGGTCATCGGGGTTCTTGCCAACACGTGTTAAGCTGGGACCCAGGTTCCCAGCGAGAGCGTTACGCATGCACCTCGCATGATGCCCACTCAGAGGATGTGCGGTGAGACCATGCAGGCAAGATGCGCCTGGTGAGTGTGCTTAGAACAGCCACACCCCGTACTCTCCTGAGAGCATGCGACTCACTCAGAGAGAAGAAACGCGCTAAGTTACTCTGCAAGAGGATAACTTAGCCGCACAGAGAAAAGCGAAGAAGCCCTTCAGATGTGACACGTGTACGGTTAGATGTCAGCTGCATGCCTCCACGTGTCACCATCTGAGAGAGAGGCACGACCTAGTATAAAGGTACTCCACCTCATGTAAGGTACACACGGTCTTACACATTCTGACACAAGTTTTTCATATTACAAGTTTACACAGATTCCACACACAGTTTCTGAGTCATTGTGGGAACGTTTGTACACGTTGCACAGTGATAACAGAATTGAGTTTCACAAAGAGAGAAAGTGTATCAGAGCACACACGAGTCTCACAGAGAGATTCAGTGAGAGTTTTTGGTGTTCCTGTTGCCTGACTTGAGCGTCGGAGCTACAACGGCCGCTAGAGGCGCCGTCTGTGTGTTTTGCAGGCATCGCTTGGAGTTTCGGCGAAGGTTCTTGGAGCGTTCTTGCAGAACGTGCAGTTGCAGAAGGCTAGACGAAGGAGTGACGAGGCACATCCTCCGCGTTCAAGTCCGCGGCAGGATCACCAATATTGACTTGAGCGTCGGAGTGCAAACGGCCTCTTGGGCGCCCCTTTCTCTTTTGCAGGTGCAGATTGTTTCGCAAGAATCAAGCACATATCAACGTGAGGAAGGAGGCGTGTGAGTGTCGTGGAGTTAACTGACAGGCGAGTCAACCGGCAAGAACATTTGGCGCCCACCGTGGGGCCGAAATAAAACAAGGTCCAATACACGAGAGTGAGAGCAGAAAACTACGAAGATGAGGAATACAAGGCACGGGTTCGTTCCACCAAACGGAGGCGAAAGCGTTACCATGCAACAACTCATGGAAACGATGCGCGCCCTACAGAAGACGGTGGCGAAGTCCAGAGCGCATCAGGCGCGTATGCAGGAAGACCTGGCCGCCTCACAGGCCAGGAATGAGGAGTTGCACAGAGCAAATGAAGAGCTATGCTTGAATCTGCGCCACATGCAGCAAGCTGGGAATCGTGTGGGAGAGGATCAGGCTCCACCAACGCCCCCAAGGGCCTTTCCCATGCCCTTCTCCCCCGAAATTATGAACACGGTGGTGCCTCCCAACCTGGTGGAAGTGAAGGCGTCGTTCACAGGGATGGAAGATCCAGAAGCACATCTGACAGCCTTCCACACTCAGATGATGCTGTCTGGAGGCTTAGACGCTGGGTAATGCAAGATGTTTATGAGTACACTGAGCGGAATAGCTATGGAGTGGTTCGTAAGCCTGCCAGAGGGACACATCACCTCCTCCCATCAGTTTTCGAAGCTGTTCACGGAGCAGTACATCGTCAACAGAGCGCCAGCGGTGGTGTCCTACGATCTGTTCGACGTGCGCCAGTGTAAGGACCTGAAAAATTAAATTGGAATAAAAGAGTTATATTTTAAATGAATTCTAAGTATGTTTTTATTTAAAATAAAAAGGGAGGAAAAGTTAAGTTAGAAGGCTACGAGGTCGCCGGTCGCCTGCTACACATGAGCGCCAGGTGGACGTCGCCAGGGCGCGAGAGGCATGCAGGCATCGCGCGGGCGCGAGAGGCATGCAGGCATCGCGCGGGCGCGAGAGGCATGCAGGCATCGCGCGGGCGCGAGGCATGCGGGCATTGCCAGGGCGCGAGGCATGTGGACGTGGCCAAGGCGCGAGAGTTATGAGGGCGTCGCCAGGGAAGACATCGGTCGTCTCCCAGAGGAAGACATCGGTCGTCTTCCAGGGCGAAGGAGACATCGGTCGTTCGCCAGGATGAGTCAGCAGTGGAAAGTTATCGCGCGACGTCGAGTTTCACATAGAGAAGGTAAGACCCAGACTCCCAGCATGAAGCGTAGTGCACGCACGCCACGTAGACAAAAAGGGTGGTTCAGAATAGTGACATCAGAATGTTGGCATGCGCAGGAGACACTCGCGGTCGTACTGTTCAGAGCAGTGGTTGACATGCACAAGCGACAACAGTGGCAGTACTGTTCAGAGCAGTGGTTGGCATGCACCAGAGACAACAGTGGTCGTACTGTTCAGGGCAGTGGTTCTCAGACTTCTCTGCAGAGTGGGTGTAGCAGCTGCTTTTGATGGATAAGTTGGTTTAAGATGCAGAGACCCACTGCTGAGAGAAACAAAAACGTTGCAGCTTTCAAAGAGAGAAAGAGTGAGTTACCTCCCTTCTCCTCCAGATATCTCCTTCGCGCCGCGATTCTAGCATCTTCACGCAAGAGTACGACGAGAGGCAGCACCATTAGAGCACCTGGGAGGTTCTCTGCAAGTCCTTCAACCAGACGCAAAAACAGAGCCAAGGCGTTGTTCAAGCTTCATTGGGTTTCGGAGCTCCTGGTGTTTTGCGCAAGTCCAGGTAAGGGAAGCTAGACTTCATTTTCAATACAAGCCATAGTTTAGCTATTTCTGAAGTGAGGGCGACGTGGTCGCCGGTTTTCGTTTTCATCCTTGTAAAATGCTCTGTGCTATGTGTTGGGCGACGTGGTCGCCGGTTTTTAAATGCAGACTTCGAAATACCCCGTTTTGAACTAGATCGCCGGTTTTTGGCGCTGTTTTACGAACTCCCCTGTTTTTGGTGTTGTTTTGAAACTGTTTGAGATGTAAATGTGATATTCGAAAACATGAACCTTGGAGTGAGTTTTGCTGTGATTGAAATCATTCATTTAAGTGTGGCATGATGTGTTGAATGTTGTGAATGTGAGATCAAGGCATAGTATTTTCAGGAAAGAAAATACCGTGTAAGATCGTGTAGGATGTGCATTGACCGGTGATTCGTTATGATATCCTGACTCTCCTGATATAATGGAATCATATAGATGAAGTTATTCGGGCGTTGAGAGTCGAAGGAGGTTCATACGTATGGGTGAGTTGTTCAAAAGGGAACGAGCTCGACCCGTTGTGTGGATTAACCCCGTCATGCTTGGATGGTGATGATATTGAGATTCATTATACGCTTGTGAATGTGTGTGATTTCACGGCGACCCTGTGAATGTGTGTGATTTCACAGTGGGCAGTATGACAGGTGCGAATCTATGAGTCTAGTCAATGCATGAGTCTTCCGGAAGTAGTGTCAAGTGTCTTGTGTGATGGGTCAGAGGAAGTCTGACGTGAGAAATGAGAAACATTGAAGTGATAGACACTTGGTGCATTATGTGAATAGAATGACTCTTGTGAATATTGTGAAATGTATGACTTCTTGGCGATCAGGTGAAGGAAATGAGAAAATGTATAGTTTTACGTGGTTACCTTGAAATTGTTTTACCTTGACTTTAATGTTTCTATATAAACTCTCTTTAAAATATCTAGCTTACCCTGCGTATTTTGGTTTTGTGGTTGTTTTTCTTAAAACTGTGATGATCGTGTATAATTTACACGGGAGCAGATGATCTTCCAGGAAGTAGAGCTCCTTAGTGAGTGGTCGCCGGAAGGAGATCGCCTGATTTCTGTTCTGGTAGCCGATCGGCTGTTTTGGGTCCTCTGATAGGAGATCGGCCTCGTCCGATAGGAGATCGGTCTCTTACGATAGGAGATCGCCTGCTTTGCTTTTTTTTACTGTAATTTGTTTATGTTTCTGGAAAATTTGACCGAATTTGTATTAAACTCCCTGTGAGGAGAAACTACATTTCATATATATAATATTTTGTTCATAGGATCTATTTGTTACCTTTATTTTCATTATATACATTTGTATAGTATTTTGGCGGGATGTTACATTAATGGTATCAGAGCAGTTCGTCCTTAGGATGACCTGAGGGCTGTGGATCCATTGTGTTTCTTCTGCTCATGAAATTTATTTGAGTTTAAAATAACAACTATAGTGAAAAGTTTTCAAACGTTTTGTATTGAGATTTTGTGTGTGCTTTGGTGAATATATGTTATAACTGAAAATCTTAGTATTAAGAATGAGAAGGTCTTGATAAAGTAGTGAGGGTGCACACTCATAACTGGATCGAGATGAGTCTCAATCTTAATTCCAAAGGTTTGATGTTTAGCATATATTGAATTCTGGTGCGAACTATTTCATTCTCTTGAATGTCTTTGTAATTGATTGAAAATGGTTGATTGGATTGATGACTGCATACCAGTAGTTGTTCTGGTGTTATGCTTGATGTTATAAGCATTATGACTCTGTTGTTGAGCTCAAATTCTTAATGATTTTGAGATGCTGACCTTTGTAAGGTCTATATGTTACCTCCTGAATGAATTGATTTCTTATCGATCTCATTCTTGTAGTTGTAGGGAATATAGAAACCTGTAGTTTCAACTCTAAAACGAAGAGAGATGGCACGTAGACCTTCTACCCCTCCCCAATCTTCTTCGGAGATGAGCCAGATTGCTAAGGCTATCGAGATGATGGCAACTGCCATCCAGCAGCAGAATGCAGCGATGGCTCAGAACCATCAAGCTACAATGCACCACTGGGAAACTGCTCGGTCGGCTGAGACAAACTCCCACGGCGGTCAGCCTCAAGAACGGATGGGACTGACCGAGTTCATGAGGCACAACCCACCCAAGTTTAGTGGGAATGCTACCCCTGATCAGGCAGATCAATGGGTCAGAGAGTTGGAGAAAATCTTTAGGGCGACCTCCTGCCCTGAAGAGAAGAAACTGTTGTTTGCCACCTATCTGCTATCTGGAGAAGCTGAATTCTGGTGGATGGGAGCTCAGCAGATGATGGAGGCCCGAGAGGATGTATTGGATTGGGAGAGCTTCAAAGTGAGGTTCTTGGAGAAATACTTCCCAGACAGCGCCAAGTTTGCGAGGGAAGCTGAGTTCCTAAAGTTGGAGCAGGGGGATATGTCAGTAAACGCCTATGCTGCTCGGTTTGAGTACCTCGCCCGATTCTACACCCAGGCGACCTCCGAGGCCTGGAGGTGTAGGAAGTTCGAAGAGGGGCTGAAGCATGGGCTGAAGAGGGCCATAGCCCCGATGTGCATCAGGGAATTTCACGCCTTAGTAGAGAAGGCGAAGATGGTGGAGACCCTGGACAAGGGTGATTCTCGGGTGATCAGGTCACACCCAGGGGGTTCTTCCAGTGGGGAGGCCAAGGTGCAGCACCCACAAAGCAAGCCTTATTCGAGACCCTCTCAGCATAGGGCAGAAGCAGCACCGCCCCAGTTTCAGCAGCAACAACCCTGGAAACTTAAATGTTTCCACTGTGGTGGACCACACACAGCCAATGTGTGCCCCAAGAGAGATTCAGAGAGAAGATGTTTTGCCTGTCAAAAGACGGGACACGTTGCTAGAGATTGTCCTACCCAGAATAGGATGACTCAACCCAGTGGATCCCAACAGTTGAGGAATGGAGGCAGTCGACCTCAGGCAGCAGGGAGAGTGTTTGCCATGACTGGAGCAGAGGCATCTCAGTCAGGTAACTTAGTACAGAATGTTGCTCTATAGCTGGTAGATGCGTTAGAATTTTGTTTGATTTTTGAGCGACACACTCCTTTGTGTCAAGCCTGTGTGTAGCCGAGTTGGGCCTTCTAGTGAAGGAGTTACCGTTTGAAACTGTTGGTCTATACACCTGCATCAGGACAGGTGTTGACCTCTACAGTTTGCCCCGAATGTCCAGTGATAGTAGAGGGACGCAGATTCAAGGTGAACTTGATCTGCCTACCTCTTCAGGATCTGGATGTTATCCTGGGAATGGATTGGCTAGCTGCCAATCACGTTCTCGTAGTCTGTGGTAGTCAGAAGATAGCGTTTCCAGACCTCCAAGGGGCAGACGTGATATCTACTCAGCGAGGGTGGTCGGTGTTGGAGGAAGGGGCGAGGTGCTTCGTGAATCCTAGCTCAGTTGGGAGTGAAGAATGAAGAGGACGTAAGTTGGATACCTGTGGTGAAAGATTTTATGGATGTAATTTCAGAAGACATATCCGGATTACCTCCTAAGAGAGAAGTGGAATTCTCTATTGATTTTGGTACCTGGGGCTGGACCAGTGTCAATGGCACCTTACAGGAGGGCTCCAGCCGAGTTGGAAGAGTTTACCTATAATAACGGTGATCATGCTGGCATTGGGATGGCAACGTATGAAGCTTTGTATGGAAGGAAATGCAGAACTCCTTTGTACTGGTACCAGGAAGCAGTATTGGTTGAACCAGAGTTGATTCAGCAGACGACCGAGAAGGTGCAGATCAGGGATGACTTGTCCTTTGAAGTGAAACCAGTCAGGATTGACGATAGGCAAAGTAAGCAGCTCAGAGGCAAGACCATCAACATGGTGAAAGTGGTGTGGGATGAGCGATCGGGTGATTCAACTTGGGAATTAGAAGAACCCATGAGAGAAGCCTATCCATACCTCTTTTCCTTGTAATTCAATTTTCGAGGACGAAAATTTTTCTTGTTGGGGAGAATGTAAGGACCTGAAAAATTAAATTGGAATAAAAGAGTTATATTTTAAATGAATTCTAAGTATGTTTTTATTTAAAATAAAAAGGGAGGAAAAGTTAAGTTAGAAGGCTACGAGGTCGCCGGTCGCCTGCTACACATGAGCGCCAGGTGGACGTCGCCAGGGCGCGAGAGGCATGCAGGCATCGCGCGGGCGCGAGAGGCATGCAGGCATCGCGCGGGCGCGAGAGGCATGCAGGCATCGCGCGGGCGCGAGAGGCATGCAGGCATCGCGCGGGCGCGAGGCATGCGGGCATTGCCAGGGCGCGAGGCATGTGGACGTGGCCAAGGCGCGAGAGTTATGAGGGCGTCGCCAGGGAAGACATCGGTCGTCTCCCAGAGGAAGACATCGGTCGTCTTCCAGGGCGAAGGAGACATCGGTCGTTCGCCAGGATGAGTCAGCAGTGGAAAGTTATCGCGCGACGTCGAGTTTCACACAGAGAAGGTAAGACCCAGACTCCCAGCATGAAGCGTAGTGCACGCACGCCACGTAGACAAAAAGGGTGGTTCAGAATAGTGACATCAGAATGTTGGCATGCGCAGGAGACACTCGCGGTCGTACTGTTCAGAGCAGTGGTTGACATGCACAAGCGACAACAGTGGCAGTATTGTTCAGAGCAGTGGTTGGCATGCACCAGAGACAACAGTGGTCGTACTGTTCAGGACAGTGGTTCTCAGACTTCTCTGCAGAGTGGGTGTAGCAGCTGCTTTTGATGGATAAGTTGGTTTAAGATGCAGAGACCCACTGCTGAGAGAAACAAAAACGTTGCAGCTTTCAAAGAGAGAAAGAGTGAGTTACCTCCCTTCTCCTCCAGATATCTCCTTCGCGCCGCGATTCTAGCATCTTCACGCAAGAGTACGACGAGAGGCAGCACCATTAGAGCACCTGGGAGGTTCTCTGCAAGTCCTTCAACCAGACGCAAAAACAGAGCCAAGGCGTTGTTCAAGCTTCGTTGGGTTTCGGAGCTCCTGGTGTTTTGCGCAAGTCCAGGTAAGGGAAGCTAGACTTCATTTTCAATACAAGCCATAGTTTAGCTATTTCTGAAGTGAGGGCGACGTGGTCGCCGGTTTTCGTTTTCATCCTTGTAAAATGCTCTGTGCTATGTGTTGGGCGATGTGGTCGCCGGTTTTTAAATGCAAACTTCGAAATACCCCGTTTTGAACTAGATCGCCGGTTTTTGGCGCTGTTTTACGAACTCCCCTGTTTTTGGTGTTGTTTTGAAACTGTTTGAGATGTAAATGTGATATTCGAAAACATGAACCTTGGAGTGAGTTTTGCTGTGATTGAAATCATTCATTTAAGTGTGGCATGATGTGTTGAATGTTGTGAATGTGAGATCAAGGCATAGTATTTTCAGGAAAGAAAATACCGTGTAAGATCGTGTAGGATGTGCATTGACCGGTGATTCGTTATGATATCCTGACTCTCCTGATATAATGGAATCATATAGATGAAGTTATTCGGGCGTTGAGAGTCGAAGGAGGTTCATACGTATGGGTGAGTTGTTCAAAAGGGAACGAGCTCGACCCGTTGTGTGGATTAACCCCGTCATGCTTGGATGGTGATGATATTGAGATTCATTATACGCTTGTGAATGTGTGTGATTTCACGGCGACCCTGTGAATGTGTGTGATTTCACAGTGGGCAGTATGACAGGTGCGAATCTATGAGTCTAGTCAATGCATGAGTCTTCCGGAAGTAGTGTCAAGTGTCTTGTGTGATGGGTCAGAGGAAGTCTGACGTGAGAAATGAGAAACATTGAAGTGATAGACACTTGGTGCATTATGTGAATAGAATGACTCTTGTGAATATTGTGAAATGTATGACTTCTTGGCGATCAGGTGAAGGAAATGAGAAAATGTATAGTTTTACGTGGTTACCTTGAAATTGTTTTACCTTGACTTTAATGTTTCTATATAAACTCTCTTTAAAATATCTAGCTTACCCTGCGTATTTTGGTTTTGTGGTTGTTTTTCTTAAAACTGTGATGATCGTGTATAATTTACACGGGAGCAGATGATCTTCCAGGAAGTAGAGCTCCTTAGTGAGTGGTCGCCGGAAGGAGATCGCCTGATTTCTGTTCTGGTAGCCGATCGGCTGTTTTGGGTCCTCTGATAGGAGATCGGCCTCGTCCGATAGGAGATCGGTCTCTTACGATAGGAGATCGCCTGCTTTGCTTTTTTTTACTGTAATTTGTTTATGTTTCTGGAAAATTTGACCGAATTTGTATTAAACTCCCTGTGAGGAGAAACTACATTTCATATATATAATATTTTGTTCATAGGATCTATTTGTTACCTTTATTTTCATTATATACATTTGTATAGTATTTTGGCGGGATGTTACACGCCAGTACTAGGGGGAGTCACTGAAGGACTACCTCAACCATTTTGGTGCGCAGGTGGTGAGATTGCCCAGCAAGGACGAGAGCATGCTGGTGCATGCATTCAAGAAAGGCGTACTACCTGGTCCTTTCAGTGAATCGCTCGTCAGGAGCCACCCTGCCACCTTTGCTGAGATTCGGCGACGCGCGGTGGCACACATAGTAGCAGAGACAGAGGTCTCTGAGAAGAGAGGCAGCGCTGCACCGTCGAAGCCGCGCGAAGGTCAGGGGAAGCTGCGGCAGCAGGCGCGGGTGTATGAGGCCAAGGAAGGGAAGAAGGGGCAGGGAAGGCCTCGTCCCTATGCACCCAGGAAGGACAAGACCAGGGGGCGTGCAAGGGAGAACAACGCACCCCCTAGGTATGATTTCATGGTGGAGTTGGCGGAGCTGATCGCTATCCCTGCCGTGGCTGCAAGATTCCGAGTACCAAAGAAAACCGACAAGGTGCTTGGAGGGAGGAAGGATGAATGGTGTGAATTCCATCAGGCTTATGGACACACACTCCACACCTGCCTGTCATCGGGGCATCAACTTGCTGAGTTAGTGAAGACATGATTCCTGACCGATTACCTGCGGGAGGCGCAAGGTGATCGCGCTTCGGGGTCCCAGGCAGGTGACCAGCAACATGAAATCCCTGTGCTCTGGGAAATCAGGTGAAGGAAGACGCTACGCTCGGGGGGGCTCCCAGGTAGCTCAGGTGGAAGCTGAAGCAGAGGGCATGATCGGCCCTCGTAAGTCAGGCATCGCCAAGGCGGTCATCGGCTGGAGACTCTGGATGGAACAGCTATCCCCAGGACATGGAACGCTACATACTTGAATTTCTAATTCAGTTAAGTTGTAAAATAGATGCGTTCTTGCGCTATACACACACTCATTATATATATATATATATATATATATATATATATATATATATATATATATATATATATATATATATATATATATATATATATATATATATATATATAAACAGTTGAGCAGATCAGGGGGCACTCTTTTCCCTAAGGAGAGTTTTTAACGAGGCCACCAAATAAAAAAGATTTCAATATATCAAGTGTGCAAGTGTTTCCCAGTTTAAAGTTCTCCTCACCCCAGGTGTCAGTGCAGGCAACTAAGGTTTGAAAAGTCAGGGGTACTAGTAAGACCAAGAGAGGGAAAGGGAGGATTTCGAGAAACGTCCTTACCCACTTGGCGTATACCAATGTTGGCTTAGTAAAGCCCTTAGTTAAGGCTCTTCTCACCCCAGGAGTGGGAAAGGGATAGAATAACCCGATTCGCGTGAGGTCCATGACATTCGAGCATGCACCCACTCAGAGAAAAAATAGACCTCACCCTCGACTTCTTACAGCGAGGCTGAGGGAGAGAAGAAGTCCTCACCCTCGATGATGTGAGTCTCTTATGAACCTTTCTTGGTTTGGGTTAAGTTGATATAGGTTTCATTGTATTCATGACACTTTCAAGAATTAGGATCAAAATTCTAAAGAGCAATTAATAGAGTTTCTACTCAAGAAAACAAAGGTTCATACTAAAAACACATGAATAGGTAACTTGTAGTGTAAGATAACAACGGAATATGAATGGGTAATTCAAGAACAGTACCAAACTTCAAAGGAAACACAAGAACAACATAAGAACACCAAGAACAAGTGAAAATACTGATTGAAATTCAATAGGAATTAGAAAATCACAAATAAATTCATCAAAGAACAAAAACCCATGGATGGAAAACAAGAACAACACATGTATATGGAATGTAAGGACCTGTAAAAAATTAAATTGGAATAAAAAGGAATATATTTTAAATGAATTCTAAGTATGTTTTTATTTAAAATAAAAAGGAAGGAAAGTGTAGTTTAGAAGACTATGAGATCGCCTGGTTAGTACATGATCGCCTGTCGCCTAGACTACACATGATCGCCAGGCGCGAGAGGCATGCGGGCGTCGCCAGGGCGCGAGAGACATGCGGGCATCGCCAGGGCACGAGGCATGTGGACATCGCCAGGGCGCGAGGCATGTGGACATCGCCAGGGCGCGAGGCATGTGGACATCGCCAGGGTGTGAGAGGCATGCGGGCGTCGCCAGGGATAGACATCGGTCGTCTCCCAGGGAGAGACATCGGTCGTCTTCCAGGACGAGACATCGGTCGTTCGCCAGGATGAGTCAGCGGTGGAAAGTTATCGCGCGATGTCGAGTTTCACAGGAATAAAGTGGGACCCAGACTCCCAGCATGACACATTCTGCACGCGCGCCACGTGGACAAAAAGGGTGGTTCAGAATAGTGACATCAGAATGTTGGCATGCGCAAGAGACACTCGCGGTCGTACTGTTCAGGGAAGTGGTTGGCATGCACAAGAAGACAACCGTGGCCGTACTGTTCAGTGAAACGTACACTCTGGCTCTCTTGCAGAGGGGGGTGGTGGCAGCAGCATGCGTGGACAAGTAGGCTTGGATTCAAAAACCCACTGCGAGGAGGCAAAGAAGGTTGCAGTGACTCAAGAGTGAAAGGGTGAGTGCATCTTCATCCCTCTCTTTTCTCTCCTTCGCGCTGTGATTCAGGCATCCTCAAGCACCAGTGCGACAAACGACGACTGCCCTTGGACACTTGGGAGGTTCTCTGCAAGTTCTCCAGACCGGGACGCTAAAACAGAGTGAAAGCATCTTTAAGCTTCGTGGGTTTCGGAGCTCTTAGAGTTTTGCGCTAGTCCAGGTAAGGGAAGCTAGCCTCATTTCCAACGAAAAACCTTATAGTAGATGTTTGAGATGATGGGGCGACGTGGTCGCCGATTTTCAACTTTTATTGCATAATCCTCTGTTTTTGAA
This sequence comes from Phaseolus lunatus, assembly GCA_013389735.1. Taxonomy (NCBI): domain Eukaryota; kingdom Viridiplantae; phylum Streptophyta; class Magnoliopsida; order Fabales; family Fabaceae; genus Phaseolus; species Phaseolus lunatus. Next base: position 18,904,461 of record CM023863.1, on the reverse strand, counting down.
CGAGATCGCCAGTTTTGGTGTTGTTTTTCGAACTCCCCTGTTTTTGGTGTTGATTGAAACTGGTTGCGATTTAAATGTGATATTCGAAAATCTGAACCTTGGCATGAGTTTTTCTGTGACTGGAATCGTTCATTAAGTGTTGTATGACGTGTTGAATGTTGTGAATGTGGGATCAAGGCATAGTATTTTCAGGAAAGAAAATACCGTGTAAGATCGTGTAGGATGTGCATTGATCGGTGATTTCTATAATGAGATATCCTGACTCTGCTGAGATAATGGAATCACATAGAGGAAGTTATTCAGTTGGTGAGAGTCGAAGGAGGTTCATATGAATGGGTGAGTCGTGTGAAAAGGAACGAGCTCGGCCTGTTATATGGATTAACCCTGTCATACTGTGAGAGTGATGAAATTGAGATCGAGATTGTGTTGATGCGCATAGCTGTGGAAACATTACAGCAGTTTAGTATGACAGGTTCAGATCTCTGAGTCTAGTCAATGCACGAGTCTTCCGGAAGTAGTGTCAAGTGTCTTGTGTGATGAGTCAGTGGAAGTCTGACGTGAGAAATGAGGAACATTGAAATTGATAGACACTTGATGCATTATGTGAGATAGAACGACTCTTGAGAATATTGTGAAATGTGTGATTACTTGGTGGTCATGTGAAGGGAACGAGAAAATTGATAGTTTTTACGTGGGTGTCTTTAATTTGTTTCATCTTGATTTTAAAGTTTCATATCTAAACTCTTTTTTTTCAAATGTCTAGCTTACCCTGTGATTTTTGGTGTTGTGTTTGGCTTTTTCTTAAACCTGTGATGATCGTGTATAATTTACACGGGAGCAGATGATGTTACAGGAAGTAGAGCTCCTCAGTGAGTGGTCGCCGGGAGGAGATCGCCTGTTCCTATTTCTATTAGGCGATCACCCTTTTTCTGTTCTCTGATAGGAGATCGCCTTTTTGCTGTTAGGAGATCGCCTGTATTTATATTTTACTGTATTTTGTTTACGTTTTCTGGAAAAGTGACCGATTATGTATTAAACTCCCTGTGAGGAGAAACTTCATTACATATATATAATTATGTTCACTTCAATAAAATTGTTTACCTTTATTTTTGTTATATAAATATGAAAAGTATTTGGCGGGATGTTACATTAATGGTATCAGAGCAGTTCGTCCTTAGGATGACCTGAGGGCTGTGGATCCATTGTGTTTCTTCTGCTCATAAAGTTTATTTGAGTTTTAAATAAAAACTATAGTAAAAGGTTTTCAAACGTTTTTGTATTGAAATTTTGTGTGTGCTTTAGTGAATATATGCCCTAACTGAAAATCTTAGTATTAAGAATGAGAGGGTCTTGATAAAGTGGTGAGTGTGCACACTCATAACTAGATCGAGATGATTCTCAATCTTAATTCCAAAGGTTTGATGTTTAGCATACGTTGAATTCTGGTGTGATTTACGTCATTTTATGGAATGTTTTTGTAATTGATTGAAAGTGGTTGTTTGGATTGTTGGTTGTATACCAGTAGCTGTCTGGTGTTTTGCTTAAGGTTATAAGCATCATGATTCTGTTGATGAACTCAAATTCTTAATGACTTTGAGATGCTGACCTTTGTAAGGTCTAGATGTTACCTCCTGAATGAATTGATTTCTTATCGATCTCATTCTTGTAGTTGTAGGGAATATAGAAACCCATAGTTTCAAAATCTGAAACGAAGAAGATGGCACGTAGACCTTCTACCCCTCCCCAACCTTCTTCGCAAATGAGCCAGATTGCCAAGGCTATCGAGATGATGGCAACTGCCATTCAACAACAGAATGCGGCGATGGCTCAGAACCATCAAGCTACAATGCACCACTGGGAAACTGCTCGGTCTACTGAAACAAATTCCCACGTCGGTCAGCCTCAGGAACAGATGGGACTGACCGAGTTCATGAGGCACAACCCACCCAAGTTCAGTGGGAATGCTACCCCTGATCAGGCAGATCAGTGGGTCAGAGAGTTGGAGAAAATCTTTAGGGCGACCTCCTGCCCTGAAGAGAAGAAGTTGGTGTTCGCCACCTTTTTGCTATCTGGAGAAGCCGAGTTCTGGTGGATGGGAGCTCAGCAGATGATGGAAGCCAGAGCTGAAGTGTTAGACTAGGAGAGCTTCAAGGTGAGATTCCTGGAGAAATACTTCCCAGATAGTGCAAAGTTTGCGAAGGAAGCAGAATTCCTAAAGTTGGAGCAGGGGGATATGTCTGTGAACGCCTATGCTGCTCGGTTTGAGTACCTCGCCCGATTCTATACCCAGGCGACCTCCGAGGCCTGGAGGTGTAGGAAGTTCGAAGAGGGACTGAAGCATGGGCTGAAGAGGACCATAGCCCCGATGTGCATAAGGGAATTTCACGCCTTAGTAGAGAAGGCGAAGATGGTGGAGACCCTGGAAAAGGGTGATTCTCGGGTGATCAGGTCGCACCCAGGGGGTTCTTCCAGTGGGAAGGCTAAGGTGCATCACCCACAAAACAAGCCCTATGCGAGACCTCCACCACATCGAGCGGGAACAACGTCATCCCAGTTTCAGCAGCAACAACCTTGGAAACCCAAGTGTTTCCATTGTGGTGGACCACACACGCCCAATGTGTGCCCCGAGAAGGCTTCGGAGAGAAGATGTTTTGCTTGCCAAAGGACGGGACACGTTGCAAGAGATTGTCCTACCCAGAATAGGTGACTCAACCCAGTGGTTCTCAGCAGTTGAGGAACGAAGGCAGCAGACCTCAGGCAACAGGGAGAGTGTTTGCCATGTCAGGAGCAGAAGCGTCTCAGTCAGGTAACCTCGTGCAAGGTGTTTGTTTTATAGCTGGTAGAGGTGTAAAAGCTTTGTTTGATTCTGGAGCGACACACTCCTTTGTGTCAAGCCTGTGTAGCCGAGTTGGGCCTTCTAGTGAAGGAGTTACCTTTCGAACTGTTGGTCTCTACACCTGCGTCAGGATAGGTGTTGACCTCTACAATTTGCCCCGAATGTCCAGTGATAGTAGAGGGACGCAGATTCAAAGTGAACTTGATCTGCCTACCTCTTCAGGACCTGGATGTTATCCTGGGAATGGATTGGCTAGCTGCCAATCACGTTCTCATAGACTGCGGTAGTCAGAAGATAGCGTTTCCAGACCTCCAAGAGTCAGATGTGATATCAGCTCAGCACGGGTGGTCGGAGTTGGAAAGAGGGGCGAGGTGCTTCGTGATGCTAGCTCGGTTGGAAGTAAAGAATGAAGAGGACGTAAGCAGGATACATGTAGTGAAAGACTTCACGAATGTATTTCTAGAAGAGGTACCTGGGTTACCCCCTAAGAGAGAAGTGGAATTCTCTATTGATTTGGTACCTGGAGCTGGACCAGTGTCAATGGCACCTTACAGGATGGCACCAGCCGAGTTGGTAGAATTAAAGAAGCAAGTGGAAGAGTTGTTGGAGAAACAATTCATCAGACCCAGTGTATCTCCATGGGGGGCTCCAGTGCTCCTAGTTAAGAAGAAGGATGGAGGGTCTCGGCTGTGTATAGATTACAGGCAGTTGAACAAGTTGACCATCAAGAACAAGTACCCCCTACCTAGAATTGACGATTTGATGGATCAAATACATGGGGCCTCGGTGTTCTCCAAGATTGACCTGAGATCGGGGTACCACCAAATTTTGGTAAAAGCTGAAGATGTTCAAAAGACAGCATTTAGGTCTCGGTATGGGCACTATGAGTATGTGGTGATGCCGTTTGGAGTCACAAATGCTCCAACTCTGTTCATGGACTACATGAATAGGATTTTTTGCCCTTTCTTGGATAAGTTTGTGGTAGTCTTCATAGACGACATACTCATTTATTCAAGGACCGAGGAAGAACATGAAAAACATCTGAGGACAGTGTTGGAGATTCTGAGGGAGAAGCAACTCTATGCCAAGTTCTCCAAGTGCGAGTTCTGGCTGAAGGAAGTCAATTTCTTAGGACACGTGATATCTGCTCGGGGAATCTCAGTGGATCCAGCCAAGGTAGAGGCAGTGCTGTAGTGGGAACGTCCTAAGACAGTCACTGAGATAAGGAGCTTTGTGGGTTTGGCGGGCTACTATCGGAGGTTTATTGAGGAGTTTTCCAAGGTAGTGGCTCCTTTAACACAGCTGACCCGCAAGGATCAACCTTTTGCTTGGACCGACCGATGTGAGCAGAGCTTCATGGAACTAAAGGAGAGGTTGACTAGTGCTCCAGTGCTGGTGATCCCAGAGGTGGGAAGACCTTTTGATGTCTACTGTGACGCTTCACATCAGGGTTTGGGATGTGTTTTGATGCAAGAGAAAAGAGTGGTTGCATATGCTTCAAGGCAACTCAAGGTTCATGAGAGGAACTACCCTACGCATGATTTGGAGTTGGCGGCTGTGGTGTTTGCCTTGAAGATCTGGAGGCACTATTTATATGGAGCTCGGTTCCAGGTGTTCAGTGACCATAAGAGCCTGAAATACCTGTTCGATCAGAAGGAACTAATGTAAGGACCCAGAAATTTTTATTGGAATGAAAGTGTTATATTTAAATAATTTCAGAAGATGTTATTATTTAAAATACAAAGAGCTGGTAAATGAAGTTTCGTAGTAGTCGGACATCGGACGTCGCCCAATGTATGGGGTCAGCTGGTAGAGGTCGATCGGCTGGCATGTGGATCAAGAAGAGTAAAGGAAGAAAAGTGTAGCTAAGAAGTCTCCTATGAGATCGACGTTATTGAAGACGGAGGCGATCTCCGACTTCTCTAGCACATGAACGCCAATCGCCCATGGCGTACGTGATCGACGGGAGTGCACGTAGTATGTGGTCTAGATACTGGATCAACCAGAGTGGGTTCCACAAAACCACACGTATCAAGGTGTGGGTTAAGCCTTAGATACGCTGTGCATGCAAAGCTCTATCCTTAGTGTTGCATGCATGGGAGCACGAGGAGTATTGCTGATCTACTCTTGGAAATGTGAAGCTACCGACGTCACCAAGTCATCTGGAGGTGATACCTTGGACGTAACATAATGGGAGGATGAACCTTCAGCAAGGTGTGACGATGTGACATCGGTGACCAGAGTAAGGCGATGTGTTCTCGTCACACACAAGGGCGATAAGAGATCGCCAACAGCATGAGAGGAACATCGGTCATCAACCAGGATAGGAGAGACATCGGTGGTCTGCCGGGGAGAGACATCGGTGGTCTTCCAGGGAGAGACATCGGTGGTCTGCCAGGGAGAGACATCGGTGGTCTGCCAGGGAGAGACATCGGTGGTCTGCCAGGGAGAGACATCGGTGGTCTGCCAGGGTGAGACATCGGTTGTCTGCCAGTGTGAGGAATCAGTCATCACCGGGATGAGGCACATCAGTCATCGCCTGTATGAGAGACACATCGGTCGTCTCCCAGGGAAAGACATCGGTCGTCCTCCAGGATGAGGCCACGGTGGATAGTCATCGCGCGAGAGGTCATCGGTGGAAGGTTATCGCGCGATGTCGAGTTTCACACAGATGAGGTGGGACCCAGGCTCGCAGCATCAGACGTACTGCACGCGCGACACGTAGACAAAAAGGGTGGTTCAGAATAGTGACCTCAGAGTGTTAGCCTGCGCAGAAGCACGCGTAGTCGTACTGTTCAGGGAAGCGTACACGCAAACTTCCCTGCAGAGTGGGTGGTGGCAGTGGCTTCTGGGGGCAAGTTGGTTTAAGATACAAAAACCCACTTCTGAGAGGAAAAAGAACGTTTTCAGTGGTTCAAGAAAGAGTGAGCTCACCTTCATCCTTCTCTTTTCTCTCCTTCACTCTGCGATTCAGGCCCTATCACGTTCCTGCTTGGCTATCGACGACTGCCATAGAGCACCTGGGAGGTTCTCTGCAAATTCTACAAACCAGACGCTAAAACAGAGCCAAGGCATCCTTTAAGCTCGGTGGGTTTTGGAGCTCTTGGTATTTTGCGCAAGTCCAGGTAAGGGAAGCTAGCCTTCATTTTCAATACAAGCCATAGATTAGCTGTTTCTGAAGTGAGGGCGACGTGGTCGCCGGTTTCATGTTTCTTTTCGCAATGCTCTGTTCTATGTGGTTGGGCGACGTGGTCGCCGGTTTTAAACCCCTTTTTCAGGATGTTCCGTTGTTATGTGTTTGGGCGACGGGATCGCCGGTTTTAAATACAGATTTCGAACTCCCCTGTTTTTGTGTTGTTAGAAGCTGTTTGAGATTTAAAGGTGGAATGCATGTGATACTCGAAAATCTGAACCTTTGAAATGATTGTTGCTGTGATTTGAATCATTCATTTGAGTGGTATGATGTTTTGAATGTTGTGAATGTGGGATCAAGGCATAGTATTTTCAGGAAAGGAAATACCGTGTAAGATCGTGTGTAGGTGTATTGACTAGGGGCTTGTCTAGAAGGAGATATCCTGACTCTGCTGATATAATGGAATCACGTAGATGAAGTTATTCAGTTGTGGAGAGTCGGAGGAGGTTCATATGAATGGGCGAGTAGTGTGAAAAAGAACGAGCTCGGCCTGTTATATGAATTAACCCTGTCATACCGGGAGAGTTAATGACATTGAGATTATATATGCGCATGGCTGTGTGGATTTCACAGCGACCCTGTGTGGATTTCATAACGGTATGGTATGACAGGTGCAGATCTCTGAGCCTGAGTCAACGCACGAGTCAATCCGGAAGTAGAGTCATGTGTCTATGCATTGTGAGTCAGTGGAAAGTCTGACGTGTGAATCTTGAATACTGAAAGTAGCAAATGGACACTTGACGAGTATGTGGAATATGGCAATGTTGATGGTTGTAATTGATATGGATCATGAATGGTGTGAAGTTTTATGTTTACTATTGATTTAAAAGCTTTTAAAACATCTAGCTTATCCCTTTCTTTTGTATTGCTATGTGGCTGTTTTCTCTTAAACTGTGATGATCGTGTATTTTTGCACGGGAGCAGACGAGGTTGCAGGTGGTAGAGCTCCTCAGTGAGAGGTCGCCGGGAGGAGATCGCCCATATATATTTCTGTTAGGCGATCACCCTTTTATGTTGTCTGATAGGAGATCGCCCTTTTCTGATAGGAGATCGCCCTTTCCTGATGGGAGATCGCCTATCCTGTTGGGGAATCGCCTGTTTTTATTTATTTTGTTGTATTTAGTTTACGTTTTTGGAAACCGGCAGATTATGTATTAAACTCCCTACGAGGAGAAAACTTCATTACATATATATAATTATGTTCACTTCAACATTATTATTTTATCTCTACTTCATTTTATAATTATGCAATGAAATTGGCGGGATGTTACAACTAAACATGAGACAAAGAAGGTGGGTGGAGTTTCTAAAGGACTACGATTTTCAACTCATGTATCATCTAGGGAAGGCCAATGTAGTGGTAGATGCTTTGAGTAGAAAATCAATACAAGTAGCCACCATGATGATGGAAGAGCAGAAACTGATCGAGCAGTTCAGAGACTTAAACCTTGGGGTAGAATTTCATGTAAATCACATTAGTGGTAGTAAGCTGGCTATAACTAATGACTTCCTTGGAATGATAAGGGATAAGCAGTTGGAGAACCCTAGTCTGAAGCGTACTGTGGAGTCACTAGGGACCGACCAGGCTAGAGACTTTGTGATGGGCGATGATGGGATCTTGAGATTTAATGGCAGAATTTGCATACCTGCAAATGAAGAGTTGAAGAAGATGATCCTAGAGGAAGGTCACAAGAGTCGCCTTAGCCTACATCCAGGCATGAACAAGATGTACCATGACTTGAAGGAGTCATTTTGGTGGTCGGGCATGAAGAAAGACATCGCCCAGTATGTTACTACCTGCTTGACGTGTCAGAAGGCAAAGGTAGAGCATCAAAGACCTGGCGGGTTGTTACAGCAACTGGATATCCCTAAGTGGAAATGGGACAGCATCGCCATGGATTTTGTTACCCATTTACCCAGATCGGTAAAGGGTCATGATGCAATCTGGGTCATCATTGATAGGCTGACGAAGAGTGCCCACTTTCTTCCAGTGAATTTGAAAATGCCCATGGCCAAGTTGGCACAGTTGTACATCAAAGAAATAGTGAGGTTGCATGGAGTGCCTTCCAGCATTGTTTCAGATAGAGATCCCAGGTTCACTTCATGGTTTTGGCAGACTTTACAAGATTGCTTGGGAACTAAGTTGAGAATGAGCTCGGCATATCATCCTCAAACAGATGGGCAGTTAGAGAGAACGATCCAGTCCTTGGAAGATCTGCTGAGGACGTGTGTCTTGGATCAATAGGGAAGTTGGGATGAGGTGTTGCCGCTGGTGGAGTTTACCTATAATAACAGTTATCACGCTAGCATAGGGATAGCGCCATACGAAGTCTTGTATGGAAGGAAATGCAGAACTCCATTGTACTGGTACCAGGAGGGCGAAACAGTATTGGTTGGACCAGAGTTGATTCAGCAGACGACCGAGAAGGTGAAACAAATACAAGGCAGAATGAGAGCTTCTCAAAGTAGGCAGAAATCCTATGCAGATCAGAGGAGAAAGCCTTTGGAGTTTGCTGCTGGAGACCATGTGTTCATGAGAGTGACACCAACCAAGGGTGTAGGACGGGCGATCAGATCAAAGAAGTTGTCCCCTAAGTTCGTGGGACCATATCAGATCTTAAGGAGGATTGGTCCAGTGGCTTATCAGATCGCCCTACCTCCCCATTTAGCGAATCTGCACAATGTCTTTCACGTATCACAGCTGAGGAAGTACATGGCAGACCCTAGTCATGTGCTGGAAGTAGACGATGTGCAGATCAGGGATGACTTGTCCTTTGAAGCGAAACCAGTCAGGATTGATGATCGGCAAAGTAAACAGCTCAGAGGCAAGACCATCAACATGGTGAAAGTGGTGTGGGATGAGAGATCGGGTGATTCAACTTGGGAGTTAGAAGAACCCATGAGAGAAGCCTATCCATACCTCTTTTCCTTGTAATTCAATTTTCGAGGACGAAAATTTCTTGTTGGGGAGAATGTAAGGACCTGTAAAAAATTAAATTGGAATAAAAAGGAATATATTTTAAATGAATTCTAAGTATGTTTTTATTTAAAATAAAAAGGAAGGAAAGTGTAGTTTAGAAGACTATGAGATCGCCTGGTTAGTACATGATCGCCTGTCGCCTAGACTACACATGATCGCCAGGCGCGAGAGGCATGCGGGCGTCGCCAGGGCGCGAGAGACATGCGGGCATCGCCAGGGCGCGAGGCATGTGGACATCGCCAGGGCGCGAGGCATGTGGACATCGCCAGGGCGCGAGGCATGTGGACATCGCCAGGGCGCGAGAGGTATACGGGCATCGCCAGGGATAGACATCGGTCGTCTCCCAGGGAGAGACATCGGTCGTCTTCCAGGACGAGACATCGGTCGTTCGCCAGGATGAGTCAGCGGTGGAAAGTTATCGCGCGATGTCGAGTTTCACACGAATAAAGTGGGACCCAGACTCCCAGCATGACACGTCCTGCACGCGCGCCACGTGGACAAAAAGGGTGGTTCAGAATAGTGACATCAGAATGTTGGCATGCACAAGAGACACTTGCGGTCGTACTGTTCAGGGAAGTGGTTGGCATGCACAAGAAGACAACCGTGGCCGTACTGTTCAGTGAAACGTACACTCTGGCTCTCTTGCAGAGGGGGGTGGTGGCAGCAGCATGCGTGGACAAGTAGGCTTGGATTCAAAAACCCACTGCGAGGAGGCAAAGAAGGTTGCAGTGACTCAAGAGTGAAAGAGTGAGTGCATCTTCATCCCTCTCTTTTCTCTCCTTCGCGCTGCGATTCAGGCATCCTCAAGCACCAGTGCGACAAACGACGACTGCCCTTGGACACTTGGGAGGTTCTCTGCAAGTTCTCCAGACCGGGACGCTAAAATAGAGTGAAAGCATCTTTAAGCTTCGTGGGTTTCGGAGCTCTTAGAGTTTTGCGCTAGTCCAAGTAAGGGAAGCTAGCCTCATTTCCAACGAAAAACCTTATAGTAGATGTTTGAGATGATGGGGCGACGTGGTCGCCGATTTTCAACTTTTATTGCATAATCCTCTGTTTTTGAACGAGATCGCCAGTTTTGGTGTTGTTTTTCGAACTCCCCTGTTTTTGGTGTTGTTTGAAACTAGTTGCGATTTAAATGTGATATTCGAAAATCTGAACCTTGGCATGAGTTTTTCTGTGACTGGAATCGTTCATTAAGTGTTGTATGACGTGTTGAATGTTGTGAATGTGGGATCAAGGCATAGTATTTTCAGGAAAGAAAATACTGTGTAAGATCGTGTAGGATGTGCATTGATCGGTGATTTCTATAATGAGATATCCTGACTCTGCTGAGATAATGGAATCACATAGAGGAAGTTATTCAGTTGGTGAGAGTCGAAGGAGGTTCATATGAATGGGTGAGTCGTGTGAAAAGGAACGAGCTCGGCCTGTTATATGGATTAACCCTGTCATACTGTGAGAGTGATGAAATTGAGATCGAGATTGTGTTGATGCGCATAGCTGTGGAAACATTACAGCAGTTTAGTATGACAGGTGCAGATCTCTGAGTCTAGTCAATGCACGAGTCTTCCGGAAGTAGTGTCAAGTGTCTTGTGTGATGAGTCAGTGGAAGTCTGACGTGAGAAATGAGGAACATTGAAATTGATAGACACTTGATGCATTATGTGAAATAGAACGACTCTTGAGAATATTGTGAAATGTGTGATTACTTGGTGGTCATGTGAAGGGAACGAGAAAATTGATAGTTTTTACGTGGGTGTCTTTAATTTGTTTCATCTTGATTTTAAAGTTTCATATCTAAACTCTTTTTTTCAAATGTCTAGCTTACCCTGTGATTTTTGGTGTTGTGTTTGGCTTTTTCTTAAACCTGTGATGATCGTGTATAATTTACACGGGAGCAGATGATGTTACAGGAAGTAGAGCTCCTCAGTGAGTGGTCGCCGGGAGGAGATCGCCTGTTCCTATTTCTGTTAGGCGATCACCCTTTTTCTGTTCTCTGATAGGAGATCGCCTTTTTGCTGTTAGGAGAGCCCTGTATTTATATTTTACTGTATTTTATTTACGTTTTCTGGAAAAGTGACCGATTATGTATTAAACTCCCTGTGAGGAGAAACTTCATTACATATATATAATTATGTTCACTTCAATAAAATTGTTTACCTTTATTTTTGTTATATAAATATGAAAAGTATTTGGCGGGATGTTACATGGAAACCCATGGTTTGGACGAAATTAAAACAGCAAGAAAACAAGGAAATAAACCAACAAAGTGCAGAGCAATGGCAGTAAATGAAAGGAAACAACTCATGGAAAAGATTGAACCGATTAAAAATGGAAAAACTACAAGAAAACACAAATGGGTATTTTTAGAAGATGAATAGAAATGACTTATGTGGTTGTAGCCTTTTGGAGATGTGATTCATGCCACTTGGAGGGTGGTTCTTCCAAGATGAGTGGGTGGTGCCGCCACTTGAGAGTCTCCAAAGCTCACAAGATAAGACATGAAGGAGAAGAAGAGACAAGTCTCACAAACTCACTCTCTCTCAATTTCAAGATAGTTTCTTTTCTTCTAACTTTCAACTTTTTTTTATTCAAAGTACCAAGCACCCGTATTTATCATGGAGAGGGCTGGTCATGTTACAAAGGGGAAGGAGTGGGAAGAGTCACTCTTCTAGCTCTTTCTAGTGCCTAAGAGAGAAAGGAGTAGAAAAGTCACTTTTTCCACTTTTTCCTAAAGAAAGTGCCTAAAATGCCTTACATTTAGAGGTTTCTTTTGGTTTTCCTCTTTGGCATACTCCTAAGGATATTTCTATATTATTTACAAATTTATACAAGATTATTTACAAAGTTTATTTATACTACTATCTTTTGAATTTTCAAGAGAACCCAAAATGTTCTACTTTTTAAGAAGTGTACCGACCAGTCCTCGGACACCGAGAACAGGTAGTAAAGGGCGAACCACGTCAGCTGGGTCCCACAGCATGGGCCAAAGCCACGTGGAATGGACCCTACAGGCAGCTTGGATTAGAGGGTGATCAGTCATCGGTGTGCCCAATCAGAGTAGGGTGATCAGTCATCGGTATGTCCCCTCAGAGAAGGGTGATCAGTCATCGATGTCTCCCCTCACAGAAGGGTGATCAGTCATTGGTGTCTCCCCTCAGAGAAGGATGATCAGTCATCGGTGTGTCCCCTCAGAGAAGGGTGATTAGTCATGAGCATGTTCCCACAGAGAAGGGTGATTAGTCATCAGCGTGACGATCACCAGAAGGGATTGATGTGTCCTTGTCACTCCGCAGGGTGATCAGTCCTCGACAACAGAGTGTGACGAGGTGACATCGGTCTTGGGTGATCTGAACAACGTAACCAGAACAGCTAAGATTGGTTCCCAGAGTGGGCCAATGACCAGTTAAGTACCCAGAGGTAGGCAGAGGCCTGAATCACGAAGAGCCTATGCGGGTAGCAGGGAGAGCATAGTTAGGTGCAGAGTCCTGAGGGGTCGAGTACTCGTCAGAACTAAGGTTTCCCAGTGAAGCTACATGCATGGCACGTGAACAGTGAACCCTAATTAGGGCTAACGGCGCAATAAACCCTAGACTATATAAGGGACAGTAAAATACTTCACAAAGGTACGCAGTTTCTAGACCTAAACACAGAGAGACTCAATACACTTGGTGTTACTTGTCCACTATTGACTTGAGCGTCGGAGTGCAAACGGCCTCTAGGGCGCCCCTTTCTCTTTTGCAGGTACAGATTGTTTCGCAAGAATCAAGCACGTATCAACGTGAGGAAGGAGGTGTGTGAGTGTCGTGGAGTCAACTGACAGGTGAGTCAACCGGCAAGAACATTTGGCGCCTACCGTGGGGCCGGAGTAAAACAGGGTCCCATACACGAGAGTGAGAGTAGAAACCACAGAAGATGAGGAATACAAGACACGGGTCCGTTCCACCAAATGGAGGCAAAAGCGTTACCAAGCAAGAACTCATGGAAACGATGTGCGCCCTCCAGGAGACAGTGGCGGAGTCCAGAGCGCATCAGGCACGTATGCAGGAGGACCTGGCCGCCTCACAGGCCAGAAATGAGGAGCTGCACAGGGCCAACAAAGAGCTACGCTTGAATCTGCATCATATGCAGCAAGCTGGGAATCGCGTGGGAGAGGATCAGGCTCCACCTACGCCCCCAAGAGCCTTTCCCATGCCTTTTTCCAAAGAAATCATGGACGCGGTGGTCCTAGCCACATTCGTGGGGCCAATGACTGTGTTCAGAGGGAAAGAAGACCCTGAAACACATCTTACTGCTTTCCATACGCAAATGATGCTGTCAGGAGGGTCTGACGCGGTGCACTGCAAGCTCTTTATGGCCACATTGACAGGAACGGCGTTGGAATGGTTCGTGAGTTTGCCCGAGGGACACATTACGTCCTTCGCGCACTTCTCCATGGTGTTCAGGGAACAATATCTAGTCAACAGGGCCCCTCCACCAGTGTCCTACGACCTTTTCGATGTAAGGCAGCATCAGAGGGAGTCCCTTCGAGATTACCTCAACAGGTTTGGGGCAATGGTGGTGAGGTTGCACACCAAGGATGAAGATATGGTGGTACACGCCTTCAGGAAAGGCGTATTGCCAGGGCCTTTCAGTGAGTCCTTGATCCGCAATCGCTCCAAGACTTTCGGCGACATTAAACGACGTGCAGTTGCTCACATAGTCGCCGAGGGAGAGCTTAATGAGAAGCGGGAAGGCAGGTTCGTAGAGAACACCTCCCCTTTGACTGAGAACACCCAATGTGAACAGAACGGTGATCGGTGGTCAGTTGCTAAGTGACCACCACCAGCAGATCGGTCCCTAGATGAGCGCCTGGAAGCAGAGCGCGAGAAGTAATGGAGCATAGATCTGTCATCGGTGTATGGTCATCGGTGTTTCTTGCTACACGCAGTTAAACTGGGACCCAGGCCCCCAGCGAGAGCGTTACGCATTCACCTCGCATGATTCCAAACCAGAAGAAGAAGAGTTGCTCGCCAGTAGGGTTGTGCATGAGGATGGTGTAAGAAAGCTAGTAAGCTCGTCAGTGATTGGTGACTCTCTTAACCCATTACGTCCATGGCACTGTACGAGGAGATCGTGCATGCAGGATGCAGCGCCTGGCGAGTGTGTTTACACCAACCACCTTTGGTGCTCTCGTGGGAGCATGCGACTCGCTCAGAGGGAAGAAACGTGCTAAGTTACTTCCCATGGGAATAACTTAGGCGCACAGAGAAAAGCGCAAAGGCCCTTCAGGTATGACATGCGTACAGTTAAATCCTCCCTCGCCTATGAGCGAATTGAGGTCAGTGAGAACCTGTCACTTGGAGTTAGAGGTCTCGTAAGCGGAGAGGTAGGTTCATAGAGAACACCTCCCCTTTGAGTGAGAACTTCCAACGTGAAAGAAGGGTTCGCCCAGTGAAATCCTCCCTCGCCTATGAGCGATGTGAGGTCAGTTAGAGCCCGTCACTTGGAGTTAGAGGTCTCGTAAGCAGAGAGGTAGGTTCGTAGAGAACACCTCCCCTTCGAGTGAGAACTTCCAACGTGAAAGAAGGGTTCGCCCAGTGAAATCCTCCCTCGCCTATGAGCGATGTGAGGTCAGTTAGAACCTGTCAGTGGGGGTTAGAGGTCTCGTAAGTAGGAAGGAAGATTCGTAAGGAACACCTCCTTTTCGAGTGAGAACTCCCAACTTGAAAGAAATGTTCACCAGTGACGTCCTCACCCTCGACTTCTTACAGCGAGGCTGAGGCGAAAGAAGTCCTCACCCTTGACTTCTTACAGCGAGGCTGAGGCGAGAGAAGAAGTCCTCACCCTCAACTTCTTACAGCGAGGCTGAGGCGAGAGAAGAAGTCCTCACCTTCGACTTTGTACAGCGAGGCTGAGGCAAGAGAAAAAGAAGTCCTCACCCTTGACTTCTTACAGCGAGGCTGAGGCAAGAGAAGAAGTCCTCACCCTCGACTTCTTACAGCGAGGCTGAGGCGAGAGAAGAAGTCCTCACCCTCGACTTCTTACAGCGAGGCTGAGGCAAGAGAAAAAAGACCTTGTGAGGACCTGTAAAATTAAATTGGAATAAAAGGAATATATTTTGAATGAATTCTAAGTATGTTTTTATTTAAAATAAAAAGGAAGGAAAGTGTAGCTTAGAAGACTATGAGATCGCCTGGTCAGTACATAATCGCCTGTCGCCTAGACTACACATGAACGCCAATCGCCTGTAGTGTACATGAACGCCAATCGCCAATGGTGCACATGATCGCTGAAAGTGCACTCAGTATGTGGTCAAGATACTGGATCAACCGTAGTGGGTTCCAAAAACCACGTGTATCAAGGTGTGGGTTAAGCCTTAGATACGCTGTGCATGCGAAGCTCTATGCTTGAGCATAAGAAATCGTCTTTAGTGTTGCTTGCATGGGCGCACGAGGAGTAGTGCTGATCTACTCTTGGAAATGTGAAGCTACCGACGTCACCAAGTCATGTGGAGATGATACCTTGGACGTAACATAGTGGGATGAAGAACCTTCAGCAAGGCGTGGCGATGTGTCGTCGGGCATCGCCAGGGCGCGAGGCATGCGGGCATCGCCAGGGCGCGAGGCATGCGGGCATCGCCAGGGCGAGACATCGGTCGTCTTCCAGAGAGAGAGACATCGGTCGTCCGCCAGGATGAGACATCAGTGGATAGTCATCGCGCGAGCGGTCATCGGTGGAAGGTTATCGCGCGATGTCGAGTTTCACACAGATAAGGTGGGACCCAGGCTCCCAGCATGAGACGTCCTGCACACGCGACACGTAGACAAAAAGGGTGGTTCAGAATAGTGACATCAGAGAGTTGGCATGCGCAGAGACACACGTGGTCGTACTGTTCAGGGAAGCGTGCACGCAAGCTCTCCTGCAGAGTGGGTGGTGGCAGCGGCAATTGTGGACAAGTTGGTTTAGATTCAAAAACTCACTTCTGAGAGGCAAAGAACTCTGCTGTGGTTCAAGAGTGACAGAGTGAGTTCACCTTCATCCTTCTCTTTTCTCTCCTTCGCGCTGTGATTCAAGCATCCTCAAGCACCAGTACGACGAGCGACGACTGCCTTTGGATACCTGGGGAGTTCTCTGCGAGTTTTCCGTCAGGACGCTAAAACAGAGTTAAGGCATCTTTAAGCTTCGGTGGGTTTTGGAGCTCTTGGTGTTTTGCGCAAGTCCAGGTAAGGGAAGCTAGCATTTTCGTTTATAAAAACGTTAGGCAAGTAGGTTCTGCAGTGACGGTGACGTGGTCGCCGGTTTTCATATTCCTTTCCACGATGCTCTGTTTTTATGTGTGGGGCGACGTGATCGCCGGTTTTAAATGTTGATTTCGAACTCCCCTGTTTTAGTGTCGTTTGAAACTGTTTGAGATTGAAATGTGATATTCGAAGATCTGAACCTTGGAATGATTGTTGCTGTGATTGGAATCGTTCATTTAAGTGTTATATGATGTGTTGAATGTTGTGAATGTGGGATCAAGGCATAGTATTTTCAGGAAAGAAAATACCGTGTAAGATCGTGTAGGATGTGCATTGATCGGTGATTTCTATAATGAGATATCCTGACTCTCCTGATATAATGGAATCATATAGATGAAGTTATTCAGGCGTTGAGAGTCGATGGAGGTTCATACCTATGGGTGAGTTGTTTGAAAGAGAACGAGCTTGACCCGTTGTATGGATTAACCCTGTCATGCTAGGATAGTGATGATATTGAGATTCATTTATACGCTTGTGAATGTGTGTGATTTCACAGCGACCTTGTGAATGTGTGTGATTTCACAGTGGTACAGTATGACAGGTGCAGATCTCTGAGTCTAGTCAATGCACGTGTCTTCCGGAAGTAGTGTCAAGTGTCTGTGTGTGATGAGTCAGTGGAAGTCTGACGTGAGAAATGAGAAACATTGAAATTGATAGACACTTGATGAATTATGTGAATTGAACGAATCTTAAGGAAATTGTGAAATATGTGATTACCTGATGGTCATGTGAAGGGAATGAGAAAGTTGATGGTTTTTACGTGGGTGTCTTAAATTGGTTTTATCTTGATTTTAAAGTTTCATATCTAAATTCTCTTTCAAATATCTGGCTTACCCTGCGTTTTTGTTTTGTGGATGTTTTCTTAAACCTGTGATGATCGTGTATAATTTACACGGGAGCAGATGATGTTGCAGGAAGTAGAGCTCCTCTGTGAGTGGTCGCCGGAAGGAGATCGCCTGTTTCTGTTTCTGTTAGGCGATCGCCTGTTTTCTGTTTCTGATAGGAGATTGCCTGTTTTCTGATAGGAGATCGCCTGTTTTCTGTTAGGAGATCGCCTATTTTTTTATTTTGCTATATTTTGTTTAAGTTTGGAAAACTGATTGGTTATGTATTAAACTCCCTGTGAGGAGAAATTTCATTATACATATATATATACATATGTTCACTTCGATATTATTGTTTTACCTTTATTTCATTTTATAAATATGAAAAGATTTTGGCGGGATGTTACAGACCTCACCCTCGACTTCTTACAGCGAGGCTGAGGCGAGAGAAAAAGACCTCACCCTCGACTTCTTTCAGTGAGGCTGAGGCGAGAAAGAATAGTACTGTCCACCTCAATATAGCACTCGAGGTCGATCCACCAGGAGGTCTTCCTTGATGAGTTAAGATCGATCGAGTTAAGGCTTTCCTTGGCTTGTCAGTTAAGGTTGACTCAGGAGGAATCTCCCATCTCCCAGTATAAGGAGGAGGTCTTCTGAAGCTTATCGGCAGGCAAGAGGGGTCATCGAGAAACACTCTTCCTCCCCACAACAAGGCATAATCTTTAGCTCTCAGGCCTTTTATGCACTTAGCGCTGGAGTGACAAAGAAGTAAAGCAAAGCCTGAAGCGTGATGACTGATCGGTGGTGCACTAACATGCTAGTCGGTGGTCGGTGGTAAAAGCTTTGAGTAAGAAAGCTTTTCCAGGCAAGTTCTTGTGTGATAAGCCGAAGCATTTAGGCCCCGTTAAGTCGGTCATCCAGCATGAAGTTATGCATAAAGACTGTTAAAGAGAATGCTAAGGTAACAGTTAGTCGTGATCAAGTCAGAAACCAAATTTGAAGAGTTACAGTGAGATCGCGCTAAAGCCTAAGCTAGATTAACAGTTAGTCACATGCAGAGAGTTAAAGATGGAGAGAGACAAGTAGCTTAAGGAAATAGATTTCATTCATATTGAAGTCAACACAGAGAGCCTTTACAGCTAAAAGGTTTATACATAAGTCATGTGGCAAACAAAGAAATTACAGAAAAGAAGAAGTTGCAAGGGGAGAAGCTCGAGGAGGAGGAATGATCTTGCCTCGACCACTTAGTCTCTTTGCTGAGAATGAGTTCACAGCTCGAGACTAAGGGGCTTGTGATCCGGTCGGTCATCGGTAGTCGATGACATCAGCAGCAGATGACCACGTGGACCATTCACAGGGTGACACGTGGTAGAAGATAGCAGGTGAATCAGAGAGGAGATCACTCATAACGGTGATCGGTGGTCAGTTGCTAAAGTGACCAACACCAGCAGATCAGTGCCTAGATGAGCGCCTGATAGCAGAGCGCGAGAAGTAATGAAGCATCGGGGAGAAGGGTGATTAGCACCTCTTTGTTGAGAAAGAAGTCCTCTATTCGAGCAGAGAGCTCACCAATGAAGTCCTCAGAGGGTTAAGAGATGTGGGCGATGACAAGGTGGTGAGATGTCCCTTCAGCGTGCTACTCATGTCCTTACGCGCAGAGCCACGTAGGTCGCCCGAGCTGATGACTTAGTCTCTTTGCTGAAACAAGTTAACAGCTTGAGATTGGGGGGCTTGTGTACCGACCAGTCCTCGGACACCGAGAACAGGTAGTAAAGGGCGAACCACGTCAGCTGGATCCCACAGCATGGGCCAAAGCCATGTGGAATGGACCCCGCAGGTAGCTTGGATTAGAGGGTGATCAGTCATCAGTGTGCCCAATCAGAGTAGGGTGATCAGTCATCGGTATGTCCCCTCAGAGAAGGGTGATCAGTCATCGATGTCTCCCCTCACAGAAGGGTGATCAGTCATTGGTGTCTCCCCTCAGAGAAGGGTGATCAGTCATCGGTGTGTCCCCTCAGAGAAGGGTGATTAGTCATGAGCATGTTCCCACAGAGAAGGGTGGTTAGTCATCAGCATGACGATCACCAGAAGGGACTGATGTGTCCTCGTCACTCCGCAGGGTGATCGGTCCTCGGCAATAGAGTGTGACGAGGTGACATCGGTCTTGAATGATTTGAACAACGTAACCAGAACAGCTAAGATTGGTTCCCAGAGTGGGCCAATGACCAGTTAAGTACCCAGAGGTAGGGAGAGGCCTGAATCACGAAGAGCCTATGCGGGTAGCAGGGAGAGCACTGTAAGGACCTAGAAACTTTAATTGGAATAAAAGTGTTATATTTAAATAATTTCAGAAGATGTTATTATTTAAAATACAAAGAGTTGGTAATAGAAGTTTCGTAGTAGTCGGACATCGGACGTCGCCCAAGGTCTGGGGTCAGTTAGTAGAGGTCGGTCGGCTGACCATTGTATTAACCGAGTAGTCAGGTGCGATGACTTTATCGCGAGGTGATCACGTGGGTGTGCTCGAGGAAGACATGTGGATCAATAAGAGTAAAGGAAGAAAAGTGTAGCTAAGAAGTCTTCTACGAGATCGCCGTTATTGAAGACGGAGGCGATCTCCGACTTCTCTGGCACATAATCGCCTGTCGCCTAGAGGAGACATGACCGCCAATTGCCTATGGTGTACGTGATTGACGGGAGTGCACGTAGTATGTGGTCAAGATGCTGGATCAACCATAGTGGGTTCCAAAAACCACGCGTATCAAGGTGTGGGCTAAGCCTTAGATACGCTGTGCATGCGAAGCTCTATGCTGGAGCATAAGAAATCGTCCTTAGTGTTGCATGCATGGGCGCACGAGGAGTAGTGCTGACCTACTCTTGGAAATGTGAAGCTACAGACGTCACCAAGTCATGTGGAGATGATACCTTGGACGTAACATAATGGGAGGATGAACCTTCAGCAAGGTGTGATGATGTGACATCGGTGACCAGAGTAAGGCGATGCGTTCTCGTCACACACAAGGGCGATAAGAGATCGCCAACAGGATGAGAGGAACATCGGTCATCAACCAGGATGGGAGACACATCGATGGTCTGCCAGGGTGAGACATCGGTGGTCCTCCAGGGTGAGACATCGGTGGTTTGCCAGGGTGAGACATCGGTTGTCTGCCAGTGTGAGACATCGGTGGTCCTCCAGTGTGAGACATCGGTTGTCTGCCAGGATGAGGAATCAGTCGTCCGTTAGAAAGAGGAATCAGTCATCACTGGGATGAGGCACATCAGTCATTGCCGGTATGAGAGACACATCGTTCGTCTTCCAGGGAGAGACATCGGTCGTCCGCCAGGAGCAGTCATCGGTGGAAGGTTATCGCGCGATGTCGAGTTTCACACAGATAAGGTGGGACCCAGGCTCCCAGCATGAAACGTCCTGCATGCGCGATACGTAGACAAAAAGGGTGGTTCAGAATAGTGACATCAGAGTGTTGGCCTGCGCAGAGGCACGCGTAGTCGTACTGTTCAGGGATGCGTACACGCAAGCTTCCCTGCAGAGTGGGTGGTGGCAGCGGCTTTTGTGGACAAGTTGGTTTAGATTCAAAAACTCACTTCTGAGGGCAGAGAACGTTGCTGTGGTTCAAGAGTGACAGAGTGGGTTCACCTTCATCTTTCTCTTTTCTCTCCTTCGCGCTGCGATTCAGGCATCCTCAAGCACCAGTACGATGAGCGACGACTGCCCGTAGAGCACCTGGGAGGTTCTCTGCAAGTTCTCCAGACCGGACGCTAAAACAGAGCTAAGGCACCTTTAAGCTCGGTGGGTTTTGGAACTCTTGGTGTTTTGCGCAAGTCCAGGTAAGGGAAGCTAGCCTTATTTTCCAACGAAAAACCTTATAGTAAATGATTGAGATGATGGGGCGACGTGGTCGCCGGTTTTCAACTGTTATTGTATAATCCCCTATTTTTGGACGAGATCGCCGATTTTGGCGTTGTTTTTCGAACTCCCCTGTTTTTGTGTTGTTTGAAACTGTTTGAGATTTAAATGTGATATTTGAAAATCTGAACCAGGGAATGATTGTTGTTGTGATTGGAATCATTCATTTAAGTGTTATATGATGTGTTGAATGTTGTGAATGTGGGATCAAGGCATAGTATTTTCAGGAAAGAAAATACCGTGTAAGATCGTGTAGGATGTGCATTGATCGGTGATTTCTATAATGAGATATCCTGACTCTCCTGAGATAATGAAATCATATAGATGAAGTTATTCAGGCGTTGAGAGTCGATGGAGGTTCATACGTATGGGTAAGTGTTTGAAAGATAACTACTTGACCTGTTGTGTGGATTCACCCTGTCATACTGTGAGAGTGATGAAATTGAGATCGAGATTGTGTTGATGCGCATAGCTGTGGAAACTTTACAGCAGTGTAGTATGACAGGTGCAGATCTCTGAGTCTAGTCAATGCACGAGTCTTCCGGAAGTAGTGTCAAGTGTCCTGTGTGGACTTTACTTGCTGTCCTGTGTGGACTTTACTAGCTGTCCTGTGTGGACTTTACAGTGGTGTGGTATGTGTCTATGTGTGTTGAATCAGTGGAAGTCTGACGTAAGAAATGAGAAACTTTGAAATTGATAGACACTTGATGAATTATGTGAATTGAAAGACTCTTGAAGAAATTGTGAAATCTGTGATTTCTTGATGGTCATGTGAAGGGAATGAGAAAATTGATGGTTTTTACGTGGGTGTCTTAAATTTGTTTTATCTTGATTTTAAAGTTTCATCTCTAAATTCTCTTTCAAATATCTAGCTTACCCTGTGATTTTGGTGTTGTGTTTGGCTTTTTCTTAAACCTGTGATGATCGTGTATAATTTACACGGGAGCAGATGATGTTGCAGGAAGTAGAGCTCCTCAGTGAGTGGTCGCCGGAAGGAGATCGCCTGTTTCTTTTTCTGTTAGGCGATCACCCTTTTTCTGTTGTCTGATAGGAGATCGCCCTTTTCTGATAGGAGATCGCCTTTTTCTGTTAGGAGATCGGTTGTTTTTTTAATTTTGCTGTATTTTGTTTAAGTTTTGGAAAACTGACCGATTATGTATTAAACTTCCTGTGAGGAGAAACTTCATTACATATATATAATTATGTTCACTTCAATATATTTGTTTCACCTTTATTTTATTACATAAATATGAAAAGGAATTTGGCGGGATGTTACAAGCATAGTTAGGTGCAGAGTCCTGAGGGGTCGAGTACTCGTCAGAACTAAGGTTTCCCAGTGAAGCTACATGCATGGCACGTGAATAGTGAAGGCACTCCCTGAACAGGTGGCCCCAGAGATTAGGTGCACAAGGAGGCACCTAGGTGGTCACCCTGTTAGAGTTTGCACTCCAGAGAAGGAAACCTTATGTGCTAGATTACCCTAAGGTTGGGTGATAGCGGCGTAAGGGTATTCCAGTAAACCCTGAATATGGCTAGCAACGCAGTGAACCCTAATTAGGGCTATTGGCGCAATAAACCCTGGACTATATAAGGGACAGTAAAATACTTCACAAAGGTACGCAGTTTCTAGACCTAAACACAGAGAGACTCAATACACTTGGTGTTGCTTGCCCACTATTTACTTGAGCGTCGGAGTGCAAACGGCCTCTAGGGCGCCCCTTTCTCTTTTGCAGGTGCAGATTGTTTCGCAAGAATCAAGCACGTATCAACGTGAGGAAGGAGACGTGTGAGTGTCGTGGAGTCAACTGACAGGTGAGTCAACCAGCAAGAACAAGAAGACTAGTAAGAAGAATTTTAAATGCTTGGGTGTATGACCTCTTCCTCCATTAGTGAAATCCTCTTCTACTTGATCTCCATCATGCTCCCCAGGTTGAAGAGAATTCGTCCACGAATTCAGAATCCCTACATATAACAAAGTCAGTTTGCTATCAAATAAAGCAGTGGATGATAATAAAGGCAAACTTGACTTAGCATTATGAATCATTGGGATGTCAGAAAAAGAAGTCCTATAGACAGACCATGTTGGAAAAAAATGTGTGGGAATGATTATTTTCTTAGGAAAAATTCCTTTTAAAGGGTAAAAACCATTAGTAGGTATGGAAAAATCATCCCTAACATTTTTCAACCAATATGGAGTGCAAGTAGGAACTTTTGGTAATGAAAAAGACAAAGAAGAAGAATACCTTGGATGCTCAAATTGAGGCATAGCATGAGTAAAAAAGATTGATTTAGTTGATAAGGTATTATGACTCATTTTATCATTTTCTTCTTTTTCATTTTCTCTTTTATTTTTCATTTTTAATTGGTCCTCATGAACTTGTAGAGAGAGGGGTTTTAAGGTAACCTTGCGCCCTTGGAAGGAAAAAGACATTATATTGGTGAGGCCATCATGTAAAACATGTTTATCAAATTGCCAAGGCCTCCCTAAAAGAATATGGGTTGCTTCCATAGGCACAACATCACATAAAACCTCATCTTTATACTTTCCTATTTCAAAATTTATGAGGACTTGTTTATTAACCATGATTTCTCCCTTTTTAGTAAGCCATTGGAGCTTATAGGGCTTGGGATGAGAGATAGTGGGTAAAACAAGCTTATCCACCACTCTTGTACTAGCCACATTTGTACAACTACTCCCATCAATTATCATGGAACATAACTTTTTGTTGATAAGGCATCGAGTATGGAAAATATTTTCTCTTTGGGTATCATCCAAAGGTTTTTGAATTGTGCCCATCATGCGCCTTATCACCAATAAGTCACCTTCACATGGTATTTCACATTCATTATCACTAGGGCTAGGGGAAGGGGAGTTAGATTTAGAAGAATTATCACTATGTTCACTTACAACTAAACCCCCTTTTACCATCATGGTTCTTTTTGTTGGACAATTTGCGGCTATATGACCATAACCTAAACACTTAAAACATTTCTTACTTGAGGTTTTGGTTGGTGATTTATTAGTTGAAGTGGAAGGCTTTGAATCCCTGGATTTGAAAGATGAATCTTTAGAAGGAAATTTAGACAAAGACTTGTTTTTATTTTTCCAAGAGTTGTTGTAATAGCCATCATTATGAGTATTTTTGAAAGCAAGTTTCTTTGCAATTTGGGTTTCAACCTTGATGGCAAGGTGAACCAAGTTTTCTAAAGAAGAGTACTCATAAAGTTCAACAACATCTTGAATGTCCCTTCTAAGACCACTTACAAATCTAGCCATCTTAGCTTCATTACTTTCATGTATATCAACTTTAAGAATAAGCGTTTCTAGCTCTTTAAAATAAGCATCCACACTTAGCGTGCCTTGGTGAAGCCTTTGGAGCTTCAACAATAGGTCTTTCCTAAAGTGTGGTAGAACAAATCTAGCGAGCATACACTCTTTCAAATTGTTCCAAGAAACCACGGGAGGTCTCTTGTTTAGCCCAATGTCCATAAGAGTTTTATGCCACCATTGCATGGCATAGTCTAGAAATTCTAAAGTAGCTAGTTTTATCCTTTGGTCTTCTTGGACCTCATGTACATGAAAGATTTGTTCAACCTTTGCTTCCCACCCCAAATATACATTTGGATCACCTTCACCACTAAAGCTAGGTAATTTTACAAAAGGCATATAAGGCTTTGCCACATGTTGGCGCCTTTCTTCATAATGATGATGCCTCCTCCATTCGGTTTCATCTTCATGTCCATGATAGTTGGAAGAAGTTCTTGATGAATGCCTTGAAGAATGGTGTCTTCTATGGTGTGTATGGCTGGACCTTTCATTAGTCACTTCTAGTCTTTGCAATCTTTCTTCCAATTGTCTTATAGCTTCATCTTTTTGTGCAAGTGACCTTTTGGCTTCTTTTAATTCACCAAGAATGAAAGCTTTTTGTGGAGTGTGGTTTGGAAGATTCTCCACTTGAATATTGAGCCATTTTCAAAACAGTACAGCAAACACAAATAGCAAACAATTAAAGAAAACAAAGAAATAAGTGGTGCGGTTTTGGTAAAAAAATTAAGGCACTCAAAATCACTCCAAGAAATTATACTTCCCTCAATCAAGCTTCTCTTGTGGAATGGAGTAACCTCAAATGAAAGATGCCAAAGCACTCAACCACTCATCCAAAAATAACCACCACAAAACTTAAAGAACAATAAAAGACAAGCAAGAAAAGGTACAAAACAAGAAAGGGTAGTGCAAAAAGAATACAAGATATATGACAAAACTTAAGGAATGAAAGACAAGCAATAAAAGGTACACAATAAGACTCAAAGAATACTCACTAAACTTTATAATCAAGAAAGAAAGTACAACTCATAAACTTGTCAAAATACAAGGATCAAAAGTTCCACAAAGTAGACAACAATTTGCAATCACTATGAATCCAACTTTGGTATGAAAATTAATGTGCAAAAGAATGAATAGATGCAAATACCAAACTGTTTTGAAGGATCTAAAAACAGAATTGGTTCTGTTTTGTTCTATTTCAGTTCTGTTTTTTTTTTTTTTTTTTTATACCAAATGGAACTTATGTAGTGAAAGAACCATAATATGCATCATATGGAAGTTGAAACATCAATCAAATTGCACAAAAATTTTATGAAGGATTCAAGACAATTGAACACTTGAAATCAAATGTTTGGAACCTCCAATCACAAGTACTAAAACAAATTCAAGAGAAACACAAACTTTCAAAATCAAAAGCAAGCAACTAGAGACAAGATTTGGACACCTAGAACACTATGAACATAAAACTCAAAGCAAAAAGTATGATCAATGAAAAGGCACAACTAAAACATATTCAAACCAAACAAAAGTATGAATATAAGGTGCTGGAAAAACAAGAAACACGAAATTATAGGTGCTGGAAAAAAAATTGCCCAAAAAGAAAGTGTCTATTCAACTCACAATCAACAAATCAACACCATGGCTCTAGATACCACATGATGTGAGTCTCTTATGAACCTTTCTTGGTTTGGGTTGAGTTGATATAGGTTTCATTGTATTCATGACACTTTCAAGAATTAGGATCAAAATTCTAAAGAGCAATTAATAGAGTTTCTACTCAAGAAAACAAAGGTTCATACTAAAAACACATGAATAGGTAACATGTAGTGTAAGATAACAATGGAATATGAATGGGTGTAAGGACCTAGAAACTTTAATTGGAATGAAAGTGTTATATTTAAATAATTTCAGAAGATGTTATTATTTAAAATACAAAGAGCTGGTAAATGAAGTTTCGTAGTAGACGGACCTCGGACGTCGCCCAAGGTCTGGGGTCAGCTGGTAGAGGTCGGTCGGCTGACCATTGTATTAACCAAGTAGTCAGGTGCGATGACTTTATCGTGAGGTAATCACATGGGTGTGCTCGAGGAAGACATGTGGATCAAGAAGAGTAAAGGAAGAAAAGTGTAGCTTAGAAGTCTACGAGATCGCCGTTGTTGAAGACGGAGGCGATCTCCGACTTCTCTGGCACATAATCGCCTGTCGCCTAGAGGACACATGATCGCCAATCGCCTATGGTGTACGTGATCGACGGGAGTGCACTTAGTATGTTGTCAAGATGCTGGATCAACCATAGTGGGTTCCAAAAACCACGCGTATCAAGGTGTGGGTTAAGCCTTAGATACGCTGGGCATGCGAAGCTCTATGCTTGAGCATAAGAAATCGTCCTTAGTGTTGCATGCATGGGCGCACGAGGAGTAGTGCTGATCTATTCTTGGAAATGTGAAGCTACCGACGTCACCAAGCCATCTGGAGGTGATACCTTGGACGTAACATAATGGGAGGATGAACCTTCAGCAAGGTGTGACGATGTGACATCGGTGACCAGAGTAAGGCGATGTGTTCTTGTCACACACAAGGGCGATAAGAGATCGCCAACAGGATGAGAGGAACATCGGTCATCAACCAGGATGGGAGACACATCGGTGGTCTGCCAGGGTGAGACATTGGTGGTCCTCCAGGGTGAGACATCGGTTGTCTGCCAGGGTGAGACATCGGTGGTCCTCCAGGGTGAGACATCGGTTGTCTGCCAGGATGAGGAATCAGTCGTCCGTCAGGAAGAGGAATCAGTCATCACCGGGATGAGGCACATCCTTCATCGCCGGTATGAGAGACACGCGGGCATCGCCAGGCGGCAGAGACGCGGGCATCGCCAGGGCGAGAGACAGACGGTCATCGCCAGGATGAGGGACACATCGGTCGTCTTCCAGAGAAAGACATCGGTCGTCTTCCAGAGAAAGACATCGGTCGTCTTCCAGAGAAAGACATCGGTCGTCCGCCAGGATGAGTCATCAGTGGAAGATTATTGCGCGATGTCGAGTTTCACACAGATAAGGTGGGACCCAGGCTCCCAGCATGATACGTCCTGCACACGCGTCACGTAGACAAAAAGGGTGGTTCAGAATAGTGACATCAGAGAGTTGGCATGCGCAGAGACACACGTGGCCGTACTGTTCAGGGAAGCGTGCACGCAAGCTCTCCTGCAGAGTGGGTGGTGGCAGCGGCAATTGTGGACTAGTTGGTTTAGATTCAAAAACTCACTTCTGAGAGGAGGGAACGTTGCTGTGGTTCAAGAGTGACAGAGTGAGTTTACCTTCATCCTCCTCTTTTCTCTCCTTCGAGCTGCGATTCAGGTATCCTCAAACACCCGTACGACGAGCGACGACTGCCCTTGGACTCCTGGGAAGTTCTCTGCAAGTTCTCCAAACCGGACGCTAAAACAGAGTAAGTCGTTTCGCTCTGTTCTTCGAGTCGATCCTGCCCTAGAGAGGGTTGCCTCTGCGTAGGCGTTGCATGCAGCTCTCTTGGCTTCAGGAATCGTCCCTGTTAACGTAGAATGAATGGTATAGCTAGTTTTGTGACTAAGGCTCCATGGTGCAGGTTAAGGCATCCTTGAATCTCGTTGGGTTGGAGCTCTTAGAGAAGTTTACGCTAGTCCAGGTAAGGGAAGCTAGCATTTTCGTTTATAAAACGTTAGGCGAGTAGGCTCTGAAGTGAGGGCGACGTGGTCGCCGGTTTTCATATTCTTTTTCACGATGCTCTGTTTATATGTGTGGGGCGACGTGATCGCCGATTTTAAATGTTGATTTCGAACTCCCCTGTTTTAGTGTCGTTTGAAACTGTTTGAGATTGAAATGTGATATTCGAAAATCTGAACCGTGGAATGATTGTTGCTGTGATTGGAATCGTTCATTTAAGTGTTATATGATGTGTTGAATGTTGTGAATGTGGGATCAAGACATAGTATTTTCAGGAAAGGAAATACCGTGTTGAGATTGTTTATGAGGTGTATTGATCAGTGAGTATCCTGTGAATGAGACGATCCTGACTCTGCTGATATGATGGAGTCACATAGATGAAGTCATTCAGTTGGTGAGAGTCGAAGGAGGTCCATATGTATGGGTAAGTCGTTTGAAAGATAACTGACTTGACCTGTTATATGGATTAACCCTGTCATACTGTGAGAGTGATGAGATTCAGATCAAGATTATGTTGATGCGCATGGCTGTGGGAACATTACAGCAATGAAGTATGACAGGTGCAGGTCTCTGGATGCTAAGATCAACGCATGAGTCTTCCGGAAGTAGTGTCAAGTGTCTGTGTGTGATGAGTCAGTGGAAGTCTGACGTGAGAAATGAGAAACATTGAAATTGATAGACACTTGATGGATTATGTGAATTGAACGACTCTTGAGGAAATTGTGAAATATGTGATTACTTGATGGTCATGTGAAGGGAATGAGAAAGTTGATGGTTTTTACGTGGGTGTCTTAAATTTGTTTTATCTTGATTTTAAAGTTTCATATCTAAATTCTCTTTCAAATATCTAGCTTACCCTGCGTTTTTGTTTTGTGGATGTTTTCTTAGACCTGTGATGATCGTGTATAATTTACACGGGAGCAGATGATGTTGCAGGAAGTAGAGCTCCTCAGTGAGTGGTCGCCGGAAGGAGATCGCCTGTTTCTGTTTCTGTTAGGCGATCGCCTGTTTTCTGTTTCTGATAGGAGATCGCCTGTTTTCTGTTAGGAGATCGCCTGTTTTTTTCTATTTTGCTGTATTTTGTTTAAGTTTGGAAAACTGACTGGTTATGTATTAAACTCCCTGTGAGGAGAAATTTCATTATACATATATATATATACATATGTTCACATCGATATTATTGTTTTACCTTTATTTCATTTTATAAATATGAAAAGAATTTGGCGGGATGTTACAATGGGTAATTCAAGAATAGTACCAAACTTCAAAGGAAACACAAGAACAACATAAGAACACCAAGAACAAGTGAAAATACTGATTGAAATTCAATAGGAAATAGAAAATCACAAAGAAATTCATCAAAGAACAAAAACCCATGGATGGAAAACAAGAACAACACATGTATATGGAAACCCATGGTTTGGACGAAATTAAAACAGCAAGAAAACAAGGAAATAAACCAACAAAGTGCAGAACAATGGCAGCAAATGAAAGGAAACAACTCATGGAAAAGATTGAACCGATTAAAAATGGAAAAACTACAAGAAAACACAAATGGGTATTTTTAAAAGATGAATAGAAATGACTTATGTGGTTGTAGCCTTTTGGAGATGTGATTCACACCACTTGGAGGGTGGTTCTTCCAAGATGAGTGGGTGGTGCCGCCACTTGAGAGTCTCCAAAGCTCACAAGATAAGACATGAAGGAGAAGAAGAGACAAGTCTCACAAACTCATCATTTCTCAATTTCAAGATAGTTTCTTTTCTTCTAACTTTCAACTTTTTTTTATTCAAAGTACCAAGCACCCCTATTTATAATGGAGAGGGCTGGTGATGTTACAAAGGGGAAGGAGTAGGAAGAGTCACTCTTCTAGCTCCTTCTAGTGCCTAAGAGAGAAAGGAGTAGAAAAGTCACTTTTTCCACTTTCTCCTAAAGAAAGTGCCTAAAATGCCTTACATTTAGAGGTTTCTTTTGGTTTTCCTCTTTGGCATACTCCTAAGGATATTTCTATATTATTTACAAATTTATACAAGATTATTTACAAAGATTTATTTATACTACTATCTTTTGAATTTTCAAGAGAACCCAAAATGTTCTACCTTTTAAGAAGACTAGTAAGAAGAATTTTAAATGCTTGGGTGGATGACCTCTTCCTCCATTAGTGAAATCCTCTTCTACTTGATCTCCATCACTCGACTTCTTATAGCGAGGTTGAGGCAAGAGAAAAAAGACCTCACCCTCGACTTCTTACAGCGAGGCTGAGGCGAGAGAAGAAGTCCTCACCCTCGACTTCTTACAGCGAGGCTGAGGCAAGAGAAAAAAAAGACCTCACCCTCTACTTCTTACAGCGAGGCTGAGGGGGAGAAGAAGTTCTCACCCTCGACTTCTTACAGCGAGGCTGAGGCAAGAGAAAAAAGACCTCACCCTCGACTTCTTACAGCGAGGCTGAGGCAAGAGAAAAAAAGACCTCACCCTCGACTTCTTACAGCGAGGCTGAGGCGAGAGAAGAAGTCCTCACCCTCGACTTCTTACAGCGAGGCTGAGGCAAGAGAAAAAAAGACCTCACCCTCGACTTCTTAAAGCGAGGCTGAGACGAGAGAAGAAGTCCTCACCCTCGACTTCTTACAGCGAGGATGAGGCAAGAGAAAAAAAGACCTCACCCTCGACTTCTTACAGCGAGGCTAAGACGAGAGAAGAAGTCCTCACCCCCGACTTCTTACAGCGAGGCTGAGGCGAGAAAGAATAATACTATCCACCTCAATATAGCACTCGAGGTCGACCCACCAGGAGGTCTTCCATGATGAGTTAAGATCGATCGAGTTAAGGCTTTCCTTGGCTTGTCAGTTAAGGTCGACTCAGGAGGAATCTCCCATCTCCCAGTATAAGGAGGAGGTCTTCTGAAGCTTATCGGCAGGCAAGAGGGGTCATCGAGAAACACTCTTCATCCCCAGAGCAAGGCATCATCTTTAGCGCTCAGGCCCTCTATGCACTTCGCGCTGGAGTGCCAAAGAAGTGAAGCAAAGCCTGAAGCGCGATGACTGATCGGTGGTGCACTAACGTGCTAGTCGGTGGTTGGTGGTAAAAGCTTTGAGTAAGAAAGCTTTTCCAGGCAAGTTCTTGTGCGATAAGCCGAAGCGTTTAGGCCCCGTTAAGTCGGTCATCCAGCATGAAGTTATGCATAAAGACTATTGAAGACAATGCTAAGGTAACAGTTAGTCGCGATCAAGTCAGAAACCAAGTTTGAAGAGTTACAGTGAGATCGCGCTAAAGCCTAAGCTAGATTAACAGTTGATCACATGCAGAGAGTTAAAGATGGAGAGAGACAAGTAGCTGAAGTAAATAGATTTCATTCATATTGAAGTCAACACAGAGAGCCTTTACAGCTAAAAGGTTTATACATAAGTCATGCAGCAGACAAAGAAGTTACAGAAAATAAGAAGTTACAAAGGGAGAAGCTCAAGGAGGAGGAATGAGCTTGCCCTCGACCACTTAGTCTCTTCGCTGAGAACGAGTTCACAGCTCGAGACTGGGGGGCTTGTGATCCGGTCGGTCATCGGTAGTCGATGACGTCAGTAGCAGATGACCACGTGGACCATTCACAGGGTGACATGTGGTAGAAGATAGCAGGTTAATCAGAGAGGAGATCACTCAGAACGGTGATCGGTGGTCAGTTGCTAAAGTGACCACCACCAGCAGATCAGTGCCTAGATGAGCGCCTGACAGCAGAGCGCCAGAAGTAATGAAACACCGAGCAGTCATCGGTGCATGGTCATCGGGGAGAAGGGTGATTAACACCTCTTTGTCGAGAAAGAAGTCCTTAATTCGAGCAGAGGGCTCACCAATGAAGTCCTCAGAGGGTTAAGAGATGTGGGCGATGACAAGGTGGGGAGATGTCCCTTCAGCGCATCGTTCATGTCCTTTCGCTCAAAGCCATGTAGGTCGCCCGAGCCGATGACTTAGTCTCTTCGCTGAAACAAGTTAACAGCTTGAGACTGGGGGGCTTGTGTACCGACCAGTCCTCGGACACCGAGAACAATGGTAAAGGGCAAACCACGTCAGCTGGGTCCCACAGCATGGGCCAAAGCCACGTGGAGTGAACCCCACAAGCAGCTTGGATTAGAGGGTGATCAGTCATCGGTGTGTCCCCAGAGAGAAGGGTGATCAATCATCGGTGTGTCCCCTGAGAGAAGGGTGATCAGCCATCGGTGTGTCCCATGAGAGAAGGGTGATTAGTCATCAGCATGTTCCCACAGAGAAGGGTGATTAGTCATCAGCATGTTCCCACAGAGAAGGGTGATTTGTCATCAGCAGCGCTTCAGACAGAGAAGGGTGATTAGTCATCAGCATGTTCCCACAGAGAAGGATGACTAGTCATCAGCGTGACGATCACCAGAAAGGACTGATGTGTCCTCGTCACTCTGCAGGGTGATCAGTCCTCGGCAACAGAGTGTGACGAGGTGACATTGGTCTTGGGTGATTTGAACAACATAACCAGAACGGCTAAGATTGGTTCCCAGAGTGGGCCAATGACCAGTTAAATACCCAGAGGTAGGGAGAGGCCTGAATCACGAAGAGCCTATGCGGGTAGCAGGGAGAGCACAGTTAGGTGTAGAGTCCTGAGGGGTCGAGTACTCATCAGAACTAGGGTTTCCCAGTCAAGGCTACATACATGGCACGTGAGCAGCAAGGGCACTCCCAGAACAGGTGGCCCTAGAGACTAGGTGCACAAGGCGGCATCCAGGTGGTCACCCTGTTAGAGTTTGCACTCCAGAGAAGGAAACCTTATGTGCTAGATTACACTAAGATTGGGTGATAGCGGCGCAAGGGTATTCCAGTAAACCCTGAATATGGCTAGCGGCGCAGTAAACCCTAGACTATATAAGGGATAGTAAAATACTTCACAAAGGTACGCAGTTTCTAGACCTAAACACAGAGAAACTCGATACACTTGGTGTTTCTTGCCCAATATTGACTTGAGCGTCGAAGTGCAAATGGCCTCTAGGGCGCCCCTTTCTCTTTTGCAGGTGCAGATTGTTTCGCAAGAATCAAGCACATATCAACGTGAGGAACGAGGCGTGTGAGTGTCGTGGAGTCAACTGACAGGCGAGTCAACCGACAAGAACAGAAACTGTAACATCCCGCCAAATTACTTTTCATAAATATAAAATGAATTAAAGGTAAAACAATAATATTTAAGTGAACATAATTATATATAAGTAATGAAGTTGCTCCTCACAGGGAGTTTAATACATAACTGGTCAAATTTTCTCAAAACTTAACAAAATACAGTCAAATACATCGAAACCGGCGGTCTCCATACATAAACCGACGATCTCCTAACAAAAGCCCCAAAACAGGCGATCTGCTATCAGGGCAGAAAACAGGCGATCACCACAAAGAGATAGAAACAGGCGATCTCTTCCCCGGCGACCACTCACTAAGGAGCTCTACCTCCTGGAAGATCATCTGCTCCCGTGTAAATTATACACGATCATCACAGTTTTAAGAAAACAGCCACAGAACCAAAACACGCAGGGTAAGCTAGATATTTTAAAGAGAGTTTAAATATGAACATTAAAATCAAGATAAAACAAATTCAAGATACCCACGTAAAACTATAGAGTTTCTCATTCCCTTCACCTGATCGCCAAGAAATCACACATTTCACAATATTTTCAAGAGTCGTTCTATTTCACATAATGCACCAAGTGTCTATCAAATTCAAAGTTTCTCATTTCTTACGTCGGACTTCCACTGATTTAACACACATAGACACTTACCACACCACTGCAAAGTCCACACAGGACAGCAAGGAAAGTCCACACAGGACAGCAAGGAAAGTCCACACAGGACAGCAACCAAAGTCCACACAGGACAGCAAGGAAAGTCCACACAGGACAGCAAGGAAAGTCCACACAGGACAGCAACCAAAGTCCACACAGGACAGCAACCAAAGTCCACACAGGACAGCAAGGAAAGTCCACACAGGACAGAAACCAAAGTCCACACAGGACAGCTAAAGATCATCAATTCACCCAATGCACCATACAATACTTAAATGAACGATCTCAACCACAGCAACAAACGTATCCAGGTTCAGATTTTTCCAATAACACGTGCATTTCACATATCAATCTCAAACCAGTTCAAAGCGACACTAAAACAGGGGATTTCGAAGACAACATTTAAAACCGGCGATTACGTCGCCCCACGCGTAAAAACAGAGAATCATGAAAAAGGGGTTTAAAACCGGCGACCACGTTGCCCAAACACATAGAACAGAGTATCACGAAGAAGAATATGAAACCGGCGACCACGTTGCCCTCACTTCAGAAACAGCTAATCTACGGCTTTTATTGAAAATAAAGCTAGCTTCCCTTACCTGGACTTGTGCAAAACTCCAAGAACTCCGAAATCCACCGAGCTTACAGGATGCCTTGGCTCTGTTTTAGCGTCTGGTTTGTAGAACTTGTAGAGAACCTCCCAGGTGCTCCAAGGGCAGTCGTCGATAGCTAAGCAGGAACGTGATAAGGCCTGAATGGCAGAGTGAAGGAGAGAAAAGAGAAGGATGAAGGTAACTCACTCACTCACTCTGTCACTCTTGAACCACACCACCCTCTTTGCCTCCCAGAAGTGAGTTTTTAAATCTTAAACCAACTTGTCCACAAAAGCCGCTGCCACCACCCACTCTGCAGGAAGCTTGCGTGCACACTGCCTTGAACAGTACGACCACGCGTGACTCTGCGCATGCCAACCCTCTGATGTCACTATTCTGAACCACCCATTTTGTCTACGTGTCGCGCGTGCAGTACGTCTGATGTTGAGAGCCTGGGTCCCACCTTATCTGTGTGAAACTCGACATCGCGCGATGACTATCCACCGAGGCCTCATCCTGGAGGACGACCGATGTCTCTCCCTGGAAAACGACTGATGTGTCCCTCATCCCGGCGATGACCGTCTGCCTCTCATACCGGCGATGACTGATGCCTCATCCCGATGATGACTGATTCCCCATCCTGGCAGACAACCGATGTGTGACCCTGGAGGACCACCGATGTCTCACCCTGGCAGACAACCGATGTCTCAACCTAGCAGACCACCGATGTGTCTCCCATCCTGGTCGATGACCGATGTTCCTCTCATCCTGTTGGCGTTCTCTTATCGCCCTTGTGTGTGACGAGAACACATCGCCTTACTGCTCACCGATGTCATATCGTCACACCTTGCTGAAGGTTCTTCATCCTACTATGTTACGTCCAAGGTATCACCTCCACATGGCTTGGTGACGTCGGTAGCTTCACATTTCCAAGAGTGGATCGGCACCACTCCTCTTGTACGCGTGGTTGTTGGAACCCACTCTAGTTGATCCAGTATCTTGACCACATACTGAGTGCTCTTTCGGCGATCATGTGCACCATAGGCGGCAGGCGATCATGTGCAACCTACTCGACAGACGATCATGCACTAACTAGGCGATCACATAGGAGACTTCTTAGATACACTTTTCTTCCTTTACTCTTCTTGATCCACATGTCTTCCTCGAGCACATCCACGTGATTACCTCACGATAAAGTCATCGCACCTGACTACTATGTTACTGCAATGGTAAGCCGACCGACCTCTACCAGCTGACCCCAGACCTTGGGCGACGTCCGAGGTCCGACCACTGAGAAACTTCATTTATCAGTTCTTTGTATTTTAAATAATAACATCTTCTGAAATTATTTAAATGTAACACTTTCATTCCAATTAAAGTTTCTAGGTCCTTACATTCTCCCCAACAAGAAAAATTTTCGTCCTCGAAAATTGGATTACAAGGGAAAGAGGTAGGGATAGGCTTCTCTCAGGGTTTCTTCAAATTCCCAATTTGTATCACCCGATCTGTCATCCCACACCACCTTCACCACGTTGATGGTCTTGCCTCTGAGCTGCTTACTCTGCTGATCGTCAATCCTTACTGGTTTCGCTCCAACAACAAGTCATCCCTGATCTGCACATCGTCTACTTCCAACACGTGACTAGGGTCTGCAAGATACTTCCTTAACTGTGACACGTGAAAGACATTATGCAGATTTTGCTCATTGGAGAGGTAGGGCGATTTCATAAGCCACTAGACCTATCCTCCTTAAGATCTGATATGGCTCGACTAACTTAGGAGACAGCTCCTTTGATCTGATAGCTCGTCCTACACCCTTGGTCGGTGTCACTTTCATAAATGCATGATCTCCAACTACAACTCCAAAGGTCTTCTCCTCATTGTCAACATCATCACTGCCTTCCCCAGAGTTATTATCCTTGTGTTCATTTAAGGCCAGAAGTGTCTTCACAGCGTTGTCAGCTTCGTCCTCGTATCCACCACTAGAGTTGTTACCCTTGTCCTCATGAGCGACATAGGGTGGCTCCCTCAAGGTTATTCCCTTCATATTTTCCAGATCTACAGGGGTTTCCCAACCAAACGATTCTTGCTCACCTTCTTAGCAACTTCAACTTTGGGGATGGATGATGATTCACTTTCTAAGGCAGAGCCATCCGACGAAGATCCCTCTACCACTGTCATTAGCTGCAGTTACAACACCTTCCCACCACCCATCATACCACCAGGCATACACTGCTGATTCAAACCCAAGTGGGCGACCTGAATGGCGTTCAGGAGAGCATGGCTTGACTGTTAAGCGCTCTGAACATCGCATACCCAAATTAATCAGTAGCTGCCACTCCAGACGAAAGGACCCATTCCTCTAGTTTCTGTGGTCCCTCTTTATCAAGCCAGTCATCGTACTGGACCTTCAGCAGCGTTGGAGACACACTCCAGATTTTGCATCTAAACCAGCATTCTCTAACACCACCATCTTGCCATGTTCAGGAGCCTTTAACTTCAACCTTCCATTCCCACACTCATCTTTCAAATCCCGATCAACCAAACAACCCTATTCTGCGTGAAACCTTCCCTCTTAGGAGGTAGTCCAAGTATTTCTTCTGGAAATACATCCATGAAATCTTTCACCCCATGTATCCTGTTCACGTCCTCTTCACTCTTCACTCCCCCCCTTCAGCTAGGATCACAAAACACGTCGCCCCTTCTTTCAACTCCGACTTCACATGCTGAGCAGATATCACACCTGACCCTTGGAGATTGGGAAACACCACCTTCTGGCTACCGCAATCTGTGAGAACGCGATTGGCAGGTAGCCAATCCATTCCTAGGATAACATCCAGATCCTGAAGAGGTAGACAGATCAAATTCACTTTGAACCTGCGTCCCTCTACTATCACTGGACATTCAGAGCAAACTGGGGAGGTCAAAACCTGTCCTGATGCAGGTGTAGAGACCAACCGTTCAAACGGCAGCTCCTTCACTAGAAGGCCCAGTTCGGTTGCACACCGATTTGACACAAGAGAGTGTGTCGCTCCAGAAACAAACAAAACTCTAAAGTATCCACCAGCTATAAACAAGCATCTTGTACTAGGTTACCTGACTGAGATGCCTCCGCTCCAGACATGGCAAACACTCTCCCTGCTGCCTGAGGTCTGCTGCCTTCGTTCCTCAACTGCTGGGAACCACTGGGTTGAGTCGCCCTATTCCCGTTAGGACATTCTCTAGCAAGGTGCCCCGTCTTTCGGCAGATGTAGCATCTTCTCTCTGAATTTCTCTTGGGGCACACATTGGATGTGTGTGGTCCACCACAATGGGAACATCTGAGTTTCCAGGGCTGTTGCTGCTGAAACTGAGGCGGTGCTGCTTCTGCCCCATGCTGTGGAGGTCTCGCATAAGGCTTATTCTGCTGTTGCTGCACCTTGGCCTTCCCACTGGAAGAACCCCCTGGGTGTGACCTGATCACCCGAGAGTCACTCTTCTCCAGTGTCTCCACCATCATCGCCTTCTCCACTAAGGCGTGAAATTCTCTTATGCACATAGGTGCTATGGTCCTCTTCAGCTCATGCTTCATTCCTTCTTCAAATTTCCTACACCTCCAAGCCTCAGAGGTCGCCTGGGTATAGAATCGGGCGAGATACTCAAACCAAGCAGCATAAGCATTCACTGACATCTCCCCCTGCTCCAATCTGAGGAATTCTGCTTCCCTCGCAAATCTTGCACTATCTGGGAAGTATTTTTCCAGAAATCTCACCCTGAAACTCTCCCAGTCTAACACTTCAGCTCTGGCTTCCATCATCTGCTGAGCTCCCATCCACCAGAACTCGGCTTCTCCAGATAGCAGATAGGTAGCGAATACCAATTTCTTCCCTTCAGGGTAGGAGGTCGCCCTAAAGATTTTCTCCAACTCCCTGACCCACTGATCTGCTTGATCAGGGGTAGCATTCCCACTGAACTTGGGTGGGTTGTGCCTCATGAACTCGGTCAGTCCCATCTGATCTTGAGGCTGACCGACGTGGGAAGCTGTTTCAGCCGACCGAGCAGTTTCCCAATGGTGCATTGCCGCCTGATGATTCTGAGCCATTGCTGCATTCTGTTGTTGGATGGCAGTTGCCATCATCTCAATAGCCTTGGCAATTTGGCTCATTTCCGAAGAAGGTTGGGGAGGGGTAGGAGGTCTACGTGCCATCTCTCTTCGTTTCAGATTTTGAAACTATAGGTTTTCTATATTCCCTACAACTACAAGAATGAGATCGATAAGAAATCAATTCATTCAGGAGGTAACATCTAGACCTTACAAAGGTCAGCATCTCAAATTCATTAAGAATTTGAGCTCATCAACAGAATCGTGATACTTATAATCTCAAGCAAAACACCAGAACAGCTACTGGTATGCAGTCATCAATCCAATCAACCATTTTCAATCAATTACAAAGACACTCAATAAAACGAAATAAATCACACCAGAATTCAATGTATGCTAAACATCAAACCTTTGGAATTAAGATTGATAATCATCTCGATCCAGTTATGAGTGTGCACCCTCACTACTTTATCAAGATCCTCTCATTCTTAATACTAAGATTTTCAGTTAAGGCATACATTCACTAAAGCACACACAAAATTTAAATACAAAAACGTTTGAAAGCCTTTCACTATAGTTGTTATTTAAACTCAAACTGATTTCTATGAGCAGAAGAAACACAATGGATCCACAGCCCTCAGGTCATCCTAAGGACGAACTGCTCTGATACCATTAATGTAACATCCCGCCAAATTACTTTTCATAAATATAAAATGAATTAAAGGTAAAACAATAATATTTAAGTGAACATAATTATATATAAGTAATGAAGTTGCTCCTCACAGGGAGTTTAATACATAACTAGTCAAATTTTCTCAAAACTTAACAAAATACAGTCAAATACATCGAAACCGGCGGTCTCCATACATAAACCGACGATCTCCTAACAAAAGCCCCAAAACAGGCGATCTGCTATCAGGGCAGAAAACAGGCGATCACCACAAAGAGATAGAAACAGGCGATCTCTTCCCCGGCGACCACTCACTAAGGAGCTCTACTTCCTGGAAGATCATCTGCTCCCGTGTAAATTATACACGATCATCACAGTTTTAAGAAAACAGCCACAGAACCAAAACATGCAGGGTAAGCTAGATATTTTAAAGAGAGTTTAAATATGAACATTAAAATCAAGATAAAACAAATTCAAGATACCCACGTAAAACTATAGAGTTTCTCATTCCCTTCACCTGATCGCCAAGAAATCACACATTTCACAATATTTTCAAGAGTCGTTCTATTTCACATAATGCACCAAGTGTTTATCAAATTCAAAGTTTCTCATTTCTTACGTCGGACTTCCACTGATTTAACACACATAGACACTTACCACACCACTGCAAAGTCTACATAGGACAGTAAGGAAAGTCCACACAGGACAGCAAGGAAAGTCCACACAGGACAGCAACCAAAGTCCACACAGGACAGCAAGGAAAGTCCACACAGGACAGCAAGGAAAGTCCACACAGGACAGCAAGGAAAGTCCACACAGGACAGCAACCAAAGTCCACACAGGACAACAACCAAAGTCCACACAGGACAGCAAGGAAAGTCCACACAGGACAGAAACCAAAGTCCACACAGGACAGCAAGCAAAGTCCACACAGGACAGCAAGTAAAGTCCACACAGGACAGCAAACAAAGTCCACACAGGACAGCTAAAGATCATCAATTCACCCAATGCACCATACAATACTTAAATGAACAATCTCAACCACAGCAACAAACGTATCCAGGTTCAGATTTTTCCAATAACACGTGCATTTCACATATCAATCTCAAACCAGTTCAAAGCGACACTAAAACAGGGGATTTCGAAGACAACATTTAAAACCGGCGATTACGTCGCCCCACGCGTAAAAACAGAGCATCATGAAAAAGGGGTTTAAAACCGGCGACCACGTTGCCCAAACACATAGAACAGAGTATCACGAAGAATATGAAACCGGCAACCACGTCGCCCTCACTTCAGAAACAGCTAATCTACGACTTTTATTGAAAATAAAGCTAGCTTCCCTTACCTGGACTTGTGCAAAACTCCAAGAACTCCGAAATCCACCGAGCTTACAGGATGCCTTGGCTCTGTTTTAGCGTCTGGTTTGTAGAACTTGCAGAGAACCTCCCAGGTGCTCCAAGGGCAGTCGTCGATAAGGCCTGAATGGCAGAGTGAAGGAGAGAAAAGAGAAGGATGAAGGTAACTCACTCACTCACTCTGTCACTCTTGAACCACACCACCCTCTTTGCCTCCCAGAAGTGAGTTTTTAAATCTTAAACCAACTTGTCCATAAAAGCCGCTGCCACCACCCACTCTGCAGGAAGCTTGCGTGCACACTGCCCTGAACAGTACGACCACGCGTGACTCTGCGCATGCCAACCCTCTGATGTCACTATTTTGAACCACCCTTTTTGTCTACGTGTCGCGCGTGCAGTACGTCTGATGTTGAGAGCCTGGGTCCCACCTTATCTGTGTGAAACTCGACATCGCGCGATGACTATCCACCGAGGCCTCATCCTGGAGGACGACCGATGTCTCTCCCTGGAAAACGACCGATGTGTCCCTCATCCCGGCGATGACCGTCTGCCTCTCATACCGGCGATGACTGATGCCTCATCCCGGTGATGACTGATTCCCCATCCTGGCAGACAACCGATGTGTGACCCTGGAGGACCACCGATGTCTCACCCTGGCAGACAACCGATGTCTCAACCTAGCAGACCACCGATGTGTCTCCCATCCTGGTCGATGACCGATGTTCCTCTCATCCTGTTGGCGTTCTCCTATCGCCCTTGTGTGTGACGAGAACACATCGCCTTACTGCTCACCGATGTCATATCGTCACACCTTGCTGAAGGTTCTTCATCCTACTATGTTACGTCCAAGGTATCACCTCCACATGGCTTGGTGACGTCGGTAGCTTCACATTTCCAAGAGTGGATCGGCACCACTCCTCTTGCGCCCATGCATGCAACACTAAGGGCGATCTCTTATGCTCAAGCATAGAGCCTCGCATGCACAGCGTATCTAAGGCTTAGCCCATACTTTGATACACGTGGTTGTTGGAACCCACTCTAGTTAATCCAGTATCTTGACCACATACTGAGTGCTCTTTCGGCGATCATGTGCAACCTACTCGATAGGCGATCATGCACTAACCAGGCGATCACATAGGAGACTTCTTAGCTACACTTTTCTTCCTTTACTCTTCTTGATCCACATGTCTTCCTCGAGCACATCCACGTGATTACCTCACGATAAAGTCATCGCACCTGACTACTATGTTACTGCAATGGTAAGCCGACCGACCTCTACCAGCTGACCCCAGACCTTGGGCGACGTCCGAGGTCCGACCACTGAGAAACTTCATTTATCAGGTCTTTGTATTTTAAATAATAACATCTTCTGAAATTATTTAAATGTAACACTTTCATTCCAATTAAAGTTTCTAGGTCCTTACAAAAACCCTAACCGTTGATCTAGCCACGTGTCCGCAAATTAAGAGGGGGTTGGTGAGATGTGGCTTCAGCGCGCTGTTCATGTCCTTTCTCTCAGTGCCACGTAGGTTGCCCGAGCCGATGACTTAGTCTCTTCGCTGAACAAGTTAACAGCTCGAGACTGGGGGGCTTGTGTACCGACCAGTCCTCGGACGCCGAGAACGGCTAGTAAGGGTGAGCCACATCAGCTAGGTCCCACATAATGGGCCAGAGCCACGTGGGCTGGGTCCCACAGGTAGTATGGACCAGCGGGATGATTAGTCATCAGCATGTCGATCATCAGAGTGGACTGATGTGTCCTCGTTATTCAGCAGGATGATGAGTCCTCGACATCAAAGTGTGTCGATGTGACATCGGTTTTGGGTGTTTCGAATAACAGAGCTAGATCATCTACGATGGGTCTGAAGGGAAGACCAGTTATCAGTAAAATGCCCAAAGGTAGGGAGAAGCCTAGGTCACAAAGTGTCCATGCGAGTGGCAGGGAAAGCACAGTAAGGTGCAGAGTCCTGAAGGGTCGTGTACTCATTAGGATTAGGGTTTCCCAGTAAAGCTACATGCATGGCACGTGAACAGTGAAGGGGCTCCCAGGACAGGTGGCCCCAGAGGCTAGGTGCACGAGGGGGCATTCAGGTGGCCATCCTGTTAGAGTTTCGCACTCCAGTTAAGGAAACCTTATGTGCTAGATTACCCTAGGCATGGGTGATAGCGGCGCAAGGGTATTCCTGTAAACCCTAAATATGGGTAGCGGCGCAGAGGAAACCCTAGACTATATAAAGGGTAGTAAAATACTTCACAGAGGTACGCAGTTTCTAGACCTAACACAGATATTGAATACACTTGGTGTGCTTGCCTAGTTTTTGACTTGAGCATCGGAGTGCAAATGGCCTCTAGGGCGCCCCTTTCTATCTTGCAAGTGCGGATTGTTTCGGGAGAGCTAATCATAATTCAAGGTGAGGAAAGGAGGTGTGTGAATGTCGTAAAGTCAATCGGCAGGAGGGTCAACCGGCAAGAACATTATTGATTGCGCGAAAATCCGTACACATCCTCCAACTCCCATCCCTTTTAGGGACAAGAATCAGAGGCATAGCACAAGGACTCATCCTATCTTGCACCCACCCCTTAGCTATCAAATCCTCCACTTTTTGTTAAATCTCCTTGGTCTTAGTTGGATTGGTCCTATAGGCTGGCCTATATAGCAAAGAATCCCCGGGTATAAAGTCAATTTGGTGCTCAATTCCCCTTAAAGGAGGTAATCCTTTAGGGGGATCTTGGAACACATCTTTATACTCCTTTACCAAAGATTCTGTTCTTGCCAGTTGACTTGGTCGTCGGTTAGGTCTGACGACTGGTTCAAAAATTGCCTATCTCTGTTGGAATTTGCGCCTTCCTTGATTGTAAAAATGCAATTCCTGTAAAGACAGAGGGTGCCCTTATGGTTGGTCACTCTCTGACGCTCAAGTCAGTAAGGGCTTGTAAAAGTAACAATAAATCTCAATTTAGTGTGCAAAAATAGCGTACCTCATCTGGGAGCCTCACGCCCCTTTTATAGGCATTTATCTTTGGTAAATAACAACAAAAAATAACAACAATGACTTCCCCTAAGAGAAGCAAATAACAACAAAAAATAAACACATTTATCTTTTATCTTTA
Source organism: Phaseolus lunatus (assembly GCA_013389735.1). Classification (NCBI taxonomy): domain Eukaryota; kingdom Viridiplantae; phylum Streptophyta; class Magnoliopsida; order Fabales; family Fabaceae; genus Phaseolus; species Phaseolus lunatus. Next base: position 18,860,801 of record CM023863.1, on the reverse strand, counting down.
ACAAAAGAAACAGCCTACCTTGGGCACCAGTCCTCTTTAGGTGCTAACTGCAGGCATACATTCTGATTTTCATATATGCCCCTATCTTCTTTAAGGTCAATAACGGCTTATCAACAAGCCTTCGTATAACCGAAATATATCAACAAGCATATCAACAATAAATATATCAACAATTATACAATAGAGATATATCAATAATTATTCTATAAAGATATATTAACAATGATATCATAAAACCTACCATATATATCTAAAACACAGAAATAAATGAAAATCCCTTACCGTAACCTCTCTACGTGTTTTGGGCCTCTTAACTGTGTTGGGCTAACCATGTAGACACCAACTTGGCCCAATGCCGAGATGACCTCTACCTTTCTGAGTACCGAGCTTATACTCATACCTGCCAGACTGCCGAGTTCCGTGCAGTCCACAAGCCCCCCACGCTTGAGCTGGACTTGGCCAGTCGAAGAGTCTACTGAATTCTTTCTGACAACTTGATGGGATTGTTTTTCGTGCGATAGGTGAGGCGTGTCATACGAAGTGTTTCTGAAAAGACATTTTGGTGACTCATGATCCGATGCTCACACGTGGCACAATCTCACAGGAGAGGGAAACCCTCGCATTTCAAATTCCCTCACTCTTAAACCCTCATTTCAAAACACTATTCCATCACACCAAAAACTGCGAACCCCTTTCTTTGCTCATTTTCGCTCGCACTCATCATTTTCCACCAAAGCTGCTTCTTCCTCGATCATCTAAAGGTACCTCCTTTTTCTGTTCTCATTTACATGCTGACTTAATTTTTGTTATGCTTGATTCTACCGTTCTGGGCTGAAAATATGTTTATTCATTGATTATCGCATGACCTTCGTATATCTGCATATACTATTTTTCTACTATGCTTCAGATTGCCTATTTTGCTTGTTGTACTGGGTCTGAGTAGTTCGATTTTGTGTGACTCTGTATAGATGCAATTTGCTCCAGATTATAAATCCTTGTACCCATGGGCACCCTTAAACCTCCTCTCTGAAACCACCTCCTATACCTCCCACGAAAAACACATAACCCTTAGGGAGAGTGGTTGCCATTTTGGCAGGGAAGATGACTGGATTCATCTAAACCCTTGTAGCGTAGGTGAGCCAATTTGTTGTGATGAGTCAATATCCCCTGGTAAGCCTTTCTTCTATTTCTATGCCACTGTGTTCAAAAAAGTTATTCTCCGTCTCCCGCTTTTCGTGTTTGAAAAGGAACTTTTGACCGAGCTCAATGTAGCTTCCACCCAGCTACACCCTGATAGCTGGGCGTTTGTCCGTGCTTTTGCCATTCTTTGCAACCAACTCGGCATCTCACCTTCTGTGGATGTCTTCCTTTACTTCTTTGATGCCAAGAAGTTGAGTCACCAACTCTGGGTCTCTTTGAACAGTGTTCCTAGAAGGGGAATCCTTACCCTTTTCCAGTCTTCCTATATGATCCCGCCGCGGACTCGAGCGTGGATGGGCTCCGTGTTCCTCCCGCGTCTGTGTCTGTTCCTCCGGTTGGCTTCCCTTCGTGGCGAAGCAAACGGTTCCTGCAAACACAGAGGGGCGCCCTAGCGGCCGGTGTAGCTCCGACGCTCAAGTCAGTTTTGGGCAAGGAAACATCAAGAACTCTCTCTGTCTAATTTCTGGGTTACGTCTTACGTACCTAGTTTAGCGTTCTTCTTCCTCATATAAACCCACGTCGCCCCCTACTGGCTACCTCTAGGGCCACTTGATTGCTCTGCATCGCTGCTATCTGCCCCCCAGGCCTACCTTGCGTGCAGGCCTTCCTCACTTGAGTGCAAAGTCAGACAGGGGAGGCTGCGTGAGTACCTCTGTACCCCTTGATTTCTGTGCCTATCTGCCCTACCTATTCTCTGGGAACATCTTCACGATCCACGTGGCAGGCATGCAACCCCACTGGGAGACTCTAACCTTGATGGGTTCTTGTCCTAGCAGGATTCTGCACCTAACTGCGTCTTCTCATCTTCATGCGTGGTCATCTCGCAACTAAGGCCACTCCCTGTCTCTGGGCGTTTTACTGATCATTGGTCGCGTTGTTCACATCGCGCGGCCGATGTCACCTCGACACACACCGATGACCGAGGTACTCTCATCCTGGCCGATGTCCGATGGCGCTTCTTCATGTTGTCGTGCTCTGCTTATGGAATCAGGCGAGGTCCTTGAGTAACGTTCTCGCTGGGAGCCTGGGTCCCAGTTTAACACGTGTTGGCAAGGAACCCCCGACGACTGATCACTCTGCATGCACCGATGACTGATCACTCTGCATGCACCGATGACTGATCGGTGCTTCATCACTTCTCGCGCTCTGCTTCCAGGCGCTCTTGTAGGAACCGATCTTCTGGTGGTGGTCACTCGGTAGCTGACCACTGATCGCCGTTCTTGAACGATCTCCACCCTGGTTCATCTGCTATCTCATGCCACGCGTTGCTCTGTGACTGACCCACGTGGTCATCTGCTGCTGACGTCATCGGATACCGATGACTGACCGGATCACAAGCCCCCCAGTCTCGAGCTGCGAACTTGTTCTCAGCAAAGAGACTAAGTGGTCTTCCAAAGAGAAGAAGGAGCTCGAAGCCGATGTACCTGAGACCATGGCTGCTGGTGCCGAGGCTCTGATAGATGGGTTCCATGGGCTTGCGGCAGGTTCACTGCGTCCTGCCAGACTTGGACTCTACCCAACCTAGCCTCCACCATTCAGTGGTCGATGGCAGGCTCATTCCTCCTCCTTGAGCTTCTTCCCTTGCCACTTCTCCTTTTGTGTAATTTCTCTTTCTGCTACAAACTTGTATATAAATCTTTTATGCATAAATTCATGTTGGATGACTGACCTGATGGCGTCTAAATGCTTCGACTGATCGCCCAAGAGCTTGTTTGGGGAAGCTTTCATACTCGGAGCTTTACTACCGACCACCGACTAGCATGTTAGCGCACCACCGATCAGTCACCGCCCTTCAGGTTTCGCATTACTTCTGTGTCACTCCAGCGCTAGTTGCATAGAGGGCCTGAACGCCAAAGATGACGCCTGTGTTTTTGGGGAATGCTTCTCGATGACCCCTCTTGCCTCAGCCTCGCTGTAAGAAGTCGAGGTGAGGTCTTTCTCCTCTCGCCTCAGCCTCGCTGTACAAAGTTGAGGTGAGGACTTTTTATCTCGCCTCAACCTTGCTGTAAAAAGCAGAGGAAGAGGACTTTCTCTGTTGCTTTAACCTAGCTGTATGAAGCAGAGGAGAAGGACTTGGTTCTCTTGCCTCAACCTTGCTGTAAGAAGCAGAGGAAGAGGACTTTTCTCTCGCCTCAACCTTGCTGTAAAAAGCAGAGGAAGAGGACTTTCTCTGCCTGCACCCCGCTGTACAAAGTCAAGGGTGAGGACTTTCTCCTCTGAGTGGGTGCATGCTCCCAAGGGAGCACCAGGGGTGGCTGTCTAAGCGCACTCGCTAAGCGCATCCCTGCCTGCATGGTATCACCGCACGCCCTTTGAGTGGGCAACTCCTCTTCTTCTGGTTTGGAATCATGCGGGGCGCATGCGTAACGCTCTCACTGGGAGCCTGGGTCCCAGCTTAACACGTGTTGGCAAGACCCCAATGACCGATCTTGTTCTGGAATCACGCGAGGTGCATGCGTAACACTCTCGCTGGGAGCCTGGGTCCCAGCTTAACACGTGTTAGCAAGACCCCGATGACCAATCTTCTTCTGGAATCATGCGAGGTGCATGCGTAACGCTCTCGCTGGGAACCTGGGTCCCAGCTTAACACGTGTTAACAAGACCCCGATGACCAATCTTCTTCTGGAATCATGCGAGGTGCATGCGTAACGCTCTCGCTGGGAACCTGGGTCCCAGCTTAACACGTGTTAACAAGACCTCGATGACCAATCTTCTTCTGGAATCATGCGAGGTGCATGCGTAACGCTCTCGCTGGGAACCTGGGTCCCAGCTTAACACGTGTTAACAAGACCCCGATGACCAATCTTCTTCTGGAATCATGCGAGGTGCATGCGTAACGCTCTCGCTGGGAACCTAGGTCCCAGCTTAACACGTGTTAACAAGACCCCGATGACCAATCTTGATGGGTTGTTCTTCATGACCATTTGTTCTTCTTAAAATATGAGGTAAAAAGGTGGTGGAAGCTATGGATGATATGGGTCAAGGATGGCTCATATAGAGCTATGGGTTCCTTGTAGGTGCATGAAAGGTATGGAGAGTGATAGGTTAGGCCAAATCACTTGGAGGAAGGTGAAGATGAAGATCAAAGTGTCTAACCTAGAGAGACTAGACAAAGAGTAGAAGTTAGCATAATTTTGGCACCATTTACTCATATAAATTGATCTTAAAAAAATATGAGCCAAAGCACCCTATTTATAAGAGATGGTGCCTTGGAGAGTAAGGAGCAAGGGTGGGATGGGGAATACTTAAAAGAGGGGGCTGCTAGGGTGTTGACTAAAGGTCAATGCAGCCCCTTAGCATGCTTCTAGAAGGTAGGGCTACATTCCTACCCTAAAAGGCCTAGGTACAAGCTAAATTGTTAAATACACCCCCCTATTGTGCTAAATGAACCCTACTCTACTAAATTGTTAAATACACCCCCGATTGTGCTAAATGAACCCTACGCTACTGAAATTATAAATAAATTGAAATTAATTGATGCTCATCTCCCATGGCTTGGGCTTTACTCCTTGTGGTCCTCTGAGGGGTCTTTGAATATGTAGAGAAAAGTTTCTCTGCCATCAGTAGCAGAGTCCCACTCTTCTTGAATCCTCTTTGCCATGGACCTAGTTGTTGGGCCTGAGCTTGGGCTTAGGCTTGGGCCTCTTCCATCAAATCTTCTTCTGGAATCATGCGAGGTGCATGCGTAACGCTCTCGCTGGGAACCTGGGTCCCAGCTTAACACGTGTTAGCAAGACCCCGATGACCAATCTTCTTCTGGAATCATGCGAGGTGCATGCGTAACGCTCTCGCTGGGAACCTGGGTCCCAGCTTAACACGTGTTAACAAGACCTCGATGACCAATGCACCGACTGAATACTCACTCCCGACGTGCACCGATGGCTGATCTTGCTTTGGGTGCACTGATGACTGATCGCGCTCTTCTTCTTGGTGCTTAAACGCGAGTATGATGTCTTGCTTCGGGGAAGAAGAATTTTTCTTGTTGACCCCTCTTGCTTGCCCCGAGGTCATCGACCTTTAGGTCTGGTTCCTGTTGGACGTTTCTCGAAATCTTCCCTTTCCCTCTCTTGGTTTTACTAGTACTCCCGAGTTCCCAAACTTTAGCCACCTGCACTCACTCCTGGGGTGAGGAGAATATAGGTCAGTGGTCCGTACTTGCGCCTGGGGCGAGCAGGCCCCAACCGATCACTTGCACTTGCATCTGGGGCAAGCAGAACTTGAAACTGGGAAACATGTGCACACTTGATGGAGATCAAGTAGAAGAGGATTTTACTAATGGGGGAAGAGGTCATCCACCCAAGCATTTAAAATTCTTCTTACTAGTCTTCTTAAAAAGTAGAACAGTTTGGGTTCTCTTGAAAATTCAAAAGATAGTAGTATAAATAAATCTTTGTAAATACTCTTATATAAATTTGTAAATAATATAGAAATATCCTTAGGAGTATGCCAAAGAGGAAAACCAAAAGAAACCTCTAAATGTAAGGCACTTTAGGCACTTTCTTTAGGAAAAAGTGGAAAAAGTGACTTTTCTACTCCTTTCTCTCTTAGGCACTAGAAGGAGCTAGAAGAGTGACTCTTCCCACTCCTTCCCCTTTGTAACATGACCAGCCCTCTCCATTATAAATAGGGGTGCTTGGTACTTTGAAAAAAAAAAAGTTGAAAGTTAGAAGAAAAGAAACTATCTTGAAATTGAGAGAGAGTGAGTTTGTGAGACTTGTCTCTTCTCCTCCTTCATGTCTTATCTTGTGAGCTTTGGAGACTCTCAAGTGGCGGCACCACCCACTCATCTTGGAAGAACCACCCTCCAAGTGGCGTGAATCACATCTCCAAAAGGCTACAACCACATAAGTCATTTCTATTCATCTTCTAAAAATACCCATTTGTGTTTTCTTGTAGTTTTTCCATTTTTAATCGGTTCAATCTTTTCCATGAGTTGTTTCCTTTCATTTGCTGCCATTGTTCTGCACTTTGTTTGGTTTATTTCCTTGTTTTCTTGCTGTTTTAATTTCGTCCAAACCATGGGTTTCCATATACATGTGTTGTTCTTGTTTTCCATCCATGGGTTTTTGTTCTTTGATGAATTTCTTTGTGATTTTCTAATTCCTATTGAATTTCAATCAGTATTTTCACTTGTTCTTGGTGTTCTTATGTTGTTCTTGTGTTTCCTTTGAAGTTTGGTACTGTTCTTGAATTACCCATTCATATTCCATTGTTATCTTACACTACAAGTTACCTATTCATGTGTTTTTAGTATGAACCTTTGTTTTCTTGAGTAGAAACTCTATTAATTGCTCTTTAGAATTTTGATCCTAATTCTTGAAAGTGTCATGAATACAATGAAACCTATATCAACTCAACCCAAACCAAGAAAGGTTCATAAGAGACTCACATCAACACTTGACATACTGAAATCTTTTTTATTGGGTGGCCTCGTTAAAAACCCTCATCAGGGAAAAGAGTGCCCCCTGATCTGCTCAACTATTTACAGTATATACATTGAGTGTGTGTGCAGCGCAAGAATGCATCTACCTTACAACTTAACTGAAGTAGAAGCTTGAGTGTGTAGCGTTCCATGTCCATGGGATAGGTGCTCCATAAAGGGTCTCCAGCCGATAAGCTCCATTCTCCAGCGCCTCAACTACTCTGTATGGGCCCTGGCGATGACCGACCTGGCGAGCACACCATTCTTGCAGCAACAACGAAAAGCTATCCGTCACTTCAAACTTGTTTGCGCCTCCCAAGCTCTCCATAAGCTCGTTGCTTCCCCTTCGTTACACCATCGCGAGTTGTGTTAAAGCGAACTGACTGGACTTCCTCGAACTTGTGCGGGAAGATCATGATTTCAAGTACTTCTCCAATCCCTCTTTCTCCTGCAAACATGCAGAAATCCCACACTATCTGGGGTCTGGCGAGGTTCACAGAAGTGTAACCCTCGTTCATCCAGGTCTTGGGATCGACTGCCGGATATACAAAGTCAACAGCTAAAGAACTGGACTCTTCGCCTTTCTCTTTGCAACTTTCTATCGTCGAGCTTAAAGACTCTGCCTTTGCTTCCACCTGAGCTACCTGGGAGCCCCCTCAGTGTAGCATCTTCTATCACCTGATTTCCCCGTGCACAGGGATTTCATGCTGCTGATCACCTGCCTGGGACCCCGAAGCGCGATCACCTTGCGCCTCCCTCAGGTAATCGGTCAAGAAACTTGTCTTTACCAACTCAGCAAGTTGACGCCCCAACGCCAGGCATGTGTGGAGCGTGTGTCCATAAGCCTGATGGAACTCACACCACTCATCTTTCCTCCCTCCAAGTACCTTGTCAGTTTTCTCTGGTACTCGCAATCTTGCAGCCACGGCAGGGATGGCGATTAGCTCTGCCAACTCTATCACGAAATCATACCTAGGGGGTGTGTTGTTCTCCCTTGCACGGCCCTTGGGCTGGTCCTTCCTGGGTGCATACGGACGAGGCCTTCCCTGCGCCTTCCTCTCCTCCCTGGTCTTATACACCAGCACCTGCTGCTGCTGCTTCCCCTGACCTCCGCGCGGCTTCGTCGGCGCAGTGCTGCCTCTCTTCTCAGAGACCTCTGCCTCTGCTACAATATGCGCCACCGCGCGTCGCCGTATCTCAGCAAAGGTGGCGGGGTGGCTCCTGATGAGGGATTCACTGAAAGGACCAGGCAGCACGCCTTTCTTGAACGCGTGCACTAACATGTTCTCGTCCTTGCTGGGCAATCTCACCACCTGCGCAGCGAAACAGTTGAGGAAGTCCTTCAACGAATCCCCCTGGTACTGGCGCACGTCGAACAAATTGTAAGACACCACTGGTGGCGCTCTGTTGACGATGTACTGCTTCGTGAACAACTTTGAGAACTGGTGGAAAGAGGTGATGTGGCCCTCTGGCAGGCTCACGAACCACTCCATAGCTACTCTGCTCAGCGTGCTCATAAACATTTTGCAGTACATAGCGTCTGAACCTCCAGACAGCATCATCTGAGTGTGTAAGGCTGTCAAATGTGCCTCTGGGTCTTCCACCCCCGTGAACGACGCCTTCACTCCCACTAGGTTGGGAGGCACCACCGTGTTCATGATCTCGGGGGAGAAAGGCATAGGAAATGCTCTAGGGGGCAACGGCGGCATCGACGTTCTATCTTCGAATACGCGCTCATTCTGCGCCTGCAATTCCCTACGCAACTCCTCGTTCACGCGGTTCAGCTCTTCATTTCTGCTATGCGATGCAGTTAGCTCTGCATGCATCTTCTCTTGCTCAGCTCTCGATGCCGTGACATTCTCTTGCAGCGCGCGCATCATCTCCATGACCTGCGCCATGGTAACAGCTCCTTCTTCAGCAGATGGCGCAGGTACCGTTTGTCTGGTTCTTCTACTCATCTGTGCGATTTCTACTCTCGTTCTTGTGTATGGGGGCTCCGTTTTACTTCGTGCCCCACGGTGGGCGCCAAATGATCCCGCCGCGGACTCGAGCGTGGATGGGCTCCGCGTTCCTCCCGCGTCCGTGTCTGTTCCTCCGGTTGGCTTCCCTTCGTGGCGAAGCAAACGGTTCTGCAAACACAGAGGGGCGCCCTAGCGGCCGGTGTAGCTCCGACGCTCAAGTCAGTTTTGGGCAAGGAAACATCAAGAACTCTCTCTGTCTAATTTCTGGGTTACGTCTTGCGTACCTGGTTCAGCGTTCTTCTTCCTCATATAAACCCACGTCGCCCCCTACTGGCAACCTCTAGGGCCACTTGATTGCTCTGCACCGCTACTATCTGCCCCCCAGGCCTACCTTGCGTGCAGGCCTTCCTCACTTGAGTGCAAAGTCTGACAGGGGAGGCTGCGTGAGTACCTCTGTACCCCTCGATTTCTGTGCCTATCTGCCCTACCTATTCTCTGGGAACATCTTCACGGTCCACGTGGCAGGCATGCAACCCCACTGGGAGACTCTAACCTTGATGGGTTCTTGTCCTAGAAGGATTATGCACCTAACTGCGTCTTCTCATCTTCATGCGTGGTCGTCTCACGACTAAGGCCACTCCCTGTCTCTGGGCGTTTTACTGATCATTGGTCGCATTGTTCACATCGCGCGGTCGATGTCACCTCGACACACACCGATGACCGAGGTACTCTCATCCTGGCCGATGTCCGATGGCGCTTCTTCATGTTGTCGTGCTCTGCTTATGGAATCAGGCGAGGTCCTTGAGTAACGTTCTCGCTGGGAGCCTGGGTCCCAGTTTAACACGTGTTAGCAAGGAACCCCCGACGACTGATCACTCTGCATGCACCGATGACTGATCACTCTGCATGCACTGATGACTGATCGGTGCTTCATCACTTCTCGCGCTCTGCTTCCAGGCGCTCATGTAGGAACCGATCTTCTGGTGGTGGTCACTCGGTAGCTGACCACTGATCGCCGTTCTTGAACGATCTCCACCCTGGTTCATCTGCTATCTCATGCCACGCGTTGCTCTGTGACTGACCCACATGGTCATCTGCTACTGACGTCATTGGATACCGATGACCGACCGGATCACTATAAATACTTTAAGGGTCATTTCATAAAAATCCACCAAAGCGATAAACACCCCGACCTTCTTGATGGGTATCCTCTTTACTGGACCCAAAAGCCCACTTCCAACGCTACTCGCCATTTGGAAAACCTATCCTCTTCCGACCAAGAAGTCTGCAAGTTCTTGTTTGGCCTTCAAGTTGTCTTTGACACAACCTTCCTTATCGCCAATGAGTTCATGCCAAATTCCCCGAAGAAATATATTGGTATAATTTTTACTTCCTAGCTTTTATAAAACATGCCTTCTTCGTCATATCTTTCTGAATATGATTATTTCTTTGCAAAGAAAATGTTGGTGCATTTCAGCAAAGAAGACCTGCTGAATATGGCCTAGAAAGCGAAAGTCGCTAGCCAGATGCCTCTGAAAGCTGGTGTTCGTCCCTCTCCCTCAGCTGACGATGAAGACATTACTTCAGGGTTTGTTTTTACTCGGAAATGAGGTAAAGGAGGACCAGGCAACTCAGTTCCCTTCCCATCGCAGGGCCATGCTGCCTCCTATCCGGTTTCACCCCTGGACACCCCACCTTCATCGCCTCATCTTGAAGGAGGCGCTGAGAGTTCTTGGAGGAAAGGGTTGTGGGATGACAACTTAGACTTCGTTTCCTTCTTAGAGGACTCGATGAGGTGCCCCGAGTATGAGGACAGGATGGGAACCCGAGGGGTTAACCATCTTCTTCAAGACACTCTTAGGCAGTTGGGCCAGGCTGTGGTTACCGACTGCTTCGCGATGAAAAAGTCACGCACTGAGGAATCCGCCACCGAAGCACACATTCAAGAGAATCGGGATCTTCAAGGAAAGGTTGAGCACCTGGAGCAAGAGATCCAGAATCTTCATGCTCTGAACCAGGGCACCGAATAACTCCTAGCTGATAAAACTAAAGAAGCTACAGATTAAGCCCTGCGCAAACAAGAAGAGCTTGCTCAAAAAGAAAAGTTTTTTGCTAAAGAGGTGGAGGTCTTCAAGGGTGAAGCTACTCAAGCACTCCTAGTGGGGTTTGATGTTGCCATTGAGCAAGCCTCCAACCTCTATCTGGACATGGACTTTACCCAACTTGGTCTAGGCAAACAAGTCGTAGATGGACAAGTTGTAGATAAATAGTTGTTTTAACTTCCTTTGATTATCAACTATTTGTCTTTTCTGAACACTGCATTTAATATTATGTTTCGTTACCAATCGTATACGCCTTTGCACCTTTGCATACTTGCTTCAACGTTAATTACTCGTTTCCACCATAGTAATTTAGGCTAACACCGGCATATTCTAGCATAACTACCATCATACATATATATATGCAAGGAGCTAGAATCTAAACAGAGAACTAACCTCGACTATGCATTTGAATATCTTACCTGAACCCTCACGTACTCATCAAGTACCTTAGGCCTCAACTTGTCAGGTATCACCTTCCGCTAACCTCCACGCTAGCAAAAGGCCTCAGGCAAGGTCACTTCATTTTCATACCGAGTTTATCCGCCCTTTCCTCAGATGAGTCAACTACGTACTCCCTCTTCTTCCTAGAGCGCTTACGCTCGAGTGAGTGCCCTCACGCCGACTTAACTTGAATACGTTGGGGCACCTCTATGCCATTACTTATCCCATAGAGCACTTAAGCTCAGGTGAACACTCTCACACAAACTTAACCTGACTGTGTTAGGGCACCTCTGTGCCATTACTTATCCCACAAAGCGCTTAAGCTCGAGTGAACACTCTCACACCGACTTAACCCGACTATGTTAGGGCACCTCTGTGCCATTACTTATCCCACATAGTGCTTAAGCTCGGGTGAACACTCTCACACCGAATTAACCCAACTGTGTTAGTCTGGAAGAGTAATTTTTAGGATGGGTCCATCCCACAGAGCGCTTAAGCTCGAGTGAATGTTCTCACTCCAACTTAACCCGACTGTGTTGGTCAGGATAGATTCCCCATTCCCGTTCTATCCCCAGGATGACTTCGGTCGACTTACCTACCAGTGGTATTTATTCACAACGGTGACCCCTTCTTGAGAAACTTTCCCAGAAGGGTCATATAAAATGATGATGCAATATAAACCTCTATTTATTTCGGGGGCCTCATTAAAAAACCCCTTTCAGGGAAAAAGAGCGCCACTCCTTATGATCACATTGTTCAACAGTTACATCAACTAAAATAAAACTTGAGGTTTGCAGCTGATCCGGTCAGTCATCAGTAGTCGATGATGTCAGCAGCAGATGACCACGTGGACCATTCACAAGGTGACACGTGGAATAAGATAGCAGGTGAATTAGGGAGGATATCAGTAAGAACGGTGATCGGTGGTTAGTTGCTAAGTGACCACCACCCGCATATCAGTGCCTAGATGAGCGCCTGGAAGCAGAGCATGTAAGGACCTGAAAAATTTATTGGAATAAAAGAGTTATATTTTAAATAAATTCTAAGTATGTTTTATCTAAGTTAAAAAGGAAGGAAAGTGTAGTCTAGAAAAAACTATAAGAGTTCCTTGTTTATACATCATCGCCGGTCGCCTGCTACACATGAGCGCCAGGTGGACGTCGCGCGGGCGCGAGAGGCATGCAGGCATCGCGCGGGCGCGAGAGGCATGCAGGCATCGCGCGGGCGCGAGAAGCATGCAGGCATCGCGCGGGCGCGAGAGGCATGCAGGCATCGCGCGGGCGCGAGAAGCATGCAGGCATCGCGCGGGCGCGAGAGGCATGCAGGCATCGCGCGGGCGCGAGAGGCATGCAGGTATCGCGCGGGTGCGAGAGGCATGCAGGCATCGCGCGGGCGCGAGGCATGTGGACGTGGCCAAGGCGCGAGAGTTATGAGGGCGTCGCCAGGGAAGACATTGGTCGTCTCCCAGAGGAAGACATCGGTCGTCTTCCAGGGTGAAGGAGACATCGGTCGTTCGCCAGGATGAGTCAGCAGTGGAAAGTTATCGCACGACGTCGAGTTTCACACCTTGAAGGTAAGACCCAGACTCCCAGCATGAAGCGTAGTGCACGCACGCCACGTAGACAAAAAGGGTGGTTCAGAATAGTGACATCAGAATGTTGGCATGCGCGGGAGACACCCACGGTCGTACTGTTCAGAGCAGTGGCTGGCATGCACAAGCGACAAACAGTGGCAGTACTGTTCAGAGCAGTGGTTGGCATGCACCAGAGACAACAGTGGTCGTACTGTTCAGGGCAGTGGTTCTCAGACTTCTCTGCAGAGTGGGTGGTGACAGCTGCTTTTGGTGGATAAGTTGGTTTAAGATGCAGAAGACCCACTGCTGAGAGAAAAGGAAAACATTGTTGTATTCGACGAGAGAAAGAGTGAGTTTCTTCCCTTCTCCTCCAGTTACCTCCTCCGCGTTGCGATTTCAGCATCTCCACACAAGAGTACGACGAGAAGCAACACCATTGGAGCCCCTGGGAAAGTTCTCTGCAACTCCTTCAAAACCAGACGCAAAAACAGAGCCAAGGTATTCTGCAAGCTTCGTTGGATTTCGAAGCTCCTGGTGGTTGCGCAAGTCCAGGTAAGGGAAGCTAGCCCTCTTTTTCCATACAAGCCACAGTGTAGCTATCTCTGAAGTGAGGGCGACGTGGTCGCCACTTCTGTTTTCATCTGCGTAAAATGCTCTGTTTGTGTGCTTGGGCGACGTGGTCGCCGGTTTTTAAACATAGCCTTTGAAATACCATGTTTTTGAACTAGATCGCCGGTTTTGGCGCTGTTTTACGAAATCTCTGTTTTTGATGTTGTTTTGAAACTACTTGAGATTTACATGAGATATTCGAAGATCTGAAGCTTTGAAATGTTTGTGGATGTGATTTGAATCATTTACTTGAATGGTAGGATGTGTTTGAATGCTGTGAATGTGGGATCGAGGCATAGTATTTTCAGGAAAGGAAATACCGTGTAAGATCTGTATAGGTGTATTGACTAGGGGCTTGTCTAGAAGGAGATATCCTGACTCTGCTGAGATAATGAAATCACGTAGATGAAGTTATTCAGTTGGTGAGAGTCGAAGGAGGTTCGTATGAATGGGCGAGTTGTTCAAATGGGAACGAGCTCGGCCTGTTATACGAATTAACCTTGTCATACCGAGAGAATGGTAACAATGAGATGGTATATGCGCATGCTGTGTGGATTCACAGTGGTAGGTATGACAGGTGCAAATCTCTGGGCCTGAGTCAACACACGAGTCAAATTGGAAGTAGTGTCATGTGTCTATGCATGGTGGGTCAGTGGAAAGTCTGACATGTGAAATGAGAAACTGGAATATTGATAGACACTTGATGCTGTGTTGTGAAATGGAATGACTATGGGAAATGTAGTGAATTTGTGATTTTGGGCGATCAGCTGAATGCTAATTGTAGCTCTACGTTTTACATGGATATTTTGGAACTTGGTTTACTTGGATTTTCATGTTCTTGATTTAAACATCTTTTAAATTATCTAGCTTACCCTTTTATCTGTTATTGTGGTTGTTTTTCTCAAAACTGTGATGATCGTGTAATTGATACACGGGAGCAGATGATCTTCCAGGAAGAAGAGCCCTCTAGTGAGTGATCGCCGAGGAGGAGATCGCCGGTTTTCTGTCTCTATCGGGTGATCGCCTGTGTCTGCCTCCATCGGGTGATCGCCTGTTTTTTTCTGTCTTGATAGGTGATCGGTCTCGTCCGATAGGAGATCGGTTTCTTCCGATAGGAGATCGCCTGCTTTGTTTTTTTTTTACTGTATTTTGTTTATGTTTCTGGAAAATTTGACCGAATTTGTATTAAACTCCCTAAGAGGAGCAACTTCATTTCATATATATATTATTTTGTTCATAGAATCTATTTGTTACCTTTATTTTCATTATATACATTTGTATAGTATTTTGGCGGGATGTTACATTAATGGTATCAGAGCAGTTCGTCCTTAGGATGACCTAAGGGCTGTGGATCCATTGTGTTTCTTCTGCTCATGAAAGTTATTTGAGTTTAAAATAATAACTATAGTGAAAGGTTTTCAAACGTTTTTGTATTGAAATTTTGTGTGTGCTTTGGTGAATATATGTTCTAATTGAAAATCTTAGTATTAAGAATGAGAAGGTCTTGATAAAGTAGTGAGGGTGCACACTCATAACTGGATCGAGATGAGTCTCAATCTTAATTCCAAAGGTTTGATGTTTAACATATATTGAATTCTGGTGTGAGCTATCTCATTCTCTTGAGCGTCTTTGTAATTGATTGAAAATGGTTGATTGGATTGGTGACTGCATACCAGTAATTGTGCCGGTGTTATGCTTGATGTTATAAGCATTATGATTCTGTTGATGAGCTCAAATTCTTAATGATTTTGAGATGCTAACCTTTATAAGGTCTAGCTGTTACCCCCTTGAATGAATTGATTTCTTATCGATCTCATTCTTGTAGTTGTAGGGAATATAGGAATCTTATAGTTTCAAAATCTGAAAACGAAGGAGATGGCACGTAGACCTCCTACCCCTCCCCAACCTTCTTCGGAGATGAGCCAGATTGCCAAGGCTATCGAGATGATGGCGACTGCCATCCAACAGCAGAATATGGTAATGGCCCAGATTCATCAGGCTGTAATGAATCATTTGGAAACTGCTGGATCGGCTGCAACAGCTTCCCAGGTCAATCAGCCTCGGGAGCAGGTAGGGATGACCGAGTTCATGAGGCACAACCCACCCAAGCTCAGTGGGAGTGCTACCCCTGATCAAGCAGATCCGTGGACCAGGGAGTTACATGCCTTAGTAAGGAAGGCAAGGGTAGTGGAGACCCTGGAGAGGAGTGGTTCCAGAGTAATCAGATCACAACCAGGGGGTCCCTCCAGTGGGAAGGCCAAGGTACAGCACCCACGAAGCAAGCCTTATGTGATACATCCACCACATCGGACAGGAGCAATTCCGCCCCAGTTTCAGCAGCAACAACCATGGAAACCAAGATGTTTCCGTTGTGGGGGGTCACATAGCGTCAAGGTGTGCCCCAAGAGGAATTCAAAGAAAGGGTGTTTCACATGTCAAGAGATGGGGCACATTTCTAGAGATTGTCCTAACAGAAAAAGGATGACTCAACCCGTTAGTTCCCAGCAGTTGAGGGACAAAAGCAGCAGACCTCAGACAGGAGGGAGAGTGTTTGCCATGTCTGGAGCGGAGACATCTCAGTCAGGTATCTTAGTACAGAGTGTTGCTCTATAGCTGGTAGATGCGTTAGAATTTTGTTTGATTCTGGAGCGACACACTCCTTTGTGTCTAGCCTGTGTGTAGCCGAGTTGGGCCTTCTAGTGAAGGAGTTACCGTTTGAACTGTTGGTCTCTACACCTGCGTCAGGGCAGGTGTTGACCTCTACAGTTGCCCTGAATGTCCAGGGATGGTAGAGGGACGCAGATTCAAAGTAAACTTGATTTGCCTACCTCTTCAGGATCTGGATGTTATCCTGGGAATGGATTGGCTAGCTGCCAATCACGTTCTCGTAGTCTGCGGTAGTCAGAAGATAGCGTTTCCAGACCTCCAAGAGGCAGACGTGATATCAGCTCAGCATGGGTAGTCGGAGTTGGGAGAAAGAAGCGAGGTGCTTCATGATCCCAGCTCGGTCGGGAGTGAAGAATGAAGAGGACGTAAGCAAGATACCCTGGTGAAAGATTTCATGGATGTATTTCCAGAAGAGATATATGGATTACCTCCTAAGAGAGAGGTGGAACTCGCTATTGTCTTGGTACCTGAAGCTGGACCAGTGTCAATGGCTCCAGCTGAGTTGATGGAATCAAAGAAGGAAGTGTAAGTTAGATTTAGTGTACCAAGGTTTAGTTCCAGCTACATATAAGTTATGGAGAGTATATAAGCAGAATGTTGAGGGTTTAAGGACTTAAGCACGTGTATCCAGGGGAAGTACCGGAGTTAAGTTCCAAGAATGAAAGAATGAATTTTCTTCTAATTGAAGCTTGGGAGATGTATCGTGTCGATGAAACAGCATGAGGTGACGTTAGCTTAACCACAAGCTTAAAAGGAAAGAGAAGATATTGTATTTGTGTCTAAAGTTCTTTAGGCCAGAGGAAGTTGTTGAAGAATACCAAGTAGAGAAATTACTGGGAGAAGAGAGAAAGCTCCACGCAGAATGGATGCCGTTTTGTGGATCGTGATTTGGAAGATGAGTATGGAAATGGTGGATGAGGAGTGATGAGAAAGGGAAATGGAAAGAGATTCTTGTATCCGAATATGACTCGGAACTTGGGAGAAGCCGAACTCATCCGAAATATCAATCGTGGTGGTGGAGAGACGTACGTAGGATGTGCGAGGAGGGTGAAGATGATGATTAGTTCCAAAAAGTCATTGTTTGGAAAGTTAGAGGCGGAGGGGATGTGAGATTTCAGGAGGATGTGTGGGCCACTAACTCTAACTTTAAAGCAACGTGGTTGGTCTATGTGCTTCAAGTGGATAAGTGCTCTATTTGTTCGACATAAGGATTTGAGGTCCCACCTTGAGAACTTTTATCTTATACGTATGTCATCCAAGTAGAATCAGGCGTGGAAGGGAATGTGGGTGGCAATAGTCTGTTGTATCTTGGAGAAGAGGAATAGAGTTGTCCTTAAGAAAGAAAATCCTGGATGCAGAGGAAATTTTCCAATCGGCTCCACTACTTGCATGGTTGTGGTTGAGATATATGGTGTGTTCGTTCTTGTATGCCTTTTCAGATGGGCACCTGAACCCAAATCGATGCATCCAATGTATACATTGAACAAGGAGGAAATGATGGGAACAGGAAGCCGAGTTGGCAAAAGGAAGTCATGATGATGGTTTAGAAAGTAACAGCAACAAGAACTTTGTCTTTATAAGGGGCAGAATTATGTGGTATAGTGGTGAACCAAAGGTGTTCCTTTAGGGAGCGTGAGAATTAGATCAGCAGTTGGGAGGTCGATGGATGGTTTTGATCAAGATGCGGAAGTTGATTCCTAGAAGGATATTTCGGATCCTAGTTGAATTGGCTGGGGGACATGAGCAGTAGTCAGCGGTCCTCTTTCCTTCCGATGAAGGGATCTTGCTCACTTTTTCTCTACAGGGGGCTAGTCCTGGTTCTGTTAAGGGCTTAGTTCTGGACTTACTCGATCAAGTCTTCAGATTTGGAAGTAGGGTGTGAGTGCTAGAGTTGGCGCTCCCTGCTACAGCAGCATATTCCACATGCAGGGATGGGGAATGGAATTTAATGAAGAATTGGAGTAGTAAAGGTTGGTTCAACAGACAACCGAGAAGGTGAAACTGATGCAAAGCAGAATGAAAGCTTCTCAAAGTCGACAGATGTCCTATGCAGATCAGAGGAGGAGACCTTTGTAGTTTGCTGCTGGGGACCATGTCTTTATGAGGGTGACACCAGCCAAGGGTGTAGGACGAGCTATCAGATCAAAGAAGCTGCCCCCTAAGTTTGTTGAGACATACCAGATCCTGAGAAGGATTGGCCCAGTGGCGTATGAGATCGCCCTACCTCCCCATCTGGCGAATCTGCACAATGTGTTTCACGTGTCACAGCTGAGGAAGTACATGGCAGACCCTAGTCATGTGCTGGATGTAGACGACGTGCAGATTAAGGATGACTTGTCCTTTGAAGCAAAACCAGTCAGGATTGACGATCGGCAATGTAAACAGCTCAGAGGGAAGACCATCGACATGGTGAAAGTGGTGTGGGATGAGAAATCGGGGAATTCTACTTGGGAGTTAGAAGAACCCATGAGGGAGGCTTATCCATACCTCTTTTCCTTGTAATCCAATTTTCGAGGACGAAAATTTTTCTTGTTGGGGAGAATGTAAGGACCTGAAAAATTTATTGGAATAAAAGAGTTATATTTTAAATAAATTCTAAGTATGTTTTATCTAAGTTAAAAAGGAAGGAAAGTGTAGTCTAGAAAAAACTATAAGAGTTCCTTGTTTATACATCATCGCCGGTCGCCTGCTACACATGAGCGCCAGGTGGACGTCGCGCGGGCGCGAGAGGCATGCAGGCATCGCGCGGGCGCGAGAGGCATGCAGGCATCGCGCGGGCGCGAGAAGCATGCAGGCATCGCGCGGGCGCGAGAGGCATGCAGGCATCGCGCGGGCGCGAGAAGCATGCAGGCATCGCGCGGGCGCGAGAGGCATGCAGGCATCGCGCGGGCGCGAGAGGCATGCAGGTATCGCGCGGGTGCGAGAGGCATGCAGGCATCGCGCGGGCGCGAGGCATGTGGACGTGGCCAAGGCGCGAGAGTTATGAGGGCGTCGCCAGGGAAGACATTGGTCGTCTCCCAGAGGAAGACATCGGTCGTCTTCCAGGGTGAAGGAGACATCGGTCGTTCGCCAGGATGAGTCAGCAGTGGAAAGTTATCGCACGACGTCGAGTTTCACACCTTGAAGGTAAGACCCAGACTCCCAGCATGAAGCGTAGTGCACGCACGCCACGTAGACAAAAAGGGTGGTTCAGAATAGTGACATCAGAATGTTGGCATGCGCGGGAGACACCCACGGTCGTACTGTTCAGAGCAGTGGCTGGCATGCACAAGCGACAAACAGTGGCAGTACTGTTCAGAGCAGTGGTTGGCATGCACCAGAGACAACAGTGGTCGTACTGTTCAGGGCAGTGGTTCTCAGACTTCTCTGCAGAGTGGGTGGTGACAGCTGCTTTTGGTGGATAAGTTGGTTTAAGATGCAGAAGACCCACTGCTGAGAGAAAAGGAAAACATTGTTGTATTCGACGAGAGAAAGAGTGAGTTTCTTCCCTTCTCCTCCAGTTACCTCCTCCGCGTTGCGATTTCAGCATCTCCACACAAGAGTACGACGAGAAGCAACACCATTGGAGCCCCTGGGAAAGTTCTCTGCAACTCCTTCAAAACCAGACGCAAAAACAGAGCCAAGGTATTCTGCAAGCTTCGTTGGATTTCGAAGCTCCTGGTGGTTGCGCAAGTCCAGGTAAGGGAAGCTAGCCCTCTTTTTCCATACAAGCCACAGTGTAGCTATCTCTGAAGTGAGGGCGACGTGGTCGCCACTTCTGTTTTCATCTGCGTAAAATGCTCTGTTTGTGTGCTTGGGCGACGTGGTCGCCGGTTTTTAAACATAGCCTTTGAAATACCATGTTTTTGAACTAGATCGCCGGTTTTGGCGCTGTTTTACGAAATCTCTGTTTTTGATGTTGTTTTGAAACTACTTGAGATTTACATGAGATATTCGAAGATCTGAAGCTTTGAAATGTTTGTGGATGTGATTTGAATCATTTACTTGAATGGTAGGATGTGTTTGAATGCTGTGAATGTGGGATCGAGGCATAGTATTTTCAGGAAAGGAAATACCGTGTAAGATCTGTATAGGTGTATTGACTAGGGGCTTGTCTAGAAGGAGATATCCTGACTCTGCTGAGATAATGAAATCACGTAGATGAAGTTATTCAGTTGGTGAGAGTCGAAGGAGGTTCGTATGAATGGGCGAGTTGTTCAAATGGGAACGAGCTCGGCCTGTTATACGAATTAACCTTGTCATACCGAGAGAATGGTAACAATGAGATGGTATATGCGCATGCTGTGTGGATTCACAGTGGTAGGTATGACAGGTGCAAATCTCTGGGCCTGAGTCAACACACGAGTCAAATTGGAAGTAGTGTCATGTGTCTATGCATGGTGGGTCAGTGGAAAGTCTGACATGTGAAATGAGAAACTGGAATATTGATAGACACTTGATGCTGTGTTGTGAAATGGAATGACTATGGGAAATGTAGTGAATTTGTGATTTTGGGCGATCAGCTGAATGCTAATTGTAGCTCTACGTTTTACATGGATATTTTGGAACTTGGTTTACTTGGATTTTCATGTTTTTGATTTAAACTTCTTTTAAATTATCTAGCTTACCCTTTTATCTGTTATTGTGGTTGTTTTTCTCAAAACTGTGATGATCGTGTAATTGATACACGGGAGCAGATGATCTTCCAGGAAGAAGAGCCCTCTAGTGAGTGATCGCCGAGGAGGAGATCGCCGGTTTTCTGTCTCTATCGGGTGATCGCCTGTGTCTGCCTCCATCGGGTGATCGCCTGTTTTTTTCTGTCTTGATAGGTGATCGGTCTCGTCCGATAGGAGATCGGTTTCTTCCGATAGGAGATCGCCTGCTTTGTTTTTTTTTACTGTATTTTGTTTATGTTTCTGGAAAATTTGACCGAATTTGTATTAAACTCCCTAAGAGGAGCAACTTCATTTCATATATATATTATTTTGTTCATAGAATCTATTTGTTACCTTTATTTTCATTATATACATTTGTATAGTATTTTGGCGGGATGTTACAGAGCACGAGAAGTAATCAGTCATCGGTGCATGGTCATCGGGGTTTCTTGCTACACGTAGTTAAACTGGGACCCAGGCTCCCAGCGAGAGCGTTATGCATGCACCTCGCATGATTCCAAACTAGAAGCAGAAGAGTTGCTCGCCAGTAGGGTCGTGCATGAGGATGGCATAAGAGAGCTAGTAAACTGGTCAGTGATCAATGACTCTCTTAACCCATTACGTGCATGGCACTGTGCGGTGAGATCATGCATGCAGGATGTAGCGCCTGGCGAGTGTGTTTAGATCAGCCACCCCTGGTGCTCTCCTGGGAGCATGCGACTCACTCAGAGGGAAGAAACGCCCTAAGTTACTCCGCAAGGGAATAACTTAGGCGCACAGAGAAAAGCGCAAAGGCCCTTCAGGTGTGACACGCGTACGGTTAGATGCAAGTTGCATGCCTCCACATGTCACCATCTGAGAGAGAGGTGTGGCCCAGGTATAAAAGCACTCCACGTCATGTAAGGTACTCACGTTTTACAGTTTTTACACAGATTACACACATTTTCTGAGTCATTGTGAGCATGTTTTACACACGTTTCACAGTGATAACAGAATTCAGTTAGAGAGAGAGAAAGTGGATCTGAGAGAACACACGAGTCTTACAGAGAGATTCAGAGAGAGTTTTTGGTGGTCCTGTTACCTGACTTGAGCGTCGGAGTGCACACGGCCGCTAGAGGCACCGCCTGTGTTGTTTTGTAGGCATCATTTGGAGTTCCAGAGAAGGTGGTTCTTGGAGCGTTCTTGTTGGACACGCGGTTGCAGAAGGCTAGACGAAGGAGTGACGAGGCATATCCTCCACATTCGAGTCAGAGGCAGGATCAACAGCATTCCAGGTTCTCGGAATGGGTCCTCCTTTAAGGGTCTCCAATCTATACGCGCCATTCCCAAGTACCTTAACTACGCAAAAGGGTCTTGTCCACTTAAGAGACAACTTGTTCTCCAATTGGTAAGGATGGGCTTTCCGCATAACCAAGTCGGCTATCTGGAATTGTCTAGGCCTAACCTTAGTCTTCTGTCTCAACTCGACCCTCCTCTTTAGCGCTTCTGATTTGACTCGGGCCTGTTCTCAAACTTCATCCAACAAGTCCAAGTTCACCCTTCTTCCTTCATTGGATTCTTCTGCAACGAAATTCTGGAAGCGGGGGGAATTTTCCTTAATCTCCACAGGGATCATGGCATCCGATCCGTACACCAAACTAAAAGGGGTCTCTCTAGTAGTTGATTGAGGTGTGGTATGGTAAGACCATAGAATCCTGGGAACTTCCTCTGCCCATCTTCCCTTTGCCTTTTCCAACTTCCTTTTCAACCCTCCAAGCAGGACCCTATTGGCCGATTCTACCTGGCCATTCATTTGAGAATGTTCCATCGAACCAAATACCTGCTTTATTCCAAGCTTTATACACAGCTTGCTCAGTTGCTGGCTGGCAAACTGTGTTTTGTTGTCGGATACCAAATGCTTGGGGATTCCAAAGAGGCACACTATGTTCTTCCATACAAAGTGTTGTACCTTGTGTGCGGTGATCTATGCGATAGGTTCAGCTTCAACCCACTTTGTGAAGTATTCGATGGCCACCACAAGATATTTCATCTGGCGTATGGCTAGAGGAAAAGGGCCGAGAATGTCTATTCCCTAGGTGTGGAATGGCCAAAGGCTGTAAATTGACCGCAACTCTTCGACCGGAGCATGGTGCCAATATGCATGTTTCTGACACTGTTCACATTTCTGGGCACACCTTTTATAGTCTTCTTTGACGGTGGGCCAATAGTACCCAGCTTGGATGACTTTCAACGTGAGTGCTCGGCCGCCAATGTGACTTCCACAGGTGCCCTCGTGCAGCTCCTCCATCATGCGGACACATTGTTCTCCACTGATACAGGTAAGGGCAGGGCAAGCATAGCCATGACGGAACAAAATTCCGTCGATCAAGGTATACTTTCCCGCGTTCTTCCTAACTGCCTTTGCTTCAGCAAGTTCTTCTGGCAATAGGCCATCCGCCAAATACCTCTGGTACGTAGTCACCCAACTTCTGACTTCATCTCCTTCCGAGGTCACCATTACCTCGACCTCTTGTGTCTGATGTCTTACTACTCGGGGAACCTTCAAGGTTTCCTGTGTTAACGAGCGATGACCTCTCCTGCCATTGGATCTTACCTCCAGGATCTCCTCTTGCCTTGTTACTGCAGGATTATCTCTTGACATCCTTGGGCACCTAAGAGTTTCTTGAATAATAGAACGCTACCGATTTCCCTTTCCCGAGCTCGCCAACTTGGCCAGCTAATCCGCTCGAGAATTTTGCTCTCTCAGTATGTGGATGAGCTCAAAGTGGACAAAAGCTTTCATTAAAATTGTTACGTATTGGAGGTACGCAGCCAATTATGGATCCTTAGCTTGGTACCTGCCAGTCACCTGCTCAATCACAAGCAGCGAGTCACTCTTCTCCAGCAACATTCTAGCTCCTAAATCCTGAGCCAGGAGCATCCCTACTATCAAGGCCTCATACTCTGCCTGGTTATTGCTAGCTTTAAATGCAAATTTTAAGGAATTTTCAATCAGTAACCCACTAGGTCCTTCCTGGATAACTCCTGCTCCACTACCCAATTGGTTGGAAGAGCCATCCACTGAAAAGATCCACTGAAAATCCTTTGGGTCAACTTGAGTGTCCTCCGATGCCAATTCTGCAACGAAATCCGCATAAACCTGCCCTTTTATGGGGCCCCTTGGCTCATAACTTATATCGAACTCAGCAAGTTCAACAACCCATCGTACCATCCGGCTTGCGATGTCAGGCTTCTGTAGGACTTAGCGGATAGGGAGGTCGGTCATTACAATCACAGTAAAGCTTTGGAAATAATGATGCAACCTCCGAGCTGTAAATACTACTGCTAGCGCGCCCTTCTCGAATGCCTGATAGCGTTCTTCTGGTCACAAAATACACCGGCCTCTGAACCTGTGCTTGCTCCTGTACCACCACTGAGCTGATCGCCCGGTCAGTAATAGCAAAGTATAGTCGCAAGGGAATACCGACTATCAGCTTCGCTAGTACTGGCAAGCTGGCTAAATATTCCTTTAGTTTCATGAAGGCTTCTTCGCACTCCGGAGTCTATAGAAACCAGTTGTTCTTCTTCAGGCATTGGAAATAGGGGTAGCCCTTATCTCCACTAGTCGATAGAAAACGGGAGAGAGAGGGCTGCCATTCGTCCGGTCAACTGTTGGACTTCTTTCAGCGTGGCAGGACTCCTCATCCTTATTATAGCTGCGCATTTGCCTGGGTTGGCCTCTATACCTCTCTCAGTCAGCAAAAATCTGAGAAACTTCCCAGCCTCCACCCCAAATACACACTTCTCTGGATTGAACTTCAAATTATATTTGGCAATAGTTGCAAACAATTCTTCTAGATCGGCCACATGTTGCCCCTTTTCGATGGACGTGACAACCATGTCTTCTACGTAGTCCTGCACTGATAGGTTGTTCTTCATGACCATTTGTTCTTCTTGAAATATGAGGTAAAAATGTGGCGGAAGCTATGGATGATATGGGTCAAGGATGGCTCATATAGAGCTATGGGTTCCCTGTAGGTGCATGAAAGGTATGGAGAGTGATAGGTTAGGCCAAATCACTTGGAGGAAGGTGATCCGGTCGGTCATCGGTAGTCGATGACGTCAGCAGCAGATGACCACGTGGACCATTCACAGGGTGACACGTGGAAAAAGTTAGCAGAAGAATCAGGGAGGAGATCACTCAGAACGGTGATCGGTGGTCAGTTGCTAAGTGACCACCACCCACAGATCAGTGCCTGGATGAGCGCTTGGAGGCAGAGCTCGAGAAGTAAAGAAGCACTGATCAGTCATCGGGGTTTCTTGTTAACACGCAGTTAAGCTGGGACCCAGGCTCCCAGCGAGAGCGTTACGCAAGAAGCACTGATCAGTCATCGGGGTTTCTTGTTAACACACAGTTAAGCTAGGACCCAGGCTCCCAGCGAGAGCGTTACGCAAGAAGCATTGATCAGTCATCGGGGTTTCTTGTTAACACGCAGTTAAGCTGGGACCCAGGCTCCCAGCGAGAGCGTTACGCAAGAAGCACTGATCAGTCATTGGGGTTTCTTATTAACACGCAGTTAAGCTAGGACCTAGGCTCCCAGCGAGAGTGTTACGCAAGAAGCACTGATCAGTCATCGGGGTTTCTTGTTAACACACAGTTAAGCTGGGACCCAGGCTCCCAGCGAAAGCGTTACGCAAGAAGCACAGATCAGTCATTGGGGTTTCTTGCTAACACGCAGTTAAGCTGGGACCCAGACTCCCAGCGAGAGCGTTACGCATGCACCTCGCATGACTCCGAACCAGAAGAAGAACAGCTGCTCGCCAGTAGGGTCGTGCATGAGGATGGTACAAGAGAGCTAGTACGCTGGTCAGTGATCAGTGACTCTTTTAACCCATTACGTGCATGGCACTATGCGGTGAGGTCATGCATGTAGGATGCAGCGCTTGGTGAGTGTGCCAAGACCAGCCACACCTGGTGTTCTCCTGGGAGCATGCGACTCACTCAGAGGCAAGAAACGCGCTAAGTTACTTCGCAAGAGGATAACTTAGGCGCACAGAGAAAAGCGCAAGGCCCTTCAAGTGTGACACGCGTACGGTTAGATGCAAGTTGCATGCCTCCACGTGTCACCATCTGAGAGAGAGGCGCGGCCCAGGTATAAAAGCACTCCACGTCATGTAAGGTACACGAGTTTTACGTTTTTACACGTTTTACAGTTTTTACAGTTTTATAGAGTTACAGAGAGAGAAAGTGGATCTGAGCACACACAAGTCTCACAAAGAGATTCAGAGAGAGTTTTTGGTGGTCCTGTTGCCTGACTTGAGCGTCGGAGTGCACACGACCACTAGAGGCGCCGTCTGTGTTGTTTTGCAGGCATCGTTTGGAGTTCCAGAGGAGGTTCTTGGAGCGTTCTTGCAGAACACGCAGTTGCAGAAGGCTAGACGAAGGAGTGACTAGGCATATCCTCCACGTTCAAGTCTGTGGCAGGATCAGAAGGTGAAAATGGATATCAAAGTGTCTAACCTAGAGAGACTAGACAAAGAGTAGAAGTTAGCAAAAATTTGATAGCATTTACTCATTAAAATTAATCTTAAAAAAACATGAGCCAAAGCACCCTATTTATAGGAGAGTAAGGAGCAAGGGTAGGATGGGGAATACATAAAAGAGGGGGCTGCTAGGGTGTTGACTAAAGGTCAATGCAGCCCCTTAGCATGCTTCTAGAAGGTAGGGCTACATTCCTACCCTAAAAGGCCTAGGTACAAGCTAAATTGTTAACTACACCCCCCTATTGTGCTAAATGAACCCTACTCTACTAAATTGTTAAATACACCCCCTATTATGCCAAATGAACCATACTCTACTGAAATTACAAATAAAGAAACTAGCTCCCATGGCTTGGGCTTTACTTCTTGTGGTCTTTTGAGGAATCTTTGAACATATAAAGAAAAGTTTCTCTGCCATCAGTAGCAGAGTGCCAATCTTCTTGAATCCTCTTTGCCATGGACCTAGTTGTTGGGCCTGAACTTAGGCTGGAGCTTGGGCCTCTTCCATCATCCCCTCCTTCTTGAGAGGATCTATCCTCAGATCTATAGGGTTTATCTCGAACAATAGCCTTATCCTGCTTTGAAAATTATCCTCGTCCTCCAGGATCAAATATTAACTTATAGTAAACATCAAAGAAAAGTGAGATAAGAAAATTAAGACTAGTGTATTCAAATAAAATAGTAAGGAAATAAGGCCCTTTGCTATTTTTATGAAAGTTTTGTTGAAAAGAAATAGGGCCCTTTCCAAAAATATTTTTGCTTCCTTTGTGTTGTTCATTGCCCAAGATAAGCAACAACATCACAAAGTGTTATTTTTGTGATCTTTAAGAATAAGAGTAAGCATCATGATTCAAAGGAAAATGAGAGTTCAAAGTATTGCAATCCCCCTTTAAGGATTATTTTCCCACTATGCTTGTAGGAGGTGTTGTAAGATACTCTTCATTCTTTCTAGATTCCTCTTCTTCTTTTTCAAACAACCCCTCACTTGGCTTTTCTGTGGAGGAAAGGTTTATATCTATATCTGGTTCAGCATCAGACACAGATTTTTCTTCAAGCATATTCTCACAAGGGTTTTCTATAGAAGAAGAATTTAAGTCAATGTCTGGTTCAACTCCAAACAAAGGATTTTTTGTACTTTCCTTTTCGATCATCACTTTTTCTCTCTTTTCTTTCTCTTCTCTATCTTTCCTTTCATTCTCCTCTCTTTCTCTTTTTTCTTTCTCATTTTCTCTCTTTATTTTCATTTGTACTTGGTTCTATACCACTTGTGAAGGTGTTAAAGGATAGAGTACAAACTTTTTCTCCTTATGGGTAAAAGTTATCTCGTTGGTAAGACCATTATGCATAGTTTTCTTGTCAAATTGCCATGGTCTTCCCAATAAGATGTGGCAGGCTTCCATGGGTACTACATCACATAAAATCTTATCTTTATAGTTTCCCATGGAAAGACTGACTTTTACCTGCTTATCTACAGTTAATTCCCTATCTTCATTCATCCACTGAATTTGTAAGGTTTTGGATGAGGTATTAATTGTAGATTAAGCTTTTCAACCATCCTAGTGCTACAACAATCGTAGCAAGAGCCACTATCCACAATGAGAGAACAAATGTTTTCTGAAACTTTACAGCTTGTATGAAAGATATTCTTTCTTTGTGTTTCATGGTTCACACTAGGTTGATTGTTGAGGGTTCTTCTGATCATCATTAATTCTCCATCACAAGGATATGCCCCCTCAGTACTTTCCTTCTCTTCTTCCCCACTAGACTCTTCATCTTGGTTGTTATACTCATCCCTCCCTCTTAAGATCATGGTTCTTCTATTTGGGCACTAGGATGCTATATGGCCTCTACCAAGACACTTGAAGCACTAGATGTCACTATTGCGGGGTTGTGAGGTAGACACATCTTTTACTACACTTTTGGGAGTTTCTTTAGGTCTATCTTTTGCAAGGCTATCCTCCCTTTCTCTTTGATCCGGTCGGTCATGGCGCTCCAGGCTTTGCTTTACTTCTCTGCCACTCCAGCGCTGAGGGCATAGCGGGTCTGAACGCTAAAGATGATGCCTGTGTTTTGGGGAAGAAGAGTGCTTCTCGTTGACCCTTCTTGCCTACCCCAAGGCCATCGACCTTTAGGTCTGAACACCGATCACCGACGATGACACCTTGTTGTGAGGAGGAAGAGTGTTTCTCGATGACCCCTCTTGCCTCAGCCTCGCTGTAAGAAGTCGAGGGTGAGGTCTTGCTTCTCTCGCCTCAGCCTCGCTGTAAGAAGTCGAGGGTGAGGTCTTTTTCTCTCGCCTCAGCCTCGCTGTACAAAGTCGAGGGTGAGGTCTTTTTCTCTCGCCTCAGCCTCGCTATACAAAGTCGAGGTAGAGGACTTTTTCTCTCGCCTCAGCCTCGCTGTAAGAAGTGGAGGGTGAGGTCTTTTTCTCTCGCCTCAGCCTCGCTGTACAAAGTCGAGGGTGAGGTCTTTTTCTCTCGCCTCAGCCTCGCTGTACAAAGTCGAGGTAGAGGACTTTTTCTCTAAGTGGGTCATGCTCCCAGGAGAGCACCAGGTGGGGCTGGTCTGAGCACACTCACCAGGCGCATCCTGTCTGCATGGTCTCACCGCACATTGTAAGGACCTGTAAAATTAATTGGAATAAAAGGATATATTTTAAATGAATTCTAAGTATGTTTTTATTTAAAATGAAAAGGGAGGAAAGTGTAGTTTAGAAGGCTATAAGATTTCCTTATTAGTACATAATCGCCGATCGCCTAGACTACACGTCATCGCTAGGGCGCGAAGCATGAGTCGTCGCCAGGGCGCGATGCATGCGGGCATCATCAGGGCGCGAGGCATGTGGGCATCTTCCAGGGGAGACATCAGTCGTCCACCAGGAGAGGTCATCGGTGGATTGTCTTCGCGCGAGAGATCATCGGTGGAGAGTCTTCGCGCGAGAGATCATCGGTGGAGAGCCTTCGCGCGAGAGGTCATCGGTGGATAGTCTTCGCGCGAGAGGTCATCGGTGGATAGTCTTCGCGCGAGAGGTCATCGGTGGTTAGCCTTCGCGCGAGAGGTCATCGGTGGATTGTCTTCGCGCGAGAGATCATCGGTGGAGAGCCTTCGCGCGAGAGGTCATCGGTGGATAGTCTTCGCGCGAGAGGTCATCGGCGAAAGGTTATCGAGCGATGTTGAGTTGCATGCAGAAAAGGTAGGACCCAGACTCCCAGCATGAAACGTCCTGCACGCGCGCCACGTAGACAAAAAGGGTGGTTCAGGATAGTGACCTCAGAGTGTTAGCCTGCGCATAGGCACGCTCAGTAGTACTGTTCAGTGCAGCGTACACGCAACTTCCCTGCAGAGTGGGTGGTGGCAGCGGCTTTTGTGGACAAGTTAGTTTAAGATGCAAAAACCCACTTCTGAGAGGAAAGAAGGAACGTTGCAGTTGTTCAAGAGCTAAAGAGTGAGCTACCTCCTTTCTCCTCCATTTCTCTCCTTCGCGCTACGATTTTGGCACCTTCACACAAGAGTACGACGAGCGACGGCCACCATTAGAGCACCCGGGAAGTTCTCTGCAAGTCCTGCAAAACCAGACGCAAAAACAGAGTCAAGGCATTCGTTAAGCTTCGTTGGGTTTCAGAGCTCCTGGTGTTTTGCGAAAGTTCAGGTAAGGGAAGCTAGCCTTCATCTTCAATACAAGCCATAGTTTAGCTATTTCGGAAGTGAGGGCGACGTGGTCGCCGTTTTCGTTTTCATCTTCATGAATGCTCTGTTCTATGTGTTTGGGCGACGTGGTCGCCGGTTTTAAAGACAGACTTCGAAATGCCCTGTTTTTGAATCAGATCGCCGGTTTTGGCGTAGTTTGCGAACTCCCCGTTTTTGGTGTTGCCTTGGAACTGTTTGAGACTTAAATGTGATATTCGAAAGTTTGAAACGTTGAAATGATTGTTGCTGTGATTTGAAATATTCCTTTGAATGGTATGATGTCTTGAATGCTGTGAATGTGGGATCGAGGCATAGTATTTTCAGGAAAGGAAATACCGTGTAAGATCTGTATAGGTGTATTGACTAGGGGCTTGTCTAGAAGGAGATATCCTGACTCTGCTGACATAATGGAATCACGTAGATGAAGTTATTCAGTTGTGGAGAGTCGGAGGAGGTTCATATGAATGGGCGAGTAGTGTGAAAAAGAACGAGCTCGGCCTGTTATATGAATTAACCTTGTCATACCGGGAGAGTGATGATATGAGACTATATATGCGCATGGCTGTGTGGATTCACAGCGACCCTGTGTGGATTTCACAGTGGTATGGTATGACAGGTGCAGATCTCTGAGCCTGAGTCAACGCACGAGTCAATCCGGAAGTAGAGTCATGTGTCTATGTATTGAGTCAGTGGAAAGTCTGACGTGTGAACCATGAATACTGAAATTAGAAATAGACACTTGACGAGTTATGGAATATGAGAATGTTAATGGTGGTAATTGATATGGATCATGTATGGCGTGAAGTTTTTATGTTTACCCTTGATTTAAAAAGCTTTTGAAACTTTTAGCTTACCCCTTTATTTTGTATTGCTCTGTGGCTGTTTTCTCTTAAACTGTGATGATCGTGTATTTTACACGGGAGCAGACAAAGTTGCAGGTGGTCGAGCTCCTCAGTGAGTGGGCGCCGGGAGGGGATCGCCCATTTACATTTCCGCTAGGCGATCACCCCTTTTTATGTTGTCTGATAGGTGATCGCCCTTTTTGATAGGAGATCGCCTTTTCTGATTGGAGATCGCCTGTCTTGTGGGGAAATCGCCTGTTTTGTTTATTTTGTTGTATCTAATTTACGTTTTTGGAAACCGACGACCTTGTATTAAACTCCCTGCGAGGAGAAAACTTTATTACATATATATATAATTTTGTTCACTTCAATATTATTATTTTATCTCTTTTCATTTATTTCATTCTATAATTATGAAAAGCATTTTGGCGGGATGTTACACACATCCTCTGAGTGAGTGCATGCTCCTTGGAGAGCACTAGGTGGGGCTGGTCTAAGCACACTCACCAGGCGCATCCTGCCTGCATGGTCTCACCGCACATCCTCAGGCAAGGAGCTCTTCTTCTTCTAGTCTGGAATCATGCGAGGTGCATGCGTAACGCTCTCGCTAGGAACCTGGGTCCCAGCTTAACACGTGTTAGCAAGAAACCCCGATGACCATGTACTGAGGAGTGCTCTGCTTTTGGAATCATGCGAGGTGCATGCGTAACGCTCTCGCTGGGAACCTGGGTCCCAGCTTAACACGTGTTAGCAAGAAACCCCGATGACCATGCACCGATGAGTGCTCTGCTTCTGGAATCATGCGTAACGCTCTCGCTAGGAACCTGGGTCCCAGCTTAACACGTGTTAGCAAGAAACCCCGATGACCATGCATGCTCGGTCATCGACCTTGAGGTCTGAACGCCGATCACCGTCGATGACACCTGGTACTGAGGAGGAAGAGTGTTTCTCGATGACCCCTCTTGCCTGCTCCAATGTCATCGACCTCACGCGAATCGGGTTATTCTGTCCCTTTCCCACTCCTGGGGTGAGAAGAGCCTTAACTAAGGGCTTTACTAAGCCAATATTGGTATACGCCAAGTGGGTAAGGACGTTTCTCGAAATCCTCCCTTTCCCTCTTTTGGTCTTACTAGTGTAACATCCCGCCAAAATACTATTCATATTTATAATGAAAATAAAAATAACAAATAGATTGAAGTTAACAAAATTATATATATGTAAATAAAGTTTCTCCTCACAGGGAGTTTAATACAAATACGATCACTTTTCCATTAAAACATACACAAATACAATACAATAGAAAGATAGGCGATCTCCTGACAGAAGGGCGATCTCCTATTAGAAGGGCGATCTCCTATCATATAGGCGATCTCCTATCGGAAAGAAGCAAAAGGGGTGATCGCCCAACGGAAATTGAAAACAGGCGATCTCCTTCCAGCGACAATTCACTAAGGAGCTCTACTTCCTGCAACATCATCTGCTCCCGTATAAATTATACACGATCATTACAGGTTTAAGAAAAAGCCAAACACCACAAAAGAAACACAGGA
This sequence comes from Phaseolus lunatus, assembly GCA_013389735.1. Lineage (NCBI taxonomy): Eukaryota > Viridiplantae > Streptophyta > Magnoliopsida > Fabales > Fabaceae > Phaseolus > Phaseolus lunatus. The sequence continues at coordinate 18,828,593 of CM023863.1, read as the reverse complement.
TAAGCTAGACATTTAAAAAGAGTTTAAATATGAACATTAAAATCAAGATAAGACAAATTCAAGATACCCACGTAAAACTATAGAGTTTCTCATTCCCTTCACTTGATCGCCAAGAAATCACACACTTTACAATATTTTCAAGATTCATTCTATTTCACAAAATGCATCAAGTGTCTATCAATTCAATGTTCCTCATTTCTCACGTCAGACTACCACTGACTCAGCACACAAGACACTTGACACTACTTCCGGAAGACTCATGCTTTGACTAGACTCGTGTATTTGCACCTGTCATACTGCCCACTGTGAAATCACACACATTCACAGGGTCGCCGTGAAATCACACACATTCACAAGCGTATAATGAATCTCAATATCATCACCATCCAAGCATGACAGGGTTAATCCACACAACAGGTCGAGCTCGTTCCCTTTTGAACAACTCACCCATACGTATGAACCTCCTTCGACTCTCAACGCCCGAATAACTTCATCTATATGATTCCATTATATCAGGAGAGTCAGGATATCATAACGAATCACCGGTCAATGCACATCCTACACGATCTTACACGGTATTTTCTTTCCTGAAAATACTATGCCTTGATCTCACATTCACAACATTCAACACATCATGCCACACTTAAATGAATGATTTCAATCACAGCAAAACTCACTCCAAGGTTCATGTTTTCAAATATCACATTTACATCTCAAACAGTTTCAAAACAACACCAAAACAGGGGAGTTCGTAAAACAGCGCCAAAACCGGCGATCTTGTCCAAAAACAGGGGATTTCGAAGTCTGTATTTAAAACCGGCGACCCCGTCGCCCAAACACATAGAACAGAGCATTCACGAAGATGAAAACGAAACCGGCGACCACGTCGCCCTCACTTCAGAAACAGCTAATCTATGGCTTGTATTGAAAATGAAGGCTAGCTTCCCTTACCTGGACTTGCGCAAAACACCAGGAGCTCCGAAACCCAACGAAGCTTAAAGAATGCCTTGGCTCTGTTTTTTCGTCTGGTTTGAAGGACTTGCAGAGGACCTCCCAGGTGCTCTAATGGTAGCCGTCGCTCGTCGTACTCTTGTGTGAAGGTGCCAGAATCGCAGCGCGAAGGAGAGAATGGAGGAGAAGGGAGGTAAACTCACTCTTTCGCTCTTGAACAACTGCAACGTTCCCCTCTCTCAGAAGTGGGTTTTTGCATCTTAAACCAGCTTGTCCATAAAAGCAGCTGCCACCACCCACTCTGCAGAGAAGTCTGAGTGTACGTTTCTCTGAACAGTACGACCATGTTTGTCTCTTGCGCATGCCAACCACTGCCCTGAACAGTACGACCACTGTTGTCTCTTCTGCATGCCAACCACTGCCCTGAACAGTACGACCGCTGTTGTCTCTTGCGCATGCCAACATTCTGATGTCACTATTCTGAACCACCCTTTTTGTCTATGTGGCGCGCGTGCAGGACGTTTCATGCTGGGAGTCTGGGTCCCACTTTCTCTGTGTGAAGCTCGACATCGCGCAATAACCTTCCACCGATGACCTCTCGCGCGAAGGCTATCCACCGATGTCCTCTCGCGCGAAGGCTATCCACTGAGGCCTCTCGCGCGAAGACTATCCACCGATGACATCTCGCGCGAAGACTATCCACCGATGACCTCTCGCGCGAAGACTCTCCACCGATGACCTCTCGCGCGAAAACTCTCCACCGATGACCTCTCGTGCGAAGACTCTCCACCGATGACCTCTCGCGCGAAGACAATCCACCGATGATCTCTCTCGCGAAGACTAACCCCGCATGCCTCGCGCCCTGGTGATGCCCGCATGCCCCTCGCGCCCTGGCGATGCCTGCATGCCTCTCACCTGGCGATGCCCGACGACACATCGCCGCGCCTTCCTGAAGGTTCTTCATTCTACTATGTTACGTCCAAGGTATCATCTTCACATGACTCGGTGACGTCGGTAGCTTCACATTTCCAAGAGTAGATCAGCACCACTCCTCGTGCTCCCATGCATGCAACACTAAGGGTGATCTCTTTTGCTCAAGCGTAGAGCTTCGCATGCACAGCGTATCTAAGGCTTAACCCACACCTTGATACGCGTGGTTGTTGGAACCCACTCTGGTTGATCCAGTATCTTGACCACATACTACGTGCATTCCCGCCGATCACGTACACTCTAGGCGATTGGCGCTCATGTCTCCTCTAGGCGACAGGCGATTATGTGCCAGAGGAGTCGGAGATCGCCTCCGTCTTCACTAACGACGATCTTGCAGAAGACTTCTTAGTTACACTTTTCCTCCTTTACTCTTCTTGGTCCACATGTCATCCGACCGACCTCTACCAGCTTACCCCAGATCATGGGCGACGTCCGATGTCTGCTACTACGAAACTTCATTTACCAACTCTTTGTATTTTAAATAATAACATTTTTCTGAAATTATTTAAATATAACACTTTTATTCCTATTAAAGTTTCTAGGTCCTTACAACTAGTACCCCTGACTTTTCAAACCTTAGCTGCCTGCACTCACGCCTGGGGTGAGGAGAACTTTAAACTGGGAAACAGTTGCACACTTGATATACTGAAATCCTTTTTTTATTGGGTGGCCTCGTTAAAAACCCTCCTTAGGGAAAAGAGTGGCCCCCTGATCTGCTCAACTGTTTACAGTATATATACTGAGTGTGTGTACAGCGCAAGAACGCATCTACTTTACAACTTAACTGAAGTAGAAATTCAAGTGTGTAGCGTTCCACATCCTGGGGATAGCTGCTCCATCCAGAGTCTCCAGCCGATAAGCTCCATTCTTCAATGCCTCAACTACTCTGGACGGGGTCTCCTTTCATTGGCGATGACCGCCCTGGCTATGCCTAACTCACGAGGAGCGATCATGCCCTCTGCTTCAACTTCCACCTGAGCTACCTGTAACATCCCGCCAAATTCTTTTCATATTTATATAATGAAATAAAGGTAAAACAATAATATCGAAGTGAACATATGTATATATATGTATAATGAAATTTCTCCTCACAGGGAGTTTAATACATATCCAGTCAGTTTTCCAAACTTAAACAAAATACAGCAAAATAGAAAAATAGGCGATCTCCTAACAGAAACAGAAAACAGGCGATCGCCTAACAGAAACAGAAACAGGCGATCTCCTTCCGGCGACCACTCACTGAGGAGCTCTACTTCCTGCAACATCATCTGCTCCCGTGTAAATTCATACACGATCATCACAGGTTTAAGAAAACATGCACAAAACAAGAACGCAGGGTAAGCTAGATATTTTAAAGAGAAATTAGATATGAAACTTTAAAATCAAGATAAAACAAATTTAAGACATCCACGTAAAACCATCAACTTTCTCATTCCCTTCACATGACCATCAAGTAATCACATATTTCACAATTTCCTCAAGAGTCGTTCAATTCACATAATTCCATCAAGTATCTATCAATTCAATGTTTCTCATTTCTCACGTCAGACTTCCACTGACTCATCACACAAGACACTTGACACTACTTCCGGAAGACTCGTGCGTTGAACTTAGCATCCAGAGACCTGCACCTGTCATACCACACCACTGTGAAATCCACACAGGGTCGCTGTGAAATCCACACAGCCATGCGCATAAACATAATCTCAATATCATCACTCTCCTGGTATGACAGGGTTAATTCATATAACAGGTCAAGTTAGTTATCTTTCAAATAACTTACCCATACATATGAACCTCCTTCGACTCTCAACAACTGAATAACTTCATCTATGTGATTCCATTATATCAGCAGAGTCAGGATCGTCTCATTCACAGGATACTCACTGATCAATACACTCTAATACCAATCTCAACACGGTATTTCCTTTCCTGAAAATACAATGCCTTGATCCCACATTCACAACATTCAACACATCATATAACACTTAAATGAACGATTCCAATCACAGCAACAATCATACCAAAGTTCAGATTTTCGAATATCACATTTCAATCTCAAACAGTTTCAGACGACACTAAAACAGGGAAGTTCGAAATCAACATTAAAACCGGCGATCACGTCGCCCCACACATAAAAACAGAGCATTGTGAAAAAGAATATGAAACCGGCGACCACGTCGCCCTCACTTCAGAACCTACTCGCCTAAAGTTTTTATAAACGAAAATGCTAGCTTCCCTTACCTAAACTTGCGCAAAACACCAAGAGCTCCAAAACCCACCGAAGCTTAAAGATGCCTTAACTCTGTTTTAGCGTCCGGTTTGGAGAACTTGCAGAGAACCTCCCAGGTGTCCAAGTGCAGTCGTCGCTCATCGTACTAGTGCTTGAGGATGCCTGAATCGCAGCACGAAGGAGAGAAAAGAGAAGGATGAAGGTAAACTTTCTCTGTCACTCTTGAACCACTGCAACGTTCTTTTCCTCTTAGAAGTGAGTTTTTGAATCTAAACCAACTTGTCCACAATTGCCGCTGCCACCACCCACTCTGTAGGAAAGCTTGCGTGCACGCTTCCCTGAATAGTACGACCACGTGTGTCTCTGCGCATGCCAACTCTCTGATGTCACTATTCTGAACCACCCTTTTTGTCTACGTGTCGCGCGTGCAGGACGTCTCATGCTGGGAGCCTGGGTCCCACCTTATCTGTGTGAAACTCGACATCGCGCGATAATCTTCCACCGATGACTCATCCTGGCGGACGACCGATGTCTTTCTCTGGAAGACGACCGATGTCTCGCCCTGGCGATGCCCGCATGCCTCGCGCCCTGGCGATGTCCGTATGTCTCGCGCCCTGGCGATGCCCGCATGTTTTGCGCCCTGGCGATGCCCGCATGTCTCTCGCCCTGGCGATGCCCGCATGGCTCGCGCCCTGGCGATGCCCGCATGCCTCGCGCCCTGGCGATGCCCGACGTCACATCGCCACGCCTTGCTGAAGGTTCTTCATCCCACTATGTTACGTCCAAGGTATCATCTCCACATGACTTGGTGACGTCGGTAGCTTCACATTTCCAAGAGTAGATCAGCACTACTCCTCGTGCGCCCATCCATGCAACACTAAGGACGATTTCTTATGCTCAAGCATAGAGCTTCGCATGCACAGCGTATCTAAGGCTTAACCCACACCTTGATACGCGTGGTGTTTGGAGCCCACTATGGTTGATCCAGTATCTTGACCACATACTGAGTGCACTTTCGGCGATCATGTGCACCATAGGCGATTGGCGATCATGTACACTACAGGCGATTGGCGTTCATGTGTAGTCTAGGCGACAGGCGATTATGTGCTAACCAGGCGATCTCATAGTCTTCTAAGCTACACTTTCCTTCCTTTTTATTTTAAATAAAAACATACTTAGAATTCATTTAAAATATATTCCTTTTATTCCAATTTAATTTTACAGGTCCTTACATTCTCCCCAACAAGAAAAATTTTCATCCTCGAAAATTGAATTACAAGGAAAAGAGGTATGGATAGGCTTCTCTCATGGGTTCTTCTAACTCCCAAGTTGAATCACCCGATCTCTCATCCCACACCACTTTCACCATGTTGATGGTCTTGCCTCTGAGCTGTTTACTCTGTTGATCGTCAATCCTGACTGGTTTCGCTTCAAACGACAAGTCATCCCTGATTTGCACATCGTCCACTTCCAACACGTGACTAGGGTCTGCGAGATACTTCCTTAGCTGTGACACGTGAAAGACATTATGCAGATTTGCTAATTGGGGAGGTAGGGCGATTTCATAAGCCACTGGACCGATCCTCCTTAAGACCTGATATGGTCCAACAAACTTAGGAGACAGCTTCCTTGATCTGATAGCTCGTCCTACACCCTTGGTTGGCGTCACTCTCATAAACACATGATCCCCAGCAGCAAACTCCAAAGGTCTTCTCCTCTGATCTGCATAGGATTTCTGCCGGCTTTGAGAAGCTTTCATTCTGCCTTGTATCTGTTTCACCTTCTCGGTCGTCTGCTGAATCAACTCTGGCCCAACCAAGACTGCTTCGCCCTCCTGGTACCAACATAAGGGAGTTCTGCATTTCCTCCCATACAGGGCTTCATATGGTGCCATCCCAATACTGGCGTGGTAACTGTTATTATAAGTAAACTCCACCAGCGGCAACACCTCATCCCAACTTCCCAATTGATCTAAGACACACGTCCTCAGCAGATCTTCCAAGGACTGGATCGTTCTCTCTGACTGTCCATCTGTTTGAGGATGATATGCCGAGCTCATTCTCAACTTGGTTCCCAAGCAATCTTGTAAGGTCTGCCAAAACCGTGAAGTGAACCTGGGATCTCTATCCGAAACAATGCTGGAAGGCACTCCATGCAACCTCACAATTTCTCTGATGTACAGTTGTGCCAATTTGGCCATAGGCATCCTCATATTCACCGGAAGAAAGTGAGCACTCTTCGTCAGCCGATCAATGATGACCCAGATTGCATCATGACCCTTTACCGATCTGGGTAAATGGGTAACAAAATCCATGGCGATGCTGTCCCATTTCCATTCAAGGATATCCAATTGTTGTAACAAACCGCCAGGTCTTTGATGCTCTACCTTTGCCTTCTGACACGTCAAGCAGGTAGTAACATACTGGGCGATGTCTCTCTTCATGCCCGACCACCAAAATGACTCCTTCAAGTCATGGTACATCTTGTTCATGCCTGGATGTAGGCTAAGGCGACTCTGGTGACCTTCCTCTAGGATCATCTTCTTCAACTCTTCATTTGCAGGTATGCAAATTCTGCAATTAAATCTCAAGATCCCATCATCGCCCATCACAAAGTCTTTAGCCTGGTCGGTCCCTAGTGACTCCACAGTACGCTTCAGACTAGGGTCCTCCAACTGCTTATCCTTTATCACTCCAAGGAAGTCATTAGTTATAGCCAGCTTACTACAACTCATGTGATTTACATGAAATTCCACTCCAAAGTTTAAATCTCTAAACTGCTCAATCAATTTCTGCTCTTCAATCATCATGGTTGATACTTGTATTGATTTCCTACTCAAGGCATCTGCCACTACATTGGCCTTCCCTGGATGATATATCAGTTGGAAGTCATAGTCTTTTAGGAATTCCATCCATCTCCTTTGTCTCATATTTAGTTCCTTCTGATCAAACAGGTATTTCAGGCTCTTATGGTCACTGAACACCTGGAACCGAGCTCCATATAAATAGTGCCTCCAAATCTTCAAGGCAAACACCATAGCTGCCAACTCCAAATCATGAGTAGGATAGTTTCTCTCATGAACCTTGAGTTGCCTTGAAGCATATGCAACCACTCTTTTCTCTTGCATCAAAACACATCCCAAACCCTGATGTGAAGCATCACAGTAGACATCAAAAGGTCTTCCTACATCTGGGATCACCAGCACTGGAGCACTAGTCAACCTTTCCTTTAGTTCCATGAAGCTCTGCTCACATCGGTCGGTCCAAGCAAAAGGTTGATCCTTGCGGGTCAACTGTGTTAAAGGAGCCACTACCTTGGAAAAGTCCTCAATGAACCTCCGATAGTAGCCTACTGAACCCACAAAACTCCTTATCTCAGTAACTGTCTTAGGACGTTCCCACTGAAGCACTGCCTCCACTTTGGCTGGATCCACCGAGATCCCCTGGGCAGATATTACATGTCCTAAGAAGTTGACTTCCTTCAACCAGAACTCACACTTAGAGAATTTGGCATATAATTGCTTCTCCCTCAGGATCTCCAATACTGTCTTCAGATGTTCTTCCTCAGTCCTTGAATAAATGAGTATGTCGTCTATGAAGACTACCACAAACTTATCCAAGAAAGGGCAAAAAATTCTATTCATGAAATCCATGAATAGAGCTGGAGCGTTTGTTACTCCAAACGGCATCACCACATACTCATAGTGCCCATAACGAGACCTAAATGCTGTCTTTTGAACATCTTCAGCTTTTACCAAAATTTGGTGGTACCCCGATCTCAGATCAATCTTTGAGAACACCGAGGCCCCATGTAATTGATCCATCAAATCATCAATTCTAGGTAGGGGGTACTTGTTCTTGATGGTCAACTTGTTCAACTGCCTGTAATCTATACACAACCGAGACCCTCCATCCTTTTTCTTAACTAGGAGCACTGGAGCCCCCCATGGAGATACCCTGGGTCTGATGAATTGTTTTTCTAACAACTCTTCCACTTGCTTCTTTAATTCTACCAACTCGGCTGGAGCCATCCTATAAGGTGCCATTGACACTGGTCCAGCTCCAGGTACCAAATCAATAGAGAATTCCACTTCTCTCTTAGGAGGTAATCCAGGTACTTCTTCTGGAAATACATCCATGAAATCTTTCACCACATGTATCCTGCTTACGTCCCCTTCATTCTTCACTTCCAACCGAGCTAGGATCACGAAGCACCTCGCCCCTTTTTCCAACTCCGACCACCCATGCTGAACAGATATCACATCTGACTCTTAGAGGTCTGGAAACGCTATTTTCTGACTACCGCAGTCTATGAGAACGTGATTGGCAGATAGCCAATCCATTCCCAGGATATTATCCAGGTCCTGAAGAGGTAGGCAGATCAAGTTTACTTTGAACCTGCGTCCCTCTACTATCACTGGACATTCAGGGCAAACTATAGAGGTCAACACCTGTCCTGACGTAGGTGTGGAGACCAACAGTCCAAACGGTAACTCCTTCACTAGAAGGCCCAACTCGGCTACACATAGGCTTGACACAAAGGAGTGTGTCGCTCCAGAATCAAACAAGGCTTTTACACTTCGACCAGCTATAAAACAAACACCTTGCACTAGGTTACCTGACTGAGACGCCTCTGCTCTTGTCATGGCAAACACTCTCCCTGCTGCTTGAGGTCTACTGCCTCCATTCCTCAACTGCTGAGAACCAACGAGTTGAGTCATCCTATTTCTGCTAGGGCAATCTGATGTGAGTCTCTTATGAACCTTTCTTGGTTTGGGTTGAGTTGATATAGATTTCATTGTATTCATGACACTTTCAAGAATTAGGATCAAAATTCTAAAGAGCAATTAATAGAGTTTCTACTCAAGAAAACAAAGGTTCATACTAAAAAGACATGAATAGGTAACTTGTAGTTTAAGATAACAATGGAATATGAATGGGTAATTCAAGAACAGTACCAAACTTCAAAGGAAACACAAGAACAACATAAGAACACCAAGAAAAAGTGAAAATACTGATTGAAATTCAATAGGAATTAGAAAATCACAAAGAAACTCATCAAAGAACAAAAACCCATGGATGGAAAACAAGAACAACACATGTATATGGAAACCCATGGTTTGGACGAAATTAAAACAGCAAGAAAACAAGGAAATAAACTAAACAAAGTGCAGAACAATGGCAGCAAATGAAAGGAAACAACTCATGGAAAAGATTGAACCGATTAAAAATGGAAAAACTACAAGAAAACATAAATGGGTATTTTTAGAAGATGAATAGAAATGACTTATGTGGTTGTAGCCTTTTGGAGATGTGATTCACGCCACTTGGAGGGTGGTTCTTCCAAGATGAGTGGGTGGTGCCGCCACTTGAGAGTCTCCAAAGCTCACAAGATAAGACATGAAGGAGAAGAAGAGACAAGTCTCACAAACTCACTCTCTCTCAATTTCAAGATAGTTTCTTTTCTTCTAACTTTCAACTTGTTTTTTTTCAAAGTACCAAGCACCCCTATTTATAATGGAGAGGGCTGGTCATGTTACAAAGGGGAAGGAGTGGGAAGAGTCACTCTTCTAGCTCCTTCTAGTGCCTAAGAGAGAAAGGAGTAGAAAAGTCACTTTTTCCACTTTTTCCTAAAGAAAGTGCCTAAAATGCCTTACATTTAGAGGTTTCTTTTGGTTTTCCTCTTTGGCATACTCCTAAGGATATTTCTATATTATTTACAAATTTATACAAGAGTATTTACAAAGATTTATTTATACTACTATCTTTTGAATTTTCAAGAGAACCCAAACTGTTCTACTTTTTAAGAAGACTAGTAAGAAGAATTTTAAATGCTTGGGTGGATGACCTCTTCCTCCATTAGTAAAATCCTCTTCTACTTGATCTCCATCACAATCTCTAGAAATGTGCCCCATCTTTTGGCACGTGAAACATCTGGGTTTCCATGTTTGTTGCTGCTGAAACTGGGGTGAAACTGCTCCTGCCCGATGTGGTGGAGGTCTCGCATAAGGCTTGCTTTGTGGGTGCTGCACCTTGGCCTTCCCACTGAAAGAACCCCCTGGGTGTGACCTGATCACCCGAGAATCACCCTTTTCCAGAGTCTCCACCATCTTCGCCTTCTCTACTAAGGCGTGAAATTCCCTAATGCACATCGGGGCTATGGTCCTCTTCAGCCCATGCTTCAGTACCTCTTCAAACTTCCTACACCTCCAAGCCTCAGAGGTCGCCTGGGTATAGAATCGGGCGAGGTACTCAAACCGAGCAGCATAAGCATTCACTGACATCTCCCCCTGCTCCAATCTGAGGAATTCTGCTTCCTTCGCAAACCTTGTACTATCTGGGAAGTATTTTTCCAGAAATCTCACCCTGAAGCTCTCCCAGTCTAAAACATCAGCTCTGGCTTCCATCATCTGCTGAGCTCCCATCCACCAGAACTCGGCTTTTCCAGATAGCAGATAGGTGGCGAATACCAATTTCTTCTCTTCAGGGCAGGAGGTCGCCCTAAAGATTTTCTCCAACTCCCTGACCCACTGATCTGCTTGATCAGGGGTAGCATTCCCACTGAACTTGGGTGGGTTGTGCCTCATGAACTCGGTCAGTCCCATCTGTTCCTGAGGCTGACCGACGTGGGAATTTGTTTCAGCCGACCGAGCAGTTTCCCAATGGTGCATTGCAGCTTGATGATTCTGAGCCATTGCTGCATTCTGTTGTTGGATGGCAGTTGCCATCATCTCAATAGCCTTGGCAATCTAGCTCATTTCCGAAGAAGGTTGGGGAGGGGTAGGAGGTCTACGTGCCATCTTTCTTCGTTTCAAATTTTGAAACTATTGGTTTCTATATTCCCTACAACTACAAGAATGAGATCAATAAGAAATCAATTCATTCAGGAGGTAACATCTAGACCTTACAAAGGTCGGCATCTCAAAGTCATTAAGAATTTGAGTTCATCAACAGAATCATAATGCTCAAAATAGAAAGCATAATACCGAACAGTCATGGGTACAAACTACCAATCAAATATCACCACACTTAATAATTGGGATAAAACACACCAGAAGTGGATATATGCTCAACATCAAACTTTCAGAATTAAGATTGAGAACATCTCGATTCAGTTATGAGTGTGCACCCTCACTACTTTGTCAAGATCCTTTCACTCTTAATACCAAAATTTTTCATTTAGAGCCTATATCTACTAAAACACAAGCAAGATTTCAATCAGAAAACATTTGAAAACCTTTCACTATAGTTTTTTTTTTTTTTTTTTTTAAACTCAAATAAATTTTATGAGCAGAAGAAACACAATGGATCCACAACCCTCAGGTCATCCTAAGGACGAACTGCTCTGATACCATTAATGTAACATCCCGCCAAATTCTTTTCATATTTATATAATGAAATAAAGGTAAAACAATAATATCGAAGTGAACATATGTATATATATGTATAATGAAATTTCTCCTCACAGGGAGTTTAATACATATCCAGTCAGTTTTCCAATTTTAAACAAAATACAGCAAAATAGAAAAACAGGCGATCTCCTAATAGAAACAGAAAACAGGCGATCGCCTAACAGAAACAGAAACAGGCGATCTCCTTCCGGCGACCGCTCACTGAGGAGCTCTACTTCCTGCAACATCATCTGCTCCCGTGTAAATTCATACACGATCATCACAGGTTTAAGAAAACATGCACAAAACAAGAACGCAGGGTAAGCTAGATATTTTAAAGAGAAATTAGATATGAAACTTTAAAATCAAGATAAAACAAATTTAAGACATCCACGTAAAACCATCAACTTTCTCATTCCCTTCACATGACCATCAAGTAATCACATATTTCACAATTTCCTCAAGAGTCGTTCAATTCACATAATTCCATCAAGTGTCTATCAATTCAATGTTTCTCATTTCTCACGTCAGACTTCCACTGACTCATCACACAAGACACTTGACACTACTTCCGGAAGACTCGTGCGTTGAACTTCGCATCCAGAGACCTGCACCTATCATACCACACCACTGTGAAATCCACACAGGGTCGCTGTGAAATCCACACAGCCATGCGCATAAACATCATCTCAATATCATCACTCTCCTGGTATGACAGGGTTAATTCATATAACAGGTCAAGTTAGTTATCTTTCAAACAACTTACCCATACATATGAACCTCCTTCGACTCTCAACAACGGAATAACTTCATCTATGTGATTCCATTATATCAGCAGAGTCAGGATCGTCTCATTCACAGGATACTCACTGATCAATACACTCTAATACCAATCTCAACACGGTATTTCTTTTCCTGAAAATACTATGCCTTGATCCCACATTCACAACATTCAACACATCATATAACACTTAAATGAACGATTCCAATCACAGCAACAATCATACCAAAGTTCAGATTTTCGAATATCACATTTCAATCTCAAACAGTTTCAGACGACACTAAAACAGGGAAGTTCGAAATCAACATTAAAACCGGCGATCACGTCGCCCCACACATAAAAACAGAGCATTGTGAAAAAGAATATGAAATCGGCGACCACGTCGCCCTCACTTCAGAACCTACTCGCCTAAAGTTTTTATAAACGAAAATGCTAGCTTCCCTTACCTGAACTTGCGCAAAACACCCAGAGCTCCAAAACCCACCGAAGCTTAAAGATGCCTTAACTCTGTTTTAGCGTCCGGTTTGGAGAACTTGCAGAGAACCTCCCAGGTGTCCAAGTGCAGTCGTCGCTCGTCGTACTGGTGCTTGAGGATGCCTGAATCGCAGCGCGAGGGAGAGAAAAGAGAAGGATGAAGGTAAACTCACTCTGTCACTCTTGAACCACTGCAACGTTCTTTTCCTCTTAGAAGTGAGTTTTTGAATCTAAACCAACTTGTCCACAATTGCCGCTGCCACCACCCACTCTGCAGGAAAGCTTGCGTGCATGCTTCCCTGAACAGTACGACCACGTGTGTCTCTGCGCATGCCAACTCTCTGATGTCACTATTCTGAACCACCCTTTTTGTCTACGTGTCGCGCGTGCAGGACGTCTCATGCTGGGAGCCTGGGTCCCACCTTATCTGTGTGAAACTCGACATCGCGCGATAATCTTCCATCGATGACTCATCCTGGCGGATGACCAATGTCTTTCTCTGGAAGATGACCGATGTCTCGCCCTGGCGATGCCCGCATGCCTCGCGCCCTGGCGATGTCCGCATGTCTCGCGCCCTGGCGATGCCCGCATGTTTCGCGCCCTGGCGATGCCCGCATGTCTCTCGCCCTGGCGATGCCCGCATGCCTCGCGCCCTGGCGATGCCCGCATGCCTCGCGCCCTGGCGATGCCCGCATGCCTCACGCCCTGGCGATGCCCGCATGCCTCGCGCCCTAGCGATGCCCGACGACACATCGCCACACCTTGCTGAAGGTTCTTCATCCCACTATGTTACGTCCAAGGTATCATCTCCACATGACTTGGTGACGTCGATAGCTTCACATTTCCAAGAGTAGATCAACACTACTCCTCGTGCGCCCATGCATGAAACACTAAGGACGATTTCTTATGCTCAAGCATAGAGCTTCGCATGCACAGCGTATCTAAGGCTTAACCCACACCTTCATACGCGTGGTTTTTGGAGCCCACTATGGTTGATCCAGTATCTTGACCACATACTGAGTGCACTTTCGGCGATCATGTGCACCATAGGCGATTGGCGATCATGTACACTACAAGCGATTGGCGATCATGTACACTACAGGCGATTGGCGTTCATGTGTAGTCTAGGCGACAGGCGATTATGTACTAACCAGGCGATCTCATAGTCTTCTAAGCTACACTTTCCTTCCTTTTTATTTTAAATAAAAACATACTTAGAATTCATTTAAAATATATTCCTTTTATTCCAATTTAATTTTACAGGTCCTTACACTACCTGGGAGCCCCCCAGCGTAGCATGTTCCATCACCTCACTTCCCCATGCACAGGGATTTCATGTTGCTGGTCACTTGCCTGGGACCCCGAAGCGCGGGTAATCGGTCAGGAATCCTGTCTTCACCAATTCAGCAAGTTGATGCCCCAATGCCAGGCAGGTGTGGAGCGTGTGTCCATAAGCTTGGTGGAATTCACACCACTCATCCTTATTCTTTCCAAGTACCTTGTTAGTTTTCTCTGGCACTCGGAGTCTTGCAGCCACGGCAGGGATGGCGATCAGCTCTGCCAACTCTACCATGAAATCATACCTAGGGGGTGCGTTGTTCTCCCATGCACACCCCCTGGTCTGGTCCTTCTTGGGTGCATAGGGACGAGGCCTTCCCTAAGCCTTCTTCCCTACCTTGGTCTCATGCACCCGCGCCTGTTGCTGCTGCTTCCCCTGACCTCCGCACGACTTCGACGGTGCAACACTGCCTTTCTTCTCAAAGACCTCTGTCTCTGCTACTATGTGCGCCACCGCGCGTCGCCGAATCTCGGCGAAGGTGGCAGGGTGGCTCCTGATGAGGGATTCACTGAAAGGACCAGACAGTACGCCTTTCTTGAATGCATACACCAGCATGTTCTCGTCCTTCCTGGGCAATCTCACCACCTGCGCACCGAAATGGTTGAGGAAGTCCTTCAGCGACTCCCTCTGGTACTGGCGCACGTCGAACAGATCGTAAGACACCACCGGTGGCACTCTGTTGACAATATACTGCTCCGTGAACAGCTTTGAAAACTGATGGAAAGAGGTGATGTGGCCCTCTGGCAGGCTCACGAACCACTCCATAGCTACTCCGCTCAGTGTGCTCATAAACATCTTGCAGTACACACCATCTGAGCCTCCAGACAACATCATCTGAGTGTGGAAGGCTGTCAGATGTGCTTCTGGATCTTCCATCCCCGTGAACGACGCCTTCACTCCCACCAGGTTGGGAGGCACCACTGTAACATCCCGCCAAAATACAATTCATATTTATAAAATGAAAATAAAGGTAAACAAATATATTAAAGTGAACATAATTATATATATGTAATGAAGTTTCTCCTCACAGGGAGTTTAATACATACTCGGTCAGATTTTTCCAAAAACGTAAACAAAATTACATCAAAAGACAAACAGTCGATCTCGTATCAGAAAAGGGTGATCTCCCATCAGAAAAGGGCGATCTCCTATCAGACAACAGAAAAGGGGTGATCGCCTAACAGAAAATAGAAATAGGCGATCTCCTTCCGGTGACCACTCACTGATGAGCTCTACCTCCTGCAACCTCGTCTGCTCCCGTGCAAAAATACACGATCATCACAGGTTTTAGAAAACAGCCACATAACAATACAAAGGGTAAGCTAGATGTTTTAAAAACCTTAAATATGAAACTTTAAATCAATAGAAAACATGAATCTTCACGCCATTCATAGTCCAGAACAGTTTCAACCATCAACATTTTCCATATTCCACAAACTCGTCAAATGTCTATTCGCTACTTTCAATATTCATGGTTCACACGTCAGACTTTCCACTGACTCGCAAGATATAGACACATGACTCCACTTTCAGAAGACTCGTGCGTTGACTCAGGCCCAGAGATCGGCACCTGTCATACCACACCACTGTGAAATCCACACAGGGTCGCTGTGAAATCCACACAGCCATGCGCATACATAGTCTCAATATCATCACTCTCCCGATATGACAGGGTTAATTCATATAACAGGCCGAGCTCGTTCTTTTTCACACGAATCACCCATTCATATGAACCTCCTTCGACTCTCCACAACTGAATAACTTCGTCTATGTGATTCCATTATATCAGCAGAGTCAGGATATCTCCTTCTAGACAAGCCCCTAGTCAATACACATTTCACACAATCTTACACGGTATTTTCTTTCCTGAAAATACTATGCCTTGATCACACATTCACAACAATCAATACATCATACAACATTGAATGAACGATTCAGTCACAGCAACATTCATTCCACGGCTCAGATTTTCAAATATCACATGTATTTCACATTTAAATCTCAAACAGTTTTCAGCAGCACTAAAACAGGGGAGTTCGAAAAACAACGCCAAAACCGGCGATCACGTCCAAAACGGATAAGAACAGAACATCATGAAGAAGGGGTTTAAAACCGGCAACCACGTCGCCCAAACACATAGAACAGAGCATCACGAAAAAGAAGGAGTCATTTTGGTGGTCGGGCATGAAGAGAGACATCGCCCAGTATGTTACTACCTGCTTGACGTGTCAGAAGGCAAAGGTAGAGCATCAGAGACCTGGCGGGTTGTTACAGCAACTGGATATCCCTGAGTGGAAGTGGGACAGCATCGCCATGGATTTTGTTACCCATTTACCCAGATCGGTAAAGGGTCACGATGCAATCTGGGTCATCATTGATAGGTTGACGAAGAGTGCCCACTTTCTTCCAGTGAATCTGAAAATGCCCATGGCTAAGTTGGCACAGTTGTACATCAAAGAAATAGTGAGGTTGCATGGAGTGCCTTCCAGCATTGTTTCAGATAGAGATCCCAGGTTCACTTCACGGTTTTGGCAAACTTTACAAGATTGCTTGGGGACTAAGTTGAGAATGAGCTCGGCATATCATCCTCAAACAGATGGTCAGTCAGAGAGAACGATCCAGTCCTTGGAAGATCTGCTGAGGACGTGTGTCTTGGATCAATTGGGAAGTTAGGATGAGGTGTTGCCGCTAGTGGAGTTTACCTATAATAACAGTTATCACGCCAGCATAGGGATAGCGCCATACGAAGCCTTGTATGGAAGGAAATGCAGAACTCCATTGTGCTGGTACCAGGAGGGCAAAACAGTATTGGTTGGACCAGAGTTGATTCAGCAGACAACCGAGAAGGTGAAACAGATACAAAGCAGAATGAGAGCTTCTCAAAGTAGGCAGAAGTCCTATGCAGATCAGAGGAGAAAGCCTTTGGAGTTTGCTGCTGGAGACCATGTGTTCATGAGAGTAACACCAACCAAGGGTGTAGGACGGGCGATCAGATCAAAGAAGTTGTCCCCTAAGTTCGTGGGACCATATCAGATCTTAAGGAGGATTGGTCCAGTGGCTTATGAGATCGCCCTACCTCCCCATTTAGCGAATCTGCACAACGTCTTTCACGTATCACAGCTGAGAAAGTACATGGCAGACCCTAGTCATGTACTGGAAGTGGACGATGTGCAGATCAGAGATGACTTGTCCTTTGAAGTGAAACCAGTCAGGATTGACGATCGGCAAAGTAAACAGCTCAGAGGCAAGACCATCAACATGGTGAAAGTGGTGTGGGATGAGAGATCGGGTGATTCAACTTGGGAGTTAGAAGAACCCATGAGAGAAGCCTATCCATACCTCTTTTCCTTGTAATTCAATTTTCGAGGACGAAAATTTTGCTTGTTGGGGAGAATGTAAGGACCTGTAAAATTAAATTGGAATAAAAGGGTATATTTTAAATGAATTCTAAGTATGTTTTTATTTAAAATAAAAAGGAAGGAAAGTGTAGCTTAGAAGACTATAAGATTTTCTGGTTAGTACATAATCGCCGGTCGCCTACCACACATGATCGCCAGGGCGCGAGAGGCATGCAGGCATCGCCAGGGCGCGAGGCATGTGGACGTCGCCAGGGCGCGAGATGCATGCAGGCATCGCCAGGGCGCGAGAGGCATGCAGGCATCACCAGGGCGCGAGGCATGTGGACGTCGCCAGGGCGCGAGAGGCATGCAGGCATCGCCAGGGCACGAGGCATGTGGACGTCGCCAGGGCGCGAGAGGCATGCAGGCATCACCAGGGCGCGAGAGGCATGCGGGCGTCGCCAGGGATAGACATCGGTCGTCTCCCAGAGAGAGACATCGGTCGTCTTCCAGGGAGATAAATCGGTCGTCCGCCAGTATGAGACATCAGTGGATAGTCATCGCGCGAGCGGTCATCGGTGGAAGGTTATTGCGCGATGTCGAGTTTCAAACAGATGAGGTGGGACCCAGGCTCTCAACAGGAGACGTACTACACGCGCGACATGTAGACAAAAAGGGTGGTTCAGAATAGTGACCTCAGGGTGTTAGCCTGCGCAGAAGCACGCGTAGTCGTACTGTTCAGGGAAACGTATATGCAAACTTCCCTGCAGAGTGGGTGGTGGTAGCGGCTGTTGGGGGCAAGTTTGGTTTAAGATACAAAAATCCACTTCTGAGAGGAAAAAGAACGTTTTCAGTGGTTCAAGAGTAAAAGAGTGAGCTAACCTTCATCCTTCTCTTTTCTCTCCTTCGCACTGCGATTCAGGCATCCTCAAGCACCAGTGCGACGAGCGACGACTACCCTTAGAGCACCTGGGAGGTTCTCTGCAAGTTCTACAAACCAGACGCAAAAACAGAGCTAAGGCACCTTTAAGCTTTGGTGGGTTTTGGAGCTCTTAGTGTTTTGCGCAAGTCCAGGTAAGGGAAGATAGCTTTATTTTCAATAAAAGCCGTAGATTAGCTGTTTCTGAAGTGAGGGCGACGAGGTCGCCGGTTTCATATTCTTTTTCGTGATGCTCTGTTCTATGTGTTTGGGCGACGTGGTCGCCGGTTTTAAACCTCTTCTTCATGATGTTCTGTTCTTATCCGTTTTGGACGTGATCGCCGGTTTTGGCGTTGTTTTTCGAACTCCCCTGTTTTAGTGCTGCTGAAAACTGTTTGAGATTTAAATGTGAAATACATGTGATATTTGAAAATCTGAGCCGTGGAATGAATGTTGCTGTGACTGAATCGTTCATTCAATGTTGTATGATGTATTGATTGTTGTGAATGTGGGATCAAGGCATAGTATTTTCAGGAAAGAAAATACCGTGTAAGATCGTGTGAAATGTGTATTGACTAGGGGCTTGTCTAGAAGGAGATATCCTGACTCTGCTGATATAATGGAATCACATAGACGAAGTTATTCAGTTGTGGAGAGTCGAAGGAGGTTCATATGAATGGGTGAGTCGTGTGAAAAAGAACGAGCTCGGCCTGTTATATGAATTAACCCTGTCATACCGGGAGAGTGATGATATTGAGACTATGTATGCGCATGGCTGTGTGGATTTCACAGCGACCCTGTGTGGATTTCACAGTGGTGTGGTATGACAGGTGCCGATCTCTGGGCCTGAGTCAACGCACGAGTCTTCCGGAAGTGGAGTCATGTGTCTATATCTTGCGAGTCAGTGGAAAGTCTGACATGTGAACCATGAATATTGAAAGTAGCGAATAGACACTTGACGAGTTTGTGGAATATGGAAAATGTTGATGGTTGAAACTGTTCTGGACTATGAATGGCGTGAAGATTCATGTTTTCTATTGATTTAAAGTTTCATATTTAAGGTTTTTAAAACATCTAGCTTACCCTTTGTATTGTTATGTGGCTGTTTTCTAAAACCTGTGATGATCGTGTATTTTTGCACGGGAGCAGACGAGGTTGCAGGAGGTAGAGCTCATCAGTGAGTGGTCGCCGGAAGGAGATCGCCTATTTCTATTTTCTGTTAGGCGATCACCCCTTTTCTATTGTCTGATAGGAGATCGCCCTTTTCTGATGGGAGATCGCCCTTTTCTGATACGAGATCGACTGTTTGTCTTTTGATGTAATTTTGTTTACGTTTTTGGAAAAATCTGACCGAGTATGTATTAAACTCCCTGTGAGGAGAAACTTCATTACATATATATAATTATGTTCACTTTAATATATTTGTTTACCTTTATTTTCATTTTATAAATATGAATTGTATTTTGGCGGGATGTTACATTAATGGTATCAGAGCAGTTTGTCCTTAGGATGACCTGAGGGCTGTGGATCCATTGTGTTTCTTCTGCTCATAAAGTTCATTTGAGTTTTTAATAACAACTATAGTGAAAGGTTTTCAAACGTTTTTGTATTGAAATTTTGTGTGTGCTTTAGTGAATATGTGCCCTAACTGAAAATCTTAGTATTAAGAATGAGAGGGTCTTGATAAAGTGGTGAGGGTGCACACTCATAACTGGATCGAGATAATCCTCAATCTTAATTCCAAAGGTTTGATGTTTAGCATACATTGAATTCTGGTGTGATTTACGTCATTTTATGGAGTGTTTTTGTAATTGACTGAAAGTGGTTGTTTGGATTGATGGTGGTATACCAGTAGCTGTTCTGGTATTTTGCTTGAGATTATAAGTATTATGATTCTGTTGATGAGCTCAAATTCTTGATGACTTTGAGATGCTGACCTTGTAAGGTCTAGATGTTACCTCCTGAATGAATTGATTTCTTATCGATCTCATTCTTGTAGCTGTAGGGAATATAGAAACCCATAGTTTCAAAATCTGAGACGAAGAAGATGGCACGTAGACCTCCTACCCCTCCCCAACCTTCTTCAGAGATGAGCCAGATTGCCAAGGCTATTGAAATGATGGTGTTCCAGTCGGTCATCGGTAGTCGATGACACCAGCAGCAGTTGACCACGTGGACCATTCACAGAGTAACACGTGGTAGAGGATAGCAGGCGAAGCAGAGAGGCGATCACTCAGAATGATAATCGCCTGTCGCCTGTGATGTTGAGTAATCGCCTATCGCCTTGAGGTGAGTAATCGCCTACCGCCTTGAGGTGAGTAATCGCCTATCGGCTAAGGATGAGTAGTCGGTCATCGCCGGTATGATCAGTAATCGCCCAGATTGCACATGATCGCCGTGTGTTAAGGTTGGGAGATCAGGTGGTCAGCAAGTCGCCGAAAGAGCACATCGCCGGGGTTTGAGAAGACTTGGCATGCACTTGTTGTATGGTTTAAGTACAGAGGATAAGTGGCACATCTGCCACCATGTGTAGTGTGAGCTGCAATGCCCAGGGTTAACCAGCTCGTCATGTTAAGGTTGCGCCCAGAGTAGCCTGGGTACTAAGCTACTCCCTGTGTGGATAACTTAGTCGCAGGGGCACAGTGGAAGTAACGTTTCAGTTGCAGACACTCCAGATGATGACACGTGTACGACCAGATGTTATCCACGTGTCAGGAGGAATAACCGTCAGGAGAGAGAAAGGCTCAGGTATATATACAAACTCTTAACGAATTAGAGGGAGGTTTTTACAGATTCTTAGAGCTCACACATCTGAGAGTTTCAGTCACACACAGGTCTCACAGAGAGATTCAGAGATAGTTTTAGTGTTCCTGTTGCCTGACTTGAGCGTCGGAGCTACAACGGCCGCTAGAGGCACCGTCTGTGTGTTTTGCAGGCAGCGTTTGGAGCTCCGGCGGTGATTCTTGGAGCGTTCCTGCAGAACAGAGGGCTAGACGAAGGAGTGACGAGGCAGTCCTCCACGTTCGAGTCAAGCGGCAGGATCAGATGGCAACTGCCATCCAACAACAGAATGCAGCGATGGCTCAGAACCATCAAGCTACAATGCACCATTGGGAAGCTGCTCGATCGGCTGAGACAAATTCCCACGTCGGTCAGCCTCAGGAACAGATGGGACTGACCGAGTTCATGAGGCACAACCCACCCAAGTTCAGTGGGAATGCTACCCCTGATCAGGCAGATCAGTGGGTCAGGGAGTTGGAGAAAATCTTTAGGGCGACCTCCTACCCTGAAGAGAAGAAATTATTGTTCGCCACCTATCTGCTATCTGGAGAAGCCGAGTTCTGGTGGATGGGAGCTCAGCAGATGATGGAGGCCCGAGAGGATGTGTTGGATTGGGAGAGCTTCAGGGTGAGGTTCCTGGAGAAATATGTAACATCCCGCCAAATTACTTTTCATAAATATAAAATGAAATAAAGGCAAAACAAAAATATTTGAGTGAACATACGTATTTATAAAAAAAAAGAAGTTGCTCCTCACAGGGAGTTTAATACATAACCGGTCAATTTTTCCAAAACTTAAACAAAATACAGCCAAATAAATTGAAACCAGCGGTCTCCCTACATAAACCGGCGATCTCCTATCAGAAGACCCAAAACAGTCGATCTGCTAACAGAACAGAAATCAGGCGATCACCACATAGAGACAGAAACAGGCGATCTCCTTCCGGCGACCACTCACTAAGGAGCTCTACTTCCTGGAAGATCATCTGCTCCCGTGTAAAATACACGATCATCACAGTTTTTAAGAGAGAACAGCCACATAACAATACAAAGGGTAAGCTAGATATTTTTAAAACTTTAAATTATAAACTGGACAACCAACGTAGATCAGCCTTTTTAAACATTCACAAGAGTCCATCACTTTCTCATTCATATCACACAACCATCAAGTGTCTATCAACAATTTCTCAACATTATTCACGTCAGACTTCCACTGACTCATCACATCATAGACACTTGACACTACTTCCGGAAGACTCGTGCGTTGAACTTAGCATCCAGAGACCTGCACCTGTCATACTTCATTGGCTGTAATGTTTCCACAGCCATGCACATCAACCCAATCTCGATCTCAATTTCATCACTCTCACAGTATGACAGGGTTAATCCATATAATAGGCCGAGCTCGTTCTTTTTCAAACGACTCACCCATTCATATGAACCTCCTTCGACTCTCACCAACTGAATAACTTCCTCTATGTGATTCCATTATCTCAGTAGAGTCAGGATCGCCTCATTCACAGGATACTCACAGCTCAATACACCCTCATAACCAAATCTCAACACGGTATTTCCTTTCCTGAAAATACTATGTCTTGATCCCACATTCACAACATTCAACACATCATATAACACTTAATGAACGATTTCAGTCACAACAAAACTCATTCCAAGGTTCAGATTTTTGAATATCACATTTAAATCTCAAACAGTTTCAAACAACACCAAAAAACAGGGGAGTTCGAAAAACAACGCCAAAACCGGCGATCTTGTCCAAAAACAGGGGATTTCGAAATCTGTATTTAAAACCGACGATCACGTCGCCCAAACACATAAGAACAGAACATCATGAAAAAGGGGTTTAAAAATCGGCGACCACGTCGCCCAAACACATAGAACAGAGAATCACGAAAAAGAATATGAAACCGACGACCACGTCGCCCTCACTTCAGAAACAGCTAATCTACGGCTTTTATTGAAAATAAAGCTAGCTTCCCTTACCTGGACTTGCGCAAAACACCAAGAGCTCCAAAACCCACTGAGCTTAAAGAATGCCTTGGCTCTGTTTTAGCGTCTGGTTTGTAGAACTTGCAGAGAACCTCCCAGGTGCTCCAAGGGCAGTCGTCGATAGCTAAGCAGGAACGTGATAAGGCCTGAATGGCAGAGTGAAGGAGATAAAAGAGAAGAATGAAGGTAACTCACTCACTCACTCTGTCACTCTTGAACCACAGCACCTTCTTTGCCTCTCAGAAGTGAGTTTTTAAATCTTAAACCAACTTGTCCACAAAAGCCGCTGCCACCACCCACTCTGCAGGAAGCTTGCGTGCACGCTGCCCTGAACAGTACCACCACGCGTGACTCTGCGCATGCCAACATTCTGAGGTCACTATTCTGAACCACCCTTTTTTTCTACGTGTCGCGCGTGCAGTACGTCTGATGCTGCGAGCCTGGGTCCCACCTTATCTGCGTGAAACTCGACATCGCGCGATAACCTTCCACCGATGACCTCTCGCGCGATGACTATCCACCGAGGCCTCATCCTGGAGGACGACCGATGTCACTCCCTGGGAGGCGACCGACGTGCCTCTCATACTGGCGATGACTGATGTGCCTCATCCCGGTGATGACTGATTCCTCACACTGGCAGACAACCGATGTCTCACCCTGGCAGACCACCGATGTCTCTCCCTGGCAGACCACCGATGTCTCTCCCTGGCAGACCACCGATGTCTCACCCTGGCAGACCACCGATGTCTCTCCCTGGCAGACCACCGATGTCTCACCCTGGAAGACAACCGATGTCTCAACCTGGCAGACCACCGATGTCTCACGCTGGCAGACCACCGATGTGTCTCCCATCCTGGTTGATGACCGATGTTCCTCTCATCCTGTTGGCGATCTCTTATTGCCCTTGTGTGTGACGAGAACACATCGCCTTACTCTGCTCACCGATGTCATATCGTCACACCTTGCTGAAGGTTCCCCATCCCACTATGTTACGTTCAAGGTATTACCTCCACATGGCTTGGTGACATCGGTAGCTTCACATTTCCAAGAGTAGATCAGCACTACTCCTCGTGCTCCCATGCATGCAACACTAAGGATGACTTCTTATGCTCAAGCATAGAGCTTTGCATGCACAGCGTATCTAAGGCTTAACCCTCACCTTGATACGCATGGTTGTTGGAACCCACTCTAGTTGATCCAGTATCTTGACCACATACTGAGTGCACTTTCGGCGATCATGTCTCCTCTAGGCGACAGGCGATTATGTGCCAGAGAAGTCGGGCCTCCGCCTTCAAGAACGGTGGTCTCGTACTTCTAAGCTACACTTTCCTCCCTTTTCTCTTCTTGATCCATATGTCAGCCGACCGACCCCTACCAGCTTACCCCAGACCTTGGGCGACGTCCGATGTCCGACTACTACGAAACTTCATTTACCAACTCTTTGTGTTTTAAATAATAACATCTTCTGAAATTACTTAAATATAACACTTTTATTCCAATTAAAGTTTCTAGGTCCTTACAATCTCCCCAACAAGAAAAATTTTCGTCCTCGAAAATTGAATTATAAGGAAAAGAGGTAGGGATATGCTTCTCTCATGGTTTCTTCAAATTCCCATGGTGAATCACCCGATCTGCACGTCGTTTACTTCCAACACGTGACTAGGGTCTGCAAGATACTTCCTTAGCTGTGATACGTGAAATACATTATGCAGGTTTGCTAATTGGGGAGGTGGGGTGATCTCATAAGCCACTGGACTGATCCCCCCCTTAGGATCTGATATGGCCCAACAAACTTAGGGAATAGCTTCTTTGATCTGATAGCTCGTCCTACACCCTTGGCTGGTGTCCCCCCTCATAAAGACATGATCCCCAGCAGCAAACTCCAAAGGTCTTCTCCTCGAATCTGCCTAGGACATCTGCCGACTTTGAGAAGCTTTCATTCTGCCCTGTATCAGTTTCACCCTCTCGGTTGTCTGCTGAACCAACTCTTACTACTCCAATACTTCATCAAATTCCATTTTACCTCCCTGCATATGGAATATGCTGCTCCATTGAGCGCCAACTCCAGCATTCACACTCTACTTCCAACCTTGAAGACTTGGTTGAGCAAGTCCAGAACTAGGCCCTTAACAGAACCAGGACTAGCCCCTTTAGAGAAAAACGAGCAAGATCCCTTCATCGGAAGGAAAGGGGACAGCTGCCCACTACTCATGCCCCCTAGCTAATTCAAACTAGGATCCGAAATATCCTTCTAGGGATCAACTTCTGCATCTTGATCAAAATCATCCATCGACTTCCTAACTGCTGATCTAATTCTCACGCTCCCTAAAGGGACACCTTTTGTTCACCACTATGCTACATAATTCTGTACCTTATAAAGACAAAGTTCCTGTTGCTGTTACTTTCTAAATCATTATTATGACTTCTTTTGCCAACTCGGCTTCCTGCTCCCATTACGACCTCCTTTTTCAATGTATACGTTGGATGCATTGATTTTGAGTTCAGGTGCCTATCCGAAAAGGCATACAAAAACGAACGCACCATATATCTCATCCACAACCATGTAAGTAGTGGAGCTGATTGGAAAATTTCCTCTGCAATCCGGACTTTCTTGCTTAAGGACAACTCTATTCTTCTTGTCCCAGATACAACAAACTATTTCCACCCACAATCCCTTCCACACCCAACTTCCTGAAATTTACTACATCTCTAGAAGGACTCAACATCATCATAACACGGCTTACCCTCATTCTTATCCACAGCCATTACCTCCTTCCCTTCTACATTCACAGGCCTAACTGCATCCTCATTTGCCAAATTCAGGAGGCTTACGGCTTCGGAAGCCTTTTATCTCAACCCACCATTTCCATAATCATCTTTCAAATCACGATCAACAAAACAGCATTCATTCTGCGTGAAGCTTAGGCTAGAACCATCTCATGCTGTTTCATCGACATGAACATCTTCCAAGCTTCAAAAGAAAAATTCATTCTTTCATTCTTGGAACTTAACTCTGGTACTTCCCATGGATACTCATGCTTAAGCTTTAAACCCCCAACATACTGCTTATTTACTCTCCATAACTTATACGTAGCTGAAACTAAACCTTGGTACCACCAAATCTAACTTACACTTGCTTCTTTAATTCCATCTACTCAGCTGGAGCCATTATGTAGGGAGCCATGGACACTGGTCCAGCCCCAGGTACCAAAACAATAGAGAATTCCATCTCTCTCTTAGGAGGTAGTCCAGGTATTTCTTCTGGAACTACATCCATGAAATCCTTCACCACATGTATACAGCCCATATCTTCATCACTCTTCACTCCCCCCTTGAGCTAGGATCACAAGGTACGACGCCCCTTCTATCAACCCCGACCATACGCACTGAGCAGATATCATATCTGACTCTCGGGGGCCTGGAAACACCACGTTCTGCCTACTGCAATCTATGAGAATGTGATTGGCAGATAGCCAATCCATTCCCAGGATAACATCCAGGTCCTGAAGAGGTAGACAGATCAAATTCACCTTGAACTGGCGTCCCTCTACTATCACTGGGCATTCAGAGCAAACTGGGGAGGTCAAAACCTGTTTTGATGCAGGTGTAGAGGCCAACCGTTCAAACGACAGCTCCTCCACTAGAAAGCCCAGTTCGGTTGCACACCGATTTGACACAAAAGAGTGTGTCTCTCCAGAATCAAACAAAACTCTAACGTATCTACCAGCTATAAACAAGTACCTTGTACTAGGTTACTTGACTGAGATGCCTCCGCTCCAGACATGGCAAACACTCTCCCTCCTGCCTGAGGTCTGCTGCCTTCGTTCCTCAACTACTGGGAACCAACGGGTTGAGTCATCCTTTTTCTGTTAGGACAATCTCTAGAAATGTGCCCCATCTCTTGGCATGTGAAACACCTGGGTCTCCATGTTTGTTGTTGCTGAAACTGGGGCGGCGCTGCTCCTGCCCTATGCTGTGGAGGTCTCGCATAAGGCTTATTCTGCTGCTGCTGCACCTTTACCTTCCCACTGGAGGAACCCCCTGGGTGGGACCTGATCACCCGCGAATCACTCTTTTCCAGAGTCTCTACCATCTTCGCCTTCTCCACTAAGGCGTGAAATTCCCTGATGCACATCGGGGCTATGGTCCTCTTCAGCCCATGCCTCAGTCCTTCTTCAAATTTCCTACACCTCCAAGCCTCAGAGGTAGCTTGGGTATAAAATCGGGCGAGGTACTCAAACCGAGCAGCATAAGCATTCACTGACATCTCTCCCTGCTCCAACCTGAGGAATTCAGCTTCCTTGGCAAACCTTGCACTATCTGGGAAGTATTTCTCCAGAAACTTCACCCTGAAGCTCTCCCAGTCCAACACTTCCTCTCAGGCCTCCATCATCTGCTGAGTTCCCATCCACCAGAACTCAGCTTCTCCAGATAGTAGGTATGTGGCAAACACCAGCTTCTTATCTTCAAGGCAGGAGGTCGCCCTGAAGATTTTCTCTAACCCCCTGACCCACTGATCCGCTTGATCAGGGGTAGCGTTCCCACTGAACTTAGGTGGGCTGTGCCTGAGGAACTCGGTCAGTCCCATCTGCTCCTGGGGTTGACTAACGTGGGAGGCTGTTTCAGCCGACCGAGCAGTCTCCCAGTGGTGCATTGCAGCTTGGTGATTCTGAGCCATTGCTGCATTCTGTTGTTGGATGGCAGTTGCCATCATCTCAATGGCCCTGGCGATCTGGCCCATCTCCGAAGAAGGTTGGGGGGAGGTAGGAGGTCTACGAGTCATCTTCCTTCGTTTTCAGATTTTGAAACCACTAGTTTCTATATTCCCTACAACTATAAGAATGAAATCGATAAGAAATCAATTCATTCAAGGGGTAACAGCTAGACCTTACAAAGGTCAGCATCTCAAAGTCATCTAGAATTTGAGTTTATCAGCCGATCATGATACTTATAACATCAAGCATAACACCAAAACAGCTACTGCTTTAAGACCATCAATCCAAACAACCACTTTCAATCAATTACTAAAAACACTCAATAATATGAAATAATTCACCCCAGAATTCAATATATGCTAAACATCAAACCTTTAGAATTAAGAGTGAGAATCATCTCGATCCAGTTATGAGTGTGCACCCTCACCACTTTATCAAGACCCTCTCATTCTTAATACTAAGATTTTCAGTTAGGGCATACATTCACCAAAGCACACACAAAATTTCAATACAAAAACGTTTGAAAACCTTTCACTATAGTTGTTATTTAAAACTCAAATAAATTTTATGAGCAGAAGAAACACAATGGATCCACAGCCCTCAGGTCATCCTAAGGACGAACTGCTCTGATACCATTAATGTAACATCCCGCCAAATTACTTTTCATAAATATAAAATGAAATAAAGGCAAAACAAAAATATTTAAGTGAACATACGTATTTATAAAAAAAAAGAAGTTGCTCCTCACAGGGAGTTTAATACATAACCGGTCAATTTTTCCAAAACTTAAACAAAATACAGCCAAATAAATTGAAATCGGCGGTCTCCCTACATAAATCGGCGATCTCCTATCAGAAGACCCAAAACAGTCGATCTGCTATCAGAACAGAAATCAGGCGATCACCACATAGAGACAGAAACAGGCGATCTCCTTCCGGCGACCACTCACTAAGGAGCTCTACTTCCTGGAAGATCATCTGCTCCCGTGTAAAATACACGATCATCACAGTTTTTAAGAGAGAACAGCCACATAACAATACAAAGGGTAAGCTAGATATTTTTAAAACTTTAAATTATAAACTGGACAACCAACGTAGATCAGCCTTTTTAAACATTCACAAGAGTCCATCACTTTCTCATTCATATCACACAACCATCAAGTGTCTATCAACAATTTCTCAACATTATTCACGTCAGACTTCCACTGACTCATCACATCATAGACACTTGACACTACTTCCGGAAGACTCGTGCGTTGAACTTAGCATCCAGAGACCTGCACCTGTCATACTTCATTGGCTGTAATGTTTCCACAGCCATGCGCATCAACACAATCTCGATCTCAATTTCATCACTCTCACAGTATGACAGGGTTAATCCATATAATAGGCCGAGCTCGTTCTTTTTCACACGACTCACCCATTCATATGAACCTCCTTCGACTCTCACCAACTGAATAACTTCCTCTATGTGATTCCATTATCTCAGCAGAGTCAGGATCGCCTCATTCATAGGATACTCACAACTCAATACACCCTCATAACCAAATCTCAACACGATATTTCCTTTCCTGAAAATACTATGTCTTGATCCCACATTCACAACATTCAACACATCATATAACACTTAATGAACGATTTCAGTCACAGCAAAACTCATTCCAAGGTTCAGATTTTCAAATATCACATTTAAATCTCAAACAGTTTCAAACAACACCAAAAAACAGGGGAGTTCGAAAAACAACGCCAAAACCGGCGATCTCGTCCAAAAACAGGGGATTTCGAAATCTGTATTTAAAACCGGCGATCACGTCGCCCAAACACATAAGAACAGAACATCATGAAAAAGGGGTTTAAAAACCGGTGACCACGTCGCCCAAACACATAGAACAGAGAATCACGAAAAAGAATATGAAACCGGCGACCACGTCGCCCTCACTTCAGAAACAGCTAATCTACGGCTTTTATTGAAAATAAAGCTAGCTTCCCTTACCTGGACTTGCGCAAAACACCAAGAGCTCCAAAACCCACCGAGCTTAAAGAATGCCTTGGCTCTGTTTTAGCGTCTGGTTTGTAGAACTTGCAGAGAACCTCCCAGGTGCTCCAAGGGCAGTCATCGATAGCTAAGCAGGAACGTGATAAGGCCTGAATGGCAGAGTGAAGGAGAGAAAAGAGAAGAATGAAGGTAACTCACTCACTCACTCTGTCACTCTTGAACCACAGCACCTTCTTTGCCTCTCAGAAGTGAGTTTTAAATCTTAAACCAACTTGTCCACAAAAGCCGCTGCCACCACCCACTCTGCAGGAAGCTTGCGTGCACGCTGCCCTGAACAGTACCACCACGCGTGACACTGCGAATGCGAACATTCTGAGGTCACTATTCTGAACCACCCTTTTTTTCTACGTGTCGCGCGTGCAGTACGTCTGATGCTGCGAGCCTGGGTCCCACCTTA
This sequence comes from Phaseolus lunatus, assembly GCA_013389735.1. NCBI lineage: Eukaryota > Viridiplantae > Streptophyta > Magnoliopsida > Fabales > Fabaceae > Phaseolus > Phaseolus lunatus. The sequence continues at coordinate 18,798,224 of CM023863.1, read as the reverse complement.
TCTGCGTGAAACTCGACATCGCGCGATAACCTTCCACCGATGACCTCTCGCGCGATGACTATCCACCGAGGCCTCATCCTGGAGGACGACCGATGTCACTCCCTGGGAGGCGACCGACGTGCCTCTCATACCGGCGATGACTGATGTGCCTCATCCCGGTGATGAGTGATTCCTCACACTGGCAGACAACCGATGTCTCACCCTGGCAGACCACCGATGTCTCTCCCTGGCAGACCACCGATGTCTCTCCCTGGCAGACCACCGATGTCTCACCCTGGCAGACCACCGATGTCTCTCCCTGGTAGACCATCGATGTCTCACCCTGGAAGACAACCGATGTCTCAACCGGGCAGACCACCGATGTCTCACGCTGGCAGACCACCGATGTGTCTCCCATCCTGGTTGATGACCGATGTTCCTCTCATCCTGTTGGCGATCTCTTATCGCCCTTGTGTGTGACGAGAACACATCGCCTTGCTCTGCTCACCGATGTCATATCGTCACACCTTGCTGAAGGTTCCCCATCCCACTATGTTACGTCCAAGGTATTACCTCCACATGGCTTGGTGACATCGGTAGCTTCACATTTCCAAGAGTAGATCAGCACTACTCCTCGTGCTCCCATGCATGCAACACTAAGGATGACTTCTTATGCTCAAGCATAGAGCTTTTCATGCACAGCGTATCTAAGGCTTAACCCTCACCTTGATACGCGTGGTTGTTGGAACCCACTCTAGTTGATCCAGTATCTTGACCACATACTGAGTGCACTTTCGGCGATCATGTCTCCTCTAGGCGACAGGCGATTATGTGCTAGAGAAGTCGGGCCTCCGCCTTCAAGAACGGCGGTCTCGTACTTCTAAGCTACACTTTCCTCCCTTTTCTCTTCTTGATCCACATGTCAGCCGACCGACCCCTACCAGCTTACCCCAGACCTTGGGCGACGTCCGATGTCCGACTACTACAAAACTTCATTTACCAACTCTTTGTGTTTTAAATAATAACATCTTCTGAAATTACTTAAATATAACACTTTTATTCCAATTAAAGTTTCTAGGTCCTTACAAAATACTTCCCAGACAGCGCAAGGTTTGCGAGGGAAGCTGAGTTCCTAAAGTTGGAGCAGGGGGATATGTCTGTGAACGCCTATGCTGCTCGGTTTGAGTACCTCGCTCGATTCTATACTCAGGCGACCTCCGAGGCCTGGAGGTGTAGGAAGTTCGAAGAGGGACTGAAGCACGGGCTGAAGAGGACCATAGCCCCGATGTGCATAAGGGAATTTCACGCCTTAGTAGAGAAGGCGAAGATGGTGGAGACCCTGGAAAAGGGTGATTCTCGGGTGATCAGGTCACACCCAGGGGGTTCTTCCAGTGGGAAGGCTAAAGTGCAGCACCCACAAAGCAAGCCCTATGCGAGACCTCCACCACAACGGGCGGGAACAACGTCATCCCAGTTTCAGCAGCAGCAACCTTGGAAACCCAAGTGTTTCCATTGTGGTGGACCACACACCTCCAATGTGTGCTTCAAGAAGAATTCAGAGAAAAGGTGTTACACCTGCCAAAAGACAGGGCACGTTGCCAGAGAATGCCCTAACAGGAATGGGGCGACTCAACCCAGTGGTTCTCAGCAGCTGAGAAACGAAGGTAGCAGACCTCAGGCAACAGGGAGAGTGTTTGCCATGTCAGGAGCAGAAGCGTCTCAGTCAGGTAACCTCGTGCAAGGTGTTTGCTTTATAGCTGGTAGAGGTGTAAAATCCTTGTTTGATTCTGGAGCGACACACTCCTTTGTGTCAAGCCTGTGTGTAGCCGAGTTGGGCCTTCTAGTGAAGGAGTTACCTTTCGAACTGATGGTCTCTACACCTGCGTCAGGACAGGTGTTGACCTCTACAGTTTGCCCCGAATGTCCAGTGATAGTAGAGGGACGCAGATTCAAAGTGAACTTGATCTGCCTACCTCTTCAGGACCTGGATGTTATCCTGGGAATGGATTGGCTAGCTACCAATCACGTTCTCATAGACTGCGGTAGTCAGAAGATAACGTTTCCAGACCTTCAAGGGTCAGAGGTGATATCAGCTCAGCATGGGTGGTCAGAGTTGGGAAAAGGGGCGAGGTGCTTCGTGATGCTAGCTCGGTTGGAAGTGAAGAATGAAGGGGACGTAAGCAGAATACATGTGGTGAAAGACTTCACGGATGTATTTCCAGAAGAGGTACCTGGATTACCCCCTAAGAGAGAAGTAGAATTCTCCATTGATTTGGTACCTGGAGCTGGACCAGTGTCAATGGCACCTTACAGGATGGCACCAGCCGAGTTGATAGAATTGAAGAAGCAAGTGGAAGACTTGTTGGAGAAACAATTCATCAGACCCAGTGTATCTCCATGGGGGGGCTCCAGTGCTCCTAGTTAAGAAGAAGGATGGAGGGTCTCGGCTGTGTATAGATTACAGGCAGTTGAACAAGTTGACCATCAAGAACAAGTACCCCCTACCCAGAATTGACGATTTGATGGATCAAATACATGGGGCCTCGGTGTTCTCCAAGATTGACCTGAGATCGGGGTACCACCAAATTTTGGTAAAAGCTGAAGATGTTCAAAAGACAGCTTTTAGGTCTCGGTATGGGCATTATGAGTATGTGGTGATGCCGTTTGGAGTAACCAATGCTCCAGCTTTGTTCATGGACTACATGAATAGGATTTTTCGCCCTTTCTTGGATAAGTTTGTGGTAGTCTTCATAGACGACATACTCATTTATTCAAGGACCGAGGAAGAACATGAAGAACATCTGAGGACAGTGTTGGAGATTCTGAGGGAGAAGCAACTCTATGCCAAGTTCTCTAAGTGTGAGTTCTGGCTGAAGGAGGTCAACTTCTTAGGACACGTGATATCTGCTCGGGGGATCTCAGTGAATCCATCCAAGGTAGAGGCAGTGCTGCAGTGGGAACGTCCTAAGACAGTCACTGAGATAAGGAGCTTTGTGGGTTTGGCGGGCTACTATCGGAGGTTTATTGAGGACTTTTCCAAGGTAGTGGCTCCTTTAACACAGCTGACCCGCAAGGACCAACCTTTTGCTTGGACCGACCGATGTGAGCAGAGCTTCATGGAACTAAAGGAAAGGTTGACTAGTGCTCCAGTGCTGGTGATCCCAGAGGTAGGAAGACCTTTTGATGTCTACTGTGATGCTTCACATCAGGGTTTGGGATGCGTCTTGATGCAAGAGAAAAGAGTGGTTGCATATGCTTCAAGGCAACTCAAGGTTCATGAGAGGAACTACCCTACTCATGATTTGGAGTTGGCGGCTGTGGTGTTTGCCTTGAAGATCTGGAGACACTATTTATATGGAGCTCGGTTCCAGGTGTTCAGTGACCATAAGAGTCTGAAATACCTGTTCGATCAGAAGGAACTAAACATGAGACAAAGAAGGTGGATGGAGTTTCTGAAGGACTACGATTTTCAACTCATGTATCATCCAGGGAAGGCCAATGTAGTGGCAGATGCTTTGAGTAGAAAATCAATACAAGTAGCCACCATGATGATGGAAGAGCAGAAACTGATCGAGCAGTTCAGAGATTTAAACCTTGGTGTAGAATTTCACGTAAATCACATTAGTTGTAGTAAGCTGGCTATAACTAATGACTTCCTTGGAATGATAAAGGATAAGCAGTTGGAGGATCCTAGCCTGAAGCGTACTGTGGAGTCACTAGGGACCGACCAGGCTAGAGACTTTGTGATGGGCGATGATGGGATCTTGAGATTTAATGGCAGAATTTGCATACCTGCAAATGCAGAGTTGAAGAAGATGATCCTAGAGGAAGGTCACAATAGTCGTCTTAGCCTACATCCAGGTATGAACAAGATGTACCATGACTTGAAGGAGTCATTTTCGTGGTTGGGCATGAAGAGAGACATCGCCCAGTATGTTACTACCTGCTTGACGTGTCAGAAGGCAAAGGTAGAGCATCAGAGACCTGGCGGGTTGTTACAGCAACTGGATATCCCTGAGTGGAAGTGGGACAGCATCGCCATGGATTTTGTTACCCATTTACCCAGATCGGTAAAGGGTCACGATGCAATCTGGGTCATCATTGATAGGTTGACGAAGAGTGCCCACTTTCTTCCAGTGAATCTGAAAATGCCCATGGCTAAGTTGGCACAGTTGTACATCAAAGAAATAGTGAGGTTGCATGGAGTGCCTTCCAGCATTGTTTCAGATAGAGATCCCAGGTTCACTTCACGGTTTTGGCAAACTTTACAAGATTGCTTGGGGACTAAGTTGAGAATGAGCTCGGCATATCATCCTCAAACAGATGGGCAGTCAGAGAGAACGATCCAGTCCTTGGAAGATCTGCTGAGGACGTGTGTTTTGGATCAATTGGGAAGTTGGGATGAGCTGTTGCCGCTAGTGGAGTTTACCTATAATAACAGTTATCACGCCAGCATAGGGATAGCGCCATACGAAGCCTTGTATGGAAGGAAATGCAGAACTCCATTGTGCTGGTACCAGGAGGGCGAAACAGTATTGGTTGGACCAGAGTTGATTCAGCAGACGACCGAGAAGGTGAAACAGATACAAAGCAGAATGAGAGCTTCTCAATGTAGGCAGAAGTCCTATGCAGATCAGAGGAGAAAGCCTTTGGAGTTTGCTACTGGAGACCATGTGTTCATGAGAGTAATGTAAGGACCTAGAAACTTTAATTGGAATGAAAGTGTTATATTTAAATAATTTCAGAAGATGTTATTATTTAAAATACAAAGAGCTGGTAAACGAAGTTTCATAGTGGTCGGACCTCGGACGTCGCCCAAGATCTGAGGTCAGCTGGTAGAGGTCGGTCGGCTTACCATTGCAGTAACATAGTAGTCAGGTGCGATGACTTTATCGTGAGGTAATCACGTGGATGTGCTCGAGGAAGACATGTGGATCAAAAAGAGTAAAGGAAGAAAAGTGTAGCTAAGAAGTCTCCTATGTGATCGCCTGGTTAGTGCATGATCACCTGCCGCCTATGGTGCACATGATCGCCGAAAGTGCACTCAGTATGTGGTCAAGGTACTGGATCAACTAGAGTGGGTTCCAACAACCACGCGTATCAAGGTGTGGGTTAAGCCTTAGATACGCTGTGCATGCGAAGCCCTATGCTTGAGCAAAAGAGATCGCCCTTAGTGTTGCATGCATGGGCGCACGAAGAGTAGTGCTGGTCTACTCTTGGAAATGTGAAGCTACCGACGTCACCGAGTCATGTGGAGATGATACTTTGGACGTAACATAGTGGAATGAAGAACCTTCGGGAAGGCGTGACGATGTGTCGTCGGGCATCGCCAGGGCGCGAGGCATGCGGTCATCGCCAGGGCGCAAGGCATGCGGGCATCGCCAGACACGGGACATGCGGGCATCGCCAGGGTGCGAGGCATGTGGGACATCGGTCGTCTACCAGGGAGAGACATCGGTGGTCCACCAGGGTGATACATCGGTCGTCCTCCAGGATAATCCATCGGTGGAAGGTCATCGCGCGAGATGTCATCAGTGGATAGTCATCGCGCGAGATGTCATCAGTGGATAGTCATCGCGCGAGATGTCATCGGTGGATAGTCATCGCGCGAGAGGTCATCGGTGGAACGTTATCGCGCGATGTCGAGTTTCACGCCGATAAGGTGGGACCCAGGCTCTCAGCATCAGACGTACTGCACGCGCGACACGTAGACAGAAAGGGTGGTCCAGAATAGTGACCTCAGAGTGTTAGCCTGCGCAGAGGCATGCGTAGTCGTACTGTTCAGGGAAGCGTACACGCAACCTTTCCTGCAGAGTGGGTGGAGGCAGCGGCATTCCTGGGCAAGTTGGCTTAGATTTAAACTCACCCCTGAGAGGTAAGAGACGAGAGGTGATTAGAAAGTGATTTAGAGAGTTAACGTTGGCTCCTTCTCCTCCAGATATCTCCTTCGCGTTGCGATTCTAGCATCTTCACACAAGAGTACGACGAGAGGCAGCACCATTAGAGCACCTGGGAGGTTCTCTGCAAGTCCTTCAACCAGACGCAAAAACAGAGCCAAGGCGTTGTTCAAGCTTCGTTGGGTTTCGAAGCTCCTGGTGGTTGCGCAAGTCCAGGTAAGGGAAGCTAGACCTCTTTTTCCATACAAGCCATAGTTTAGCTGTTTCTAAAGTGAGGGCGACGTGGTCGCCGGTTTTCGTTTTCATCTTCGTGAATACTCTGTTTCATGTGTTTGGGCGACGTGGTCGCCGGTTTTAAATGCAGACTTCGAAATACCCCGTTTTGAACTAGATCGCCGGTTTTGGCGCTGTTTTACGAACTCCCCTGTTTTAGTGTCGCTTTGAGCTTGTTTGTGACTGATATGTGAAATGCACGCGTTTTTGGAAAAAGTCTGAACCTGGATACGTTTGTTGCTGTGGTTGAGATCGTTCATTTAAGTATTGCATGGTGCGTTGGGCGAATTGATGATCTTTAACTGTCCTGTGTGGACCTTGGTGGCTGTCCTGTGTGGACTCCGGTTGCTGTCCTGTGTGGACTTTGCTTGCTGTCCTGTGTGGACGTTGGTTGCTGTCCTGTGTGGACTTTGCTTGCTGTCCTGTGTGGACCTTGGTTGCTGTCCTGTGTGGACTTTGCTTGCTGTCCTATGTGGACCTTGGTGGCTGTCCTGTGTGGACTCCGGTTGCTGTCCTGTGTGGACTTTGCTTGCTGTCCTGTGTGGACGTTGGTTGCTGTCCTATGTGGACTTTGCTTGCTGTCCTGTGTGGACCTTGGTTGCTGTCCTGTGTGGACTTTGCTTGCTGTCCTGTGTGGACCTTGGTTGCTGTCCTGTGTGGACTTTGCTTGCTGTCCTGTGTGGACCTTGGTTGCTGTCCTGTGTGGACTTTGCTTGCTGTCCTGTGTGGACCTTGGTTGCTGTCCTGTGTGGACTTTGCTTGCTGTCCTGTGTGGACCTTGGTGGCTGTCCTGTGTGGACTCCGGTTGCTGTCCTGTGTGGACTTTGCTTGCTGTCCTGTGTGGACGTTGGTTGCTGTCCTGTGTGGACTTTGCTTGCTGTCCTGTGTGGACCTTGGTTGCTGTCCTGTGTGGACTTTGCTTGCTGTCCTGTGTGGACCTTGGTTGCTGTCCTGTGTGGACTTTGCTTGCTGTCCTGTGTGGACCTTGGTGGCTGTCCTGTGTGGACTCCGGTTGCTGTCCTGTGTGGACTTTACAGTGGTATGGTAAGTGTCTATGTGTGTTAAATCAGTGGAAGTCCGACGTAAGAAATGAGAAACTTTATAATTTTATGTGGGTATATGGAATTTGTTTTATCCTGATTTTTATGTTCATATTTAAACTCTTTTTAAACCATCTAGCTTACCCCTTTTCTTTTGTATTGCTCTGTGGCTGTTTTCTCTTAAAACTGTGATGATCGTGTATTTTACACGGGAGCAGAGGATCTTCCAGGGAGTAGAGCTCCTCAGTGAGTGGTCGCCGGAAGGAGATCGCCTGTTTATGCCTCCATCGGGTGATCGCCTGTTTTTCTGTCCTGATAGCAGATCGGCTGTTTTGGGCCTTCTGTTACAGATTGCCGGTTCATGAATGGAGATCTCCGGTCTTGTTGCATTTGGTTGAATTCCGTTTTTAAATTTTGAAAACATTTGACCTGGTTATGTATTTAACTCCCTAAGAGGAGCAACTTCATTTCTTATATATATAATATCATGTACTCTTCAATATTATTTGTTTACCTTTATTTTCATTATACATGTATGTATGGTTTTATTTTGCGGGATGTTACATTAATGGTATCAGAGCAGTTCGTCCTTAGGATGACCTGAGGGCTGTGGATCCATTGTGTTTCTTCTGCTCATAAAATTTATTTGAGTTTTAAATAACAACTATAGTGAAAGGTTTTCAAACGTTTTTGTATTGAAATTTTGTGTGTGCTTTAGTGAATGTATGCCCTAACTGAAAATCTTAGTATTAAGAATGAGAGGATCTTGATAAAGTAGTGAGGGTGCACACTCATAACTGGATCGAGATGATTCTCAATCTTAATTCTAAAGGTTTGATGTTTAGCATATATTGAATTCTGGTGTGAGCTATTTCATTCCCTGGAGTGTCTTTGTAATTGATTGAAAATGGTTGATTGGATTGATGACTGCATACCAGTAGCTGTTCTGGTGTTTTCCTTGAGATTATAAGTATCACGATTCTGTTGATGAGCTCAAATTCTTAATGAATTTGAAATGCTGACCTTTGTAAGGTCTAAATGTTATCTCCTGAATGAATTGATTTCTTATCGATCTCATTCTTGTAGTTGTAGGGAATATAGACAACCTATAGTTTCAAAATCTGAAACGAAGAGAGATGGCACGTAGACCTCCTACCCCTCCCCAACCTTCTTCGGAAATGAGCCAAATTGCCAAGGCTATTGAGATGATGGCAACTGCCATCCAACAACAGAATGCAGCAATGGCTCAGAATCATCAGGCGGCAATGCACCATTGGGAAACTGCTCGGTCGGCTGAAACAGCTTCCCACGTCGGTCAGCCTCAGGATCAGATGGGACTGACTGAGTTCATGAGGCACAACCCACCCAAGTTCAGTGGGAATGCTACCCCTGATCAAGCAGATCAGTGGGTCAGGGAGTTGGAGAAAATCTTTAGGGCGACCTCCTGCCCTGAAGGGAAGAAATTGGTATTCGCTACCTATCTGCTATCTGGAGAAGCCGAGTTCTGGTGGATGGGAGCTTAGCAGATGATGGAAGCCAGAGCTGAAGTGTTAGACTGGGAGAGTTTCAGGGTAAGATTTCTGGAAAAATACTTCCCAGATAGTGCAAGATTTGCGAGGGAAGCAGAATTCCTCAGATTGGAGCAGGGGGAGATGTCAGTGAATGCTTATGCTGCTTGGTTTGAGTATCTCGCCCGATTCTATACCCAGGCGACCTCTGAGGCTTGGAGGTGTAGGAAATTTGAAGAAGGACTGAAGCATGAGCTGAAGAGGACCATAGCACCTATGTGCATAAGAGAATTTCACGCCTTAGTGGAGAAGGCGATGATGGTGGAGACACTGGAAAAGAGTGACTCTCGGGTGATCAGGTCACACCCAGGGGGTTTTTCCAGTGGGAAGGCCAAGGTGCAGCAACAGCAGAATAAGCCTTATGCGAGACCTCCACAGCATGGGGCAGGAGCAGCACCGCCTCAGTTTCAACAGCAACAGCCCTGGAAACTCAGATGTTCCCGTTGTGGTGGACCACACACATCCAATGTGTGCCCCAAGAGAAATTCAGAGAGAAGATGCTACATCTGCCGAAAGACGGGACACCTTTCTAGAGGATGTCCTAACGGGAATAGGACGACTCAACCCAGTGGTTCCCAGCAGTTGAGGAACGAAGGCAGCAGACCTCAAGCAGCAGGGAGAGTGTTTGCCATGTCTGGAGCGAAGGCATCTCAGTCAGGTAACCTAGTACAAGATACTTGTTTATAGCTGGTGGATACTTTAGAGTTTTGTTTGTTTCTGGAGCGACACACTCTCTTGTGTCAAGTCGGTGTGCAACCGAACTGGGCCTTCTAGTGAAGGAGTTGCCGTTTGAACGGTTGGTCTCTACACCTGCATCAGGACAGGTTTTGACCTCCCCAGTTTGCTCTGAATGTCCAGTGATAGTAGAGGGACGCAGGTTCAAAGTGAATTTGATCTGTCTACCTCTTCAGGATCTGGATGTTATCCTAGGAATGGATTGGCTACATGCCAATCGAGTTCTCACAGATTGCAGTAGCCAGAAGGTGGTGTTTCCCAATATCCAAGGGTCAGGTGTGATATTTGCTCAGCATGTGAAGTCAGAGTTGAAAGAAGGGGCGACGTGTTTTGTGATCCTAGCGGAAGGGGGGAGTGAAGAGTGAAGAGGACGTAAACAGGATACATGGGGTGAAAGATTTCATGGATGTATTTCCAGAAGAAATACCTGGACTACCTCCTAAGAGGGAAGGTTTCACGCAGAATAGGGTTGTTTTGTTGATCGGGATTTGAAAGATGAGTGTGGGAATGGATGGTTGAAGTTAAAGGTGTAAGGACCTAGAAACTTTAATTGGAATGAAAGTGTTATATTTAAATAATTTCAGAAGATGTTATTATTTAAAATACAAAGAGCTGGTAAACGAAGTTTCATAGTGGTCGGACCTCGGACGTCGCCCAAGATCTGAGGTCAGTTGGTAGAGGTCGGTCGGCTTACCATTGCAGTAACATAGTAGTCAGGTGCGATGACTTTATCGTGAGGTAATCACGTGGATGTGCTCGAGGAAGACATGTGGATCAAGAAGAGTAAAGGAAGAAAAGTGTAGCTAAGAAGTCTCCTATGTGATCGCCTGGTTAGTGCATGATCGCCTGCCGCCTATGGTGCACATGATCGCCGAAAGTGCACTCAGTATGTGGTCAAGGTACTGGATCAACTAGAGTGGGTTCCAACAACCACGCGTATCAAGGTGTGGGTTAAGCCTTAGATACGCTGTGCATGCGAAGCTCTATGCTTGAGCAAAAGAGATCGCCCTTAGTGTTGCATGCATGGGCGCACGAAGAGTGGTGCTGGTCTACTCTTGGAAATGTGAAGCTACCGACGTCACCGAGTCATGTGGAGATGATACTTTGGACGTAACATAGTGGAATGAAGAACCTTCGGGAAGGCGTGACGATGTGTCGTCGGGCATCGCCAGGGCGCGAGGCATGCGGTCATCGCCATGGCGCAAGGCATGCGGGCATCGCCAGACACAGGACATGCGGGCATCGCCAGGGCGCGAGGGATGTGGACATCGGTCGTCTACCAGGGAGAGACATCGGTGGTCCACCAGGGTGATACATCGGTCGTCCTCCAGGATAATCCATCGGTGGAAGGTCATCGCGCGAGATGTCATCAGTGGATAGTCATCGCGCGAGAGGTCATCGGTGGAAGGTCATCGCGCGAGATGTCATCAGTGGATAGTCATCGCGCGAGATGTCATCGGTGGATAGTCATCGCGCGAGATGTCATCGGTGGATAGTCATCGCGCGAGAGGTCATCGGTGGAACGTTATCGCGCGATGTCGAGTTTCACGCCGATAAGGTGGGACCCAGGCTCTCAGCATCAGACGTACTGCACGCGCGACACGTAGACAGAAAGGGTGGTTCAGAATAGTGACCTCAGAGTGTTAGCCTGCGCAGAGGCATGCGTAGTCGTACTGTTCAGGGAAGCGTGCACGCAACCTTTCCTGCAGAGTGGGTGGAGGCAGCGGCATTCCTGGGCAAGTTGGCTTAGATTTAAACTCACCCCTGAGAGGTAAGAGACGGGAGGTGATTAGAAAGTGATTTAGAGAGTTAACGTTGGCTCCTTCTCCTTCCTCTCCTTCACGCTGCGATTCAGGCATTCCCCAAGCACCAGTGCGACGAGCGACGACTGCCTTTGGAACGCCTGGGAGGTTCTCTGCAAGTCCTTCAACCAGACGCAAAAACAGAGCCAAGGCGTTGTTCAAGCTTCGTTGGGTTTCGGAGCTCTTGGTGTTTTGCGCAAGTCCAGGTAAGGGAAGCTAGCCTTCATCTTTACTACGAGCCATAGTTGAACCATTTCTGAAGTGTGGGCGACGTGGTCGCCGTTTTCGCTTTCGTCTTCGTGAAATGCTCTGTGTTGTGTGCTTGGGCGACGTGGTCGCCTGTTTTAATATACAGCCTTCGAAATACCCTGTTTTTGAACCAGATCTCCGGTTTTGGTGCTGTTTTACGAACTCCCCTGTTTTAGTGTCGCTTTGAGCTTGTTTGTGACTGATATGTGAAATGCACGCGTTTTTGGAAAAAGTCTGAACCTGGATACGTTTGTTGCTGTGGTTGAGATCGTTCATTTGAGTATTGTATGGTGCGTTGGGCGAATTGATGATCTTTTGCTGTCCTGTGTGGACTTTGCTTGCTGTCCTGTGTGGACCTTGGTTGCTGTCCTGTGTGGACTTTGCTTGCTGTCCTGTGTGGACCTTGGTTGCTGTCCTGTGTGGACTTTGCTTGCTGTCCTGTGTGGACCTTGGTTGCTGTCCTGTGTGGACTTTGCTTGCTGTCCTGTGTGGGCCTTGGTTGCTGTCCTGTGTGGACTTTGCTTGCTGTCCTGTGTGGACCTTGGTTGCTGTCCTGTGTGGACTTTGCTTGCTGTCCTGTGTGGACCTTGGTGGCTGTCCTGTGTGGACTCCGGTTGCTGTCCTGTGTGGACTTTACAGTGGTATGGTAAGTGTCTATGTGTGTTAAATCAGTGGAAGTCCGACGTAGGAAATGAGAAACTTTATAATTTTATGTGGGTATATGGAATTTGTTTTATCCTGATTTTTATGTTCATATTTAAACTCTTTTTAAACCATCTAGCTTACCCCTTTTCTTTTGTATTGCTCTGTGGCTGTTTTCTCTTAAAACTGTGATGATCGTGTGTTTTACACGGGAGCAGATGATCTTCCAGGGAGTAGAGCTCCTCAGTGAGTGGTCGCCGGAAGGAGATCGCCTGTTTCCGTCTCTATCGGGTGATCGCCTGTTTATGCCTCTATCGGGTGATCGCCTGTTTTTCTGTCATGATAGCAGATCGGCTGTTTTGGGCCTTCTGGTAGTAGATCGCCGGTTTATGTAGGGAGATCGCCGGTTTCAATTATTGACTGTATTTTGTTTAAGTTTTGAAAACATTGGACTGGTTATGTATTAAACTCCCTAAGAGGAGCAACTTCATTTCATATATATAATATTTTGTTCATAGAATCTATTTGTCACCTTTACTTTCGTTTTATATTTATTTCAAAGTAAGTTGGAGGGATGTTACATTAATGGTATCAGAGCAGTTCGTCCTTAGGATGACCTGAGGGCTGTGGATCCATTGTGTTTCTTCTGCTCATAAAATTTATTTGAGTTTTAAATAACAACTATAGTGAAAGGTTTTCAAACGTTTTTGTATTGAAATTTGGTGTGTGCTTTAGTGAATGTATGCCCTAACTGAAAATCTTAGTATTAAGAATGAGAGGATCTTGATAAAGTAGTGAGGGTGCACACTCATAACTGGATCGAGATGATTCTCAATCTTAATTCTAAAGGTTTGATGTTTAGCATATATTGAATTCTGGTGTGAGCTATTTCATTCCCTGGAGTGTCTTTGTAATTGATTGAAAATGGTTGATTGGATTGATGACTGCATACCAGTAGCTGTTCTGGTGTTTTGCTTGAGATTATAAGTATCACGATTCTGTTGATGAGCTCAAATTCTTAATGAATTTGAGATGCTGACCTTTGTAAGGTCTAGATGTTACCTCCTGAATGAATTGATTTCTTATCGATCTCATTCTTGTAGTTGTAGGGAATATAGACAACCTATAGTTTCAAAATCTGAAACGAAGAGAGATGGCACGTAGACCTCCTACCCCTCCCCAACCTTCTTCGGAAATGAGCCAAATTGCCAAGGCTATTGAGATGATGGCAACTGCCATCCAACAACAGAATGCAGCAATGGCTCAGAATCATCAGGCGGCAATGCACCATTGGGAAACTGCTCGGTCGGCTGAAACAGCTTCCCACGTCGGTCAGCCTCAGGATCAGATGGGACTGACTGAGTTCATGAGGCAGAACCCACCCAAGTTCAGTGGGAATGCTACCCCTGATCAAGCAGATCAGTGGGTCAGGGAGTTGGAGAAAATCTTTAGGGCGACCTCCTGCCCTGAAGGGAAGAAATTGGTATTCGCTACCTATCTGCTATCTGGAGAAGCCGAGTTCTGGTGGATGGGAGCTCAGCAGATGATGGAAGCCAGAGCTGAAGTGTTAGACTGGGAGAGTTTCAGAGTGAGATTTCTGGAAAAATACTTCCCAGATAGTGCAAGATTTGTGAGGGAAGCAGAATTCCTCAGATTGGAGCAGGGGGAGATGTCAGTGAATGCTTATGCTGCTTGGTTTGAGTATCTCGCCCGATTCTATACCCAGGCGACCTCTGAGGCTTGGAGGTGTAGGAAATTTGAAGAAGGACTGAAGCATGAGCTGAAGAGGACCATAGCACCTATGTGCATAAGAGAATTTCACGCCTTAGTGGAGAAGGCGATGATGGTGGAGACACTGGAAAAGAGTGACTCTCGGGTGATCAGGTCACACCCAGGGGGTTTTTCCAGTGGGAAGGCCAAGGTGCAGCAACAGCAGAATAAGCCTTATGCGAGACCTCCACAGCATGGGGCAGGAGCAGCACCGCCTCAGTTTCAACAGCAACAGCCCTGGAAACTCAGATGTTCCCGTTGTGGTGGACCACACACATCCAATGTGTGCCCCAAGAGAAATTCAGAGAGAAGATGCTACATCTGCCGAAAGACGGGGCACCTTTCTAGAGAATGTCCTAACGGGAATAGGGCGACTCAACCCAGTGGTTCCCAGCAGTTGAGGAACGAAGGCAGCAGACCTCAAGCAGCAGGGAGAGTGTTTGCCATGTCTGGAGCGGAGGCATCTCAGTCAGGTAACCTAGTACAAGATACTTGTTTATAGCTGGTGGATACTTTAGAGTTTTGTTTGTTTCTGGAGCGACACACTCTCTTGTGTCAAGTCGGTGTGCAACCGAACTGGGCCTTCTAGTGAAGGAGCTGCCGTTTGAACGGTTGGTCTCTACACCTGCATCAGGACAGGTTTTGACCTCCCCAGTTTGCTCTGAATGTCCAGTGATAGTAGAGGGACGCAGGTTCAAAGTGAATTTGATCTGTCTACCTCTTCAGGATCTGGATGTTATCCTAGGAATGGATTGGCTACATGCCAATCGAGTTCTCACAGATTGCAGTAGCCAGAAGGTGGTGTTTCCCAATCTCCAAGGGTCAGGTGTGATATCTGCTCAGCATGTGAAGTCAGAGTTAAAAGAAGGGGCGACGTGTTTTGTGATCCTAGCTGAAGGGGGGAGTGAAGAGTGAAGGGGGCGTAAACAGGATACATGGGGTGAAAGATTTCATGGATGTATTTCCAGAAGAAATACTTGGACTACCTCCTAAGAGGGAAGGTCTCACGCAGAATAGGGTTGTTTTGTTGATCGGGATTTGAAAGATGAGTGTGGGAATGGATGGTTGAAGTTAAAGGCCCCTGAACATGGCAAGATGGTGGCGTTAGAAAACGCTGGTTTAGATGCAAAATCTGGAGTGTGTCTCCAACGCTGCTGAAGGTCCAGTACGATGACTGGCTTGATAAAGAGGGACCACAGAAACTAGAGGAATGGGTCCTTTCGTCTAGAGTGGCAGCTACTGATTAAATTGGGTATGCGATGTTCAGAGCGCTTAACAGTCAAGCCATGCTCTCCTGAGTGCCATTCAGGTCGCCCACTTGGGTTTGAATCAGCAGTGTATGCCTGGTGGTATGATGGGTGGTGGGAAGGTGTTGTAACTGCAGTTAATGACAGTGGTAGAGGGATCTTCGTCGGATGGCTCTGCCTTAGAAAGTGAATCATCATCCATCCCCAAAGTTGAAGTTACTAAGAAGGTGAGCAAGAATCGTTTGGTTGGGAAACCCTGTGGATCTGGAAAATGTGAAGGGAATAACCTGGAGGGAGCCACCCTATGTCGCTCATGAGGACAAGGGTAACAACTCTAGCAGTGGATATGAGGACGAAGCTGACAACGCTGTGAAGACACTTCTGGCCTTAAATGAACACAAGGATAATAACTCTGGGGGAGGCAGTGATGACGTTGACAATGAGGAGAAGACCTTTGGAGTTGTAGTTGGAGATCATGCATTATGAAAGTGACGCCGACCAAGGGTGTAGGACGAGCTATCAGATCAAAGGAGCTGTCTCCTAAGTTAGTCGAGCCATATCAGATCTTAAGGAGGATAGGTCTAGTGGCTTATGAAATCGCCCTACCTCTCCAATGAGCAAAATCTGCATAATGTCTTTCACGTGTCACAGTTAAGGAAGTATCTTGCAGACCCTAGGCACGTGTTGGAAGTAGACGATGTGCAGATCAGGGATGACTTGTTGTTGGGACGAAACCAGTAAGGATTGACGATCAGCAGGGAAAGCAGTTCAGAGGCAAGACCGTGAAGGTGGTGTGGGATGACAGATCGGGTGATACAAATTGGGAATTTGAAAGAAACCCTGAGAGAAGCCTATCCCTACCTCTTTTCCTTGTAATCCAATTTTCGAGGACGAAAATTTTTCTTGTTGGGGAGAATGTAAGGACCTAGAAACTTTAATTGGAATGAAAGTGTTATATTTAAATAATTTCAGAAGATGTTATTATTTAAAATACAAAGAGCTGGTAAACGAAGTTTCATAGTGGTCGGACCTCGGACGTCGCCCAAGATCTGAGGTCAGCTGGTAGAGGTCGGTCGGCTTACCATTGCAGTAACATAGTAGTCAGGTGCGATGACTTTATCGTGAGGTAATCACGTGGATGTGCTCGAGGAAGACATGTGGATCAAGAAGAGTAAAGGAAGAAAAGTGTAGCTAAGAAGTCTCCTATGTGATCGCCTGGTTAGTGCATGATCGCCTGCCGCCTATGGTGCACATGATCGCCGAAAGTGCACTCAGTATGTGGTCAAGGTACTGGATCAACTAGAGTGGGTTCCAACAACCACGCGTATCAAGGTGTGGGTTAAGCCTTAGATACGCTGTGCATGCGAAGCTCTATGCTTGAGCAAAAGAGATCGCCCTTAGTGTTGCATGCATGGGCGCACGAAGAGTGGTGCTGGTCTACTCTTGGAAATGTGAAGCTACCGACGTCACCGAGTCATGTGGAGATGATACTTTGGACGTAACATAGTGGAATGAAGAACCTTCGGGAAGGCGTGACGATGTGTCGTCGGGCATCGCCAGGGCGCGAGGCATGCGGTCATCGCCATGGCGCAAGGCATGCGGGCATCGCCAGACACGGGACATGCGGGCATCGCCAGGGCGCGAGGGATGTGGACATCGGTCGTCTACCAGGGAGAGACATCGGTGGTCCACCAGGGTGATACATCGGTCGTCCTCCAGGATAATCCATCGGTGGAAGGTCATCGCGCGAGATGTCATCAGTGGATAGTCATCGCGCGAGAGGTCATCGGTGGAAGGTCATCGCGCGAGATGTCATCAGTGGATAGTCATCGCGCGAGATGTCATCGGTGGATAGTCATCGCGCGAGATGTCATCGGTGGATAGTCATCGCGCGAGAGGTCATCGGTGGAACGTTATCGCGCGATGTCGAGTTTCACGCCGATAAGGTGGGACCCAGGCTCTCAGCATCAGACGTACTGCACGCGCGACACGTAGACAGAAAGGGTGGTTCAGAATAGTGACCTCAGAGTGTTAGCCTGCGCAGAGGCATGTGTAGTCGTACTGTTCAGGGAAGCGTGCACGCAACCTTTCCTGCAGAGTGGGTGGAGGCAGCGGCATTCCTGGGCAAGTTGGCTTAGATTTAAACTCACCCCTGAGAGGTAAGAGACGGGAGGTGATTAGAAAGTGATTTAGAGAGTTAACGTTGGCTCCTTCTCCTTCCTCTCCTTCACGCTGCGATTCAGGCATTCCCCAAGCACCAGTGCGACGAGCGACGACTGCCTTTGGAACGCCTGGGAGGTTCTCTGCAAGTCCTTCAACCAGACGCAAAAACAGAGCCAAGGCGTTGTTCAAGCTTCGTTGGGTTTCGGAGCTCTTGGTGTTTTGCGCAAGTCCAGGTAAGGGAAGCTAGCCTTCATCTTTACTACGAGCCATAGTTGAACCATTTCTGAAGTGTGGGCGACGTGGTCGCCGTTTTCGCTTTCGTCTTCGTGAAATGCTCTGTGTTGTGTGCTTGGGCGACGTGGTCGCCTGTTTTAATATACAGCCTTCGAAATACCCTGTTTTTGAACCAGATCTCCGGTTTTGGTGCTGTTTTACGAACTCCCCTGTTTTAGTGTCGCTTTGAGCTTGTTTGTGACTGATATGTGAAATGCACGCGTTTTTGGAAAAAGTCTGAACCTGGATACGTTTGTTGCTGTGGTTGAGATCGTTCATTTGAGTATTGTATGGTGCGTTGGGCGAATTGATGATCTTTTGCTGTCCTGTGTGGACTTTGCTTGCTGTCCTGTGTGGACCTTGGTTGCTGTCCTGTGTGGACTTTGCTTGCTGTCCTGTGTGGACCTTGGTTGCTGTCCTGTGTGGACTTTGCTTGCTGTCCTGTGTGGACCTTGGTTGCTGTCCTGTGTGGACTTTGCTTGCTGTCCTGTGTGGGCCTTGGTTGCTGTCCTGTGTGGACTTTGCTTGCTGTCCTGTGTGGACCTTGGTTGCTGTCCTGTGTGGACTTTGCTTGCTGTCCTGTGTGGACCTTGGTGGCTGTCCTGTGTGGACTCCGGTTGCTGTCCTGTGTGGACTTTACAGTGGTATGGTAAGTGTCTATGTGTGTTAAATCAGTGGAAGTCCGACGTAGGAAATGAGAAACTTTATAATTTTATGTGGGTATATGGAATTTGTTTTATCCTGATTTTTATGTTCATATTTAAACTCTTTTTAAACCATCTAGCTTACCCCTTTTCTTTTGTATTGCTCTGTGGCTGTTTTCTCTTAAAACTGTGATGATCGTGTGTTTTACACGGGAGCAGATGATCTTCCAGGGAGTAGAGCTCCTCAGTGAGTGGTCGCCGGAAGGAGATCGCCTGTTTCCGTCTCTATCGGGTGATCGCCTGTTTATGCCTCTATCGGGTGATCGCCTGTTTTTCTGTCATGATAGCAGATCGGCTGTTTTGGGCCTTCTGGTAGTAGATCGCCGGTTTATGTAGGGAGATTGCCGGTTTCAATTATTGACTGTATTTTGTTTAAGTTTTGAAAACATTGGACTGGTTATGTATTAAACTCCCTAAGAGGAGCAACTTCATTTCATATATATAATATTTTGTTCATAGAATCTATTTGTCACCTTTACTTTCGTTTTATATTTATTTCAAAGTAAGTTGGAGGGATGTTACAAAAGGCCCCTGAACATGGCAAGATGGTGGCGTTAGAAAACGCTGGTTTAGATGCAAAATCTGGAGTGTGTCTCCAACGCTGCTGAAGGTCCAGTACGATGACTGGCTTGTTAAGAGGGACCACAGAAACTAGAGGAATGGGTCCTTTCGTCTAGAGTGGTAGCTACTGATTAAGTTGGGTATGCGATGTTCAGAGCGCTTAACAGTCAAGCCATGCTCTCCTGAGCGCCGTTCAGGTCGCCCACTTGGGTTTGAATCAGCAGTGTATGCCTGGTGGTATGATGGGTGGTGGGAAGGTGTTGTAACTGCAGTTAATGACAGTGGTAGAGGGATCTTCGTCGGATGACTCTGCCTTAGAAAGTGAATCATCATCCATCCCCAAAGTTGAAGTTACTAAGAAGGTGAGCAAGAATCGTTTGGTTGAGAAACCCCTGCGGATCTGGAAAATATGAAGGGAATAACCTGGAGGGAGCCACCCTATGTCGCTCATGAGGACAAGGGTAACAACTCTAGTGGTGGATATGAGGACGAAGCTGACAACGCTGTGAAGACACTTCTGGCCTTAAATGAACACAACGATAATAACTCTGGGGGAGGCAGTGATGACGTTGACAATGAGGAGAAGACCTTTGGAGTTGTAGTTGGAGATCATGCTTTATGAAAGTGACGCCGACCAAGGGTGTAGGACGAGCTATCAGATCAAAGGAGCTGTCTCCTAAGTTAGTCGAGCCATATCAGATCTTAAGGAGGATAGGTCTAGTGGCTTATGAAATCGCCCTACCTCTCCAATGAGCAAAATCTGCATAATGTCTTTCACGTGTCACAGTTAAGGAAGTATCTTGCAGACCCTAGGCACGTGTTAGAAGTAGACGATGTGCAGATCAGGGATGACTTGTTGTTGGGACGAAACCAGTAAGGATTGACGATCAGCAGGGTAAGCAGTTCAGAGGCAAGACCGTGAAGGTGGTGTGGGGTGACAGATCGGGTGATACAAATTGGGAATTTGAAAGAAACCCTGAGAGAAGCCTATCCCTACCTCTTTTCCTTGTAATCCAATTTTCGAGGACGAAAATTTTTCTTGTTAGGGAGAATGTAAGGACCTAGAAACTTTAATTGGAATGAAAGTGTTATATTTAAATAATTTCAGAAGATGTTATTATTTAAAATACAAAGAGCTGGTAAACGAAGTTTCATAGTGGTCGGACCTCGGACGTCGCCCAAGATCTGAGGTCAGCTGGTAGAGGTCGGTCGGCTTACCATTGCAGTAACATAGTAGTCAGGTGCGATGACTTTATCGTGAGGTAATCACGTGGATGTGCTCGAGGAAGACATGTGGATCAAGAAGAGTAAAGGAAGAAAAGTGTAGCTAAGAAGTCTCCTATGTGATCGCCTGGTTAGTGCATGATCGCCTGCCGCCTATGGTGCACATGATCGCAGAAAGTGCACTCAGTATGTGGTCAAGGTACTGGATCAACTAGAGTGGGTTCCAACAACCACGCGTATCAAGGTGTGGGTTAAGCCTTAGATACGCTGTGCATGCGAAGCCCTATGCTTGAGCAAAAGAGATCGCCCTTAGTGTTGCATGCATGGGCGCACGAAGAGTAGTGCTGGTCTACTCTTGGAAATGTGAAGCTACCGACGTCACCGAGTCATGTGGAGATGATACTTTGGACGTAACATAGTGGAATGAAGAACCTTCGGGAAGGCGTGACGATGTGTCGTCGGGCATCGCCAGGGCGCGAGGCATGCGGTCATCGCCAGGGCGCAAGGCATGCGGGCATCGCCAGACACGGGACATGCGGGCATCGCCAGGGCGCGAGGCATGTGGACATCGGTCGTCTACCAGGGAGAGACATCGGTGGTCCACCAGGGTGATACATCGGTCGTCCTCCAGGATAATCCATCGGTGGAAGGTCATCGCGCGAGATGTCATCAGTGGATAGTCATCGCGCGAGATGTCATCAGTGGATAGTCATCGCGCGAGATGTCATCGGTGGATAGTCATCGCGCGAGAGGTCGTCGGTGGAACGTTATCGCGCGATGTCGAGTTTCACGCCGATAAGGTGGGACCCAGGCTCTCAGCATCAGACGTACTGCACGCGCGACACGTAGACAGAAAGGGTGGTCCAGAATAGTGACCTCAGAGTGTTAGCCTGCGCAGAGGCATGCGTAGTCGTACTGTTCAGGGAAGCGTACACGCAACCTTTCCTGCAGAGTGGGTGGAGGCAGCGGCTTTCCTGGGCAAGTTGGCTTAGATTTAAACTCACCCCTGAGAGGTAAGAGACGAGAGGTGATTAGAAAGTGATTTAGAGAGTTAACGTTGGCTCCTTCTCCTCCAGATATCTCCTTCGCGTTGCGATTCTAGCATCTTCACACAAGAGTACGACGAGAGGCAGCACCATTAGAGCACCTGGGAGGTTCTCTGCAAGTCCTTCAACCAGACGCAAAAACAGAGCCAAGGCGTTGTTCAAGCTTCGTTGGGTTTCGAAGCTCCTGGTGGTTGCGCAAGTCCAGGTAAGGGAAGCTAGACCTCTTTTTCCATACAAGCCATAGTTTAGCTGTTTCTGAAGTGAGGGCAACGTGGTCGCCGGTTTTCGTTTTCATCTTCGTGAATACTCTGTTTCATGTGTTTGGGCGACGTGGTCGCCGGTTTTAAATGCAGACTTCGAAATACCCCGTTTTGAACTAGATCGCCGGTTTTGGCGCTGTTTTACGAACTCCCCTGTTTTAGTGTCGCTTTGAGCTTGTTTGTGACTGATATGTGAAATGCACGCGTTTTTGGAAAAAGTCTGAACCTGGATACGTTTGTTGCTGTGGTTGAGATCGTTCATTTAAGTATTGCATGGTGCGTTGGGCGAATTGATGATCTTTAACTGTCCTGTGTGGACCTTGGTGGCTGTCCTGTGTGGACTCCGGTTGCTGTCCTGTGTGGACTTTGCTTGCTGTCCTGTGTGGACGTTGGTTGCTGTCCTGTGTGGACTTTGCTTGCTGTCCTGTGTGGACCTTGGTTGCTGTCCTGTGTGGACTTTGCTTGCTGTCCTGTGTGGACCTTGGTGGCTGTCCTGTATGGACTCCGGTTGCTGTCCTGTGTGGACTTTGCTTGCTGTCCTGTGTGGACGTTGGTTGCTGTCCTGTGTGGACTTTGCTTGCTGTCCTGTGTGGACCTTGGTTGCTGTCCTGTGTGGACTTTGCTTGCTGTCCTGTGTGGACCTTGGTTGCTGTCCTGTGTGGACTTTGCTTGCTGTCCTGTGTGGACCTTGGTTGCTGTCCTGTGTGGACTTTGCTTGCTGTCCTGTGTGGACCTTGGTTGCTGTCCTGTGTGGACTTTGCTTGCTGTCCTGTGTGGACCTTGGTGGCTGTCCTGTGTGGACTCCGGTTGCTGTCCTGTGTGGACTTTGCTTGCTGTCCTGTGTGGACGTTGGTTGCTGTCCTGTGTGGACTTTGCTTGCTGTCCTGTGTGGACCTTGGTTGCTGTCCTGTGTGGACTTTGCTTGCTGTCCTGTGTGGACCTTGGTTGCTGTCCTGTGTGGACTTTGCTTGCTGTCCTGTGTGGACCTTGGTTGCTGTCCTGTGTGGACTTTGCTTGCTGTCCTGTGTGGACCTTGGTGGCTGTCCTGTGTGGACTCCGGTTGCTGTCCTGTGTGGACTTTACAGTGGTATGGTAAGTGTCTATGTGTGTTAAATCAGTGGAAGTCCGATGTAAGAAATGAGAAACTTTATAATTTTATGTGGGTATATGGAATTTGTTTTATCCTGATTTTTATGTTCATATTTAAACTCTTTTTAAACCATCTAGCTTACCCCTTTTCTTTTGTATTGCTCTGTGGCTGTTTTCTCTTAAAACTGTGATGATCGTGTATTTTACACGGGAGCAGAGGATCTTCCAGGGAGTAGAGCTCCTCAGTGAGTGGTCGCCGGAAGGAGATCGCCTGTTTATGCCTCCATCGGGTGATCGCCTGTTTTTCTGTCCTGATAGCAGATCGGCTGTTTTGGGCCTTCTGTTACAGATTGCCGGTTCATGAATGGAGATCGCCGGTCTTGTTGCATTTGGTTGAATTCCGTTTTTAAATTTTGAAAACATTTGACCTGGTTATGTATTTAACTCCCTAAGAGGAGCAACTTCATTTCTTATATATATAATATCATGTACTCTTCAATATTATTTGTTTACCTTTATTTTCATTATACATGTATGTATGGTTTTATTTTGCGGGATGTTACAAGTAACACCAACCAAGGGTGTAGGACGGGCGATCAGATCAAAGAAGTTGTCCCCTAAGTTCGTGGGACCATATCAGATCTTAAGGAGGATTGGTCCAGTGGCTTATGAGATCGCCCTACCTCCCCATTTAGCGAATCTGCACAACGTCTTTCACGTATCACAGCTGAGAAAGTACATGGCAGACCCTAGTCATGTACTGGAAGTGGACGATGTGCAGATCAGGGATGACTTGTCCTTTGAAGCGAAACCAGTCAGGATTGACGATCGGCAAAGTAAACAGCTCAGAGGCAAGACCATCAACATGGTGAAAGTGGTGTGGGATGAGAGATCGGGTGATTCAACTTGGGAGTTAGAAGAACCCATGAGAGAAGCCTATCCATACCTCTTTTCCTTGTAATTCAATTTTCGAGGACGAAAATTTTGCTTGTTGGGGAGAATGTAAGGACCTGTAAAATTAAATTGGAATAAAAGGGTATATTTTAAATGAATTCTAAGTATGTTTTTATTTAAAATAAAAAGGAAGGAAAGTGTAGCTTAGAAGACTATAAGATTTTCTGGTTAGTACATAATCGCCGGTCGCCTACCACACATGATCGCTAGGGCGCGAGAGGCATGCAGGCATCGCCAGGGCGCGAGGCATGTGGACGTCGCCAGGTGATGGAGATCAAGTAGAAGAGGATTTCACTAATGGAGGAAGAGGTCATCCACCCAAGCATTTAAAATTCTTCTTACTAGTCTTCTTAAAAAGTAGAACATTTTGGGTTCTCTTGAAAATTCAAAAGATAGTAGTATAAATAAATCTTTGTAAATACTCTTATATAAATTTGTAAATAATATAGAAATATCCTTAGGAGTATGCCAAAGAGGAAAACCAAAAGAAACCTCTAAATGTAAGGCATTTTAGGCACTTTCTTTAGGAAAAAGTGGAAAAAGTGACTTTTCTACTCCTTTCTCTCTTAGGCACTAGAAGGAGCTAGAAGAGTGACTCTTCCCACTCCTTCCCCTTTGTAACATGACCAGCCCTCTCCATTATAAATAGGGGTGCTTGGTACTTTGAATAAAAAAAGTTGAAAGTTAGAAGAAAAGAAACTATCTTGAAATTGAGAGAGAGTGAGTTTGTGAGACTTGTCTCTTCTTCTCCTTCATGTCTTATCTTGTGAGCTTTGGAGACTCTCAAGTGGCGGCAACACCCACTCATCTTGGAAGAACCACCCTCCAAGTGGCGTGAATCACATCTCCAAAAGGCTAGATATTTATACACGATCATCACAGTTTTTAAGAAAACAGCCACAGAACCAAAACACGCGGGGTAAGCTAGATATTTTAAAGAGAGTTTAGATATGAACATTAAAATCAAGATAAAACAAATTCAAGATACCCACGTAAAACTATAGAGTTTCTCATTCCTTTCACCTGATCGCCAAGAAATCACACATTTCACAATATTTTCAAGAGTCGTTGTAAGGACCTGAAAAATTAAATTGGAATAAAAGAGTTATATTTTAAATGAATTCTAAGTATGTTTTTATTTAGAATAGAAAGGGAGGAAAAAGTTAAGTTTAGAAGGCTACGAGGTCGCCGGTCGCCTGCTACACATGAGCGCCAGGTGGACATCGCGCGGGCGTGAGAGGCATGCAGGCATCGCGCGGGCACGAGAGGCATGCAGGCATCGCGCGGGCGTGAGAGGCATGCAGGCATCGCGCGGGCGCGAGAGGCATGCAGGCATCGCGCGGGCGCGAGGGGCATGCGGGCGCGAGGCACGCGGGCATTGCCAGGGCGCGAGGCATGTGGACGTGGCCAAGGCGCGAGAGTTATGAGGGCGTCGCCAGAGAAGACATCGGTTGTCTCCCAGAGGAAGACATCGGTCGTCTTCCAGGGCGAAGGAGACATCGGTCGTTCGCCAGGAAGATGTCATCGGTGGTTGTCTTCGCGCGAGGTCATCGGTAGTTGTCTTCGCGCTAGTAGTCATCGGCGAAAGGTCATCGCGCGACGTTGAGTTACACCCAGAGAACGTGGGCCCCAGACTCCCAGCAAGAGATGTTCTGCACGCGCGCCACGTAGACAAAAGAGTGGTTCAGAATAGTGACCTCAGAGCGTAGCCTGCGCAGAGGCACGCTTAGTAGTACTGTTCAGGGAAGCGTGCACGCAAACTTCCCTGCAGAGTAGGTGGTGGCAGCTGCTTTTGGAGGGATAAGTTGGTTTAAGTTACAAAAATCCACTGCTGAGAGAAAAGAAAACATTGTTGTATTCGACGAGAGAAAGAGTGAGTTCCCTCCCTTCTCCTCCAGTTACCCCCTCCGCGTTGCGATTTCAGCATCTCCACACAAGAGTACGACGAGAAGCGACACCATTGGAGCACCTGGGAAAGTTCTCTGCAACTCCTTCAAAACCAGACTCAAGAATAGAGCCAAGGCATTCTTCAAGCTCTGTTGGATTTCGAAGCTCCTGGTGGTTGCGCAAGTCCAGGTAAGGGAAGCTAGACCTCTTTTTCCATACAAGCCATAGTGTTGCTATCTCTGAAGTGAGGGCGACGTGGTCGCCATTTTTGTTTTCATCTGCGTAAAATGCTCTGTTTGTGTGCTTGGGCGACGTGGTCGCCGGTTTTATATACAGTCTTCGAAACACCCTGTTTTTGAACTAGATCGCCGGTTTTGGCGTTGTTTGTGAACTCTCTGTTTTTGGGTGTTGTTTTGAAACTACTTGAGATTTAAATGAAATATTCGAAGATCTGAACCTTGAAATGATTCGTTGCTGTGACTTGAATCAATTACTCGAGTGGTATGATGTTTTTGAATGCTGAGTGGTATGATGTTTTGAATGCTGTGAATGTGGGATCGAGGCATAGTATTTTCAGGAAAGAAAATACCGTGTAAGATCTTGTAGTAGGTGCATTGATCGGTGATTCCTAAGGGGATATCCTGACTCTGCTGAGGTAATGGAATCACGTAGAGGAAGTTACTCAGTTGTTGAGAGTCGAAGGAGGTCTATATGATGGGCGTCTCGTGTGAAAAAGAACGAGCTCCGCCTGTCCTATGGATTAACCCTGTCATACCAGGAGAACTATTGACATTGAGATGATATATGCGCATGCTGTGTGGATTCACAGCGACCCTGTGTGGATTTCACAGTGGTGTGGTATGACAGGTGCAGATCTCTGAGTCTAATCAACGCACGAGTCAATCCGGAAGTAGTGTCAAGTGTCTTGTGTGGTGAGTCAGTGGAAAGTCTGACGTGAGAAATGAGAAACATTGATAGTTTATAGACACTTGATGCAGTATTGTGAAATGGAATGACTATGGGTGAATGTTGTGAAATGTGTGATTTGGGGCGATCAGGTGAATGATATGAGCAACTCTACGTTTTACATGGATATTTTGAAACTTGTTTTACTTTGATTGTCATGTTCATGATTTAAACTTCCTTTAAATTATATAGCTTACCCTGCGTGTTTTGGTTCTGTGGCTGTTCTCTTAAAACTGTGATGATCGTGTATAACTTACACGGGAGCAGATGATCTTCCAGGAAGTAGAGCTCCTTAGGGAGTGGTCGCCGGAAGCAGATCGGCTGTTTTGGGTCCTCCGATGGGAGATCGGCCTCGTTCGATAGGAGATCGGTCTTTTTCGATAGGAGATCGCCTGCTTCGTTTTTTTTTACTGCATTTTGTTTATGTTTCTGGAAAATTTTGACCGAATTTGTATTAAACTCCCTGTGAGGAGAAACTACATTTCATATATATATATAATATTTTGTTCATAGAATCTATTTGTTACCTTTATTTTCATTATATACATTTGTATAGTATTTTGGCGGGATGTTACATTAATGGTATCAGAGCAGTTCGTCCTTAGGATGACCTGAGGGCTGTGGATCCATTGTGTTTCTTCTGCTCATGAAATTTATTTGAGTTTAAAATAACAACTATAGTGAAAAGTTTTCAAACGTTTTTGTATTGAGATTTTGTGTGTGCTTTGGTGAATATATGTTATAACTGAAAATCTTAGTATTAAGAATGAGAAGGTCCTGATAAAGTAGTGAGGGTGCACACTCATAACTGGATCGGGATGAGTCTCAACCTTAATTCCAAAGGTTTGATGTTTAGCATATATTGAATTCTGGTGTGAGCTATTTCTTTTCTTGAGTGTCCTTGTAATGGATTGAAAATGGTTGATTGGATTGATGACTGCATACCAGTAGTTGTTCTGGTGTTATGCTTGATGTTATAAGCATTATGATTCTGTTGTTGAACTCAAATTCTTAATGACTTTGAGATGCTGACCTTTGTAAGGTCTAGATGGTACCTCCTGAATGAATTGATTTCTGATCGATCTCATTCTTGTAGTTGTAGGGAATATAGAAACCAATAGATTCAGAATCCAGAACGAAGAAGATGGCACGTAGACCTTCTACCCCACCCCAACCTTCCTCAGAGATGAGCCAGATCGCCAAGGCCATCGAGATGATGGCGACTGCCATTCAGCAGCAGAATGCGGCGATGGCTCAGAACCATCAAGCCACAATGCAACACTAGGAAACTGCCCGATCTGCTGAGACAAACTCCCACGTCGGTCAGCCCCAAGAACAGATGGGACTGGCCGAGTTCATGAGGCACAACCCACCTAAGTTCAGTGGGAATGCTACCCCTGACCAGGCAGATCAGTGGGTCAGGGAGTTGGAGAAAATCTTTAGGGCGACCTCCTGCCCTGAAGAGAAGAAGCTGCTGTTCGCCACTTATCTGCTATCAGGAGAAGCTGAGTTCTGGTGGATGGGAGCTCAGCAGATGATGGAGGCACGAGAGGATGTATTGGATTGGGAGAGCTTCAGGGTGAAGTTCTTGGAGAAATACTTCCCTGACAGTGCCAAGTTTGCAAGGGAAGCTGAGTTCTTAAAGTTGGAGCAGGGGGACATGTCAGTAAACGCCTATGCTGCTCGTTTTGAGTACCTCGCCCGGTTTTATACCCAGGCGACCTCCGAGGCCTGGAGATGTAGAAAATTCGAAGAAGGACTGAAGCATGGGCTGAAGAGGACCCTAGCCCCGATGTGCATCAGGGAATTCCACGCCTTAGTGGAGAAGGCGAAGATGGTGGAGACCCTGGAAAAGGGTGATTCTCGGGTGATCAGGTCACACCAAGGAGGTTCCTCCAGTGGGAGGGCTAAGGCACAGCACCCACAAAGCAAACCCTATGCGAGACCTCCACCACATCGGGCAGGAGCAGCACCTCCCCAGTTTCAACAGCAGCAACCTTGGAAACCCAAGTGTCTTCACTGTGGTGGACCACACGCCTCCAATGCTTGTTTCAAGAAGATTTCAGAGAGGAGATGTTTTGTCTGCCAAAAGATAGGGCACGTTGCTAGAGAGTGCCCTAGCAGGAATGGGGCGACCCAACCCAGTGGCTCCCAACAGTTGAGGAACGAGGGCAACAGACCTCAGGCAACAGGGAGGGTGTTCGCCATGTCTGGAGCAGAGGCAGCTCAGTCAGGTAACCTCATCCAAGGTGTTTGTTTTATTGCTGGTAGAGGTGTAAGGGCTTTGTTTGATTCTGGAGCGACACACTCCTTTGTGTCAAGCCTGTGTGTAGCTGAGTTGGGCCTCCTAGTGAAGGAGTTACCTTTCGAACTGTTGGTCTCTACACCTGCGTCAGGACAGGTGTCGACCTCTACAGTGTGCCCCGAATGTCCAGTAATTGTGGAGGGACGCAGATTCAAGGTGAACTTGATCTGCCTACCTCTTCAGGACCTGGATGTTATCCTGGGAATGGATTGGTTAGCTGCCAATCACGTTCTCATAGACTGTGGTAGGCAGAAAGTAGCGTTTCCAGACCCCAAGAATCGGATGTGTTATCAGTTCAACGAGGGCGATCAGAGCTGGAAGGAGGGGCGAGGTGCTTCGTGGTGCTCGCCCGGTTGGAAGTGGAGAATAAAGGGGACGTAAACAGGATACAAGTGGTGAAAGATTTCACAGATGTATTCCCAGAAGAGGTGCCTGGGTTACCCCCTAAGAGAGAAGTGGAATTCTCTATTGACTTGGTACCTGGAGCTGGACCAATATCAATGGCACCTTACAGGATGGCACCAGCCGAGTTAGTGGAGTTAAAGAAGCAAGTGGAAGAGTTGCTGGAGAAGCAATTCATCAGACCCAGCGTATCTCCATGGGGAGCTCCAGTGCTCCTAGTCAAGAAGAAGGATGGAGGGTCTCGGTTGTGTATAGACTACAGGCAATTGAACAAATTGACCATCAAGAACAAGTACCCCCTACCTCGGATTGATGATTTGATGGACCAAATTCATGGGGCCTCGGTGTTCTCCAAGATTGACCTGAGATCGGGGTATCACCAAATCTTGGTAAAAGCTGAAGATGTTCAGAAGACAGCTTTCAGGTCTCGATATGGGCACTACGAGTATGTAGTGATGCCATTTGGAGTCACCAATGCTCCAGCTCTATTCATGGACTACATGAATAGGATCTTTCGCCCTTTCTTGGATAAGTTTGTGGTGGTCTTCATAGATGACATCCTCATTTATTCAAGGACCGAGGAAGAGCATGAGGAACACCTGAGGACAGTATTGGAAATACTGAGAGAGAAGCAGCTCTATGCCAAGTTCTCCAAGTGTGAGTTCTGGCTGAGGGAAGTCAACTTCTTAGGACACGTGATATCTGCCCAAGGGATCTCGGTAGATCCAGCCAAGGTAGAGGCAGTGCTGCAATGGGAACGTCCTAAGACCGTGACTGAGATAAGGAGCTTTGTGGGGTTGGCGGGCTACTATCGGAGGTTTATTGAGGATTTTTCCAAGATAGTGGCTCCTTTAACACAGCTAACCCGCAAGGACCAACCTTTTGCTTGGACCGACCGATGTGAGCAGAGCTTCATGGAACTAAAGGAGAGGTTGACCAGTGCTCCAGTGCTGGTGATCCCCGAGGTAGGAAGACCTTTTGATGTCTTCTGTGACGCTTCACATCAAGGCTTGGGATGTGTTTTAATGCAAGAGAAGAGAGTGGTTGCATATGCTTCAAGACAACTCAAGGTTCATGAGAGAAACTACCCTACGCATGACTTGGAGTTGGCGGCAGTGGTTTTTGCCTTGAAGATCTGGAGGCACTATCTATATGGAGCTCGGTTCCAGGTGTTCAGTGACCACAAGAGCTTGAAGTACCTGTTCGATCAGAAGGAACTAAACATGAGACAAAGAAGGTGGATGGAATTCCTAAAGGATTACGACTTTCAACTCATGTATCACCCAGGGAAGGCCAATGTAGTGGCAGATGCCTTGAGTAGGAAGTCTATACAAGTCGCCACCATGATGATGGAAGAGCAGAAACTGATCGAGCAGTTCAGAGACTTAAACCTTGGAGTAGAATTTCACGTGAATCACATTAGTTGTAGCAAGCTGACTATAACTAATGACTTCCTGGGAATGTTGAAGTATAAGCAATTGGAGGACCCTAGCCTGAAGCGCACTGTAGAGTCACTAGGGACAGATCAGGCGAGAGGCTTTGAGATGGGCGATGATGGGATCTTGAGGTTTGATGGCAGAATTTGCATACCTGCAAATGATGAGTTGAAGAAGATGATCCTAGAGGAAGGTCATAAGAGTCGCCTTAACCTTCATCCAGGCATGAACAAGATGTACCATGACTTGAAGGAGTCATTTTGGTGGTCGGGCATGAAGAGGGACATCGCCCAGTATGTGACGACCTGCTTAACGTGTCAGAAGGCGAAGGTAGAGCATCAAAGACCTGGCGGGCTGTTGCAGCAACTGGATATCCCTGAGTGGAAGTGGGACAACATCACCATGGATTTTGTCACTCATTTACCCAGATCGGCAAAAGGTCATGATGCAATCTGGGTCATCATTGATAGGCTGACGAAGAGTGCCCACTTTCTTCCAGTGAATATGAAGATGCCTATGGTCAAGCTGGCACAGCTGTACATCCAAGAAATAGTAAGGCTGCATGGAGTGCCTTCCAGCATCGTTTCAGATAGAGATCCCAGGTTTACTTCACGGTTTTGGCAGACCTTACAAGAATGCTTGGGAACTAAGTTGAGGATGAGCTCTGCATATCATCCCCAAACAGATGGTCAGTCAGAGAGAACGATCCAATCTCTGGAAGATCTGCTGAGGGCGTGCGTCTTGGATCAATTGGGAAGTTGGGAGGAGGTGTTGCCACTAGTGGAGTTTACCTATAACAATAGCTACCACGCCAGTATTGGGATGGCCCCATATGAAGCCCTGTATGGGAGGAAATGCAGAACCCCCTTATGTTGGTACCAAGAGGGCGAGGCAGTCTTGGTTGGGCCAGAGTTGATTCAACAGACGACCGAGAAGGTAAAGCAGATACAAAGCAGAATGAAAGCTTCTCAGAGTAGGCAGAAGTCCTATGCAGATCAGAGGAGAAAGCCTTTGGAGTTTGCTGCTGGAGATCACGTGTTCATGAAAGTGACACCAACCAAGGGTGTAGGGCGGGCGATCAGGTCAAAGAAGTTGTCCCCTAAGTTCGTGGGACCATATCAGATCTTAAGAAGGATTGGCCCTGTGGCGTATGAGATCGCCCTACCTCCCCATCTGGCGAATCTGCACAATGTCTTTCACGTGTCACAGCTGAGGAAGTACATGGCAGACCCCAGTCATGTGCTGGATGTAGACGACGTGCAGATCAGGGATGACTTGTCCTTTGAAGCAAAACCAGTCAGGATTGACGATCGGCAAAGTAAACAGCTCAGAGGCAAGACCATCGACATGGTGAAAGTGGTGTGGGATGAGAGATCGGGGGATTCAACTTGGGAGTTAGAAGAACCCATGAGGGAGGCTTATCCATACCTCTTTTCCTTGTAATCCAATTTTCGAGGACGAAAATTTTTCTTGTTGGGGAGAATGTAAGGACTTGAAAAATTAAATTGGAATAAAAGAGTTATATTTTAAATGAATTCTAAGTATGTTTTTATTTAGAATAGAAAGGGAGGAAAAAGTTAAGTTTAGAAGGCTACGAGGTCGCCGGTCGCCTGCTACACATGAGCGCCAGGTGGACATCGCGCGGGCGTGAGAGGCATGCAGGCATCGCGCGGGCGCGAGAGGCATGCAGGCATCGCGCGGGCGTGAGAGGCATGCAGGCATCGCGCGGGCGCGAGAGGCATGCAGGCATCGCGCGGGCGCGAGAGGCATGCAGGCATCGCGCGGGCGCGAGGGGCATGCGGGCGCGAGGCACGCGGGCATTGCCAGGGCGCGAGGCATGTGGACGTGGCCAAGGCGCGAGAGTTATGAGGGCGTCGCCAGAGAAGACATCGGTTGTCTCCCAGAGGAAGACATCGGTCGTCTTCCAGGGCGAAGGAGACATCGGTCGTTCGCCAGGAAGATGTCATCGGTGGTTGTCTTCGCGCGAGGTCATCGGTAGTTGTCTTCGCGCTAGTAGTCATCGGCGAAAGGTCATCGCGCGACGTTGAGTTACACCCAGAGAACGTGGGCCCCAGACTCCCAGCAAGAGATGTTCTGCACGCGCGCCACGTAGACAAAAGAGTGGTTCAGAATAGTGACCTCAGAGCGTAGCCTGCGCAGAGGCACGCTTAGTAGTACTGTTCAGGGAAGCGTGCACGCAAACTTCCCTGCAGAGTAGGTGGTGGCAGCTGCTTTTGGAGGGATAAGTTGGTTTAAGTTACAAAAATCCACTACTGAGAGAAAAGAAAACATTGTTGTATTCGACGAGAGAAAGAGTGAGTTCCCTCCCTTCTCCTCCAGTTACCCCCTCCGCGTTGCGATTTCAGCATCTCCACACAAGAGTACGACGAGAAGCGACACCATTGGAGCACCTGGGAAAGTTCTCTGCAACTCCTTCAAAACCAGACTCAAGAATAGAGCCAAGGCATTCTTCAAGCTCTGTTGGATTTCGAAGCTCCTGGTGGTTGCGCAAGTCCAGGTAAGGGAAGCTAGACCTCTTTTTCCATACAAGCCATAGTGTTGCTATCTCTGAAGTGAGGGCGACGTGGTCGCCATTTTTGTTTTCATCTGCGTAAAATGCTCTGTTTGTGTGCTTGGGCGACGTGGTCGCCGGTTTTATATACAGTCTTCGAAACACCCTGTTTTTGAACTAGATCGCCGGTTTTGGCGTTGTTTGTGAACTCTCTGTTTTTGGGTGTTGTTTTGAAACTACTTGAGATTTAAATGAAATATTCGAAGATCTGAACCTTGAAATGATTCGTTGCTGTGACTTGAATCAATTACTCGAGTGGTATGATGTTTTTGAATGCTGAGTGGTATGATGTTTTTGAATGCTGTGAATGTGGGATCGAGGCATAGTATTTTCAGGAAAGAAAATACCGTGTAAGATCTTGTAGTAGGTGCATTGATCGGTGATTCCTAAGGGGATATCCTGACTCTGCTGAGGTAATGGAATCACGTAGAGGAAGTTACTCAGTTGTTGAGAGTCGAAGGAGGTCTATATGATGGGCGTCTCGTGTGAAAAAGAACGAGCTCCGCCTGTCCTATGGATTAACCCTGTCATACCAGGAGAACTATTGACATTGAGATGATATATGCGCATGCTGTGTGGATTCACAGCGACCCTGTGTGGATTTCACAGTGGTGTGGTATGACAGGTGCAGATCTCTGAGTCTAATCAACGCACGAGTCAATCCGGAAGTAGTGTCAAGTGTCTTGTGTGGTGAGTCAGTGGAAAGTCTGACGTGAGAAATGAGAAACATTGATAGTTTATAGACACTTGATGCAGTATTGTGAAATGGAATGACTATGGGTGAATGTTGTGAAATGTGTGATTTTGGGCGATCAGGTGAATGATATGAGCAACTCTACGTTTTACATGGATATTTTGAAACTTGTTTTACTTTGATTGTCATGTTCATGATTTAAACTTCCTTTAAATTATATAGCTTATCCTGCGTGTTTTGGTTCTGTGGCTGTTCTCTTAAAACTGTGATGATCGTGTATAACTTACACGGGAGCAGATGATCTTCCAGGAAGTAGAGCTCCTTAGGGAGTGGTCGCCGGAAGCAGATCGGCTGTTTTGGGTCCTCCGATGGGAGATCGGCCTCGTTCGATAGGAGATCGGTCTTTTCCGATAGGAGATCGCCTGCTTCGTTTTTTTTTACTGCATTTTGTTTATGTTTCTGGAAAATTTTGACCGAATTTGTATTAAACTCCCTGTGAGGAGAAACTACATTTCATATATATATATAATATTTTGTTCATAGAATCTATTTGTTACCTTTATTTTCATTATATACATTTGTATAGTATTTTGGCGGGATGTTACAGTCGTTCTATTTCACATAATGCACCAAGTGTCTATCAATTCAATGTTTCTCATTTCCCACATCAGACTTCCACTGACTCACCATACAAGACACTTGACACTACTTCCGGAAGACTCGTGCATTGACTAGACTCAGAGATCTGCACATGTCATACTAAACTGCTGTAATGTTTCCACAGCTATGCGCATCAACACAATCTCGATCTCAATTTCATCACTCTCATAGTATGACAGGGTTAATCCATATAACAGGCCGAGCTCGTTCTTTTTCACACGACTCACCCATTCATATGAACCTCCTTCGACTCTCACCAACTGAATAACTTCCTCTATGTGATTCCATTATCTCAGCAGAGTCAGGATATCTCATTAGGAATCACCGATCAATGCACATCCTACACGATCTTACACGGTATTTTCTTTCCTGAAAATACTATGCCTTGATCCCACATTCACCACATTCAACACATCACATAACACTTAAAGGAATGATTTCAATCACAGCAAAACTCACTCCAAGGTTCTTATTTTCGAATATCTCATTTAAATCTCAAACAGTTTCAAAGCAACACCAAAAACAGGGAGTTCGCAAACAACGCCAAAACCGGCGATCTGGTTCAAAAACAAGGTATTTCGAAGTCTGTATTTAAAACCGGCGACCACGTCGCCCAAACACATAGAACAGAGCATTCACGAAGATGAAAACGAAACCGGCGACCACGTCGCCCTCACTTCAGAAACAGCTAATCTATGGCTTGTATTGAAAATGAAGGCTAGCTTCCCTTACTTGGACTTGCGCAAAACACCAAGAGCTCCAAGACCCACCGAGCTTAAAGGATGCCTTAGCTCTGTTTTAGCGTCTGGTTTGTAGGACTTGCAGAGAAACTCCCAGGTGCTCCAAGGGCACTCGTCGCTGGTTGCACTGGTGCTTGATGTTGCCTAAATCGCAGCGCGAAGGAGAGAAAAGAGAGGGATGAAGATGCACCCGCTCTTTCACTCTCGAGTCTCTGTAACCTTCTTTGCCTTCCCGCAGTGGGCTTTTGAATCCAAGCCTACCTGTCCACGTATGCTGCTGCTGCCACCCCTTCTGCAGAAAGCCTGAGTGTACTATTTCACTGAACAGTACAGCCACGGTTGTCTCTTGCACCTGCCAACCACTGCCCTGAACAGTACGACCACTGTTGTCTCTTGTGCATGCCAACCACTGCCCTGAACAGTACGACCGCGAGTGTCTCTTGCGCATGCCAACATTCTGATGTCACTATTCTGAACCACCCTTTTTGTCTACGTGGCGCGCGTGCAGGGCGTTTCATGCTGGGAGTCTGGGTCCCACTTTATCTGTGTGAAACTCGACATCGCGCGATAACCTTCCACCGATGACCGCTCGCGCGATGACTATCCACTGAGGTCTCATACTGGCAAACGACCGATGTCTCTCCCTGGAAGACGACCGATGTCTCTCTCTGGGGGATGACCGATGTCTATCCCTGGCGACACCCGCATGCCTCTCGCGACCCGGCGATGCCTGCATGCCTCGCGTCCCGACGACGTCCACATGCCTCGCGCCCTGGCGATGCCCGCATGCCTCTCGCGCCCTGGCGATCATGTGTAGTAGACGACCGGCGATCTCATAGTCTTCTAAACTATACTTTCCTTCCTTTTTATTTTAAATAAAAGCATACTTAGAATTCATTTAAAATATATCCCTTTTTATTCCAATTCAATTTTACAGGTCCTTACAAAAGCCAAAGAGAAAACATTTTCCATACAAGGTGTCTCATTAATAACAAGTTATGTTCATTGATAGTGGATGGTGGTAGTTGTGCTAATGTGGCTAGCACAAGAGTGGTAGATAAACTTGGATTATCCACTATCTCTCACCCCCAGCCCTATAAGCTCCAATGGCTTACTAAAAAGGGAGAAATCATGGTTAATAAACAAGTCCTCATAAATTTTGAAATAGGAAAGTATAAAGATGAGGTTTTATGTGATGTTGTGCCTATGGAAGCAACCCATATTCTTTTAGGGAGGTCTTGGCAATTTGATAGACATGTTTTACATGATGGCCTCACCAATATAATGTCTTTTTCCTTCCAAGGGCGCAAGGTTACCTTAAAACCCCTCTCTCCACAAGAAGTTCATGAGGACCAATTAAAAATGAAAAATAAAAGAGAAAATGAAAAAGAAGAAAATGATAAAACGAGTCATAATACCTTATCAACTAAATCAATCTTTTTGACTCATGCTATGCCTCAATTTGAGCATCCAAGGTATTCTTCTTCTTTGTCTTTTTTACCAAAAGTTCCTACTTGCACTCCATATTGGTTGAAAAATGTTAGGGATGATTTTTCCATACCTACTAATGGTTTTTACCCTTTAAAGGGAATTTTTCCTAAGAAAAAAATCATTCCCCCACATTTTTTTCCAACATGGTATGTCTATAGGACTTCTTTTTCCGACATCCCAATGATTCATAATGCTAAGTCAAGTTTAACTTTATTATCATCCACTGCTTTATTTGATAGCAAACTGACTTTGTTATATGTAGGGATTCTGAATTCGTGGACGAATTCTCTCCAACCTGGGGAGCATGATGGAGATCAAGTAGAAGAGGATTTCACTAATGGAGGAAGAGGTCATCCACCCAAGCATTTAAAATTCTTCTTACTAGTCTTCTTAAAAAGTAGAACATTTTGGGTTCTCTTGAAAATTCAAAAGATAGTAGTATAAATAAATCTTTGTAAATAATCTTGTATAAATTTGTAAATAATATAGAAATATCCTTAGGAGTATGCCAAAGAGGAAAACCAAAAGAAACCTCTAAATGTAAGGCATTTTAGGCACTTTCTTTAGGAAAAAGTGGAAAAAGTGACTTTTCTACTCCTTTCTCTCTTAGGCACTAGAAGGAGCTAGAAGAGTGACTCTTCCCACTCCTTCCCCTTTGTAACATGACCAGCCCTCTCCATTATAAATAGGGATGCTTGGTACTTTGAATAAAAAAAGTTGAAAGTTAGAAGAAAAGAAACTATCTTGAAATTGAGAGAGAGTGAGTTTGTGAGACTTGTCTCTTCTTCTCCTTCATGTCTTATCTTGTGAGCTTTGGAGACTCTCAAGTGGCGGCACCACCCACTCATCTTGGAAGAACCACCCTCCAAGTGGCGTGAATCACATCTCCAAAAGGCTACAACCACATAAGTCATTTCTATTCATCTTCTAAAAATACCCATTTGTGTTTTCTTGTAGTTTTTCCATTTTTAATCGGTTCAATCTTTTCCATGAGTTGTTTCCTTTCATTTGCTGCCATTGTTCTGCACTTTGTTTGGTTTATTTCCTTGTTTTCTTGCTGTTTTAATTTCGTCCAAACCATGGGTTTCCATATACATGTGTTGTTCTTGTTTTCCATCCATGGGTTTTTGTTCTTTGATGAGTTTCTTTGTGATTTTCTAATTCCTATTGAATTTCAATCAGTATTTTCACTTTTTCTTGGTGTTCTTATGTTGTTCTTGTGTTTCCTTTGAAGTTTGGTACTGTTCTTGAATTACCCATTCATATTCCATTGTTATCTTACACTACAAGTTACCTATTCATGTGTTTTTAGTATGAACCTTTGTTTTCTTGAGAAGAAACTCTATTAATTGCTCTTTAGAATTTTGATCCTAATTCTTGAAAGTGTCATGAATACAATGAAATCTATATCAACTCAACCCAAACCAAGAAAGGTTCATAAGAGACTCACATCACCAGGGCGCGAGATGCATGCAGGCATCGCCAGGGCGCGAGAGGCATGCAGGCATCGCCAGGGCGCGAGGCATGTGGACGTCGCCAGGGCGCGAGAGGCATGCAGGCATCACCAGGGCGCGAGGCATGTGGACGTCGCCAGGGCGCGAGAGGCATGCAGGCATCACCAGGGCGCGAGAGGCATGCGGGCGTCGCCAGGGATAGACATCGGTCGTCTCCCAGAGAGAGACATCGGTCGTCTTCCAGGGAGATACATCGGTAGTCCGCCAGTATGAGACATCAGTGGATAGTCATCGCGCGAGCGGTCATCGGTGGAAGGTTATCGCACGATGTCGAGTTTCACACAGATGAGGTGGGACCCAGGCTCTCAACAGGAGACGTACTACACGCGCGACACGTAGACAAAAAGGGTGGTTCAGAATAGTGACCTCAGGGTGTTAGCCTGCACAGAAGCACGCGTAGTCGTACTGTTCAGGGAAACGTACACGCAAACTTTCCTGCAGAGTGGGTGGTGGCAGCGGCTGTTGGGGGCAAGTTTGGTTTAAGATACAAAAACCCACTTCTGAGAGGAAAAAGAACGTTTTCAGTGGTTCAAGAGTAAAAGAGTGAGCTAACTGTAAGGACCTAGAAACTTTAATTGGAATAAAAGTGTTATACTTAAATAATTTCAGAAGATGTTATTATTTAAAATACAAAGAGCTGGTAAATGAAGTTTCGTAGTAGTCGAACCTCGGACGTCGCCCAAGGTCTGGGGTCAGCTGGTCGAGGTCGGTCGGCTGACCATTGTATTAACCAAGTAGTCAGGTGCGATGACTTTATCGTGAGGTAATCACGTGAATGTGCTCGAGGAAGACATGTGGATCAAGAAGAGTAAAGGAAGAAAAGTGTAGTTAAGAAGTCTCCTATGAGATCGCCTGGTTAGTACATGATCGCCTGTCGAGTAGGTTGCACATGATCGCCTGCCGCCTATGGTGCACATGATCGCCGAAAGTGCACTCAGTATGTGGTCAAGATACTGGATCAACTAGAGTGGGTTCCAACAACCACGCGTATCAAGGTGAGGGTTAAGCCTTAGATACGCTGTGCATGCAAAGCTCTATGCTTGAGCATAAGAAGTCATCCTTAGTGTGCATGCATGGGAGCACGAGGAGCAGTCCTATCTACTCTTGGAAATGTGAAGCTACCGACGTCACCAAGTCATCTGGAAGTGATACCTTGGACGTAACATAATGGGAGGATAAGAGATCGCCAACAGCATGAGAGAAACATCGGTCATCAACCAGGATGGGAGAGACATCGGTGGTCTGCCAGGGAGAGTCGTCGGTGGTCTGCCAGGGTGAGACATCGGTGATCCTCCAGGGGTGACACATCGGTTGTCTGCCAGTGTGAGAAAGCAGTCATCACCGGGATGAGACAATCAGTGCCGGTATGAGAGGCACATCGGTCGCCTCCCAGGGAGTGACATCGGTCGTCCTCCAGGATGAGGCCTCGGTGGATAGTCTTCGCGCGAGAGGTCATCGGTGGATAGTCTTCGCGCGAGAGGTCATCGGTGGATAGTCTTCGCGCCACTGGTCATCGGTGAAAGGTTATCGCGCGATATCGAGTTGCACACAGAGAAGTTGGGACCCAGACTCCCAGCATGACACGTCCTGCACGCGCGCCACGTAGACAAAAAGGGTGGTTCAGAATAGTGACCTCAGAGTGTTAGCCTGCGCAGAGGCATGCGTAGTCGTACTGTTCAGGGAAGCGTACACGCAACCTTTCCTGCAGAGTGGGTAGAGGCAACGGCATTCCTGGGGAAGTTGGCTTAGATTTAAACTCACTCCTGAGAGGTAAGAGACGTGGGGTGATTAGAAAGTGATTTAGAGAGTTAGCGTTGGCTCCTTCTCCTTCCTCTCCTTCACGCTGCGATTCAGGCATTCCCCAAGCACCAGTACGACGAGCAACGACTGCCTTTGGAGCACCTGGGAGGTTCTCTGCAAGTTCTACAAACTAGAAGCTAAAACAGAACTAAGGCATCCTTTAAGCTCGGTGGGTTGTGGAGCTCTTGGTGTTTTGCGCAAGTCCAGGTAAGGGAAGCTAGCCTTATTTTCAATAAAAGCCGTAGATTAGCTGTTTCTGAAGTGAGGGCGACGTGGTCGCCGGTTTTCATTTTCATTTTCATGATGCTCTGTTCTATGTGTGGGGCGACGTGGTCGCCGGTTTTAAATCCTTTTTCAGTGATGTTCAGTTCTCATGCGTTTGGGCGACGTGATCGCCGGTTTTAAATACAGATTTCGAAATCCCCTGTTTTTGTGTTATTTGAAAACTATTTGAGATTTAAATGTGATACTCGAAAATCTGAACCTTTGAAATGATTGTTGCTGGGATTTGAATCATTCATTTGAGTGGTATGATGTCGTGAATGTGGGATCAAGACATAGTATTTTCAGGAAAGGAAATACCGTGTTGAGATTTGGTTATGAAGTGTATTGATCTGTGAGTATCCTGTGAATGAGGCGATCCTGACTCTGCTGAGATAATGGAATCATATAGAGGAAGTTATTCAGTTGGTGAGAGTCGAAGGAGGTTCATATGAATGGGTGAGTCGTGTGAAAAAGAACGAGCTCGGCCTGTTATATGGATTAACCCTGTCATACTGTGAAAGTGATGATATTGAGATTATGGTTATGTGCACAGCTGTGGGAACTTTACAGCAATGAAGTATGACAGGTGCAGGTCTCTGGATGCTAAGTTCAATGCATGAGTCTTCCGGAAGTAGTGTCAAGTGTCATGTGTGATGAGTCAGTGGAAGTCTGACGTGAGAAATGAGAAACATTGAAAATTGATAGACACTTGATGGAATTATGTGAACTGAACGACTCTTGAGGAAATTGGGAAATATGTGATTTCTTGATGGCTGTGTGATATGAATGAGAAATTGATAGTTTTACGTGGGTATCTTGAATTTGTTTTATCTTGATTTTAAAGTTTCATATCTAAATTCTCTTTAAAAATATCTAGCTTACCCTTTATTTTGTGTTGCTTTGTGGCTGTTTTCTCTTAAAACTGTGATGATCGTGTATTTTACACGGGAGCAGATGATCTTCCAGGGAGTAGAGCTCCTCAGTGAGTGGTCGCCGGAAGGAGATCGCCTGTTTCTGTCTCTATCGGGTGATCGCCTGTTTCTGCCTCTATCGGGTGATCGCTTGTTTTTCTGTCCTGATAGCAGATCGGCTGTTTTGGGTCTTCTGATAGGAGATCGCCTATTTTGTCCTTTTTATGCTGCATCTGGTTTTTATTTAGAAAGAGTTGATGGAATGTATTAAAACCTTATAAGAGGGACGTCTCTTTTTGAATATGATGTACGGGATGATGTATTTTCAATATCTATATACATATGTTGATTTTATAAATTTAATATCTACGCTTTATTCTATTATATAAATATGGAAAGGTTTTGGAGGGATGTTACACTAACCTTCATCCTTCTCTTTTCTCTCCTTCGCACTGCGATTCAAGCATCCTCAAGCACCAGTGCGACGAGCGACGACTACCCTTAGAGCACCTGGGAGGTTCTCTGCAAGTTCTACAAACCAGATGCAAAAACAGAGCTAAGGCACCTTTAAGCTTCGGTGGGTTTTGGAGCTCTTAGTGTTTTGCGCAAGTCCAGGTAAGGGAAGCTAGCTTTATTTTCAATAAAAGCCGTAGATTCTTGGTACATCTTGTTCATACCTGGATGTAGGCTAAGACGACTCTTGTGACCTTCCTCTAGGATCATCTTCTTCAACTCTGCATTTGCAAGTATGCAAATTCTGCCATTAAATCTCAAGATCCCATCATCGCCCATCACAAAGTCTCTAGCCTGGTCGGTCCCTAGTGACTCCACAGTACGCTTCAGGCTAGGATCCTCCAACTGCTTATCCTTTATCATTCCAAGGAAGTCATTAGTTATAGCCAGCTTACTACAACTAATGTGATTTACGTGAAATTCTACACCAAGGTTTAAATCTCTGAACTGCTCGATCAGTTTCTGCTCTTCCATCATCATGGTGGCTACTTGTATTGATTTTCTACTCAAAGCATCTGCCACTACATTGGCCTTCCCTGGATGATACATGAGTTGAAAATCGTAGTCCTTTAGAAACTCCATCCACCTTCTTTGTCTCATGTTTAGTTCCTTCTGATCGAACAGGTATTTCAGACTCTTATGGTCACTGAACACCTGGAACCGAGCTCCATATAAATAGTGTCTCCAGATCTTCAAGGCAAACACCACAGCCGCCAACTCCAAATCATGAGTAGGGTAGTTCCTCTCATGAACCTTGAGTTGCCTTGAAGCATATGCAACCACTCTTTTCTCTTGCATCAAGACGCATCCCAAACCCTGATGTGAAGCATCACAGTAGACATCAAAAGGTCTTCCTACCTCTGGGATCACCAGCACTGGAGCACTAGTCAACCTTTCCTTTAGTTCCATGAAGCTCTGCTCACATCGGTCGGTCCAAGCAAAAGGTTGGTCCTTGCGGGTCAGCTGTGTTAAAGGAGCCACTACCTTGGAAAAGTCCTCAATAAACCTCCGATAGTAGCCCGCCAAACCCACAAAGCT
Source organism: Phaseolus lunatus (assembly GCA_013389735.1). Taxonomy (NCBI): domain Eukaryota; kingdom Viridiplantae; phylum Streptophyta; class Magnoliopsida; order Fabales; family Fabaceae; genus Phaseolus; species Phaseolus lunatus. Next base: position 18,755,555 of record CM023863.1, on the reverse strand, counting down.
CCTTATCTCAGTGACTGTCTTAGGACGTTCCCACTGCAGCACTGCCTCTACCTTGGCTGGATTCACTGAGATCCCCCGAGCAGATATCACGTGTCCTAAGAAGTTGACCTCCTTCAGCCAGAACTCACACTTAGAGAACTTGGCATAGAGTTGCTTCTCCCTCAGAATCTCCAACACTGTCCTCAGATGTTCTTCATGTTCTTCCTCTGTCCTTGAATAAATGAGTATGTCGTCTATGAAGACTACCACAAACTTATCCAAGAAAGGGCGAAAAATCCTATTCATGTAGTCCATGAACAGAGCTGGAGCATTGGTTACTCCAAACGGCATCACCACATACTCATAATGCCCATACCGAGACCTAAAAGCTGTCTTTTGAACATCTTCAACTTTTACCAAAATTTGGTGGTACCCCGATCTCAGGTCAATCTTGGAGTACACCGAGGCCCCATGTATTTGATCCATCAAATCGTCAATTCTGGGTAGGGGGTACTTGTTCTTGATGGTCAACTTGTTCAACTGCCTGTAATCTATACACAGCCGAGACCCTCCATCCTTCTTCTTAACTAGGAGCACTGGAGCCCCCCATGGAGATACACTGGGTCTGATGAATTGTTTCTCCAACAAGTCTTCCACTTGCTTCTTCAATTCTACCAACTCGGCTGGTGCCATCCTGTAAGGTGCCATTGACACTGGTCCAGCTCCAGGTACCAAATCAATGGAGAATTCTACTTCTCTCTTAGGGGGTAATCCAGGTACCTCTTCTGGAAATACATCCGTGAAGTCTTTCACCACATGTATTCTGCTTACGTCCCCTTCATTCTTCACTTCCAACCGAGCTAGCATCACGAAGCACCTCGCCCCTTTTTCCAACTCCGACCACCCGTGCTGAGCTGATATCACCTCTGACCCTTGAAGGTCTGGAAACGTTATCTTCTGACTACCGCAGTCTATGAGAACGTGATTGGCAGCTAGCCAATCCATTCCCAGGATAACATCCAGGTCCTGAAGAGGTAGGCAGATCAAGTTCACTTTTAATCTGCGTCCCTCTACTATCACTGGACATTTGGGGCAAACTGTAGAGGTCAACACCTGTCCTGACGCAGGTGTAGAGACCATCAGTTCGAAAGGTAACTCCTTCACTAGAAGGCCCAACTCGGCTACACACAGGCTTGACACAAAGGAGTGTGTCGCTCCAGAATCAAACAAGGCTTTTACACCTCTACCAGCTATAAAGCAAACACCTTGCACGAGGTTACCTGACTGAGACGCTTCTGCTCCTGACATGGCAAACACTCTCCCTGTTGCCTGAGGTCTGCTACCTTCGTTTCTCAGCTGCTGAGAACCACTGGGTTGAGTCGCCCCATTCCTGTTAGGGCATTCTCTGGCAACGTGCCCCGTCTTTTGGCAGGTGTAACACCTTTTCTCTGAATTCTTCTTGAAGCACACATTGGAGGTGTGTGGTCCACCACAATGGAAACACTTGGGTTTCCAAAGTTGCTGCTGCTGAAACTGGGATGACGTTGTTCCCGCCCGTTGTGGTGGAGGTCTCGCATAGGGCTTGCTTTGTGGGTGCTGCACTTTAGCCTTCCCACTGGAAGAACCCCCTGGGTGTGACCTGATCACCCGAGAATCACCCTTTTCCAGGGTCTCCACCATCTTCGCCTTCTCTACTAAGGCGTGAAATTCCCTTATGCACATCGGGGCTATGGTCCTCTTCAGCCCGTGCTTCAATCCCTCTTCGAACTTCCTACACCTCCAGGCCTCGGAGGTCGCCTGAGTATAGAATCGGGCGAGGTACTCAAACCGAGCAGCATAGGCGTTCACAGACATATCCCCCTGCTCCAACTTTAGGAACTCAGCTTCCCTCGCAAACCTTGCGCTGTCTGGGAAGTATTTCTCCAGGAACCTCACCCTGAAGCTCTCCCAATCCAACACATCCTCTCGGGCCTCCATCATCTGCTGAGCTCCCATCCACCAGAACTCGGCTTCTCTAGATAGCAGATAGGTGGCGAACAATAATTTCTTCTCTTCAGGGCAGGAGGTCGCCCTAAAGATTTTCTCCAACTCCCTGACCCACTGATCTGCCTCATCAGGGGTAGCATCCCCACTGAACTTGGGTGGGTTGTGCCTCATGAACTCGGTCAGTCCCATCTGTTCCTGAGGCTGACCGACGTGGGAATTTGTCTCAGCCGACCGAGCAGCTTCCCAATGGTGCATTGTAGCTTGATGGTTCTGAGCCATCGCTGCATTCTGTTGTTGGATGGCAGTTGCCATCATTTCAATAGCCTTGGCAATCTGGCTCATCTCTGAAGAAGGTTGGGGAGGGGTAGGAGGTCTACGTGCCATCTTCTTCGTCTCAGATTTTGAAACTATGGGTTTCTATATTCCCTACAGCTACAAGAATGAGATCGATAAGAAATCAATTCATTCAGGAGGTAACATCTAGACCTTACAAGGTCAGCATCTCAAAGTCATCAAGAATTTGAGCTCATCAACAGAATCATAATACTTATAATCTCAAGCAAAATACCAGAACAGCTACTGGTATACCACCATCAATCCAAACAACCACTTTCAGTCAATTACAAAAACACTCCATAAAATGACGTAAATCACACCAGAATTCAATGTATGCTAAACATCAAACCTTTGGAATTAAGATTGAGGATTATCTCGATCCAGTTATGAGTGTGCACCCTCACCACTTTATCAAGACCCTCTCATTCTTAATACTAAGATTTTCAGTTAGGGCACATATTCACTAAAGCACACACAAAATTTCAATACAAAAACGTTTGAAAACCTTTCACTATAGTTGTTATTAAAAACTCAAATGAACTTTATGAGCAGAAGAAACACAATGGATCCACAGCCCTCAGGTCATCCTAAGGACAAACTGCTCTGATACCATTAATGTAACATCCCGCCAAAATACAATTCATATTTATAAAATGAAAATAAAGGTAAACAAATATATTAAAGTGAACATAATTATATATATGTAATGAAGTTTCTCCTCACAGGGAGTTTAATACATACTCGGTCAGAGTTTTCCAGAAACGTAAACAAAATTACATCAAAAGACAAACAGTCGATCTCGTATCAGAAAAGGGCGATCTCCCATCAGAAAAGGGCGATCTCCTATCAGACAACAGAAAAGGGGTGATCGCCTAACAGAAAATAGAAATAGGCGATCTCCTTCCGGCGACCACTCACTGATGAGCTCTACCTCCTGCAACCTCGTCTGCTCCCGTGCAAAAATACACGATCATCACAGGTTTTAGAAAACAGCCACATAACAATACAAAGGGTAAGCTAGATGTTTTAAAAACCTTAAATATGAAACTTTAAATCAATAGAAAACATGAATCTTCACGCCATTCATAGTCCAGAACAGTTTCAACCATCAACATTTTCCATATTCCACAAACTCGTCAAGTGTCTATTCGCTACTTTCAATATTCATGGTTCACACGTCAGACTTTCCACTGACTCGCAAGATATAGACACATGACTCCACTTCCGGAAGACTCGTGCGTTGACTCAGGCCCAGAGATCGACACCTGTCATACCACACCACTGTGAAATCCACACAGGGTCGCTGTGAAATCCACACAGCCATGCGCATACATAGTCTCAATATCATCACTCTCCCGGTATGACAGGGTTAATTCATATAACAGGCCGAGCTCGTTCTTTTTCACACGACTCACCCATTCATATGAACCTCCTTCGACTCTCCACAACTGAATAACTTCGTCTATGTGATTCCATTATATCAGCAGAGTCAGGATATCTCCTTCTAGACAAGCCCCTAGTCAATACACATTTCACACGATCTTACACGGTATTTTCTTTCCTGAAAATACTATGCCTTGATCCCACATTCACAACAATCAATACATCATACAACATTGAATGAACGATTCAGTCACAGCAACATTCATTCCACGGCTCAGATTTTCAAATATCACATGTATTTCACATTTAAATCTCAAATAGTTTTCAGCAGCACTAAAACAGGGGAGTTTGAAAAACAACGCCAAAACCGGCGATCACGTCCAAAACGGATAAGAACAGAACATCATGAAGAAGGGGTTTAAAACCGGCGACCACGTCGCCCAAACACATAGAACAGAGCATCACGAAAAAGAATATGAAACCGGCGACCTCGTCGCCCTCACTTCAGAAACAGCTAATCTATGGCTTTTATTGAAAATAAAGCTAGCTTCCCTTACCTGGACTTGCGCAAAACACTAAGAGCTCCAAAACCCACCGAAGCTTAAAGGTGCCTTAGCTCTGTTTTTGCGTCTGGTTTGTAGAACTTGCAGAGAACCTCCCAGGTGCTCTAAGGGTAGTTGTCGCTCGTCGCACTGGTGCTTGAGGATGCCTGAATCGCAGTGCGAAGGAGAGAAAAGAGAAGGATGAAGGTGAGCTCACTCTTTTACTCTTGAACCACTGAAAACGTTCTTTTTCCTCTTAGAAGTGGGTTTTTGTATCTTAAACCAAACTTGCCCCCAACAGCCGCTGCCACCACCCACTCTGCAGGGAAGTTTGCGTGTACGTTTCCCTGAACAGTACGACTACGCATGCTTCTGCGCAGGCTAACACCCTGAGGTCACTATTCTGAACCACCCTTTTTGTCTACGTGCCGCGCGTGTAGTACGTCTCCTGTTGAGAGCCTGGGTCCCACCTCATCTGTGTGAAACTCGACATCGCGCGATAACCTTCCACCGATGACCACTCGCGCGATGACTATCCACTGATGTCTCATACTGGCGGACGACCGATGTATCTCCCTGGAAGACGACCGATGTCTCTCTCTGGGAGACGACCGATGTCTATCCCTGGCGACGCCCGCATGCCTCTCGCGCCCTGGTGATGCCTGCATGCCTCTCGCGCCCTGGCGACGTCCACATGCCTCGCGCCCTGGCGATGCCTGCATGCCTCTCGCGCCCTGGCGACGTCCACATGCCTCGCGCCCTGGCGATGCCTGCATGCCTCTCGCGCCCTGGCGATGCCTGCATGCATCTCACGCCCTGGCAACGTCCACATGCCTCGCGCCCTGGCGATGCCTGCATGCCTCTCGCGCCCTGGCGATCATGTGTGGTAGGCGACCGGCGATTATGTACTAACCAGAAAATCTTATAGTCTTCTAAGCTACACTTTCCTTCCTTTTTATTTTAAATAAAAACATACTTTGAATTCATTTAAAATATACCCTTTTATTCCAATTTAATTTTACAGGTCCTTACAACCACTATGTTCATGATTTCGGGGGAGAAAGGCATAGGGAATGCTCTAGGAGGCGATGGCGGCATCGACGTCCTATCTTCGACTGCGCCCTCCCTTTGCGCCTGCAACTCCCTATGCAATTCCTTGTTTATACGGTTCAACTCTTCCTTTCTACCCTGTGATGCAGTCAGCTCTGCACGCATCTTCTCCTGCTCCGCTCTCGATGCCGCGACATTATCCTGCAGCACGCGCATCATCTCCATGACCTGCACCATGGTAACAGCTCCTTCTTCAACAGATGGCGCGAGTGTGGTTTGTCTGGTTCTTCTACTCATCTTTCCAGCAAAACCTCAAGAAACTTCAAGAAATCTCTAGAACTGCGACGTGGATGGGAACAAGATTCACACGGGCCCCACGGTGGGCGCCAAATGATCCTGCTGCTGACTCGAACGTGGAGGATATGCCTCGTCACTCCTTCATCTAGCCTTCTGCAACTGCACGTTCTGCAAGAACGCTCCAAGAACCTTCACTGGAACTCCAAACGATGCCTGCAAAACACACAGACGGTGCCGCTAGCGGCCGTTGTAGCTCCGACGCTCAAGTCAAATAACAGGAACACCAAAAACTCTCACTGAATCTCTCTGTGAGACTCGTGTGTGCTCTGATCCACTTTCTCTCTCTGTAGCTCAATTCTGTTATCACCGTGCAATGTGTACAAACGTTCCCACAATGACTCAGAAATGTTTATGCAATCTGTGTAAACTTGTAATCTGAAAAACTTGTGTGTACCTGACATATCGTGGAGTACTTTTATACTTGGGTCGCGCCTCTCTCTCAGATGGTGACACGTGGAGCCATGCAACTGGCATCTAACCATACACGTGTCACACCTGGAGGGCTTCTGCGCGTTTCTCTGTGCGGCTAAGTTATCCTCTTGCGGAGTAACTTAGCGCGTTTCTTCTGTCTGAGTGAGTCGCATGCTCCCAGGAGAGCACCAGGTGTGGCTGGTCTAAGCACACTCCCCAGGCGCATCCTGCCTGCATGGTCTCACCGCACGTCCTCTGAGTGAGTGCATGCTCCTAGGAGAGCACCAGGTGGGGCTGGTCTAAGCACACTCACCAGGCGCATCCTGCCTGCATGGCCTCATCGCACGGTGCTATGAACGTAATGGGTTAAAAGAGTCACTAATCACTGACCAGTTTGCTAGCTCCCTTATGCCATCCTCCTGCACGACCCTACCGGGGAGCAGCTCTTCTTCTTCTGGTTTGACATCATGCGAGGTGCATGCGTAACGCTCTCGCTGGGAGCCTGGGTCCCAGTTTAACACGTGTAGCAAGAAACCATGATGACCATGCCCCGATGACCGTGCGGTGCCTCATTACTTTCTCCCGATGACCGTGCGGTGCCTCATTACTTTCTCCCGATGACCGTGCGGTGCCTCATTACTTTCTCCCGATGACCGTGCGGTGCCTCATTACTTTCCCCCGATGACCGTGCGGTGCCTTATTACTTTCCCCCGATGACCGTGCGGTGCCTCATTACTTTTCGTGCTCTACTTCTAGGCGCTTATCTAGGCACTGATCTGGGGGGGGTGGTGGCCACTTAGCAACTGACCACCGATCATCATTCTGAGTGATCTCCTCCCTGATTCACCTGCTTTCTTCTACTACGTGTCACCCTGTGAATGGTCCACGTGGTCATCTGCTGCTGACGTGATCGACTACAGATGACCGACCGGATCACTCTTCTATACTCTTTCTTGGGATAAGATTTAGAGTAAGAACTCTCCTTGCAACTTGATCCTTTCATCAAATTTTGTTGTTCAACTTTTATACAAAGTTGGATCAAGTCATTCAAGTCCCGATAGGGCAAAAGTTCCACTTTATCCTTTATCTCAAGATTGAGACCACTCAGGAACCTAGCTATGGTGGTGGTGGCTTCTTCCCTAATAGAATCTCTCATCATGCAGAGCTCCATTTTTTGCTTATACTCCTCTACTCTCATGTTTTTCTATTGGAGTCTTTGGAGCTTGTCCATTAACTCCCTATCGTAGTATGAAGGAATATGGCGGTGTCTCAGGCTCCCCTAATGATGCAAACCAAGCCCACAAGGTGATGATCAAGGATGCTAAAGAATATAAAGAGAAGTCACCTAAAAGTAGAGACCTCACCAGATGGAGAATGGGACAAAGACCAGAGCACCTAAAGTTCTTCCTGCTGGTCTTCTTAATGATTAGAAAATATTGTAAATAATTTGGGCTCACTTTGAGGGTCCAAATAGCAAATATAGGCTAGAATAAGGTGCCTTTAGTATAATAGGGGATGTAGTTAGCATTTTAGGATGTTCTTGGCCCTTTTGGAAGGCTTTTTGACCTAGTTTCTAGAAGGACAAGCCTAGGATGCGGGTTTGACTTAGTCAAACCCTAAGGCTGCCCATTTTTTCACTCTTCCCATCCTAACCCTTATGCTTGCTCTCCAAGGCTGCTTCACCTATAAATAAGGAGGCCTACCTCATGTATTTTCAAGTTGAAAATTAGAGTAAAGTTACTATTCACAAATTCTTGTGTGAATTGTAAGTGAGTGAGCTCCTCCAAAATTGGTCTTATCTTGTGAGTTTTGAAAGCTCTCAAGTGGCGGCATCCTTCACTTATCTTGGAGTCATTTCACCATCCAAGTGGTGTGCAACCATTCTCAATTCCATTTCTCATAAGCTTTCTTTTCCTTCATCTTTTCCTTCCATTATCATTCCATCTATTTATAAACATGTTCTTATTTTGCTTCATTATGTCTATTCGGTCTTTATATGTTGCTCTTGTTTTCCTTATGTAATTCCACACCATAACTTGTCATCATCATCACCTTATAATTGTGTTTTCCTTTTGCCTTTGTGAAATGAACCTTCACATCTACTTAACCACTTGGTTAAGTTAATGTCCAGTGGGGATTTTCCTTAGGTTAGAACCTTAATCATCCTAAAATCTCAATCCTAATTAAAGTGCCACCATAAAATGCTAAATCATAAAATCAACTCACATCACCTAAGGTCATTCCAATATTCTATGGGAGGGTCCCTATGGAGGCGCCTATCTCTCTCTAAGGCTGTCCATCAATACATAGCATTTCCTTGAAAGCTTAAAGTGGCTAAGGGTACCTTCCTGATGCAAGTCAAGACCACTTAAGGATGACCAAAGATGCTATATATAAAGGGTCATCTCAACAATCAAAAGAAGACTTCACAAAAATAAGAAAGGGCCATATTCCAAAGCACTTGAAGTTCTTCTTACTAGTCTTCTTAAAGAGTAGAACATTTTTGTAAATAATTGGGTTCTCTTAAAGAATCCAAGTAGTAGTATAAATAAAGAGGGCCCAAGCCCAAGAAGCCCAAGCCCAAGAAGCCCAAGTCAAGTGGGGCCCAAGCCCAATCCATGAGCATCAATAGGAGCAAGGCTAAAGCTTTGGGAAATAAGCATGAATGGATGTATCTCTTTTGTAATTTCTTTTGTGTAGTTTTTAGTAGAACATTAAAGGAAGGTGTAGATATTAAAATAAGGGGTGCTAATGTACAAAAAAAAGTCACACCTTCCATTTGACATAAAAAGTAGGTGTAGGTGTAGTTTTAGGAGGTGCCAAAGTAGAAATCAAGTCACACCTCCCTTGTGACTTGTGTTTTGGCTCCAAATTCAAATGCTTCTCATTTGAATTTTCCCACTTTAATTTCAGCCCTCTCACACTATAAATAGAGGTGCTATGCTCATGTAAAATAAGATTGAATTTAGAGTAAAGTTACTATACGCAAATTTGTGTGAGTGTGAGAATTGCTTTCTCCTTTCTAGTCTCATCTTGTGAGTTTTGGGAGCTCTCAAGTGGCGGCAAATCTGCACTTATCTTGGATCATCACCTCCAAGTGGCGTGTCCATTCCCAATCCATGGCTACAACTACATAAGTTTCATCTTCTTTCATCTTCCATAGTCATTTCAATCAGTAGTTTTGATTCTATGTCTTGTTCTTGAATTTCAATCGGTTCTTTTGTTTCAATTTGTGTTTCCATTCTGTTTTTTGTGTTTAAATTCTGCACCTATTCTGTTTTTGAGTTCAGCACCTTGTTCTTCATTCATTCATCACCATTAATTGTGTTTTAACCTTGGACCTTTGGAAATGAACCTTCACATCTACTTAACACTTGTTAAGTTAATGTCCAGTGGGGATTTTCCTTAGGTGACTCACTCTAAATTGCTAAGAATCTTGATCCTAATTCTAAGAAAGTGTCACAAATATAATGAACCTAAAATCAACTCACATCACTTCCTTTCCTCACTAACATGATGGCAAGCAAAAAGTTGTTCTACTTTTATTTCCCAATCTAGGTATGTTTCAACATTTTCCTTTCCATAGAAATGAGGTAAGTCTACCCTAGTCTCTTTTGGGTGGCTTTCTCTCCTAGTTCTTCTAGGTGGAGGTTGATAATAATCATTTACTCTCAGACTCCCCTCAGCATGTGAGTCACTTGACCTAGAACTAGATGCATGTGATTTTTTTAATTTTCGAATGTATTCATCTTTTTCTCTAACAATATTTAACTCCTCTTCCAAAACTGCAAGATGGGCATCTCTTTCTTTTTTATCTTCCAAAAGTTGAGCCTCATGTTGCAATTGTCTTAGTGATAGTAATTGAAAATCTCTAGCCAATTGTTTCAAAAGCGATTTTGTGGATTTTCTATCACTTTCACTGTGACTAGAAGAATGACTAAATATGTTTAGGGTTTGTAATAATGTAATTTTCAAAAAGAAAGATAGGTGGAGTGAAGTAGGTAATTTTCCAAGAAAGGGAGGTGGATCACTAGGATCACTTAAGTCCCAAGCCTTTCCTTAGCCAGATACTATCCCACAACACCTTCACAAACCTTTCTCTAAGCAATTTACTTAGAGCACAATCAAAGATGAAAACAAAATTTTGATGCAAAAAAACTAATCCAAAGCAATAGAACACAAATGAAAATTGCTATCTAGAAAGCTTTTAAAACTAGTCGAATCTAAGGTGAGGCTGCTTGGCACTTTGGAACCTTGAAGACACACTCACCGTGTAAGAGGTATTAATACACTAATTAATCAATGTCCTTGCAAATTACAACTCAAAGAAATACAAAGAAATTAGGTCAACAAATTATGATGCACAAAAATTTAAAGTCCTATTCTATGCACTCATTCACTTGTAGCTCCTTTGTATATATTTGTGTATTTTTCAATGAGGTTGTTGTTATCCCTTGCTTTATCTCCTTAGGTTATTCAACCTTAAATCTTTAATCCAGCTCCTCTTTAGTGATATGGCTTTCACCAAAACAAAATTTTAGCTCCACACTCACCAAAGCACTTTTTCGGTCAAATCCACCAAAGAGAGATCAAGCAAGTTTTAAAGCAACAAAACTCAAATTTAAAATCAATGACTACTGCAAATGGAATATTTTACCAAGTGGTCGAGCCCGAGCCAGTGGCACAAATCACAGCTCACAAAGTCCAGCACTTTGTGTGGAAGAATATAGTTTTCCGTTTTGGAGTCCCAAAACAATTGGTGTCTGACAATGACACCCAGTTCACAAGCCAACAGTTGAGCAAGTTATGCATAGAGCTCGGCATCAAGTAGGTATTTGCGTAGTCGAGCACCCCCAGACTAACGGGCAGGTCGAATCAACCAACAGAGTCCTACTCAGGGGCTTAAAGAGAATATTAGAGAAAGCTAAAGGAACTTGGGTAGAGGAAGTTCCCAGGATTGTGGGGGCGTATCACACCACCCCACAGTCCACTACCAGAGAAACACCCTTTAGCTTGGTGTATGGGTCAGATGCTATGATTCCCGTAGAAATCTAGGAGAGATCACCTCGCTTTCAGATTTTGTGGCTGAAGAATCTAACGAAGAAAGAAGAGTGAACTTAGATATGCTAAATGAGGTCAGAGAAGAGGCCCGCATCAGGTCTGAAGCTTTAAAGAGAAGGACAAAGTATAAGCACAAATCCAAGCTAAGACTTCGGCAATTCCAGGTAGTTGACTTGGTAATGCGGAAGGCTCATCCTTACCAGCTAGAGAACAAGTTGTCTCCCAAGTGGATTGGTCCATTCCGTGTGACAGAGGCCCTTGGGAACGGAGCATACAGGTTGAAGACCTTGGAAGGTGGGGCAATCCCCCGCACATGGAATGGTGCCAACCTCAAATTCTATTTCAGTTAATTACTTTGCATTCAAATTTCATTTAGTTGCATTTAGTTAAATTGTATTTTTGATGTATTCAGTTATGGGGACACTCTTTTTCCCTATGGGGTTTCTTAACAAGGTCACCCAAATAAAGAAAAAAGAATTAAGAAAGATATATTTGTGTTAAACAGAAAGCAAACCTCGCCCTTGCCTTATATGCCAAGGACGAGAATAGTATGGTTCCACAGTGAAAGTCCTCTTCCTTGTCTTTGTACAACAAGGTTGAGGGAAGTGAAAGGTCTTCCTTGGCTTGTCAGTCGAGGTCGACGCACTGAAAGTCCTATTCCTTGTCTTTGTACAGCAAGGTTGAGGCAAGTGAAAGGCCTTCCTTGGCTTGTTAGTCGAGGTCAATGTAGTGAAAGTCCTTTTCTTTGTCTTTGTACAACAACGTTGAGGCAAGTGAAAGGTCTTCCTTGGCTTGTCAGTCGAGGTCGACGTAGTGAAAGTCCTCTTCCTTGTCTTTGTACGGCAAGGTCGAGGCAAGTAAGAGGTCTTCCTTGACTTGTCGATCGAGGTTGACATAGTGAAAGTCCTCTTCCTTGTGTTTGTACGGCAAGGTTGAGGCGAGAAAGAGGTCCTCCTTGACTCATCAGCCAAGGTCGATACCAACGAAATTTCCTATCACGACTAACACGCCAAGGCAAAGGCCAGTGCATGAAATTGAGTTAAGCAGACATTATGGTGTTTGGGCAAAGGAATTCGCGGGGCAATTTTGAGTAGGAAGGTTGCCTTAGAAACATATGCAAAAAGTGAAGAATAACATATACAAATCAGCACAAGTTCATCATACGAGTCCTTCTTGAAGTAAGAAGGCCCCACAAACGCAGAGATAGTATTGAAAGAAGAAGCATTACACAATTATGTTCATTCGTGCACAAAAACGTGAGAGTTATAAAGAGAAGGTAGAGACATTGAAAAACAAATTCATTAAAGATAGAATGTATGGATAATTAAAAAAGTTTTACAAAGAAGAGGGAAATCAAGAGTCCGCAGGGGCCTCCACCAGTTGCCCATCGACGATGTCATTTGTTAGATCAGTTTGGGAAAGATCCACCCCAGGATTCACGCAGGCAACTTGATGGTGTCCCCAAACCCTTCACCATAGGCTTCAGTTGCCTCATTGGTCAGATCATCGATAGTCTTCTAAAAGAGCTCCTCCTTGCGGGCCATCTCCTTCTTCAGCCGGCCCATCTCCTCTCGTAGCCTAGCCAGCTCCACCTTCCTTTGGCCCAGGTCTTCTTTGCTCCGCTCCAACTCCTCGGCAGCCTGGGCCATGGCCTCATCCTTGCCACCCAGTTCTTTTGTCAGGTCCTCCATGGAGAGGTGGAAGTCGTTGTTCTTTGCATATAACCGAAAGGCCTCTTGCAATTTTGCAAACAAGAGGTCCTTGGTCTCTTTGTCGGCCTTGTGGAGCTCAGCCACCTCCAAGGTGAGCCCCGTTAGGCGACACTCCGTCCCAGAAGCTGTAAGAACTCTTCGTTCAACCACTTCCTGGGCCCCTCGCACCTTGGTGAGAAGGAGGTTGGACCCAGCAAGAGCCTTCCCGAAGCTCTTGGCCACCTGTTCTGCGATAGAGCCCACCTCCATGCTCTCCAGATCTTCTCGAGCTTGGATGGACTTTAGTACCCACTGGAGGAATGGAGATAGGGCAGTGGGAGGACCCCAGGCTCCACCCTCAGGGGCGTTCTCCCCCTGGCCCTCTTCAGTATCAGGGGGAGAGGAGGCGCTTGGTGGCCACTCCCTGAAGGAAGGGGTCCCTCCATCCTCTGAACTTAAAGCCACTGGGATGGTAGCTTCCTCTTTACGCTTCCTATTGAAGACCAAGCCAGAGTAGGTGTCCTCGTCTTCAGAAGGGGTGGCCTCAGCGGCCACAACCACACCCTGGGATCTAGTGGCGTGGGGATGGTTTGGAGCAGGCAGGAGGGGAAGGACGACGGCAGAGGGGCCGACAGCAGCAGCCTCAGCTGGAGCAGTAGTGAAGGGGCTAGCACCACCCTTTTTTGCGGCTAGGGCGGCCAGGCGCCTCTTCCTATTGGCACCAATCGCCATGCCTACAATAAAACAGGAAGATTCAGTTAGCAACAGGTAAAATAAAAAAATAGAAATATGCGAAACAAACAATGATGAGCAGATCAAGAAGAAAGGTACCGATATAGCCCTTTAAGGCCATAAAACTGTGTACCGACCAGTCCTCGGACACCGAGAATAGCTAGTAAAGGTGAGCCACGTCAGCTGGGTCCCACAGCATGGGCCAAAACCACGTGGGATGGATCCTACAAGTAGTATGTGTTGAACCAAGTGGTGTTCAATGTTTTGAAGAATCCAAATCCTTTGAAGGATGTTGAAGCCTCTGCTTTGCTTGTTGCTGCTGTGCTGGTTTATAGTTTTGTTCTGGGGTAGTTTTATGTTGTAATCCACCCTTAGATTAAATCTCAAAGCAATTAGCATCTCAATCTTTAACAAAGCAAAGAGTTTTTCAAGCTAAGTTGAAACAACCAATTGTTTACACTTAGGTGTTTTGAGAAAGTTTGAAAATTGTTTTCAAATGGTGAAATCTGTTAAGTAACAAAACAACCGATTGATTCGAGGAAACAATCGATTGTTTGTTTTGGAACCATAACAGAATAACTGTTTTCTTTGACTGAGCTTTAAATGATTTGAAACAGAATACGCTCCAGCCATTAAATGCTTTGACCAATCTTTTTAAAGAAGTTAAGAGTTTGTTAAGATTTGATAACAAACTATATCTTGGTATAAATTTAGAAAAACTATTTTTGAAAAAAAGAGAGATCTTTTGTAAAAGTTTTTCTAAGAGAGTTTTTCAAAGTGCTGAGATTGCTTAAGAGTTTTGTGATTGATCAAGGTGCTGGGATAGGATTCTACTTGTATTGATTTCAGATATTCATCTGTAACAAGTGTAATCTTTGTAAACTGCTGAAACTTTTCGTCTGTGTGTTTTTGCTGAGATTGGCCGTGTGTTCTTGAGGTGTTCAAGATCAGTAATCTTAGTGTTGGCCAAGGAGAGTGTGTTTCTTGAGGTTTTCAAGGTCATTCTCTAGGTTGTTGTGTAAGTGATCAAGGTGTGATTGCTTAGTGGATTTCCTCAGGGTTTCTGAGAAGACTGGATGTAGCTCTGGGTTGGAGTGAACCAGTATAAACATCTATGTACAATCTCTCTATCCTTATCTCTTTAAATTCAGTTTGTTTGTTGTTTGCTAGTATAAACAACCGATTGTTTCGAAGAAACAACTGTACCGACCAGTCCTCGGACACCGAGAACAGGTAGTAAAGGGCAAACCACGTCAGCTGGGTCCCACAGCATGGGCCAAATCCACGTGGAGTGGACCCCGCAGGCAGCTTGGATTAGAGGGTGATCTTTCATCGGTGTGTTCCCTTAGAGAAGGGTGATCAGTCATTCCCCTCAGAGAAGGGTGATCAGTCATTCCCCTCAGAGTAGGGTGATCAGTCATCGGTGTGTCCCCTGAAAGAAGGGTGATTAGTCATCAGCATGTTCCCACAGAGAAGGGTGATTAGTCATCAGCGTGACGATCACCAGGAAGGGCTGATGTGTCCTCGTCACTCCGCAGGGTGATCAATCCTCGGCAACAGAGTGTGGCGAGGTGACATCGGTCTTGGGTGATTTGAACAGCGTAGACAGAACAGCTAAGATTGGTTCCCAGTGTGGGCTAATGGCTAGTTAAATACCCAGAGGTAGGGAGAGGCCTGAATCACGAAGAGCCTATGCGGGTAGCAGGGAGAGCACAGTTAGGTGTATAGTCCTGAGAGGACGAGTACTCACCAGAACTAGGGTTTTCCCAGTGAAGCTACATGCATGGCACGTGTACAGCAAGGGCACTCCCAGAACAGGTGGCCCTACAGACTAGGTGCACAAGGAGGCATCTAGGTGGTCACCCTGTTAGAGTTTGCACTCCAGAGAAGGAAACTTTATGTGCTAGATTACCCTAAGATTGGGTGATAGCGGCGCAAGGGTATTCCAGTAAACCCTAAATATGGCTAGCAGCGCAGTAAACCCTAATTAGGGCTAGCGGCGCAGTTAAACCCTAGACTATATAAGGGACAGTAAAATACTTCACAAAGGTACGCAGTTTCTAGACCTAAACACAGAGTGTAAGGACCTAGAAACTTTAATTGGAATAAAAGTGTTATATTTAAACAATTTCAAAAGATGTTATTATTTAAAATACAAAGAGTTGGTAATAGAAGTTTCGTAGTAGTCGGACCTCGGACGTCGCCCAAGGTCTGGGGTCAGCTAGTAGAGGTCGGTCGGCTGACCATTGTATTTACCAAGTAGTCAGGTGCGATGACTTTATCGTGAGGTAATCACGTGGGTGTGCTCGAGGAAGACATGTGGATCAAGAAGAGTAAAGGAAGAAAAGTGTAGCTTAGAAGTCTACGAGATCGCCGTTATTGAAGACGGAGGTGATCTCCGACTTCTCTGGCACATAATCGCCTGTCGCCTAGAGTACACATGATCGCCAATCGCCTATGGTGTACATGATCGCCAATCACCTATGGTGTACATGATCGCCGAAAGTGCACTTAGTATGTGGTCAAAGTGCTGGATTAACCATAGTGGGTTCCAAAAACCACGCGTATCAAGGTGTGGGTTAAGCCTTAGATACGCTGTGCATGCGAAGCTCTATGCTTGAGCATAAGAAATCGTCCTTAGTGTTGCATGCATGGGCGCACGAGGAGTAGTGCTGATCTATTCTTGGAAATGTGAAGCTACCGACGTCACCAAGCCATGTGGAGGTGATACCTTGGACGTAACATAGTGGGATGAAGAACCTTCAGCAAGGCGTGGCGATGTGTCATAAGTCATAGCCAGGGCGAGAGACATGCGGGCATCGCCAGGGCGAGAGACATGCGGGCATCGCCAGGGCGAGAGACATGCGAGCAACGCCAGGGCGAGAGACACGCGGGGATCGCCAGGGCCAGAGACACACGGTCATCGCCAGGATGAGGGACGCATCGGTCGTCTTCTAGGGAGAGACATCGGTCGTCTTCCAGAGAGAGACATCGGTCGTTCTCCAGAGAGAGACATCGGTCGTCCGCCAGGATTAGTCATCGGTGGAAGGTTATCGCGCGATGTCATGTTTCACACAGATAAGGTGGGACCCAGGCTCCCAGTATGAGACGTCCTGCACGCGCGACACGTAGACAAAAAGGGTGTTTCAGAATAGTTAGCATCAGAGAGTTGGTATGCGCAGAAACCCACGTGGTCATACTGTTCAAGGAAGTGTGCACGCAAGCTTTCCTGCAGAGTGGGCAGGGGGCAGCGGCATTTCTGGGCAAGTTGGCTTAGTTTTAAAAACTCACTCCTAAGAGGCAGTGAACGTTGTTGTGGTTTGAGAGTGATTGAGTGAGTTAGCCTTGGTTCCCTGTTTCTTTCCTCTCCTTCTCCCTGCGTTCAGATGTCCTAGCGAACCAGTTGGAGATCGGTGACTACCCTGGATTCCTGACGTTGTGCTCTGCAAGTTCTCCCGTCAGGACGCTAGAACAGAGTTAAGGCATCTTTAAGCTTCGGTGGGTTTTGGAGCTCTTAGTGATTTTGCGCAAGTTCAGGTAAGGGAAGCTAGCATTTTCGTTTATAAAAAACTTTAGGCGAGTAGGTTCTGAAGTGAGGGCGACGTGGTCGCCGGTTTCATATTCTTTTCACGATGCTCTGTTTTTATGTGTGGGGCGATGTGATCGCCGGTTTTAATGTTGTTTTCGAAATCCCCTGTTTTAGTGTCGCTTTGAACTTGTTTGAGATTGATATGTGAAATGCATGTGATATTGGAAAAATCTGAACCTTGGTACGATTGTTGCTGTGGTTGGAATCGTTCATTTAAGTGTTGTATGGTGCATTGGGTGTGTAACATCCCGCCAAAAACTATTCATATTTATATAATGAAAATAAAGGTAAACAAATAATGTTGAAGAGAACATAATTATATATATAAGTAATGAAGTTGCTCCTCACAGGGAGTTTAATACATAACCAGTCAAATGTTTTTCAAAACTTAACGAAATCAATCAAATACAACGAAAACGGCGGTCTCCATACATAAACCGGCGATCTCCTAACAGAAGACCCCAAAACAGGCGATCTGCTATCAGGACATAAATCCGGCGATCACCACCAAGAGATAGAAACAGGCGATCTCTTCCCCGGCGACCACTCACTAAGGAGCTCTACTTCCTGGAAGATCATCTGCTCCCGTGTAAAAATTACACGATCATCACAGTTTTAAGAGAAAAACAGCCATAGAGCAGAACACGCAGGGTAAGCTATATATTTTAAAGAGAGTTTAAATATGAACATAAAAATCAGGATAAAACAAATTCAAGATACCCACATAAAACTATAAAGTTTCTCATTCCCTTCACCTGATCGCCAAGAAATCACACACTTTACAATATTTGCACAGAGTCATTCTATTTCACAAACTGCATCAAGTGTCTATCAATTTCAAGGTCCCTCATTTCTCACGTCAGACTACCACTGACTCAGCACACAAGACACTTGACACTACTTCCGGAAGACTCGTGCATTGATTAGACTCAGAGATCTGCACCTGTCATACTAAACAGCTGTAATGTTTCCCCAGCTACGCGCATCAACACAATCTCGATCTCAAGTTCATCATTCTCACAGTATGACAGGGTTAATCCATGGAATAGGCCGAGCTCGTTCTTTTTCACACGACTCACCCATTCATATGAACCTCCTTCGACTCTCACCAACTGAGTAACTTCCTCTATGTGATTCCATTATCTCAGCAGAGTCAGGATATCTCATTAGGAATCACCGATCAATGCACATCCTACACGATCTTACACAGTATTTTCTTTCCTGAAAATACTATGCCTTGATCCCACATTCACCACATTCAACACATCACATAACACTTAAAGGAATGATTTCAATCACAGCAAAACTCACTCCAAGGTTCTTATTTTCGAATATCTCATTTAAATCTCAAACAGTTTCAAAGCAACACCAAAAACAGGGAGTTCGCAAACAACGCCAAAACCGGCGATCTGGTTCAAAAACAAGGTATTTCGAAGTTTGTATTTAAAACCGGCGACCACGTCGCCCAAACACATAGAACAGAGCATTCACGAAGATGAAAACGAAACCGGCGACCACGTCGCCCTCACTTCAGAAACAGCTAATCTATGGCTTGTATTGAAAATGAAGGCTAGCTTCCCTTACCTGGACTTCCGCAAAACACCAGGAGCTCCGAAACCCAACGAAGCTTAAAGAATGCCTTGGCTCTGCTTTTGCGTCTGGTTTGAAGGACTTGCAGAGAACCTCCCAGGTGCTCTAATGGTGGCCGTCGCTCGTCGTACTCTTGTGTGAAGGTGCCAGAATCGCAGTGCGAAGGAGAGAATGGAGGAGAAGGGAGGTAAACTCACTCTTTCGCTCTTGAACAACTGCAACGTTCCCCTCTCTCAGAAGTGGGTTTTTGCATCTTAAACCAGCTTGTCCACAAAAGCAGCTGCCACCACCCACTCTGCAGAGAAGTCTGAGTGTACGTTTCTCTGAACAGTACGACCATGTTTGTCTCTTGCGCATGCCAACCACTTCCTGAACAGTACGACCGCGAGTGTCTCCTGCGCATGCCAACATTCTGATGTCACTATTCTGAATCATCCTTTTTGTCTACGTGGCGTACGTGCAGGACGTTCCATGCTGGGAGTCTGGGTCCCACCTTCTCTGTGTTCAACTCGACATCGCGCGATAACCTTTCGCCGATGACCTCTCGCGCGAAGACTATCCACCGATGACCTCTCGCGCGAAGACTATCCACCGATGACCTGTCGCGCGAAGACAATCCACCGATGACCTCTCGCGCGAAGGCTATCCACCGATGACCTCTCGCGCGAAGACAATCCACCGATGACCTCTCGCGCGAAGACTATCCACCGATGACCTCTCGCGCGAAGGCTATCCACCGATGACCTCTCGCGCGAAGACAATCCACCGATGACCTCTCGCGCGAAGGCAATCCACCGATGCCTCATCCTGGCGGATGACCGATGTCTCCCCCTGGAAGATGCCCGCATGCCTCGCGCCCTGATGATGCCCACATGCATCGCGCCCTGGCGACGTCTACATGCCTCGCGCCCTGGCGATGACGTGTAGTCTAGGCGACCGGCAATTATGTACTAACAAGGAAATCTTATAATCTTCTAAACTACACTTTCCTTCCTTTTTTATTTTAAATAAAAACATACTTAGAATTCATTTAAAATATATCCTTTTATTCCAATTTAATTTTTCAGGTCCTTACATTCTCCCCATCAAGAAAAAATGTTCGTCCCCGAAAATTGAATTACAAGGAAAAGAGGTATGGATAAGCTTCTCTCATGGGTTCTTCTAACTCCCAAGTTGAATCCCCCGATCTCTCATCCCACACCACTTTCACCATGTCGATGGTCTTGCCTCTGAGCTGTTTACTTTGCCGATCGTCAATCCTGACTGGTTTTGCTTCAAAGGATAAGTCATCCCTGATCTGCACATCGTCTACTTCCAGCACATGACTAGGGTCTGCCATGTACTTCCTCAGCTGTGATACGTGAAAGACATTGTGCAGATTCGCTAGATGGGGAGGTAGGGCGATCTCATAAGAACGTTGCAGTGACTCAAGAGTGAAAGAGTAAGT
This sequence comes from Phaseolus lunatus, assembly GCA_013389735.1. Classification (NCBI taxonomy): domain Eukaryota; kingdom Viridiplantae; phylum Streptophyta; class Magnoliopsida; order Fabales; family Fabaceae; genus Phaseolus; species Phaseolus lunatus. The sequence goes on along the minus strand of CM023863.1, from coordinate 18,735,401 downwards.
GCATCTTCATCCCTCTCTTTTCTCTCCTTCGCGCTGCGATTCAGGCACCCTCAAGCACCAGTACGACGAGCGAAGACTACCATTAGAGCACCTGGGAGGTTCGCTGCAAGTTCTACAAACCAGACGCTAAAACAGAGCCAAGGCATCCTTTAAGCTCGGTGGGTTTTGGAGCTCTTGGTGTTTTGCGCAAGTCCAGGTAAGGGAAGCTAGCTTTATTTTCAATAAAAGCCGTAGATTTGCTGTTTCTGAAGTGAGGGCGACGTGGTCGCCGGTTTCTTATTCTTTTTCGTGATTCTCTGTTCTATGCGTTTGGGCGACGTGGTCGCCGGTTTTAAATACAGATTTCGAACTCCCCTGTTTTTGTGTTGTTTGAAACTGTTTGAGATTTAAATGTGATATTCGAAAATATGAACCATGGAATGATTGTTGTTGTGATTGGAATCATTCATTTAAGTATTATATGATGTGTGGAATGTCATGAATGTGGGATCAAGACATAGTATTTTCAGGAAAGGAAATACCGTGTTGAGATTTGGTTATGAAGTGTATTGATCTGTGAGTATCCTGTGAATGAGGCGATCCTGACTCTACTGAGATAATGGAATCACATAGAGGAAGTTATTCAGTTGGTGAGAGTCGAAGGAGGTTCATATAAATGGGTGAGTCGTGTGAAAAAGAACGAGCTCGGCCTGTTATATGAATTAACCCTGTCATGCTAGGATAGTGATGATATTGAGATTCATTTATACGCTTGTGAATGTGTGTGATTTCATGGCGACCCTGTGAATGTGTGTGATTTCACAGTGGGTTAGTATGACAGGTGCATGTCTCTGGATGCTAAGTTCAACGCACGAGTCTTCCGGAAGTAGTGTCAAGTGTCTTGTGTGATGAGTCAGTGGAAGTCTGACGTGAGAAATGTGAAACATTGAATTGATAGACACTTGATGAATTATGTGATTTGAACGACTCTTGATGGAAATATGTGATTACTTGATGGCTGTGTGATATGAATGAGAAAGTGATGGACTTTTGTGAATGTTTAAAAAGGCTGATCTATGTTGGTTGTCCAGTTCATAATTTAAAGTTTAAAAATATCTAGCTTACCCTTTGTATTGTTATGTGGCTGTTTTCTCTTAAAACTGTGATGATCGTGTATTTTACACGGGAGCAGATGATCTTCCAGGGAGTAGATCTCCTCAGTGAGTGGTCGCCGGGAGGAGATCGCCTGTTTCTGTCTCTATGTGGTGATCGCCTGTTTTCTGTTCTGATAGCAGATCGGCTGTTCTGGGTCTTCTGATAGGAGATCGCCTGTTTTGTCCTTTTCATGCTGTATTTAGTTTTTATTTCGAAACAATTGATGGAATGTATTAAAACCCTATAAGAGGGACGTCTCTTTTTGGATACGATGTACGGGATGATGTATTTTCAATATCTAATACATATGTTGATTTTAGAAATTTAATATCTACGCTTTATTCTATTATATAAATATGAATAGCATTTTGGCGGGATGTTACAGAGCTCGGTTCCAGGTGTTCAGTGACCATAAGAGCCTGAAATACCTGTTCGATCAGAAGGAACTAAACATGAGACAAAGAAGGTGGATGGAGTTTTTAAAGGACTACGATTTTCAACTCATGTATCATCCAGGGAAGGCCAATGTAGTGGCAGATGCTTTGAGTAGAAAATCAATACAAATAGCCACCGTGATGATGGAAGAGCAGAAACTGATCGAGCAGTTCAGAGACTTAAACCTTGGGGTAGAATTTCATGTAGATCACATTAGTTGTAGTAAGCTGGCTATAACTAATGACTTCCTTGGAATGATAAAGGATAAGCAGTTGGAGGACCCTAGTCTGAAGCGTACTGTGGAGTCACTAGGGACCGACCAGGCTAGAGACTTTGTGATGGGCGATGATGGGATCTTGAGATTTAATGGCAGAATTTGCATACCTGCAAATGAAGAGTTAAAGAAGATGATCCTAGAGGAAGGTCACAAGAGTCGCCTTAGCCTACATCCAGGCATGAACAAGATGTACCATGACTTGAAGGAGTCATTTTGGTGGTCGGGCATGAAGAGAGACATCGCCCAGTATGTTACTACCTGCTTGACGTGTCAGAAGGCAAAGGTAGAGCATCAAAGACCTGGCGGGTTGTTACAGCAACTGGATATCCCTGAGTGGAAGTGGGACAGCATCGCCATGGATTTTGTTACCCCTTTACCCAGATCGGTAAAGGGTCACGATGCAATCTGGGTCATCATTGATAGGCTGACGAAGAGTGCCCACTTTCTTCCAGTGAATTTGAAAATGCCCATGGCCAAGTTGGCACAGTTGTACATCAAAGAAATAGTGAGGTTGCATGGAGTGCCTTCCAGCATTGTTTCAGATAGAGATCCCAGGTTCACTTCACGGTTTTGGCAGACCTTACAAGATTGCTTGGGGACTAAGTTGAGAATGAGCTCGGCATATCATCCTCAAACAGATGGACAGTCAGAGAGAACGATCCAGTCCTTGGAAGATCTGCTGAGGACGTGTGTCTTGGATCAATTGGGAAGTTGGGATGAGGTGTTGCCGCTGGTGGAGTTTACCTATAATAACAGTTATCACGCTAGCATAGGGATAGTGCCATACGAAGCCTTGTATGGAAGGAAATGCAGAACTCCATTGTGCTGGTACCAGGAGGGCGAAACACTATTGGTTGGACCAGAGTTGATTCAGCAGACGACCGAGAAGGTGAAACAGATACAAAGCAGAATGAGAGCTTCTCAAAGTAGGCAGAAGTCCTATGCAGATCAGAGGAGAAAGCCTTTGGAGTTTGCTGCTGGAGACCATGTGTTCATGAGAGTGACACCAACCAAGGGTGTAGGACGGGCGATCAGATCAAAGAAGTTGTCCCCTAAGTTCGTGGGACCATATCAGATCTTAAGGAGGATTGGTCCAGTGGCTTATGAGATCGCCCTACCTCCCCATTTAGCGAATCTGCACAATGTCTTTCACGTATCACAGCTGAGGAAGTACATGGCAGACCCTAGTCATGTGCTGGAAGTGGACGATGTGCAGATCAGGGATGACTTGTCCTTTCAAGCGAAACCAGTCAGGATTGACGATCGGCAAAGTAAACAACTCCGAGGCAAGACCATCAACATGGTGAAAGTGGTGTGGGATGAGAGATCGGGTGATTCAACTTGGGAGTTAGAAGAACCCATGAGAGAAGCCTATCCATACCTCTTTTCCTTGTAATTCAATTTTCGAGGACGAAAATTTTTCTTGTTGGGGAGAATGTAAGGACCTGTAAAATTAAATTGGAATAAAAAGGGATATATTTTAAATGAATTCTAAGTATGTTTTTATTTAAAATAAAAAGGAAGGAAAGTGTAGTTTAGAAGACTATGAGATCGCCTAGTTAGTACATGATCGCCTGTCGCCTAGGTTGCACGTGATCGCCAGTCGCCTATGGTGCACATGATCACCGAAAGTGCACTCAGTATGTGGTCAGGATACTGGATCAACCAGAGTGGGTTCCACAAAACCACACGTATCAAGGTGTGGGTTAAGCCTTAGATACGCTGTGCATGCAAAGCTCTATGCTTGACCATAAGAAATCGTCCTTGGTGTTGCATGCATGGGCGCACGAGGAGTAGTGCTGACCTACTCTTGGAAATGTGAAGCTACCGACGTCACCAAGTCATGTGGAGATGATACCTTGGACGTAACATAGTGGGATGAAGAACCTACAGCAAGGCGTGGCGACGTGTCGTCGGGCATCGCCAGGGCGCGAGGCATGCGGGCATCGCCAGGGCGCAAGGCATGCGGGCATCGCCAGGGCGCGAGGCATGCGGTCATCGCCAGGGCGAGACATCGGTCGTCTCCTAGGGAGAGACATCGGTCGTCCTCCAGGATGAGGCATCGGTGGAAGGTTATCGCGCGATGTCGAGTTCACACAGATAGGGTGGGACCCAGGCTCTCAGCATCAGACGTACTGCACGCGCGACACGTAGACAAAAAGGGTGGTTCAGAATAGTGACCTCAGAGGGTTGGCCTGCGCAGAGGCACGCGTAGTCGTACTGTTCAGGGAAGCGTACACGCAAACTTCCCTGCAGAGTGGGTGGTGGCAGCGGCTTTTGTGGACAAGTTGGTTTAAGATTCAAAAACCCACTTCTGAGAGGCAAAGGAAGTTGCAGTGGTTCAAGAGTGAGTTTACCTTCATTCTTCTCCTTTTCTCTCCTTCGCGCTGCGATTCAGGCATCCTCAAGAACCAGTGCGGCGAGCGACGACTGCCCTTGGAGCACCTGGGAGGTTCTCTGCAAGTTCTACAAACCAGACGCAAAAACAGAGCTAAGGCATCCTCTAAGCTCGGTGGGTTTTGGAGCTCTTGGTGTTTTGCGCAAGTCCAGGTAAGGGAAGCTAGCCTTATTTCCAACGAAAAACCTTATATTAGATGATTGAGATGATGGGGCGACTTGGTCGCCGGTTTTCAACTGTTATTGTATAATCCCCTGTTTTGGACGAGATCGCCGGTTTTGGCGTTGTTTTTCGAACTCCCCTGTTTTTGGTGTTGTTTGAAAACTGTTTGAGATTTAAATGTGATATTCGAAAATCTGAACCTTGGAATGAGTTTTGCTGTGATTGGAATCGGTCATTTAAGTGTTATATGATGTGTTGAATATTGTGAATGTGGGATCAAGGCATAGTATTTTCAGGAAAGAAAATACCGTGTAAGATCGTGTAGGATGTGCATTGACCGGTGATTCGTTTATTATGAGATATCCTGACTCTCCTGATATAATGGAATCATATAGATGAAGTTATTCAGGCGTTGAGAGTCGAAGGAGGTTCATACCTATGGGTGAGTTGTTTGAAAGAGAACGAGCTTGACCCGTTGTATGGATTAACCCTGTCATGCTAGGATAGTGATGATATTGAGATTCATTTATACGCTTGTGAATGTGTGTGATTTCACGGCGACCCTGTGAATGTATGTGATTTCACAGTGGGGCAGTATGACAGGTGCAGATCTCTGAGTCTAGTCAATGCATGAGTCTTCTGGAAGTGGTGTCAAGTGTCTTGTGTGATGAGTCAGTGGAAGTCTGACGTGAGAAATGAGGAAAATTGAAATTGATAGACACTTGATGCATTATTTGAATAGAACGACTCTTGAGGAAATTGTGAAATGTGTGATTACTTGATGGTCATGTGAAGAGAATGAGAAAGTTGATGGTTTTACGTGGGTATCTTAAATTTATTTTATCTTGATTTTTAAGTTCATATCTAAACTCTCTTTCAAATATCTAGCTTACCCTGTGTTTGGTTTTGTGGCTGTTTTTCTTAAAACTGTGATGATCGTGTATAATTTACACGGGAGCAGATGATGTTGCAGGAAGTAGAGCTCCCCAGTGAGTGGTCGCCGGAAGGAGATCGCCTGTTTCTACTTCTGTTGGGCGATCACCTTTTTTTTTGTTTTCTGATAGGAGATCGCCGTTTTCTGATAGGAGATCGCCTTTTTGCTGTTAGGAGATCACCTGTTTTTCTATTTTACTGTATTTTGTTTACGTTTTTGGAAAATTTGACCGATTATGTATTAAACTCCCTGTGAGGAGAAACTTCATTACATATATATAATTTTGTTCACTTCAATATAGTTGTTTACCTTTATTTTTATTATATAAATATGAAAAGCATTTGGCGGGATGTTACATCAGCCACAATGTTTGTACTGCCCTTCTTGTATTTGATAACATATGGAAATTGCTCAAGAAATTCCATCCACTTTGCATGTCTTTTGTTCAACTTGTGTTGATCCCTTAGATATTTCAAAGACTCATGATCACTATGTATGACAAATTCTTTTGAAAATAGATAGTGTTCCCAAGTCTGTAGGGCCCTCACAAGTGCATAGAGCTCTTTGGGGTGGAGTAGTTGAGGGTGGCACCGTGAAGTTTTTCACTAAAATATGCAATTGGGTGCCCACCTTGCAACAACACAGCACCTATTCCTACTCCTGATGCATCACACTCTAGCTCAAAAGTTTTTGAAAAGTTTGGCAAAGCTAGAAGGGGTGCATTAGTGAGTTGAGCTTTCAACCTTTGAAAGGCTTGCTCATGCTTCTCTGTCCAACAAAATGGAGTGTCTTTCTTTACTAACTCATTGAGTGGTGAAGCTAGACTTGAGAAGTTAGGAACAAATCTTCTATAAAAACTTGCTAGACCATGAAAGGTCCTAACATCTCCTACCTTTTGCGGGGTTGGGCACTCTTGGATGGCTTTGATTTTCTCAGGGTCAACATGTACCCCATTTTTGTTTACTATAAAACCTAAAAACACTACACTATCTACACAAAAAGTGCATTTATCTATATTGGCAAACAAACTATTTTTCCTAAGCACTAAAAGAACCTCCCTTAGGTGACTTAGGTGGGACTCTAGGCTATGACTATATACTAAGATATCATCAAAATAGACTACTACATACTTACCTATGCAATCCCCAAAGACATGATTCATAAGCCTCATGAAAGTGCTAGGTGCATTAGTGAGTCCAAAAGGCATCACTAACCACTCATATAGTCCAAATTTGGTCTTAAAAGCAGTTTTCCACTCATCACCTTCTTTAATTCTAATTTGGTGATATCCACTTTTAAGGTCAATCTTGGAAAATATTGTAGGCCCAAGTAATTCATCAAGCATATCATCAAGTCTAGGAATTGGATGCGTGTATTTGATGGTGATATTGTTGATGGCCCTACAATCACAACACATTCTCCACTTGCCATCTTTCTTTGGCACCAACAAAATAGGTACAGCACAAGGACTTAGGCTTTTTTGAACCCAGCCCTTCTCCAAAAATTCCCGAACCTGTGACTCTATCTCCTTAGTCTCTTCTGGATTAGTTCTGTAAGCTGGTCTATTTGGTAGACTAGCTCCCGGAACTAAATCTATTTGGTGTTCTATACCCCTAACAGGTGGAAGTCCAATAGGTCCTTCCTCAGGGAATACATCACCAAATTCTTTAAAAAGTTTTTGGACTTGAAGAGGTAGTTCACAAACTTCAAAAAGTGTGGCAGTGCATGCAAGTGTTCCTTTACACAGAAGGAGGCCTGAAGGTTGTTCAGATAGAAGTATATTTTCAATATTATTTTTAAATTTTTCTTCTTTTTGAATGACCTTGTGGGAAGGAACACTCTTCTCCCATGCCTCAACATCGTTCCTAAGGATTTTCTCTTGTTTTCCTAATTTTTTTTTCTTTTTCTCATTTTCTTTTTTTATTTTCATTTGTACTTGGTCCTTTACCACTTGTGAAGGTGTTAAAGGATAGAGTACAAACTTTTTTTCCCTATGGGTAAAAGTTATCTCGTTGGTAAGACCATTATGGATGGTTTTCTTATCAAATTGCCATGGTCTTCCCAATAAGATGTGGCAGGCTTCCATGGGTACTACATCACATAAAATCTCATCTTTATAGTTCCCCACAGAAGGACTGATTTTTACTTGCTTATCTACAGTTAATTCCCCATCTTCATTTCTCCACTGAAGTTTGTAAGGTTTTGGATGAGGTATTAATTGTAGATTAAGCTTTTCAACCATCCTAGTGCTACAACAATTGCTGCAAGAGCCACTATCCACAATGAGAGAACAAATATTTTCTGAAACTTTACATCTTGTATGAAAGATGTTCTCTCTCTGTGTTTCATGGTTCACACTAGGTTGATTGTTGAGGGTTCTTCTGATCATCATTAATTCTCCCTCACAAGGATATGCCCGCTCACTACTTTCCTTTTCTTCTTCCCCACTGGACTCTTCATCTTGGCTGCTATACTCATCCCTCCCTCTTAAGATCATGGTTCTCCTATTTGGGCACTGGGATGCTATATGGCTTCTACCAAGACACTTGAAGCACTGGATGTCTCTACTGCGGGGTTGTGAGGTAGACACATCTTTTCCTACACTCTTGGGAGTTTCTTTGGATTTATCCTTTGAAAAAATATCCTCCCTTTCTCTTCTATACTCTCTCTTGGGATAAGAGTTAGAGTAAGAACTCTCCTTGCGACTTGATCCCTTTCTCAAATTTTGTTGTTCAACTTTTATACAAAGTTGGATCAAGTCATTCAAGTCCCTATAGGGAAAAAGTTCTACTTTATCCCTTATCTCAAGATTGAGACCACTCAAGAACCTAGCTATGGTGGTGTTGGCTTCTTCCCTAATAGAGGCTCTCATCATGTAGAGCTCCATCTTTTGCCTATACTCCTCTACACTCATGTTTTTCTATTGGAGTCTTTGGAGCTTGTCCATTAAATTCCTAGCGTAGTATGAAGGAATATGGCGGCGTCTCAGGGCTCCCCTAAGGTCATTCCAATATTCTATGGGAGGGTCCTTGTGGAGGCGCCTATCTCTCTCTAGTGCTGTCCACCAATACATAGCGTTTCCTTGAAAGCTTAAAGTGGCTAAGGGTACTTTCCTTTCCTCACTAATATGATGGCAAGTAAAAAGTTGTTCTACTTTCATTTCCCAATCTAGGTATGTTTCAACATTTTCCTTTCCATAAAAAGGAGGTAAGTCTACCCTAGTCTCTTTTGGGTGGCTTTCTCTCCTAGTTCTTCTAGGTGGAGGTTGATAATAATCATTTACTCTTAGACTCCTCTCAACATGTGAGTCACTTGACCTAGAACTAGATGCATGTGATGCATGTGATTTTTTTAATTTTCGAATGTATTCATCTTTTTCTCTAACAATCCTCAACTCCTCTTCCAAAAGTGCAAGATGGGCATCTCTTTCTTTTTTATCTTCCAAAAGTTGAGCCTCTTGTTGCAATTGTCTTAGTGATAGTGATTGAAAATCTCTAACCAATTGTTTCAAAAGAGATTTTGTGGATTTTCTATCACTTTCACTATGACTTGAAGAATGAGTAGACATGTTTAGGGTTTGTGATAAAAGTAATTTTCAAAAAGAAAGATAAGTGGAGTCAAGTAGGTAATTTCCCAGGAAAGGGAGGTGGATCACTAGGATCTCTTAAGTACCAAGCCTTTCCTTAGCCAGATACTATCCCACAACACTTTCACAAACCTTTCTCTAAGAAATTTACTTAGAACACAATCAAAGATAAAAACAAAATTTTTATGCAAGAAAAACTATATAAAGCAATAAAACACAAATGAAAATTGCTATCTAGAAAGCTTTTAAAACTAGTCCAATCCTAAGGTGAATCCTAAGGTGAGGCTTCTTGGCACTTTGGAACCTTGAAGACACACTCACCGTCTAATACATTTTAATCCACTAATTAATCAATGTCCTTGCAAATTACAACTCAAAGAAATACAAAGAAATTAGGTCAACAAATTTTGATGCACAAAAGTTTAAAGTCCTATTCTATGCACTCCTTCACTTGTAGCTCCTTTGTGTATCTTTGTGTATTTTTCAATGAGGTTGCTGCTGTCCCTTGCTTCGTCTCCTTAGGTTATTCAACCTTAAATCTTTAATCCAGCTCCTCTTTAGTGATATGGCTTTCACCAAAACAAAATTTTAGCTCCACACTCACCCAAGCACTGTTTAGGTCAAATCCACCAAAGAGAGGTCAAACAAGTTTTAAAGCAATAAAACTCAAATTTAAAATCAAGGACTACTGCAAATGAAGTTGATATTTGACAAGACTTGAAAGAGTATTCAATAAAATTTGACAAGCAAAAAATTAAGGCACACAAGAAAAGGTAGCACACAAAGTGGAATCCTAGTGAATGGAACTAGAATAGATGAATAAAACCAAAACAGCACTACAGAATTTTTTTTGTGTAAATTTTTCACAACTTTCCAATTTTATGCTGGACAGAATACTTCAAATTTGAGCTTGAAATTTTAACCACAAAAACTTCAATGTTTTAGCTCAAAATAGGCGTTGGAATTTCACCAAAACAGTGAGCCAAATAATTGTAATAATTTTTCCGAAATCACTGCCGCGTCAGCGTTTTTTCAGAGTCAGGATTTTTGCACTCTGTTCGTATTTCATTTATCATTTTTTTTGTATTTTGAATTTTGATGTGCTTGTTTTTTTAAAATTTTCTTAACACATCAAACTAATCAAATCCAAAATTTCAGAATTTTTGACCTACAAATGTAATTTCTGGAAATGATTCCAGCCAGTACAGTAACAGTGAAAACAGAGAAATCCTAACTTTGAATTAGAAAACGGTAAAGAAACTTCAAAAACACAATGGAAATGATTGGAAACGAACTTGTATGGAACTAACACACAAGTATGAACTCAAATATGAAAATATAAAAGGCACCAAAGCTTCAAAAATAGAAATATAAACTGCACTCAAAACAAAATCAAGCAACCAAATCAACAATAAAAGGCACCACTTGGAATTTATGACATTGTAGGATGAACATGACTTTGACAAAACTTGTATGGATTGAAAAATCAAAATGACTCAACGACAAACACTTTGCGCCGATTAAAAACATCAATAAGACTCAAATAAAATAAAACCAAACAGCCAACACAAAAGAAACCTAAAACAGTTTGAAAATGGAAGTTCAAGATCAAGTTGAACCAAAATACCAAATAGAAATTTAAAAACAGCAACACCAACTTAAAATGAAATTAAAAACAGCAAGACATTTAAGGAATAAAGAAGAAGACTCAAAAAATAAAATGAAGAGAACACTTATCTCTTGAAGAACCAAAGCTCTAGATACCAAATGATGGGTTGCTCTTCATGATCAATGTTCTTCTTTGAGGAAATGAGGTGAAAAGGTGGCGGAAGCAATGGAGGTGATGGATCAAGGATGGCTCATATAGAGATATGGGTTCCTTGTAGGTGCATGAAAGGTATGGAGAGTGATAGGTTAGGCCAAATCACTTGGAGGAAGATGAAGATGAAGATCAAAGTGTCTAACCTAGAGAGACTAGACAAAGAGTAGAAGCTAGCATAATTTTGGCAGCATTACTCATATAAATTGATCTTCCAAAACACATGAGCCAAAGGACCCTATTTATAGGAGATGGTGTCTTGGAGAGTAAGGAGAAAGGGTAGGATGGGGAATACATAAAAGAGGGGGTTGCTAGGGTGTTGACTAAAGGTCAATGCAGCCCCTTAGCATGCTTCTAGAAGGTAGGGCTACATTACTACCCTAAAAGGCCTAGGTACAAGCTAAATTGTTAAATACACCCCCCTATTGTGCTAATTGAACCCTACTCTACTAAATTGTTAAACACACCTCCGATTGTGCTAAATGAACCCTACTCTACTGAAATTACAAATAAACTAAAATTAATTTATGCTCAGCTCCCATGGCTTGGGCTTTACTCCTTGTGGTCCTTTGAGGGGTCTTTGAATATGTAGATAAAAGTTTCTCTGCCATCAGTACCAGAGTCCCACTCTTCTTGAATCCTCTTTGCCATGGACCTAGTTGTTGGGCCTGAGCTTAGGCCTCTTCCATCACACATGAGGGTGGTCTTATGGGAAATTTTGGGGTAGTTAAAAAACCTTAGACACTTTGCATGAGCATTTCTTTTGGCCCCACATGTGCAAATTTGTACATAGCTTCTGTGACAAATGCATAGCATGTAGGAAGGCTAAGTATAAGGTGCAACCCCATGACTTATATACCCCTCTTCCCATCCCTAATATGCCTTGGGTAGATATTTCCATGGATTTCATTTTAGGTCTTCCCAAGACATCTAAGGGTATGAACTCTATCTGATAGAGATCAAGCTCTAGTGAACATGGAGGCCAATCAACAAGATCAAGAAGAGGTAGAGGTGCAAATAGAGGACGCCCATGGAGGTCAAAGCCCACCTCAAAGGCTTACAAGAAGCATGTTCAAAGCTTTAGGAGCTAGGGAACAATTATTTTCTCTTTTTGTAATTTCTTTGGTTGAAGGTGCTTAGAGGGAAACATTAGAAACCTCTATTGTTATAGAATCTTTTAGTCTTTAGTTAGGAGTCTTAGGGGGGGTGTATTAGTAGATAGGTGTAGAAGTAAATAAGGAGGTGCCAAAGTAAGAGAAGGATCACACCTTCCTCATGCTTTGTTTTTGGCGCCAATTTAGGAGGCAGATTTTTGAATTTGTGTAGCTTGCATTTCAGCACCTTAGGCTATAAATAGAGGTGCTCTCTTTGTATTTTTCAGATTGGAATTTTATAGAAAAGAAACTCTACTCAAATTTTGAGAGAACATTGGAGAGCTTTAAGCCTTTTTCTTTAGTCTTATCTTGAAGGATCCATGGTGTCCTCAAGTGGCGGCAGCACATTCATCTAGGAGCATCCATCACTTCTAGTGGCGTGTTCATACCAATCTACATCCATTTTCATAAGTTTTCTATTCTCCTTCCTTTCTTCTCTTTAGTTGTTCATGTTTTGAGTTGGTTTTCTTGAGTTTTTGGTTCTGTTTTCAGTTTTCTAGCAACTATTCTTTCTTTTATTTGTTTTGATTGGTTCATTTCTGTTTTCCTTCAATTCTTTTCGGTTCAATTGATAGTAAATGGATCTTCCATGTGAGTTTGGTTTGTGGTGCAAGATTTGGTGAGTTCTTGAAATATAGAACATTGATCCTCTTCTATAAAAGTGCCTAATCTTTGCCAACTCAAGTTGATTCCATAGAATATCAAAGAATCATGTTATTGTGGCTAGTGGAATCACATCACTATTTTTGTGATGGTGGATAGGTTTTTAAAATGGATCATTTTATTCCATGCCACAAAGTAGATGATGCTACTCATATTGCAAATCTCTTGTTTAAGGAAGTTGTTAGATTACATGGGCTTTCTAGAAGTATTGTGTTTGATAGGTACTTAAACTTTTTAAGTCACTTCTGGAGGACATTGTGGGGAAAACTTGGAACTAAACTCTTGTTTTCTACTACTTGTCATCCCGAAACTAATGGTCAAACAGAAGTGGTTAATAGAAATTTGGGTCAAATGTTGAGTCGCTTCAAGTCTTTGTAATCGCTTGTCTAATTGTCGTATCTCCACTTCCTTCTGGGCCAATGTCTGTTTTGCCTCCGCAAGCTCTCCCAAAAGAAAAACCTTTTGGGGAGATTGTGGCTTGGAAGATTTCCCTTAAGATAAGTGAGCCATGAAATACACAAAGGAAATAAACAATTAGTGGAAAAAGATTAATGCTTCTTTCCTCACTTGAAGCACTCGGTTGTGTAGAAAATAGGAATTGTCTCCTGAGCCCTTGGTCATCTTGGCTACTTGGTTTATATCAGAATGCTATGTATTGGTGGACAACCCTAGAAAGATATAGGTGCCTCCATAAGGACCCTCCCTTAGAGTATTGAAATGATCTTAGGGGAGCCTTGAGACGCCGCCATATTCCCTCCTACTACAATAGGGAGTTAATAGACAAGCTCCAAAAACTCCAACAAAAGAGCATGAGTGTAGAGGAATATAGGCAGAAAATGGAGTTGTGTATGATGAGAGCCTCTATTAGGGAGGAAGAAACCACCACCATAGCTAGGTTTCTAAGTGGTCTCAATCTTGAGATAAAGGATAAAGTGAAACTCTTGCCCTATAGGGACTTGAATGACTTGATCCAACTTTGTATAAAAGTTTAGCAACAAAATTTGAAAAAATGATCAAGTCGCAAGGAGATTTCTTACTCTAGCTCTTATCCCAGGAAAGAGTATAGAAGAGAAAGAGAGGATAGTCTTTCAAAAGATAAACCTAAAGAAACTCCCAAAAGTGTAGGAAAAGATGTGTCTACCTCACAACCCCGCAGTAGAGATATTTAGTGTTTTAAGTGTCTTGGTAGACGCCATATAGCATCCCAATGTCCAAATAAGAGAACCATGATCTTAAGAGGGAGGGATGAGTATAGCAGCCAAGATGATGAGTCTAGTGGGGGAGAAGAGAAAGAAGATATTGAGGGGGCATATCCTTATGAGGAAGAATTAGTGATGATTAGAAGAACTCTCAACAATCACCCTAGTGTGTGAACCATCAAACACAAAGAGAGAACATCCTTCATACAAGATGCAAAGTTTTAGAAAACATTTGTTCTCTCATTGTGGATAGTGGTTCTTGTGCAATTGTTGTAGCACTAGGATGGTTGAAAAGCTTAATCTACAATTAGTACCTCATCCAAAACCCTACAAACTTCAATGGATCAATGAAGATGGGGAGCTAACGGTAGACAAGCGAGTAAAAGTCAGTCTTTTTGTGGAGAACTATAAAGATGAGAGTTTATGTGATGTAGTACCCATGGAAGCTTATCATATCTTATTGGGAAGACCATGGCAATTTGATAAGAAAGCTATTCATAATGGTCTTACCAACGATATTACTTTTACTCACCAAGAAAAAAAGTTTGTACTTTATCCTTTAATACCCTCACAAGTGGTAAAGGACCAAGTACAAATGAAACAAAAAAGAGAAAATGAAGAAAAAAAATAAAAAAATAGAAAAACAAGAAAAAGACCTTAGAGAGAAAGCTAAGGTGTGGGAGAGGAGTGTTCCTTCCCACAAGGTCATTCAGAAAGAAAAAAAAATTTGAAAAGATACTTCTATCTGAACAACCTTCAGGCCTCCTGCTTTGTAAAGGAACACTTGCATGCACTGCCTTACTTTCTGAAAATTGTGAACTACCTCCTCATGTCAAAAGACTTTTAAAAGAATTTGGTGATTGTTCTTGCCGGTTGACTCTGAGGTAGACGGTGGCTCCTCTTATCTCACGGTGGTTCTCAATGTGGCTCCGTTGAAACAAAGGGGGCCCTACCTGTAATTGCACTCCGACGCTCAAGTCAGTACAGGGCAAGAAACATCAAATAACTAAGGTATCTCAAGCCAAGAGTGTGTAGAAAACTCTAAGCTTGCAAAGAACTATGTTTGTCTGTGAACTTGTCTTTACCTTGGGTGTTACCCCATTATATAGCTATTTTAGGTTACCTGCCGCATACATGCTCTTGTCCAAGCATTGCCTCTAGCAAATGTAGGGTTACCCTTTTGGGACTCTAACGCACAATCTTAGTGCAATCCCTTGGCAACCTTCCTTTCATAAAGTGCAACTCCCGTGGCGACATTCCTTTCCTGGAGTGCATAACTTAAGGTGTGGCCGCTAGGGTTTCAGCACCTACCCCAACGCCGCCAACCTAAACGTGTCTAATAACTTAATATCTCACGTGCCTTAAAACCTTCACGTGCCTCACATGCATTTCTAAGGATAATTCTATTGTGTTAGAACCTTACGTCTTGAACACATCCTACATGCATGGCGTATCGGTGAATTTGGTTTTGTGCCTTTGACACATGTAATTCTGTGGGCCCATCTATGAGCCCTACCCTGCCGACCTCTCACTCATGTGTCGACATTCGAGGTCTGGCCACTACAGTGATGTACTCCCTAAGGAAGGACCCATTGGACTTCCACCTTTTAAGGGTATAGAACATCAAATAGATTTAGTTCCAGGAGCTAGTCTACCAAATAGACCAACTTGCAGAACTAATCTTGAAGCGATTAAGGAGATAGAGTCGCAAGTTCAAGAATTGTTGAAAAAGGGTTGGGTTCAAAAGAGTCTAAGTCCTTGTGTTGTACCTGTTTTGTTGGTGCCAAAGAAAGATGGCAAGCGAAGAATGTGCTGTGATTGTAGACCCATCAACAATATCACCATCAAATACAGACATCCAATTCCTAGACTTGATGATATGCTTGATGAATTGCATGGGTCTACCATATTTTCCAAGATTGACCTTAAAAGTGGATATCATCAAATTAGAATTAAAGAAGGTGATGATTGAAAAACTGCTTTTAAGACCAAATTTGGACTATATGAGTTCTTAGTGATGCCTTTTGGAGTCACTAGTGCACCTAGCACTTTCATGAGTCTTATGAATCATGTCCTTAGGGATTGCATAGGAAATATGTAGTAGTTTATTTTGATGATATATTAGCATATAGTTAAAGCCTAGAGTCCCACCTATGTCACCTTAGGGAGGTTCTTTTAGTGCTTAGGAAAAATAGTTTGTTTGCTAATATAGATAAGTGCATTTTTGTGTAGATAGTGTAGTATTTTTAAGATTTATAGTAAAAAAAAAATGGGGTACATGTTGAACATGAGAAAATCAAAGTCATCCAAGAGTGGCAAACCCCACAAAATGTAGGAGATGTTAGGAGCTTCCATGGCTTAGCAAGTTTTTATAGGAGATTTGTTCCTAAACTCTCAAGTCTAACTTCACCACTAAATGAGTTAGTGAAGAAAGACACTCCATTTTGTTGGACGGGGAAGCATGAGCAAGCCTTCCAAAGGTTGAAAGCTCAACTCACCAATACACCCATTCTAGCTTTACCAAACTTCTTAAAACCTTAAGCTAGAGTGTGATGCATCGGGAGTAGGAATAGTTGTTGTCTTGTTGCAAGGTGGGCACCCAATTGCATATTTTTAGTGAAAAGCTTTATGGTGCTGCCCTCAACTACCCCACCTATGATAAAGAGCTTTATGCACTTGTGAAGGCCCTACAGATTTGGGAACACTATCTAGTCATAAAAGAATTTATCATACATAGTGATCATGAGTCTTTGAAATATTTGAAGGGTCAACACAAGTTGAACAAAAGACATGCAAAGTTGATGGAATTTCTTGAGCAATTTCCATATGTTATCAAATACAAGAAGGGCAGTACAAACATTGTGGTTTATGCTCTATCAAGGAGACATGCCCTATTTTCTAAACTTGGAGCCCAAATTCTTGGATTTGAAAACATACTAGAACTTTATAAAGAAGATTAGAATTTTTCACCCACTTTTGCTAAGTGCCAACATAGAGCACAATGAGATTTTTATGTTTTTTAGGGGTACTTATTTAAAGAAGGAAAACTTTGCATACCCCAAGGAACACATAGAAAACTCCTTGTAAAAGAATCACATGAAGGAGGACTCATGGGCCATTTTGGAGTTGACAAAATTCTTGAGCTTTTAAAATGAAAATTCTTTTGGCCACACATGAGGAAAGATGTCCAAAGACATTGTCATATATGTATTTCCTATTTAAAACCTAAGTCTAAAACAATGCCTCATGGACTCTACACTCTTTTACCTTTTGCAAGTGCTCCTTAGGAAGATATAAGCATGGATTTCATATGAGGACTTCCTAAGACACAAAGAGGTTTTGATTCCATCTTTGTGGTAGTGGATAGGTTTAGCAAGATGGCTCATTTCATACCCTACCATAAAATGGATGATGCTAGCAACATCTCTTAGCTTTTCTTTAGAGAAGTGGTAAGACTACATGGTTTACCTAAGATCATAGTTTCAAATAGAGATCCTAAATTTTTAAGCCATTTTTGGAGAACTGTTTCGTAAAGGCTTAGAACTAAGTTGAATTTCTCAACTTCTTGTCATCCTCAAACGGATGGACAAGCTAAAGTTATAAATAGGTCTCTTTCCACCATGCTTAGGCCAATCATGAAAGGGAACCACAAATCTTGGGATGAGTACCTTCCTCATATTGAGTTTGCATATAATAAAGTAATTCATAAAACTACTAACATTTCTCCATTTGAGGTTGTATATGGGTTCAATCCTCTTACTCCTTTGGATTTGTTACCTTTACCTAATCCACAAGATTTTGTGCATAAGGAAGGAGTTACAAAGGCTAAATTTGTAAAGAAAATGCATGAGAGGATTAAGAACAAAATACAGCAACGAATAGAGAAATACATGAAACATAGCAATAAGGGAAAGAGAGAGATAATTTTTAAGGAGGGAGATTGGGTTTGGCTTCACCTTAGAAAAGATAGATTTCCTAATAAGAGGAAGTCTAAACTTAGTCCCTGGGGTGATGGTCCCTTCCAAGTTCTCAAAAGAATCAATAATAATGCATATCAAATTGACCTTCTTGAGGAATATGGAGTACATACTACCTTCAATGTTATGGATCAAACACCTTTTACAGGTAGTGAAGATGACGAGGCAGAAGCATGTGATTTAAGGACAAATCCTCTTCAAGAGGGAGGGGATGATGGAAGAAGCCCAAGCTCAGGCTCAAGTTCAGGCCTAACAACTAGGTCCATGCAAAGAGGATTCAAAAAGATTCAGACTCTGCTACTGATGGCAGAGAAACTTTTCTTCACATGTTGAAAGATGTCAAGGCTAGGTCAGGATTCACCTCTAGCCAATGCTTCAGCACCTAGCCTTCCTTAAAAGATCACAAGGAGTAGAGCACAGGATGGGAACTGAGCATCAGCTAGTGTCTTTCTTTATAATTTCAGTAGAATAGGGTTCCTTTAGCATAATAGGGGGTGTGCTTATCATCTTAGCTTGAGTAGGGCCTTTAGGGTAGGATTTTGACCTATCTTCTAGAAGAATAGGTCTTAGGGTGCGGCATTGACTTTGTCAAAGCCTAAGGCCGCCCCTCTTTAGGGTTTCCCATCCTATCGTTGCTCCTTGTTCTCTAAGGCACTTGTATCTATATATAATAGGGTGCTTGGCTCATGTTTTGTAAGATCAATTTTATGAGTAAAATGCTGCCAAAATTTGCAAGCTTCTACTCTCTTGTCTAGTCTCTCTAGGTTAGACACCTTGATCTTCTCTTTCACCTTTCTCCAAGTGATATGGCCCAACCAATCACTCTCCCTACCTCTCATGCACATCCAAGGAATCCATAGCTCTATATGAGCCATCCTTGATCCATCACATCCATTAGCTTTCGCAAATTTCACTTTAATTCTTCAAGAAGAGCAATCGGAAATGGAGTTCAATCATCTTCCATCACTTTCAAACCCCATCCCCATAGGAAATTTCTTTGTAACTTTGTAATTTCCTTGCACACTCCTATCGGGACTTTAAAAAAGGAAAGGAAAAACAGAGGTATAGCATTCATAACAGATTTTATAAGGCAAACTCTTCCCGCAAAAGAAAGGTTCCTCCTTTTCCACACCAAAAGTTTCTTTCTGATATTTGATAGCACAGGTTCCTAAAAAGAACACCTAGATGGATTACCACCTATAGCTAGGCCTAAGTACGTGAAAGTAATTCCATTAGGCCACAATGGAGTATTTCAAAGTACAAATTCACCATGTTCCTATCTATTCCAATTGCTCATATTTTACTTTTGTGAAAATTTACTCTAACGTCGAAGCTTAATTCGAAACATCTTAGTATAACCTTGATAGCCATGATATTCTGCACACTGGATTCGCAAACGAAAAGGGTGTCATCGGCAAATTGGAGTAAATTCACATCTACGTTCTTGTTTCTAACTTTTATTCCCGAAAACAGGTTTTTTCTTGTCGCTTGTTTTACCAACCCTGACAAACCTTGTGCCACAATCATAAACAAAAAAGGTGTCATCGAGTTCCCCTGTCTAAGGCCTCTAGAAGGTTTGAATTCTTTTGTTGGGCTACCATTCACCATAACAGAAATAGTAGCGGATTCTAGGCAAGCTCTGATCCACTGTATCCATTTTTCACGAAACCCTAGTCTGCCCAACATGTAGAGCAAGAACTCCCAATTCACTGGATCGTTTCCCTTTTTGAAATCTAGTTTAACGACCACCCTTCTTCTCCTTTTTCTTTTCAATTCATCCGCAACCTCATTCACTACAAGGACATTGTCTTATAAC
Source organism: Phaseolus lunatus (assembly GCA_013389735.1). Lineage (NCBI taxonomy): Eukaryota > Viridiplantae > Streptophyta > Magnoliopsida > Fabales > Fabaceae > Phaseolus > Phaseolus lunatus. Next base: position 18,715,847 of record CM023863.1, on the reverse strand, counting down.
CCTTTATTAGATAAAAAAGTTGATTGTGACACATCGATCACCTTCTCAATAACCTTTTTAATCCTTGTAGATAGCACCTTAGCCAGAGTCTTATATAAACACCCTACCAATGAGATGGGTCTATATTCTTTAAGAGATTGAGGGTTCCCCGACTTGTTGAACATGAAGCTTTGATGACCCCAAATCTGTGAAGAAAGCTTGGAGCCTGTGCTGCTGCTGTTAGGGAATAGTTTCAGAGTGTTTAGAATTTGTAAGAATCACTCTTAAACCAAAACACAATTAAAGCAATCTTGTTTTGAAAACGGAAAAATGTTTTTCAAAGCTAAGTGATAAACAACTGATTGATTTATCAATTTAATTGGTTGTTTTACACATAGCTTGTTTGGAGGGTTTTCCAACTGATTTTGACTAACATTCATAACCAATTCAACTGGTTAATTCGTCTTTTCAACTGGTTGATTTTTGAATTTCTAACAGCTTTTCAAAAACTTGTGAAACCTAATTTCGGTTGATTTGGAACTGTTTTTGGCTCGTGTTCAATTGCCTAAAACGGCTAGATTGAAGAGCTATAAAAAGGGATTACCTGTAAGGACCTAGAAACTTTAATTGGAATGAAAGTGTTATATTTAAATAATTTCAGAAGATGCTATTATTTAAAATACAAAGAGCTGGTAAATGAAGTTTCGTAGTAGTCGGACCTCGGACGTCGCCCAAGGTCTGGGGTCAGCTGGTAGAGGTCGGTCGGCTGACCATTGTATTAACCAAGTAGTCAGGTGCGATGACTTTATCGTGAGGTAATCACGTGGGTGTGCTCGAGGAAGACATGTGGATCAAGAAGAGTAAAGGAAGAAAAGTGTAGCTTAGAAGTCTACGAGATCGCCGTTGTTGAAGACGGAGGCGATCTCCGACTTCTCAAGCACATAATCGCCTGTCGCCTAGAGGAGACATGACCGCCAATCGCCTATGGTGTACGTGATCGACGGGAGTGCACGTAGTATGTGGTCAAAATGCTGGATTAACCATAGTGGGTTCCAAAAACCACGCGTATCAAGGTGTGGGTTAAGCCTTAGATACGCTGGGCATGCGAAGCTCTATGCTTGAGCATAAGAAATCGTCCTTAGTGTTGCATGCATGGGCGCACGAGGAGTAGTGCTGATCTATTCTTGGAAATGTGAAGCTACCGACGTCACCAAGCCATCTGGAGGTGATACCTTGGACGTAACATAATGGGAGGATGAACCTTCAGCAAGGTGTGACGATGTGACATCGGTGACCAGAGTAAGGCGATGTGTTCTCGTCACACACAAGGGCGATAAGAGATCGCCAACAGGATGAGAGGAACATCGGTCATCAACCAGGATGGGAGACACATCGGTGGTCTGCCAGGGTGAGACATCGGTGGTCCTCCAGGGTGAGACATCGGTTGTCTGCCAGGGTGAGACATCGGTGGTCCTCCAGGGTGAGACATCGGTGGTCCTCCAGGGTGAGACATCGGTTGTCTGCCAGGATGAGGAATCAGTCGTCCGTCAGGAAGAGGAATCAGTCATCACCGGGATGAGGCACATTAGTCATCGCCGATATGAGAGACACGCGGGCATCGCCAGGCGGCAGAGACGCGGGCATCGTCAGGGCGAGAGACAGACGGTCATCGCCAGGATGAGGGACACATCGGTCGTCTTCCAGAGAAAGACATCGGTCGTCCGCCAGGATGAGACATCGGTGGATAGTCATCGCGCGAGCGGTCATCGGTGGAAGGTTATCGCGCGATGTCGAGTTTCACACAGATAAGGTGGGACCCAGGCTCCCAGCATGAGACTTCCTGCACGCGCGACACATAGGCAAAAAGGGTGGTTCAGAATAGTGACATCAGAGAGTTGGCATGCGCAGAGACACACGTGGCCGTACTGTTCAGGGAAGCGTGCATGCAAGCTTTCCTGCAGAGTGGGTGGTGGCAGCGGCAATTGTGGACAAGTTGGTTTAGATTCAAAAACTCACTTCTGAGAGCAGAGAACGTTGTTGTGGTTCAAGAGTGACAGAGTGAGTTTACCTTCGTCCCCCTCTTTTCTCTCCTTCGCGCTGCGATTCAGGTATCCTCAAGCACCAGTACGACGAGCGACGACTGCACTTGGACACCTAGGAGGTTCTCTGCGAGTTCTCCAAACCTGACGCTAAAACAGAGTTAAGGCATCTTTAAGCTTCGGTGGGTTTTGGAGCTCTTGGTGTTTTGCGCAAGTCCAGGTAAGGGAAGCTAGCATTTTCGTTTATAAAAGGTTAGGCGAGTAGGTTCTGAAGTGAGGGCGACGTGGTCGCCGGTTTTCATATTCTTTTTCACGATGCTCTATTTTTATGTGTGGGGCGACGTGATCGCCGGTTTTAAATGTTGATTTCGAACTCCCCTGTTTTAGTGTCGTTTGAAACTGTTTGAGATTGAATTGTGAAATGCGTGTGATATTCGAAAATCTGAACTTTGGCGTGATTGTTTCTGTGATTGTGATTGTTTAAGAAAAGATTCAAAATATTATATGATGGAATTGTGCTTTTACGTGTGGTATGATGTACTGGATGAATGTGAAAGAGTGATCAAAGCATAGTATTTTACGGAAAGAAAATACCGTGTGGAGATTTTATGAGGGTGTATTGATCTGTGAGTATCCTGTGAATGAGGCGATCCTGACTCTGCTGATATGATGGAATCACATAGATGAAGTCATTCAGTTGGTGAGAGTCGAAGGAGGTCCATATGTATGGGTAAGTCGTTTGAAAGATAACTGACTTGACCTGTTATATGGATTAACCCTGTCATACTGAGAGAGAGTGAGGATATTGAGATTGAGATCGAGATTATGTTGATGCGCATAGCTGTGGGAACTTTACAGCAATTTCGTATGACAGGTGCAGGCCTCTGGATGCTAAGTTCAACGCACGAGTCTTCCGGAAGTAGTGTCAAGTGTCTGTGTGTGATGAGTCAGTGGAAGTCTGACGTGAGAAATGAGAAAGATTGAAATTGATAGACACTTGATGGATTATGTGAATTGAACGACTCTTGAGGAAATTGTGAAATATGTGATTACTTGATGGTCATGTGAAGGGAATGAGAAAGTTGATGGTTTTTACGTGGGTGTCTTAAATTTGTTTTATCTTGATTTTAAAGTTTCATATCTAAATTCTCTTTCAAATATCTAGCTTACCCTGCGTTTTTGTTTTGTGGATGTTTTCTTAAACCTGTGATGATCATGTATAATTTACACAGGAGCAGATGATGTTGCAGGAAGTAGAGTTCCTCAGTGAGTGGTCGCCGGAAGGAGATCGCCTGTTTCTGTTTCTGTTAGGCGATCGCCCGTTTTCTGGTTTCTGTTAGGAGATCGCCGGTTTTGAATGCTGTGGTTTTATTTTATTTTGAAAACTCCTGTATGGAGATGTATTAAAACTTCCTCAAAAAGGGATATTATTTTGAGGCACATTTGTACTAATGGATGAATTATATTATGTATATATCTATGTTCAATTGTGATATTTTTGTTTCACCTTTATTTTATTATATAAATATGACCAATATTTTGAGGGGCGTTACATTACCCTCCTCATTTCAAAACATAGAAAGAGAGATTTAGAAACTGATTTGAGAGAATTTTGATTCAAAGTTTTGCCAAGATTGCTTAAGGCTGTGCAAGAGGTTCAAGAAGTGATTTAGGAGCCCTGTGATTTTCTAAATATCAAGTGTAATCTGTTCCTTATATTCTTATATTTGTTTTCAATTTGAATACTTGTAAAATAGTAAATCTGCTAGGTAGAGGGCTGTTCAATTTGTGTGTATGTTGTAAGGCAAAGAGGGTGAGTGATCTTGTGTGAAAAGGATCACCTCTTTGTGGTGTTTGTGCGCTGTAATCTATGGTTGGTTACATAGTGAAATACCCAGTAGTTTTTAGGGACTGGATGTAGCTTTTGGTGTATGAGTGAACTAGTATAAATTGGTTGTGCAATCTCTCTCTCTTTCTCATTACAAACTATTTGATATTGTTTTTGTCTCTGTTGCTATAAACAACCAGTTAAAACAAAATTTAAATCGGTTGATATTCTATTATTAGTTTTAATTGGTTTGGTGATACAAACTGACAGATGACCATGAACACAACAGGCACTTCCCAAAAGGGCCAGTCATCTCAAGATACAAAGTCAGGCCTCACCAAGCCTCGAGAAAGAATCAACAAAAGAAGAAGCTATAAATCAAAATACCAAAAGTTCTTCCTTTTGGTCTTCTTAAAAAATAAAATATGTTTGTAAATAATTTGGGTTCGCTTTTGGGGTCCAAATAGCAAATATAGGCTAGAATAAGGTGCTTTTAGCATAATAGGGGGTTTAGTTAGCATTTTAGCTTGTTCCTAGCCCTTTTGGAAGGCATTTTGACCTAGTTTATAGAAGGACAAGCCTAGGATGCGGGTTTGACTTAGTCAAACTCTAAGGCTGCCCATTTTTTTCCCTTTTCCCATCCTACCCCTTTAGCTTGTTCTCCAATGCTCCTTCACCTATAAATAGGAGGCCTACCTAGTGTATTTTTCAAGTTGAAAATTAAAGTAAAGAAATTTTGCACAATTTTTGAGTGAGTAGTGAGTGAGTGAGTGAGTCTCCTCCAATTTGGTCTTATCTTGTGGGTGATGATGCTCTCAAGTGGCGGCCTCCTCCCATTTATCTTGGTGGTTCCACCCCATCAAGTGGTGTGATACATCCTAGCTCCACCTTCCATAAGTTCTTCTTTCATCATCTCTTCCATTTATCCATTCCATTCTTGTTTTATATCTTCCTTGTTTTGTAATTGTGTTTCGGTTTTGTTGGAGACTCTTTCTTGAGTAAGGATCATCATTTATAATGGCTTGTACACCATTGATGCATTCCTTTTCTCCTCTTTAAGTTTCGGCTTGCATCCATCATCACCTTATTCATGTCTTTTCTCTTTTGCCTTATGGAAATGAACCTTCACATCTACTTAACCACTTGGTTAAGTTAATGTCCAGTGGGGATTTTCCTTAGGTTATCACCTTAATTGTCTTAAAATCCAATCCTAAGTGAAGTGTCACCACAAAATGATCAATCATAAAATCAACTCACATCATTTGGTTTCTTGGCTTCCTTGATTACTCTTTCTGTAATTCTTCAAAGAACTTCATTCTTAGACAATATTTGCGAAAATATTTCATTAAACAATTCACCCCCCCCCCCCTCCTCTCTTGTTTAGGCCATTAATTCTTACAATTGGCATCAAGAGCTAGGTTCATGAAATTTTATCAAGTTCTGTTTTTCAAATCTGTTTTAATGGTTGAAAAGTTTTCTTTTGGGGATGGTGCACTTTGAAACAGACCCCCTCTATTCTGTGGTATGAACTATCAACTATGGTGTATAAGAATGAAATTTTTTTGTTGAATCTATAGATAGGAAAATCTAGAATGTCATCACAAACAGATCTCTTATACCTATGTCTGAAACTAATAAAGTTTTTTTTGAAAATTTTGTTTCTCAATGGACTAAAAATGAAAATAAAAAGAGATCATCTTGATTGTGTTGCAATGAACATTATTGTATCTACTCTTGATTCTAATGAGCTTTTTACAGTTTCAAAGTGCGTTTCAGCTAAAGATATGTGGGATACTCTTGAAAGAACTCATAAAGATTCAAGTGATGCTAAGCTGAACAATGAAACCTTCTCCTCTGGATCATCCTCTGCAGCTTCAAAAACCAACTTATATCTGATGGCAAAAGAAGATCCTGCATCAAACAGTGTAAGTTCAAACTCTTCCATAAATATTGAAAATTATCATCAACTTCTTGAGGCTTTTAAAGAGACTCATGAAGAAGCTTCTAGAGTGACCCTTTTGAATAATTAGTTGAAAATTAAGAACAACTGGTTGGAAAATAGAGTCAAAGTCTTGGAAGAAGTATTAGACAATTCGAAAACTGATTTTGAAAATTTAGAGGTGATTTATCAAAATTCTTCTTGCAAGTGTGATTCTAGTATTTGTGAAAATTATGAGTCTCTTCAAAAGAAGATTCATTATCTTATAAAAACTATGGATAAGCTTTCTAAAGGGAAGTCCAATTTTGAAACTGTGCTTACATTTCAAAACTGTGCTTTTGGAAAATCTGGACTTGACTTTTATCCACAGAGCAAGAAAAATGGGACTTCAAAACCTTTGTCAACTCTGTCAAAAAAACAACTAACTAAAAAGTCGAAACAACCGATTATTTCTTGTTTCTACTATATGAGAAAGGGTCATTCTGTCAGGTTTTGTAAAATTTGAAAAGTTTCTGTTCCCAGAGGTATTTTGAAGTGGGTTCCTAAGATTTCTAAGGATCCTAATGCTCTTACTAACACTCATGGACCCAAATTTACAAGGGGACCAAATCTTGCCACTTGATCTTGTTTTGTTTTTTTTTTTTTTGTAGGGTTCTTTGACAGCAAACTAGCACTTATGATATCTGGATTGTGGCTGTTCTAAAGCGCACAACAAAGTATAAATGCAACTCTGTCAAAATTATTCCTTAAGCAAGAAAATTATGAGAAATATGGTTCAGAAGTATGCATCTTATTCAGCTTCTTGACAAGTCAAAAATTCATGACCCATGTAAAGTAAGTTGTATATTCTCATCATATGCATTGGCCTCATATGATCAAATGATTTTTTGAACATATTTCTCTTGGTTAAACTTGTTCATATAGTCTCTGTGCAAAGGTATGAATGTATTTCATTATGCAATTTCCATCTCTTTGAAAGTTTATTTGTCCTGAAATATTTTTTGCTGTCACAGAAAAACAACCGATTGTTTTCCCTCTGGCACATCTGAATAAAGCTATTATAAATCCTTATGCATGGTTACAACTGTTTCTTTTCTTTCAAAACTCATTGTGAGACAAATATGCATTTATTGTGCCTCTTAATCAAATAATAAAGGGATACATTCTTTGTTTTTGTTGAAATTCAAAGCTTTTTATGTATAGCAATCACATTGGTGGTCATGGGATTGATGAATATTTGAATATGTGATTAACCGAGAAGAGGTTGGGCCTTTGTGTATCTTTTATGCAAGCATCCACTGATTTTGTTCCTTCTATGGTGGAACAAAATTGTTGTAACTCTTCAAACAACAATGGTATCGGCTACGAAAGTGCGAGAAACATTGAAGGTGTATCTGTGTCTCGGCGTGAGAGAGCATCTGCAACAACATTTTGTTTACCAGGTCGGTATAGAATTTGGAAATCATATCCCTATAACTTCAATGTCCATCTTTGTTGTTTTGGAGTTTGAATTGTTTGTGACTGAAGTGTGTTTAAGCTTTTTTTTTATCTGTGATTATTGTTCTTGCCGGTTGACTCGCCTGTCAGTTGACTCCACAACACTCACACGCCTCCTTCCTCACGTTGATACGTGCTTGATTCTTGCGAAACAATCTGCACCTGCAAAAGAGAAAGGGGCGCCCTAGAGGCCGTTTGCACTCCGACGCTCAAGTCAATAGCGGGCAAGTAACACCAAGTGTATTGAGTCTCTCTGTGTTTAGGTCTAGAAACTGCGTACCTTTGTGAAGTATTTTACTGTCCCTTATATAGTCTAGGGTTTACTACACCGCTAGCCCTAATTAGGGTTTACTGCGCTGCTATCCATATTTAGGGTTTACTGAAATACCCTTGCGCCGCTATCACCCAGTCTTAGGGTAATCTAGCACATAAGGTTTCCTTCTCTGGAGTGCAAACTCTCACAGGATGACCACCTGGGTGCCTCCTTGTGCACCTAGTCTGGGGCCACCTGTTCTGGGAGTGCCTTCACTGTTCACGTGCCATGCATGTAGCTTCACTGGGAAACCCTAGTTCTGATGAGTACTCGACCCCTCAGGACTCTGCACCTAACTATGCTCTCCCTGCTACCCGCATAGGCTCTTCGTGATCCAGGCCTCTCCCTACCTCTGGGTATTTAACTGGTCATTGGCCCACTCTGGGAACCAATCTTAGCTGTGCTGGTTACGCTGTTGAAATCACCCAAGACCGATGTCACCTCGTCACACTCTGTTGCCGAGGACTCCTCAACCTGCGGAGTGACGAAGACACATCAGCCCTTTCTGGTGATCGTCACGCTGATGGCTAATCACCCTTCTCTATGGGCTGATGACTAATCACCCCTCTCTGTGGGCTGATGACTAATCACCCTTCTCTGTGGGCTGATGACTAATCACCCCTCTCTGTGGGCTGATGACTAGTCACCCCTCTTATCAATACCACCTGCGGGGTCCATTCCACGTGGCTTTTGTAACGCCCCTCAGAATTTTTGTTCATTTTTATATAATAAAATAAAGGTGAAACAATAATATCAAAAATTTAACATAGATATATACATAATATAATTCATCCATTAATACAAACGTGCCTCAAAATAATATCCCTTTTTGAGGAAGTTTTAATACATCTCCATACAGGAGTTTTCAAAATAAAACAAAACAACAGCATTCAAAAACCGGCGATCTCCTCCTCCAGAAAATGCCCACTGAGGAGCTCTACTACCTGCAACCTCATCTGCTCCCGTGCAAATATACACGATCATCACAGGTTTAAGAAAAACAACCACGATACAAAACAAAAGGGTAAGCTAGATATTTTTAAAAACTTTAAATATGAAACTTTATATCAATAGAAAGCATAAATCTTCACTCCATTCATAATCTATATCAATTTCAACCATCAACATCCCCATATTCCACAAACTCGTCAAGTGTCTATTCAATACATTCAATACTCATGGTTCACATGTCAGACTTTCCACTGACTCATAACACATAGACACATGACTCTACTTCCGGAAGACTCATGCGTTGAGCTTAGCATCCAGAGACCTGCACCTGTCATACTACACCACTGTGAATCCACACAGCCATGCGCATAAACCATCTCAATATCATCACTCTCTCAGTATGACAGGGTTAATCCATATAACAGGTCAAGTCAGTTATCTTTCAAACGACTTACCCATACATATGGACCTCCTTCGACTCTCACCAACTGAATGACTTCATCTATGTGATTCCATCATATCAGCAGAGTTAGGATCGCCTCATTCACAGGATACTCACAGATCAATACACCCTCATAAAATCTCCACATGGTATTTTCTTTCCTGAAAATACTATGCTTTGATCACTCTTTCACATTCATCCAGTACATCATACCACACGTAAAAGCACAATTCCATCATATAATATTTTGAATCCTTTTTTTAAAAAATCCCAATCACAGAAACAATCATACCAAAGTTCAGATTTTCGAATATCATATGCATTTCACCTTTCAATCTCAAACAAATTTCAAAACGACACTAAAACAGGGGATTTCGAAATTTGAATTAAAAACCGGCGATCACGTCGCCCCACACATAAAAATAGAGCATCGTGAAATAGAATATGAAACCGGCGACCACGTCGCCCTCACTTCAGAACCTACTCGCCTAAAGTTTTTATAAATGAAAAAAAATGCTAGCTTCCCTTACCTGAACTTGCGCAAAATCACTAAGAGCTCCAAAAACCCACCGAAGCTTAAAGATGTCCTAACCTGCACCATGGAGCCTTTATCATAAAACTGACTATACTACTCATTTTCTACGCTAACAGAGACGATTTCTGGAGCTAAGGGAGTCGCCGGAAACGCCTATGCAGAGGCAACCCTCTCAAGCTCAGATTCGACTCGAAAAACAGAGTAAAACGACTTACTCTGTTCTAGCGTCCTGACGGGAGAACTTGCAGAGACTTCCCAGAAGGACAAAGGCAGTCACCGATCGTAGCACTGGTACGTGAGGATAGCTGTGTCTTCGAGTGGAGGAGAAAGGAGAAAGGGGAACTAAATGAGCTGATTCCCTCAGCTCTTAAGGTCGAACGACTCTTTAGCCTTCACTGCCATTACCCACTCTCTGAGCAACCTTGCGTGTGGGTTTCCTCTAACAGTATGGCCACGTGGGTCTCTGCGCACACCAACTCTGGGTCACCTTCCATACCAACTCTCTGGAGCCACTGTTTTGAAGCACTCTCACTGACTACGTGTCGTGCATGCAAGACGCTCATGCTGGGAGCCTGGGCCCCACCTCATCTGTGTGGAACACGACCTCGCACGATGACCATCCACCGATGTCTCATCCTAGCGGACGAATGATGTCTCTCCCTGGAAGACGACTGATGTCTCTCCCTGGAAGACGACCGATGTCTCCCCCTGGAAGTTGACCGATGCGTCCCTCATCCTGGCAATGACCGTCTGTCTCTCGCCCTGGCGATGCCCGCGTGTCTCTCGCCCTGGCGATCTCTCATCGTCCTTGATGTGGCGAGGACTCATCGCCTTGCTTCTGTCGACTGATGCCACATCGTCACACCCTGTTGAGGGCTCGTCCTACCACTACTCCACGCCTGTGTTATCACCCCCACATGGCTCGGTGATGTCGGTAGCTTCTCCTACCCGAGGGCAGCTCAGTACTCAATCCTTACGTGCCTAAGCATGCAACACTAAGGTAAATCCCTTATGTCCAAGCATAAAGTCCCGTAGTTATTCTGCATGCATGGCGCTCCTAAGGTTCAAATCACACCTCCCTACATGTGATTTCTGGAACCCACTATGGTCCACCGACCGACCTCTACCACGCCGCCCTCAGACCTTGGGCGACATCCGAGGTCTGACCACCATGAAATTTCCATTACAAGCTCTTTTCGTTTTAAGTAATAACATATTCAGAATTCATTAAAATTATACTTCTTCTATTCCAAATAATTATCTAGATCCTTACAATCTCCCCAACAAGAAAAATTTTCGTCCCCGAAAATTGAATTACAAGGAAAAGAGGTAGGGATAGGCTTCTCTCATGGTTTCTTCTAATTCCCAAGTTGAATCACCCGATCTGTCATCCCACACCACCTTCACCATGTTGATGGTCTTGCCTCTGAGCTGCTTACTCTGTTGATCGTCAATCCTGACTAGTTTCGCTTCAAACGACAAGTCATCCCTGATCTGCACATCGTCCACTTCCAACACGTGACTAGGGTCTGCAAGATACTTCCTTAGCTGTGACACGTGAAAGACATTATGCAGATTTGCTAATTGGGGAGGTAGAGCAATCTCATAAGCTACAGGACCTATCTTCCTTAAGATCTGATATGGTCCAACAAACTTAGGAGACAACTTCCTTGATCTGATAGCTCGTCCTACACCCTTGGTTGGCGTCACTCTCATAAACACATGATCTGTAAGGACCTAGAAACTTTAATTGGAATAAAAGTGTTAGACTTAAATAATTTCAGAGGATGTTATTATTTAAAATACAAAGAGTTGGTAATTGAAGTTTCGTCGTAGTCGGACCTCGGACGTCGCCCAAGGTCTGGGGTCAGCTGGTAGAAGTCGGTCGGCTGACATGTGAATCAAGAAGAGTAAAGGAAGAAAAGTGTAGCTTAGAAGTCTACGAGATCGCCGTTGTTGAAGACGGAGGCGATCTCCGACTTCTCTGGGACATAATCGCCTGTCCCTTAGAGGAGACATGACCGCCAATCGCCTATGGTGTACGTGATCGACGGGAGTGCACGTAGTATGTGGTCAAGATGCTGGATTAACCATAGTGGGTTCCAAAAACCACGCGTATCAAGGTGTGGGTTAAGCCTTAGATACGCTGTGCATGCGAAGCTCTATGCTTGAGCATAAGAGATCGCCCTTAGTGTTGCATGCATGGGCGCAAGAGGAGTGGTGCTGATCTACTCTTGGAAATGTGAAGCTACCGACGTCACCAAGCCATGTGGAGGTGATACCTTGGACGTAACATAGTGGGATGAAGAACCTTCAGCAAGGTGTGACGATATGACATCGGTGAGCAGAGTAAAGCGATGTGTTCTCAAGGGCGATAAGAGATCGCCAACAGGATGAGAGGAACATCGGTCATCAACCAGGATGGGAGACACATCGGTGGTCTTCCAGGTCGAGACATCGGTTGTCTGCCAGGGTGAGACATCGGTGGTCCTCCAGGGTGACACATCGGTTGTCTTCCAGGATGAGGAATCAGTCATCACCAGGATGAGGCACGTCAGTCATCGCCGGTATGAGAGACAGACGGTCATCGCCAGGATGAGGGACACATCGGTCGTTTTCCAGGGAGAGACATCGGTCGTCCTCCAGGATGAGGCCTCGGTGGATAGTCATCGCGCGAGTGGTCATCGGTGGAAGGTTATCGCACGATGTCGAGTTTCACACAGATAAGGTGGGACCCAGGCTCTCAACATCACACGTCCTGCACGCACGCCACGTGGACAAAAAGGGTGGTTCAGAATAGTGACATCAGAAAGTTGGCATGCGCAAGAGACACTCGCGGTCGTACTGTTCAGGGAAGTGGTTGGCATGCACAAGAGACAACCGTGGTCGTACTGTTTAGTGAAACGTACACTCTGGCTTTCTTGCAGAGGGGGTGGTGGCAGCAGCATGCGTGGACAAGTAGGCTTGGATTCAAAAACCCACTGAAAGGAGGAAAAGAACGTTGCAGTGACTCAAGAGTGAAAGAGTGAGTGCATCTTCATCCCTCTCTTTTCTCTCCTTCGCGCTGCGATCCAGGCACCCTCAAGCACCAGTACGATGAGCGAAGACTACCATTAGAGCACCTGGGAGGTTCTCTGCAAGTTCTCCAGACCGGGACACTAAAACAGAGTGAAAGCATCTTTAAGCTTCGTTGGGTTTCGGAGCTCTTGGAGTTTTGCGCTAGTCCAGGTAAGGGAAGCTAGCTTTATTTTCAATAAAAGCCGTAGATTTGCTGTTTCTGAAGTGAGGGCGACGTGGTCGCCGGTTTCATATTCTTTTTCGTGATGCTCTGTTCTATGTGCTTGGGCGACGTGGTCGCCGGTTTTAAATACAGATTTCGAAATCCCCTGTTTTGGACGTGATCGCCGGTTTTGGCGTTGTTTTTCGAACTCCCCTGTTTAATGTCGCTTTGAACTTGTAGAGATTGAAATGAAAAATGTATATGCTATTCGAAAACCTGATCGGTGATATGCTTGTTACTGTGATTGGGATTGTTTGAGAAAAGATTCAAAATGTTATATGATGGTATTGTGCTTTTACGTGTTGAACGATGCATTGGATGAATGTGAAAGAGTGATCAAAGCATAGTATTTTCAGGAAAGAAAATACCGTGTGGAGATTTATGAGGGTGTATTGATCTGTGAGTATCCTGTGAATGAGACGATCCTGACTCTGCTGAGATAATGGAATCACATAGAGGAAGTTATTCAGTTGGTGAGAGTCGAAGGAGGTTCATATGAATGGGTGAGTCGTGTGAAAAAGAACGAGCTCGGCCTGTTATATGGATTAACCCTGTCATACTGTGAGAGTGATGAAATTGAGATCGAGATTGTGTGGATGCGCATGGCTGTGGAAACATTACAGCAAATGAAGTATGACAGGTGCATGTCTCTGGATGCTAAGTTCAACGCACGAGTCTTCCGGAAGTAGTGTCAAGTGTCTTGTGTGATGAGTCAGTGGAAGTCTGACGTGAGAAATGAGAAACATTGAATTGATAGACACTTGATGAATTATGTGATTTGAACGACTCTTGATGGAAATATGTGATTACTTGATGGCTGTGTGATATGAATGAGAAAGTGATGGACTTTTGTGAATGTTTAAAAAGGCTGATCTATGTTGGTTGTCCAGTTCATAATTTAAAGTTTTAAAATATCTAGCTTACCCTTTGTATTGTTATATGGCTGTTTTCTCTTAAAACTGTGATGATCGTGTATTTTTACACGGGAGCAGATGATCTTCCAGGGAGTAGATCTCCTCAGTGAGTGGTCGCCGGGAGGAGATCGCCTGTTTCTGTCTCTACGTGGTGATCGCCTATTTTCTGTTCTGATAGCAGATCGGCTTTTTTGGGTCTTCTGATAGGAGATCGCCTGTTTTGTCCTTTTCATGCTATATTTGGTTTTTATTTCGAAACAATTGATGGAATGTATTAAAACCCTATAAGAGGGACGTCTCTTTTTGAATACGATGTACGGGATGATGTATTTTCAATATCTAATACATATGTTGATTTTATAAATTTAATATCTACGCTTTATTCTATTATATAAATAGGAAAAGGTTTTGGAGGGATGTTACATGATCCCCAACAGCAAACTCCAAAGGTCTTCTCCTCTGATCTGCATAGGATTTCTGCCGGCTTTGAGAGGCTTTCATTCTGCCTGGTATCTGTTTCACCTTCTCGGTTGTCTGCTGAATCAACTCTGGCCCAACCAAGACTGCTTCGCCCTCCTGGTACCAACATAAGGGAGTTCTGCATTTCCTCCCATACAGGGCTTCATATGGTGCCATCCCAATACTGGCGTGGTAACTGTTATTATAAGTAAACTCCACCAGCGGCAACACCTCATCCCAACTTCCCAATTGATCCAAGACACACGTCCTCAGCAGATCTTCCAAGGACCGGATCGTTCTCTCTGACTGTCCATCTTTTTGAGGATGATATGCCGAGCTCATTCTCAACTTAGTTCCCAAGCAATCTTGTAAGGTCTGCCAAAACCGTGAAGTGAACCTGGGATCTCTATCCGAAACAATGCTGGAAGGCACTCCATGCAACCTCACAATTTCTCTGATGTACAGCTGTGCCAACTTGGCCATAGGCATCCTCATATTCACTGGAAGAAAGTGAGCACTCTTCGTCAGCCGATCAATGATGACCCAGATTGCATCATGACCCCTTACCGATCTGGGTAAATGGGTAACAAAATCCATGGCAATGCTGTCCCATTTCCATTCAGGGATATGCAATTGCTGCAACAAACCGCCAGGCCTTTGATGTTCTACCTTCGCCTTCTGGCATGTCAAGCAGGTAGCAACATACTGAGCTATCTCCTTCTTCATGCCCGACCACCAAAATGACTCTTTTAAATCCTGGTACATCTTATTCATACCTGGGTGCAGACTAAGGTAACTCTTGTGGCCTTCTTCTAGGATCATCTTCTTCAACTCTTCATTTGCAGGCATGCAAATTCTGCCATTAAATCTCAAGATTCCATCATCGCCCATCGCGAAGCCTTTAGCCTGATCGATGCCTAGAAATTCTACAATACGCTTTAGGCTAGGGTCCTCTAATTGCTTATCCTTTATCATTCCAAGGAAATCATTAGTTATAGTTAACTTACTACAACTAATATGATTAACATGAAATTCCACTCCAAAGTTTAAATCTCTAAACTGCTCAATCAATTTCTGCTCTTCAATCATCATGGTTGATACTTGTATTAATTTCCTACTTAAGGCATCTGCCACTACATTGGCCTTCCCTGGATGATATATCAGTTGGAAGTCATAATCTTTTAGGAACTCCATCCATCTTCTTTGTCTCATATTTAACTCCTTCTGATCAAACAGATATTTCAGGCTTTTATGGTCACTGAACACCTGAAACCGAGCTCCATACAAATAATGCCTCCAAATCTTCAAGGCAAACACCACAGCCGCCAACTCCAAGTCATGGGTAGGATAGTTCCTCTCGTGAACTTTGAGTTGCCTTGAAGCATATGCAACCACTCTTTTCTCTTGCATCAACACACATCCCAAACCTTGATGTGAAGCATCACAGTAAACATCAAAAGGATTTCCCACATCTGGGATCACTAACACTGGGGCGCTAGTCAACCTCTTCTTCAGCCCCATGAAACTCTGCTCACACTTTTCAGTCCAAGCAAAAGGTTGATCTTTGCGAGTTAACTGAGTCAAAGGAGCTACTACATTGGAAAAATCTTCAATGAACCTCCGATAGTAGCCTGCTAAACCCACAAAACTCCTTATCTCAGTAACTGTCTTAGGACGTTCCCACTGAAGCACTGCCTCCACTTTGGTTGGATCCACCGAGATCCCCTGGGCAGATATTACATGTCCTAAGAAGTTGACTTCCTTCAATCAGAACTCACACTTAGAGAACTTGGCATATAATTGCTTCTCCCTCAGAATCTCCAATACTGTCTTCAGATGTTCTTCATGTTCTTTCTCGGTCCTTGAATAAATGAGTATGTCGTCTATGAAGACTACCACAAACTTATCCAAGAAAGGACAAAAAATTCTATTCATGAAATCCATGAACAGAGCTGGAGCGTTTGTTACTCCAAACGGCATCACCACATACTCATAGTGCCCATACCGAGACCTAAATGTTGTCTTTTGAACATCTTCAGCTTTTACCAAAATTTGGTGGTACCCCGATCTCAGATCAATCTTTGAGAACACCGAGGCCCCATGTAATTGATCCATCAAATCATCATCTCTAGGGAGAGGATACTTGTTCTTGATGGTCAACTTGTTCAACTGCCTGTAATCTATACACAGCTGAGACCCTCCATCCTTTTTCTTAACTAGAAGCACTGGAGCCCCCCACGGAGATACACTGGGTCTGATGAATTGTTTCTCCATCAACTCTTCCACTTGCTTCTTTAATTCTACCAACTCGGCTGGAGCCATTCTGTAAGGTGCCATTGACACTGGTCCAACTCCAGGTACCAAATCAATAGAGAATTCCACTTCTCTCTTAGGAGGTAATCCAGGTATTTCTTCTGGAAATACATCCATGAAATCTTTCACCACATGTATCCTGCTTACGTCCTCTTCATTCTTCACTTCCAACCGAGCTAGGATCACGAAGCACCTCGCCCCTTTTTCCAACTCCGACCACCCATGCTGAGCAGATATCACATCTGACTCTTGGAGGTCTGGAAACACTATTTTCTGACTACCGCAGTCTATGAGAACGTGATTGGCAGATAGCCAATCCATTCCCAGGATAACATCCAGGTCCTGAAGAGGTAGGCAAATCAAGTTTACTTTGAACCTGCGTCCCTCTACTATCACTGGACATTCAGAGCAAACTGTAGAGGTCAACACCTGTCCTGACGCAGGTGTAGAGACCAACAGTTCAAACGGTAACTCCTTCACTAGAAGGCCCAACTCGGCTACACACAGGCTTGACACAAAGGAGTGTGTCGCTCCAGAATCAAACAAGGCTTTTACACCTCTACCAGCTATAAAACAAACACCTTGCACTAGGTTACCTGACTGAGACGCCTCTGCTCCTGTCATGGCAAACACTCTCCCTGCTGCTTGAGGTCTACTGCCTCCATTCCTCAACTGCTGAGAACCAACGGGTTGAGTCATCCTATTCTGGGTAGGACAATCTCTAGCAACGTGTCCCGTCTTTTGGCATGCAAAACACCTTCTCTCCGAAGCCTTCTTGGGGCACACATTGGGCGTGTGTGGTCCACCACAATGGAAACATTTGGGTTTCCATGGTTGTTGTTGTTGAAACTGGGGTGGTGCTGCTCCTGCCCGATGTGGTGGAGGTCTCGCATAAGGCTTGCTTTGTGGGTGCTGCACCTTGGCCTTCCCACTGGAAGAACCCCCTGGGTGTGACCTGATCACCCGAGGATCACCCTTTTCCAGAGTCTCCACCATCTTCGCCTTCTCTACTAAGGCGTGAAATTCCCTGATGCACATAGGGGCTATGGTCCTCTTCAGCCCATGCTTCAGTCCTTCTTCAAACTTCCTACACCTCCAAGCCTCAGAGGTCGCCTGGGTATAGCATCGGGCGAGGTACTCAAATCGAGCAGCATAAGCATTCACTGACATCTCCCCCTGCTCCAATCTGAGGAATTCTGCTTCCTTCGCAAACCTTGCACTATCTGGGAAGTATTTTTCCAGAAATCTCACCCTGAAGCTCTCCCAGTCTAAAACATCAGCTCTGGCTTCCATCATCTGCTGAGCTCCCATCCACCAGAACTCGGCTTCTCCAGATAGCAGATAGGTGGCGAACACCAATTTCTTCTCTTCAGGGCAGGAGGTCGCCCTAAAGATTTTCTCCAACTCCCTGACCCACTGATCTGCTTGATCAGGGGTAGCATTCCCACTGAACTTGGGTGGGTTGTGCCTCATAAACTCGGTCAGTCCCATGTGTTCCTGAGGCTGACCGACGTGGGAAGCTGTTTCAGCCGACCGAGCAGTTTCCCAATGGTGCATTACAGCTTGATGATTCTGAGCCATTGCTGCATTTTGTTGTTGGATGGCAGTTGCCATCATCTCAATAGCCTTGGCAATCTGGCTCATTTCCGAAGAAGGTTGGGGAGGGGTAGGAGGTCTACGAGCCATCTTCCTCCGTTTCAGATTTTGAAACTATTGGTTTCTATATTCCCTACAACTATAAGAATGAGATCGATAAGAAATCAATTCATTCAGGAGGTAACATCTAGACCTTACAAAGGTCAGCATCTCAAAGTCATTTAGAATTTGAGTTCATCAACAGAATCATAATGCTCAAAATAGAAAGCATAACACCGAACAGTCATGGGTACAAAACTATCAATCAAATACCACCACACTTAATAATTGGGACAAAACACACCAGAAGTGGATATATGCTCAACATCAAACTTTTTGAATTAAGATTGAGAACATCTCGATTCAGTTATGAGTGTGCACCCTCACTACTTTATCGAGATCCTTTCACTCTTAATACTAAAATTTTTCATTTAGAGCCTATATCTACTAAAGCACAAACAAGATTTCAATCAGAAAACATTTGAAAACCTTTCACTATAGCTTTGATTAAGACTCCAATAGCAGAAGAAACACAATGAACCCACTCTCCTCAGGTCATCCTAAGGACGAACTGCTCTGATACCATTAATGTAACGCCCCTCAAAATATTGGTCATTTTTATATGATAAAAATAAAGGTGAAACAATAATATCAAAATTTAACATAGACATATACATAATATAATTCATCCATTAATACAAATGTGCCTCAAAATAATATCCCTTTTCGAGGAAGTTTTAATACATCTCCATACAGGAGTTTTAAGAATAAAACAAAACAACAGCATTCAAAACCGGCGATCTCCTCCTCCAGAAATGCTCACTGAGGAGCTCTACTACCTGCAACCTCATCTACTCCCGTGCAAATATACACGATCATCACAGGTTAAAGAAAAACAACCACGATACAAAACAAAAGGGTAAGCTAGATATTTTTAAAACTTTAAATATGAAACTTTAAAATCAACATAATCAGCTTTTAAACACCCACATAAATCCACCACTTTCTCATTCATATCACACAACCATCAAGTGTCTATCACATTTTCAATATTCATCTTACTCACGTCAGACTTCCACTGACTCATCACACATAGACACTTGACACTACTTCCGGAAGACTCGTGCATTGACTAGACTCAGAAATCTGCATTTGTCATACTACATTGCTGTAAAGTTCCCACAGCTATGCGCATAAACATAATCTCAATCTCAATCTCATCACTCTCCTAGTATGACAGGGTTAATCCATACAACAGGTCAAGTAGTTATCTTTCAAACAACTTACCCATACATATGAACCTCCATCGACTCTCAACGCCTGAATAACTTCATCTATATGATTCCATTATATCAGGAGAGTCAGGATATCTCATTATAGAAATCACCAATCAATGCACATCCTACACGATCTTACACGGTATTTTCTTTCCTGAAAATACTATGCCTTGATCCCACATTCACAACATTCAACACATCATATAACACTTAAATGAACGATTCCAATCACAGTAACAATCATTCCAAGGTTCAGATTTTCGAATATCACATGCATTTCACATTTCAAACTCAAACAGTTTCAAACGACACTAAAACAGGGGAGTTCGAAATCAACATTAAAATCGACGATTAAAAACAGAACATCGTGAAAAAGAATATGAAAACCGGCGACCACGTCGCCCTCACTTCAGAACCTACTCGCCTAACGTTTTTATAAACGAAAATGCTAGCTTCCCTTACCTGGACTAGCGTAAACTTCACTAAGAGCTCCAACCCAACGAGATTCAAGGATGCCTTAACCTGCACCATGGAGCCTTAGTCACAAAACTAGCTATACCACTCATTTCTACGTTAACAGAGACGATTCCTGAAGCCAAGAGAGCTGCATGCAACGCCTACGCAGAGGCAACCCTCTCAAGTGCAGGATCGACTCGAAGAACAGAGCGAAACTGATGTGAATTCAAGAACATAATATGAAAAGTTCTTGACATTCTTAGGAGACATCTTGAGTTGGTCATATGAGAGGCACTTTCTCTTAGAATTGGATCAATGTTCTAAGTCAAGAACTCACTAAAAACTAATGCCAAAACACAAACTCATATGGAAGTTCCAATTATTGTCAAATTGAACCGGTTAAAGATGAAATTAAAGGCAAGGAAACTGAATATAAGTGCTGGAAATTAAAGGCACCGAACCAAAACACAAGAACACAAGCTAAGACATGAAAACTAAAGGAGAAGGAAGGAAGGAGAAGAGAATGCTCATGAAGATGGAGGTATGGTTGGATGATCACGCCACTAAGAGGATGAAGGCTCCTAGATGAGTGTGCAAGCCGCCACTTGAGGTAACCATTGAACCTTCAAGATAAGACTAGTGAAGAAGATGCAAAGCTCTCCAATGCTCACTCAAAAAATTGAGTAAAGTTTCTCTAATTCAAAATTCAAAAATTCAAATCTGCATTTTACAAGAGCTCACACCTTTATTTATAGTGTGAGGGTGCTGAAAAATAGGTGGGAAAATTCAAAAGAAACTCTTTTGAAATTCCCACCAAAACAAGTCACATGGGAGGTGTGACCTTTTTCTACTATGACACCTCCTAAAAACTACACTTACACCTACTATCCTAAGTCACATGTACAATGTGACTTTATTTTACATATTCACACTCCTATATTTAATATCCACACCTCCTACAACTTATACAAAAGAAAAACAAATGATGCTCTTTTATTTAATGCTTGGTCTTGCTTCTCATGGATTGGACTTGGGCTTCTTGGGCTTGACCTTTTTGGGCTTGGGCTTTGGGCTTGGGCCTCCTCTTTTGAAAAGACTAATAAGAAAAACTTTAAATGTTTTGGTGGATGGCCTCTTCCTCCATTAGTGAAATCCTCTCTTCCTTGATATCCATCATACTCCCCGAGTTGGAGAGAATTCGCCCATGAATTCTGAATCCCTGCATATGACAAAGTCAGTTTACTATCAAAATTAATAGATGAAAAAGAAAAAGGCAAACATGACTTAGATTTTGAAAGTAGTGGGAGTTCAGAAAAGGAAGTCCTATAGACAGACCAAGTTGGAAAAATTTGTTTGGGAATGATGATATTTTTTGGAAAAAATCCGCTTAAATGATGAAAACCATTAGGAGGTATGAAAAAATCATCCCTAACATTTTTTAACCAAGATGGTGGTGAAGTAAGAACCTTTGGTAATGAAAAAGATAAGGAAGGAAAACACCTGGGAGGGGAAAGGATAAGTCGCTTGTCACTTTGGCCTTCTTTGTTTTTATCTTTTGCACCTTTGGTAGGTGGTTGAGTTAGGTCTTGATTTACCTTGTTTATCATGAAAGTTCGTTTTTGTGTACAATGAAGAGCTATGTGCCCAAAACCTAAACATTGAAAACATTTGGTGCGTGAAGTTTTGGTAGGTGACTTAGGGGTAGAAGGATTTGAAGTAGAAACTTTTTTTGGCAAAGTGGTTTGTTTGGAAAAATTGGAAGGAGAAATTTGAGGAAAATTTTTTTTGCATCGTTCCTTGAAGATTTGTAGAAACCATCATCAGTAGCATGTTTGAAAGTTGGTTTCAAATATGAATCTATTTTGATGGCTCGGTGAACCACTTTCTTTAAAGAAGAGTACTCATCTAGGTCTACCAAATCTCTAATATGTCTTCTTAAACCACTTACAAACCATTTAATCTTTGACTCTTCTTTAGCATGCATATTCATTTTAGTCAAAGTTATTTCAAAATCTTTAAAGTATTCATCTACCGTCCTATGTCCTTGATGAAGCCTTTGGAACTTCAACAAGTGTTCCTTCCTAGAAGGAGGAACAAACCTTGCGCGCATTTGATATCTTAAAGAGTTCCAAGAGTCCACGGGAGGACCCTTGTGATATATAATGTCCTTTACAACTCCATGCCACCATTTCATGGCATAATCACTAAATTCTAAGGTAGCTAGCTTAAGTTTGTGCTCTTCTTGGATCTCATGGATCTCAAATATTTGTTCACACTTGGCTTCCCAATCTAAATATACATTTGGATCACTAGAGCCACTAAAATTAGGAAGCTTGACTGAAGGAAGCCTTGACTTTGCATCTTGATAGTATCCATTGCCATGGTGAGGTCTCTCCCCTTGATTGTGATGTCTTTGGCCATGAAATTGGGGTGAAGTTCTTCTTCTCCTATGGTCCTCTTCATGGCCTATGTCATTTGAGGAAGCTCTTGTGGAATGTCTTGGTGAATGATGTCCATCATGAAGAGAGGGAGATGGCCTAGCCTGTTGCAACTCCATCTCTTGTAATTTTTCTTCCAAGCGTCTAATGGCTGTTTGTGCTTCATGTAATTCACCAAGGATTGAAGCTTTGGAAGGAGAATTCTGCTTGTAGGATGCATCACTTGAAAATCCTGCCATTTGTAATTAAAAAAAACAAAAACAGCAAAGACACAAAACAGCAAACAAGTTAAGAATTAAAATGGGCAAAACAGTGAGCTTGGCAATGAAACTGCCGAACTGAATTGAGGCAGAAAATATATCACTCTCAAAGAAATAAAGTCCTTGCACCAATCTGATCTTGAGGTCTTGGAAACCTCAAATGAAATATGTCAAAGCAAGGCACACCAATCTCAAAGCCAACACCACAAAACCAAAGAAACAATAAAGACAAACAAGAAAAGGTATAAGCAAGAAAAGGCAATTTCAAAAGGAATACTAGATGTATACAAACTCAAAGAGTAATGAATAATTAGACAAGCAAGAAAAATAAGGAACTCAAGGAGAAAGTAGGCACACAAAAGAATACTTAAAGAAAAGCACTAGAGTAGATGAAGAAAACAAAAATTAGCTACTGGAAAAAAAAAAATTCTATGCAAACTGTGCGTGAGATTCATTGATTGATCTGGAAAGATATACAGTGAACTGGACTATCAAATTTTAACCACACAAACTTCAAGATGTTAACTCAAAAATGGCACTGGAATTATGTAAAAACAGTAAGCCAATTGAGAGAAATAAATTTTTCAAAATTGCTGCCCGATTACCGTATTTTTTTCGGCAGGAATGTACACTTTTCGTATTTCATTTATCATATTTTGTGTACTTTGAATTTTATTGTACTTCTTTTTTATATTCTTTTCTAACACTTTGAGGATCACAAATCCAGAATTTCAGAAATTTCCAGTGAGTAAATCATTTGCAATAAGCAAAAACAGTAAGCACTTGTTTTCAGAAACAGAGGAATCCTAAGAGGAATGAAAAACATAATTATGAACTAGCAAAGACATAATGGAAATTGTGTAATAGAACTTGTATAGGTCTAAAATACAAGTATGAACTCAATCTAAAACAGAAAATGCACAAAGGATTGATCCTGCCGCTTGACTCGAACGTCAACACTCCTCCTTTTAGCTCCAAACCTTCCAAGAAACCTGAAAGAACAGAAAGGCGCCTCTGCGGCCGGTGTGGCTCCGACGCTCAAGTCAATGGACAAATCAAAAAATTCTCTCAGAGAAACTAGGAACCGTGCAAGTGAAATGTTACTCAAAATGAATCTCCCCCAAATACTGTTAGGAATTCTGTATATATACCTGTGTTTTTCTCTCTCCTGACGGTTATTCCTCTCGCCACGTGGATCGCATCTGATCGTACACGTGTCACCATCTGGAGTACCTGCAACTGAAGCGTTACTTTCCCTTTTACTCCTGCGACTAAGTTATCCACACAGGGAATAATTTAGCATGCAGGCCGCTCTGGGCACAGCCTTAAAGCTGGCTAATACTGGTTATTACGGTTCTTAGAGCACACGGGCCAATACACCACCTATCTCCTGTATTCAGGCCATGTAATCAACGTTCACCAAGTCTTCTCCAATACCCGGCGATGTCATCTTTCGGCGATGTCCTCTTTCGGCGATGTCCTCTTTC
This sequence comes from Phaseolus lunatus, assembly GCA_013389735.1. Classification (NCBI taxonomy): domain Eukaryota; kingdom Viridiplantae; phylum Streptophyta; class Magnoliopsida; order Fabales; family Fabaceae; genus Phaseolus; species Phaseolus lunatus. Next base: position 18,691,805 of record CM023863.1, on the reverse strand, counting down.
GGCGATGTCCTCACATACGGCGATCACGTGCAATCCAGGCGTTTACTAATTTCATACAAGAGAAGTAGGAGACCGCCGCCTTCTTCAACAAACAGCGATTCCCTCAACTTCCAAACTACATTTTCTTTTCTCTTGCCCTTCTTAATCCATGCATTCTCCCGCCACGTCGTTCCTCGTGGCAATCTACTGCTGAAGTCATCAAATACCGATGACCGACCGTATCAGCTCTCGTCGGGAACCTTGGTCTCAACTTAACACGCGCTGGCAAGAACACCGATGACCGATCGCCCTATGCATGCGCTTACGACCAACCGATCACCCTCTGCATGCGCTTACGACCAACCGGTGCCTCATAACTATCCACCGACGTCCGTGCGGTGCCTCATAACTATCCACCGATGTCCGTGCGGTGCCTCATAACTATCCACCGACGTCCGTACGGTGCCTCATAACTATCCACCGATGTCCGTGCGGTGCCTCCTAGCGCTAATCTAGGCAACGCTCTAGGGGTGGCGGCCACTAGGTAACTGACTACCGATCACCGTTGTAAGCAATATCCTCCCTGGTTCACTTGCTCTTTCTACCACGTGCCACTCTGTGTATGGTCCACGTGGTCACCTTCTGCTGTCGTCATCAACTACCGATGACCGACCGGAACACAAGCCCCACAGTCTCGAGCTGTGAACCTGTTCACAGCAAAGAGACTAAGAAATTGTCTTCTGGCGGTCTACAGGAGCTCACACTCTGGCAATAACACTGTTTCATTTCTTCTTCTTTGCCTTCAGACATTCAAAGCATCTCTCTGTGACACCTTTCGACTTCTTCAACCTCCAACCTTCGTCCGGCGTCTTCCTGATCTCCCAAAGGTAGCCTCTTATCTCTTCTACTGATGACTGATCACCCGCTAATCCAAGCCGCCTGCTAGGTCCGCTCCACGCGGCTTTGGTCCATGCTGCGGGACCCGGCTGACATGGATCACCCTTTGCTATCTGTTCCCGGGGACCGAGGTCTGGCCACTACACAAGCCCCCCCAGGCTCGAGCTGTGAACCTGTCTCAACGAAGAGCCTTACAACTCGCCTGATCGTTATCGGACCTACCGGGCTGACGGGCTCTCACCTTTTTGCCGATGACCGAGGTCATGTAACAAACGAATTATAAATCTCGTCTTTACAATTTTAAGTACTCTTTCTCCTTTACAACTCAACTTTCACCCTTTCATTCCTTTATATGAACTCCTCTTGCCTGTACCTGCTCGAAGGCAAGGAGAACTTCTCCTTTCTCACCTGCACTTGCTCAAAGGCAAGGAGGACTTCCTCTGTTGCCTGCACTTGCTCAAAGGCAAGGAGGTCTTTGAACTTCGCTGGATGCCTCCGATCGCCAAAGAACGATGAGGATTTTAAAAACCTTTCACTTGTGCCTCTGATCGCCTAAGGGCGATGAGGACTTCTAAAACCTTTCACTTGTGCCCCTGATCGCCTAATGGCGATGAGGACTTTTAAAACCTTTCACTTGTGCCCCTGATCGCCTAATGGCGATGAGGACTTTTAAAACCTTTCACCTGAAGGGCGCGCACTTATTTTACTCCTACCTTGAATCACTTTAGGTGATGAGGTTTTTTCAAAAACTTCTTTAAATCGATAAGCACTCACACTTTAGTATACTTCAAAATTTCAATTTTGACTTTCTTATTTCTTGGGTGGCCTCGTTAAAAACCCTCCTTAGGGAAAAAAGAGTGCCCCCTTTGCATCTGTTTTTACAAAACTGTTAATAATTCCTCTGAGTTTATACTACTTACAAAGCTTTAACTGAAATAAAACTTGAGGTGAGTGGCGTTCCAAGTACGAGGAATCGCCCCTCCTTCTAGTGTCTCCAAGCGGTAGGTGCCGTTCCCGAGTGCTTCGGTTATTCTAAACGGTCCTGTCCACTTGGGCGACAACTTATTCTCCATCTCGTACTGGTGGGCTTTCCTCATCACCAGATCGCCGGTTTTAAACTGCCTCTGTATTACCTTAGAATTATATCTTCGTTCAACTCTTCTTTTCACCGCTTCAGCTTTCACTCTTGCTTCCTCTCTGACCTCATCTAGTAAATCCAGGTTCATTCTTCTCTCTTCATTTGATTCTTCTGCTACAAAGTGTTGAAATCTCGGCGAGCTTTCCTGGATCTCAACTGGAATCATTGCGTCACAGCCATACACTAAACTAAAAGGGGTTTCGTGGGTACCTGACTGCTCAGTTGTGTGGTATGCCCAGATTATGCGAGGTACCTCATCAGCCCACAATCCTTTAGCCTTCTCTAACCTCTTCTTCAAACCTCTCAACAGAACCCGATTGGCAGACTCTACCTGGCCATTCGTCTGTGGGTGCTCTACAGATGCAAACACTTGTTGAATTTCCACATCCTCACACAGCTTCTTCAACAGGTGGCTTGCAAACTGAGTCCCATTATCTGATACTAGACGCTTAGGCACCCCAAATCGGCACACAATGTTCTTCCACACAAAGTTTTTAATCTTGGGTGCCGTGATTTGGGCAACTGGCTCCGCTTCAATCCACTTAGTGAAGTACTCAATCGCTACTACCAAGTACTTCCTCTGCCTGATCACCATCGGGAAAGGCCCCAGAATGTCAATTCCCCATGTATGAAATGGCCAAGGGCTATAAATCGACTTAAGCTCTTCTGGGGGCGACTTGTGCCAATCGGCGTGCTGCTGGCACTGCTTGTAGCACTGGGCGTACTTCTTGCAATCCTCTCTCATCGACGGCCAATAATATCCTGCACGAAGAGTCCTAGCGGCTAGAGCTCGACCCCCGATGTGACTTCCGCATATACCCTCATGGAGCTCAGCCATAATCCTTGTGCATTTCTCCCCGTGTATACATACCAGGAGTGGGTGTGTGAACCCGAACCTGTACAACTCACCATCTACCAGGGTGAACCTGGTGGAGTTCTTCTTGATCTTCCTGGACTCTACTGGATCCATTGGAAGCACGCCATTGGCTAAGTAACGCTGGTATGGCGTAATCCACGTATCTGGCTTATGTGTGGTACAGACCTGTGCGACGTTTACTCCCATAGCAAGGAACGCTCTTATCCTTGGCGTTCTCAAAGTCTCCTGCATCAAAGACCTATGACTCCTCGTCGTTCCCCCCGTCGACTTGGTCACCTGAAACACTTGGTGATCTGCCAAAAACGCCCTTGGCGTCTTCAATGTTTCTTGAATAACAGTCCTCTGCCTACCCCCTTTGCCTGAACTGGCGAGCTTGGCAAGCAAGTCAGCTCGAGCATTTTGCTCCCTTGGTACGTGCACTACCTCAAACGAGGTAAAAGAACCCTTCAACTCCTGCACATATGCCAAGTAAGCTGCCATCTGTGGGTCCTTGGCCTGGAACTCGCCAACCACTTGCCCTGTGACCAGCATCGAGTCACTTTTGGCCACCAACACCTTGGCTCCCATCTCCTTTGCCAACAGGATACCTGCAATCAATGCCTCATACTCCGCTTGATTGTTGCTGGCCTTGAAAGCAAACCTCAGGGACTGTTCTATCAACACGCCGTTGGGCCCCTCTAGAATGACTCCAGCACCGCTGCCCTGCTGGTTTGACGATCCATCCACCGAAAGAACCCATCGAAATCCATTTTCTTCAACGTGAGTTGCCTCTGACGAGAGCTCGACAAGAAAATCAGCAAAAACCTGCCCCTTAATTGGCCCTCGGGGTTCAAAGTTAATGTCGAACTCTGACAGCTCTACCGCCCACTTCACCATTCTTCCAGCGACATCAGGTTTCTTCAGGACCTTCTGAATTGGCAGATCGGTCATTATCAGGACGGTGAAGCTCTGAAAGTAATGACGCAGCCTCCTCGCCGAAAATACCACCGCTAGAGCAGCTTTCTCCAAGGCCTGATACCTCACTTCGGGACCTTGTAGCACTTTACTCACAAAATAAATAGGCTTCTGGACCTGGTTTTGGTCTTGAACAAGCACCACACTCACCGCTCTCTCAGTTACAGCATAATACAACCTGAGAGGCACCCCTACTAACAGTTTGCACAGAACCGGCGGGCTTGCTAAATATGTCTTAAGCTTCACGAAAGCTTCTTCACACTCCTGGGTCCAGACAAACCTATTGTTCCTCTTTAAACATTGAAAATATGGGTGGCCCTTCTCGCCGCTAGCTGACACAAAACGTGAGAGAGCAGCCATCCGACCTGTCAACTGCTGTACCTCCTTCACCGTAGCTGGGCTTCTCATCGCTATAATAGCAGCACACTTGTCAGGATTTGCCTCTATTCCTCTCTCCGTCAACAGAAAACCTAAAAATTTCCCTGCTTCCACGCCGAAAATGCACTTCTCTGGGTTCAGTTTCAGCTTATACTTGGCCATCGTTACAAACAACTCTTCCAAGTCTAAGACGTGCCTGCTCCTCTCCAAGGAGGTCACCACCATATCATCAACATAGGCCTGCACATTCCTTCCCAGCATCGGTGCAAGTACCTTATCCATTAACCTTTGATACGTGGCCCCAGCATTCTTCAGCCCAAATGGCATTACTTTATAGCAAAAGCACGACCTCTCTGTCATGAAGGCAGTCTTTTCTTCATCCATAGGATGCATCTTGATCTGATTATACCCCGAGAAGGCATCCAGAAAGCTCAACAACTTACACCCTGCTGCACTGTCAACCAGGGCGTCTATACTTGGCAAAGGATATGAGTCCTTCGGACAAGCCTTGTTCAAATCTGTGAAATCGACACACATACGCCATTTCCCGCTGCTCTTCTTAACCAGCACAACATTAGCGAGCCACTCGGGGTACTGGATTTCCCGAATGTGACCTGCGGCGAGGAGCTTCTGCGTTTCATCTCTAATCGCCTGCCTCTTCTCCTCGTTGAACTTCCTTCTCCTTTGTCGCACTGGTCTAATCTGGGGGTCCATCGCCAGGTGGTGGCACAAGAAGTCAGGGTCGATTCCAGGCATATCCAAAGCAGACCATGCAAACGCATCCAGATGCCTTTCTATCACCCCGGCGATCTGGTCTTGTGCTTCACGATCCAGAGATTTTCCCAACTTGAAGACCTTGCCTTGTATTTTCCTCTCAACCCACTCCTCCACTGGTTGAGGCCTCCTTTCACTGGCGATCACCGCTTTGGCGATCCCTGTAGCCTTAGCCTCTTCTGGGCGATCGGCATTACTAACTCCTTCCCCAACATCTGCCACGTGTGCATTTCCCTCGGCGATCACCTCCATCGTTATATCAACTGCTTCCCCCCCTTGTCGCCTAGACCTCACGCCGGGAGGCGGTGTGGTTGAGATGTAGCTTATTGATCGTTTATTCCTGAGGCTGTTTTCGTAACACTTCTTCGCCTCCTTTTGATCAGACCGCAGGGTTATTACAACACCCTCCATTGAAGGGAGCTTAACCTTCATGTGCCTTGTTGAAGGCACCGCCCCTATCCGGTTGAGAGCTGGCCTCCCTAACAGGATGTTGTATGCTGAGGGGGCATTCACGACAAGGTATTTGATTTTCTCTGTTCTTGAAGCCGCCCCATCCGTGAAGGTGGTTCTCAACTCAATATACCCCCTGACCTCCACCTGATCGCCGGTGAAACCATACAAGCAACCTCCATAAGGTCTCAACTGATCAAGGGGTAACTGCAACTTGTTGAAAGTTGGCCAGAACATTACATCAGCCGAACTTCCCTGATCCACCAGCACCCGATGGATCTTCCTTCCTGCCGTGACAAGAGAAACCACTATAGGATCGTTGTCATGCGGTACAACATCCCTTCGGTCCTCTTTGGTAAACGTGATGTCCACATCGGGCGAGTGATCCTCAAATGCTTCCACTGCCATCACGAACCGAGCGTACTTCTTGCGCTGTGATGCGGTGCACCCACCTCCTGAGAAACCCCCAGCTATAGTGTGAATTTCCTCGTGAATGGGCACTTCGTGCTGTTGGCTTTCACTGCTCGCCGGATGGGAGATCGACGTACTGGTTGCCTTCTCCAGCAGATAGTCTTTCAGAAATCCACTTTTCACCAGCTCGTCCAGTTGGTATCCCAATAACAGGCAGGAATCAAGGGCGTGACCAAAACTTTTGTGGAATTTACACCACGCATCTGGCTTTGGCCCCAACACCTTATCCGACACCTTCTCGGGCACCTTCAGCTTGGCAGCTATATTGGGAATGGCAATCAGGTCCGCCAATCCCATCACGAACTCATGCCTTGGAGGGCGCTTGAAATCCCTCTGGCGACCTGGCGCTCTTCCTCTACTATTGCCATCGTCTTTGTTTTTCTTTAGGTCATAAGGACGATATGTCCTTTCATCCTTCTTCACTGCCGCCGTCTCCAATACCCTCTGAGGCTGAGGTTTGGTTTGGGCGCGTGATTTCGCAGGAGCCGTATTCCCTCTCTTCTCTATTACTTCATTCTCGGCGGCGATGTGAGCCACAGCACGTCGCCGAATCTCTGCAAACGTTCCAGGGTGGCTCCTAATCAATGACTCGCTGAAGGGTCCAGGCAGCACGCCCTTCTTAAAGGCGTGCACAAACATCTCCTCATCTTTACCTGGCAGTCGGACTATTTGAGCTCCAAATCTATTCAAGTAGTCCTTCAAAGATTCCCCCTGAAGCTGCCTCACATCGAACAGGTCATACGACACCATAGGCGGCGCCTTATTCACAATGTTCTGATCGACGAACAACTTGGAAAACTGCTGGAAACTGGAAATGTATCCAGTAGGTAGGCTCACAAACCAATCCAACGCGGTGCCGTGGAGGGTGCTCATGAACATCTTACAATAGGCTGCATCCGATCCTCCCGACAGCATCATCTGCGTATGGAACGCAGTAAGGTGAGCCTCTGGATCTTCCACTCCAGTAAAAGAGGCCTTCACCGACGTGACATTTGCAGGAATCGCAACGTCCATGATCGCCTGCGAAAACGGCATTGGAAAAACTCGCGGTGGAGACGGTGGCGCGCCTCCACTAGTCGCAGCACTCTCCCTTTGTTCACGAAGAGCCTTGCGTAACTCTTCATTAACCTTGCTCAGCTCTTCGTTCTTGGCCTGAGAAGCGACCAAGGCATCGTGCATCTTCGTCTGTTCGACACGCGACGCTGCCACATTTTCTTGCAAAGTACGCATCATCTCCAGCATTTGCGCCATCGTCACGGTGTTCTCTCCGGACTGCGCCGCGACTGAACTTGATCTGGTTGTCCTCATCTTCCTCATGAAACTTCTACTACCTTCACACAGCTACCTTTCAACATGCAAAAGTTATTTCGCAACAGCGCTCAAGAAACGCTTCAACTTCCTCCGCACAACGATCGATCCAGCAATCAATTGGTAGAAACCTCCAGAAACAATTCTTCGCCGATTAAACGCAACTCAAACGGTTAAAAACTCCAAAAACCGATTGCGATAGCAAGCAATCGAACAGAAACCACTGAAAACCTCACAAACCGATTGCGACAGCAAGCAATCGAACAGAAACCACTGAAAACCTCACAAACCGATTGTGACAGCAAGCAATCGAACAGAAACCACTGAAAACCTCACAAACTCAACAGTGGATGGGAATCACAGTTTACACGGCCCCACGGTGGGCGCCTGATGATCCTGCTGCTTGCCTCGAACGTCAACACTCCTCCTTTTAGCTCCAAACCTTCCAAGAAACCTGAAAGAACAGAAAGGCGCCTCTGCGGCCGGTGTGGCTCCGACGCTCAAGTCAGTGGACAAATCAACAAATTCTCTCAGAGAAACTAGGAACCGTGCAAGTGAAATGTTACTCAAAATGAATCTCCCCCAAATATCGTTAGGAATTCTGTATATATACCTGTGTTTTTCTCTCTCCTGACGGTTATTCCTCTCGCCACGTGGACCGCATCTGATCGTACACGTGTCACCATCTGGAGTACCTGCAACTGAAGCGTTACTTTCCCTTTTACTCCTGCGACTAAGTTATCCACACAGGGAATAACTTAGCATGCAGGCCGCTCTGGGCACAGCCTTAAAGCTGGCTAATACTGGTTATTACGGTTCTTAGAGCACACGGGCCAATACACCACCTATCTCCTGTATTCAGGCCATGTAATCAACGTTCACCAAGTCTTCTCCAATACCCGGCGATGTCATCTTTCGGCGATGTCCTCTTTCGGCGATGTCCTCACATACGGCGATCACGTGCAATCCAGGCGTTTACTGATTTCATACAAGAGAAGTAGGAGACCGCCGCCTTCTTCAACAAACAGCGATTCCCTCAACTTCCAAACTACATTTTCTTTTCTCTTGCCCTTCTTAATCCATGCATTCTCCCGCCACGTCGTTCCTCGTGGCAATCTACTGCTGAAGTCATCAAATACCGATGACCGACCGTATCAGCTCTCGCCGGGAACCTTAGTTAGGATCTGGGTAGTTTGAGTTGTGTAACTCAACCTTTGATTGAATCTAAAGCTCAAGCATCTCAACTTTCAAACAAAGTAAAGTGTTTTTTCAAACTGAGTTAAAACAACCGATTGTTTTATCGAAACAACCGATTGTTTAAGCTTAGGTGTTTTGAAAACTGTTTTGAAATGTGAAAATTGGTTAAGTAACAAAACAACCGATTGATTCGAGGAAACAATCGATTGTTTGTTATGTTTTTATAACAGAAAACAGTTTTGACTTTGACTGAGCTTTAAATGGTTTTAATTCATACGCTCCAGTCATTAAATGCTTTGACCAATCTTTCTAAAGCAATTAAGAGTTTGTTAAGGTTTGATTACAAACATCTTCTTTATATATATACAGAAAAATAGATTTGAGTTTAAGAAGAACCTAAGTGAATTGTGAAAGTTTTTCTAAGAGTTGGAGATTGCTTAGTGTTTTGGTTGATCAAAGTGCTGAGATAGGATTCTCTTGTATTGATTTCAGATTGCTTCTGTAACAAGTGTAATCCTTGTAATTCTGTGAACATTCGTTTTGTGCTGTTGCTAAGAAGAGCTGTGTGTTCTTGAGGGGATCAAGATCAGCTTTCTTAGTGTGGTGTGCTGACCAAGGAAAGTGTGTTTCTTGAGGGTGTTCAAGGTCACTTTCTTGGTTGTGTGTAAGTAATCTAGTGTTGATTGCTTAGTGGATTTTCCTCAGGGTTTCTGAGAAGACTGGATGTAGCTCTGGGTTGGAGTGAACCAGTATAAACAACTGTTTACAATCTCTCTATCCCTTACTCTTTAAATTCAGTTTGTTTGTTGTTTGCTGATAAAAACAACCGATTGTTTCGAAGAAACAACCGATTGTTTCGAAGAAACAACCGATTGTTTTTCTGACAGTGCAGTTTTGCTTACTGTTTTGACTAACTGAATTGCTTGATCAATTGGTTTCTGAGATAAACTCATTCCAGCTTCAAAAAGTTTGCGAAAACCTCTTTAAACAATTCACCCCCCCCCCCTCTAGTTTAAAGCCATAATTCCTAACAATTGGCATCAAGAGCTTGGTTCTTGAAAGTTATTCAAGTTGATCTTTTTTTTATGGCTGGAAAACTATCTTTTGAGGAAGGTGCTTCAATCTACAAACCACCTTTATTCTGTGGATTGAATTATAAGTTTTGGGAAGCAAGAATGAAAATCTTTATTGAATCAATTGATCAAAGAATTTGGGACTCAATTGAGAATGGTCCTTACATTCCAAAGTTCAAAAAGAATAATTCCTTTACTATAAAACCTTTGTCCAAATGGACAGATGATGAATGTAAGATGGCTCAGCTTGATAGGTCTGCTCAAAACATTATAGCTTCTGCACTAGATACTAATGAATTTTTCAGGATATCAAAGTGCAAAACTGCTAAGGAAATGTGGGAGACTCTCAAGGCTGCTCATGAACCAAAGGAAGCAATGACAAAGAATCAAGCAAGAAGGAAGAGAAGACAAAATAAGAAAAGCCTCAATCTTTGCTTAATGGCCAGAAGGGAGGATGACTCATGTAGTGTAAGTTCATCAAACTCTTCAAACTCTGAAAATTATGGTCAATTGCTTCAAGCCTTTCAAGAAACACATGAAGAAGCAAACCGATTGGCTCTCTTAAACAATCGATTGAAAGAAAAGAATAGCTGGCTTGAAAACAGGGTAAAAGCACTGGAGGAGGATTTAGAAAATTCAAAAATGGATTTTGAAAATCTGGAAATCATTTACAAAAACTCCTCTTGCAAGTGTGACACTCTAGTTTGTGAAAATTGCGAAAATCTTGAAAAGAAGGTCCACTATCTTGTTAAAACAGTGGATAAGCTTTCTAAAGGCCAATCCAACTTTGAAAGTGTGCTAGCTTCTCAAAAGTGTGTTTTTGGAAAATCAGGATTGGGTTTTAATCCACAAAACCAGCAAGATAGATTTTCAAAAACTTTTTCAAAAAGGCCAGAAAAACAATTGATTGGACCATCGAAACAATCGATTGTTACATGCTTCTATTGCATGAAAAGAGGTCATTCTGTGCGATTCTGTAAAATCAGAAAACATGCTGTTCCTAAAGGGCTTATGAAGTGGATTCCCAAGAAAAATAAGGCTTGTGTTGATGAGTATACACCAGATGGACCCTCATTCATAAGGGGACCAAACCTATGTACTTGAGAATTTTCTTTGTAGGAAATCTTGGAGGAGAGAAAGCAGCTTTGGTACTTGGACAGTGGATGCTCCAAGCATATGACAGGGGACAAATCAAAGTTCCTGAGAATATCCTTCAAGCAAGAGGGTCATGTCACCTATGGAGATAACAACAAAGGAAGAATACTTGGAAGAGGATCCATAGGAGATGAGAGCATCTTGGTGATTCATGATGTGCTCTTTGTTGAAGGCCTAAAGCATAATCTGCTGAGTATTAGCCAACTGTGTGACAAGGGGTATCAAGTGATGTTCAAGGCAAACACATGTGAAATCTGTCTACCCAACACTAAAGAGGTAATGTTGGTAGGTAAGAGAGTTAATAATGTGTATCTTCTAGATATCTCTTCACCATGTTCAATTGGATGTCTTCTATCCAAGCAAGATGAATCTTGGCTTTGGCATAGAAGAATTGCTCATATTCACATGAATCATTTGAACAAGCTTATATCAAAAGATCTTGTGATTGGGCTGCCAAAACTCAAGTTTGAGAGGGATCACATTTGTGAAGCTTGCCAAAAGGGAAACAAGTGAAAAGTTCTTTTAAAACCAAAAATGTTGTCTCTTCATTGAGACCTCTTGAACTCCTTCACATGGATCTCTTTGGACCCTCTAGAACTATGAGTCTTGGTGGAAATTATTATGCCCTTGTTATTGTTGATGATTTCTCTAGGTACACTTGGACCTTGTTCTTGGAGTCAAAGAGTGATGCTCTTGCTGCATTCAAAAAGCTAGCAAGAAGTCTTCAAAACACAAAAGGCAGTAACATAGGCTCAATAAGGAGTGACCATGGAGGAGAATTTCAAAATGAGAAGTTTGTCAAGTTCTGTGAGAAGTTGGGAATTCTACACAATTTCTCTGCTCCAAGAACACCACAACAAAATGGAGTTGTAGAGAGGAAGAACAGGTCTCTTGAAGAGCTTGCAAGGACAATGCTTAGTGAATCTTCACTTCCTAAGTATTTTTGGGCAGATGCAGTGAGTACCTCCTGTTATGTGATGAATAGGGTGCTTATAAGGCCCATTTTGAAGAAAACTCCATATGAACTTTTCAATGGAAGAAAGCCTAACATCAGTCACCTCAAAGTCTTTGGCTGTAACTGTTTTGTTCTCAACAATGGAAAGGAAAGCTTGGGAAAATTTGATGAGAAAGCTGACCTTGGCATCTTCATTGGTTATTCCCTCACAAGCCATGCTTATAGAGTCTACAACAAAAGGTTAATGACTGTAGAAGAATCAGTTCATGTAGTCTTTGATGAGGCAGATCGCAGAATTAGTGAGAACCCAAAGATCAGTGCTGAGGAAGATGAACAGAGCATCAGTTTGGAGAAGCTGGATATCTGTGCAGAAAAACAACCGGTTGATTCGCAGAAACAACCGATTGAAATTATGCAACAGAGTGAGCTGCCCAAAGAGTGGAGAATTCCCAGAGATCTGTCAGTGGATAACATCATAGGGCAGATAAAGGAAGGTGTCTCCACACGTAGCTCCATCTCAAACTTCTGCAGACACACAGCTTTTGTCTCTCAAATTGAACCAAAGTCAATTGAAGAAGCTCTCAAGGATGAGAAGTGGGTTGAAGCTATGCAAGAAGAGCTAAATCAATTCGAAAGAAATGAGGTATGGTTTCTTGTTCCTAGAACTAATGAAATGAAATTATTGGTGCAAAATGGGTTTTCAGGAACAAGCTAGATGAGGAAGGAGTGATCACAAGAAATAAAGCAAGGCTAGTTGCCAAGGGCTACAATCAAGAAGAGGGCTTAGACTATGATGAAACCTTTGCTCCTGTGGCTAGATTGGAGGCTGTAAGGCTGCTGCTGGCTTTTGCATGTATGAGTGGTTTTAAACTCTTCCAAATGGATGTAAAAAGTGCTTTCTTGAATGGCTACATCAATGAGGAAATCTATGTAGATCAACCACCGGGTTTTGAAGACCACAAGTATCCCAACCATGTTTTCAAGTTGAAGAAAGCTTTGTATGGTCTGAAACAAGCTCCAAGGCAGTGGTATGAGAGGCTTAGCAACTTTCTGCTATCTCTTGGCTATGAAAGAGGAATGGTAGACAAGACTCTCTTCATCAAGAAGTCACATGCAGAAATAATTCTTGTGCAAATATATGTTGATGACATCATCTTTGGTGCTACACAAGATAGGTTGTGTGAAGAATTTGTGGCTGCTATGAAAGGTGAGTTTGAAATGTCTATGATGGGAGAACTATCTTTCTTTCTTGGATTGCAGGTTAAACAAACAAAGGATGGGATCTTCTTAAGTCAATCAAAGTATTGCAAGGAGATTCTCAAAAAGTTTGAAATGGAAAATTGCAAAGAGGCAAGCACTCCAATGCCATCAAGCTGCTACATGGATGCAGATGCTGCTGGAAAGAGTATAGATCAAACAAAATTCAGAGGTTTGATTGGATCATTGCTTTATCTAACAGCAAGTAGGCCGGATATCATGTTTGCAGTGTGCCTATGCTCAAGGTATCAAGCAAATCCTAAAGAGTCACACTTCAAAGCTGCCAAGAGGATTCTGAAATATCTCAAAGGAACATCATCTGTAGGCTTATGGTATCCTTCTCATTCTCCAATACACTTAATTGGTTATTCAGATTCTGATTTTGCAGGTTGTAAGCTAGATAGAAAAAGCACAAGTGGCACTTGTCACCTTCTTGGCTCTAGCCTAATCTCATGGCATAGCAAGAAACAAGCATGTGTTGCTCTCTCTACTGCTGAGGCAGAATATATAGCTGCTGGTAGCTGTTGTGCACAGATCCTATGGCTCAAACAACAACTTGCAGATTTTGGTGTACAAATCAGCAAAGTTCCTTTGATGTGTGATAACACAAGTGCAATCAATCTTACCAAAAATCAAATCCAGCACTCAAGGACCAAACATATTGAAATAAGACATCATTTCATCAGAGATCATGTGCAAAACGGGAACTGTGAAGTAAAGTTTGTGGAGACCAAACTGCAGCTAGCTGACATCTTCACAAAGCCTTTGCCAAAAGAGAGGTTTTTCTTCTTAAGAAATGAGTTAGGTATTCTTGATCTAAATAATCTCTCTTAAAATCTGTGTTTGGTACATGTTAAAATCTATTTGTGAAGACAAATAGGGGGAGGTTTATTGGTACTTGTATATCTGTATCTCCTTTGCATAAAAATGTTTAAATCTCTGAGTATAAAAGTGTTTTTCTGCTGCTGCTGATAGAAACAATCGATTGTTTCGTGTAAACAACCGATTGAATTTTATGTTAAAAGAGGTATAACCTAACTAGCTGCTGTAAGAAGCTTTGGATGGTACAAATTTTTTTTGCAGGAACTGCTTCAGATTTAATCAGTACAACACAAGCACCAGGGATTTGTCTTCATCAAATAGGGGGAGATTGTTGAACCAAGTGGTGTTCAAGGTTTTGAAGAATCCAAATCCTTTGAAGGATGATGAAGCTTTTGCTGTGCTTGCTGTTGCTGTGCTAGTTTAGTTAGGATCTGGGTAGTTTGAGTTGTGTAACTCAACCTTTGATTGAATCTAAAGCTCAAGCATCTCAACTTTCAAACAAAGTAAAGTGTTTTTTCAAACTGAGTTAAAACAACCGATTGTTTTATCGAAACAACCGATTGTTTAAGCTTAGGTGTTTTGAAAACTGTTTTGAAATGTGAAAATTGGTTAAGTAACAAAACAACCGATTGATTCGAGGAAACAATCGATTGTTTGTTATGTTTTTATAACAGAAAATAGTTTTGACTTTGACTGAGCTTTAAATGGTTTTAATTCATACGCTCCAGTCATTAAATGCTTTGACCAATCTTTCTAAAGCAATTAAGAGTTTGTTAAGGTTTGATTACAAACATCTTCTTTATATATATACAGAAAAACAGATTTGAGTTTAAGAAGAACCTAAGTGAATTGTGAAAGTTTTTCTAAGAGTTAGAGATTGCTTAGTGTTTTGGTTGATCAAAGTGCTGAGATAGGATTCTCTTGTATTGATTTCAGATTGCTTCTGTAACAAGTGTAATCCTTGTAATTCTGTGAACATTCGTTTTGTGCTGTTGCTAAGAAGAGCTGTGTGTTCTTGAGGGGATCAAGATCAGCTTTCTTAGTGTGGTGTGCTGACCAAGGAAAGTGTGTTTCTTGAGGGTGTTCAAGGTCACTTTCTTGGTTGTGTGTAAGTAATCTAGTGTTGATTGCTTAGTGGATTTTCCTCAGGGTTTCTGAGAAGACTGGATGTAGCTCTGGGTTGGAGTGAACCAGTATAAACAACTGTGTACAATCTCTCTATCCCTTACTCTTTAAATTCAGTTTGTTTGTTGTTTGCTGATAAAAACAACCGATTGTTTCGAAGAAACAACCGATTGTTTCGAAGAAACAACCGATTGTTTTTCTGACAGTGCAGTTTTGCTTACTGTTTTGACTAACTGAATTGCTTGATCAATTGGTTTCTGAGATAAACTCATTCCAGCTTCAAAAAGTTTGCGAAAACCTCTTTAAACAATTCACCCCCCCCTCTAGTTTAAAGCCATAATTCCTAACACTTTCTACCACGTGCCACTGTGTATGGTCCACGTGGTCACCTTCTGCTGTCGTCATCAACTACCGATGACCGACCGGAACAAGGATCAAGCAATAAACTCAAAAAACAGAATGTAAACCAAAGCAAGAAACAAAAAATTGCAATAAAAGTACTACAAGAAGTGATGACATATTATGGAAAAACAGGACAATGACAAAACTATTATAGATTCGAAAAGGAAAATACTCAAACATATGATAGGCACAAATAAGAAAACAGCAATAAAATTCAAAATAAGCCTAAAAACAGAAATGTAAACACAAGAATATAGAGCTCTTGAATCAAAGTGCAACACAACTCAAAAATTAAACAAGAACACACCTAAACTCTAGATACCACATGATGTGAATTCAAGAACATAATATGAAAAGTTCTTGACATTCTTAGGAGACATCTTGAGTTGGTTGTAAGGACCTGAAATTTATTGGAATGAAAGAGTATGTTTTAAGTAAATTCTAAGTATGTTTTATCTAAGTTAAAAAGGAAGGAAAGTGTAGTCTAGAAAAAACTATAAGAGTTCCTTGTTTATACATCATCGCCGGTCGCCTGCTACACATGAGCGCCAGGTGGACGTCGCGCGGGCGCGAGAGGCATGCAGGCATCGCGCGGGCGCGAGAGGCATGCAGGCATCACGCGGGCGCGAGAGGCATGCAGGCATCGCGCGGGCGCGAGAGGCATGCAGGCAACGCGCGGGCCCGAGAGGCATGCAGGCATCGCGCGGGCGCGAGGCATGTGGGCATTGCCAGGGCGCGAGGCATGTGGACGTGGCCAAGGCGCGAGAGTTATGAGGGCGTCGCCAGGGAAGACATCGGTCGTCTCCCAGAGGAAGACATCGGTCGTCTTCCAGGGCGAAGGAGACATCGGTCGTTCGCCAGGATGAGTCAGCAGTGGAAAGTTATCGCGCGACGTCGAGTTTCACACCTTGAAGGTAAGACCCAGACTCCCAGCATGAAGCGTAGTGCACGCACGCCACGTAGACAAAAAGGGTGGTTCAGAATAGTGACATCAGAATGTTGGCATGCGCGGGAGACACTCACGGTCGTACTGTTCAGAGCAGTGGCTGGCATGCACAAGCGACAACAGTGGCAGTACTGTTCAGAGCAGTGGTTAGCATGCACCAGAGACAACAGTGGTCGTACTGTTCAGGGCAGTGGTTCTCAGACTTCTCTGCAGAGTGGGTGTAGCAGCTGCTTTTGATGGATAAGTTGGGTTAAGATGCAGAGACTCACTGCGGAGAGAAAGGAAAAACGTTGCAGCTTTCAAAGAGAGATAGAGCGAGTTACCTCCCTTCTCCTCCAGATATCTCCTTCGCGCTGCGATTCTAACACCTTCACACGAGAGTACGACGAGCGACAGCCACCATTAGAGCACCTGGGCAGTTCTCTGCAAGTCCTTCAACCAGACGCGAAAACAGAGCCAAGGCGTTCTTCAAGCTTTGTTGAGTTTCGGAACTCTAGGTGTTTGCGCAAGTCCAGGTAAGGGAAGCTAGACTTCTTTTTTTTAATACAATCCATAGATTAGCTGTTTCTGAAGTGAGGGCGACGTGGTCGCCAGTTTCCTGTTTCTTTTCGCAATGCTCTGTTCTATGTGGTTGGGCGACGTGGTCGCCGGTTTTAAATACGGACTTCGAACTTCCCTGTTTTTGATATTGTTTGAAGCTGTTTGAGATTTAAATGTTAAATACATGTGATATTCGAGAATATGAACCTTTGAAATGACTGTTGCTGTGGTTGAAATCATTCTTTGAGTGATGTGTGTAATGTCGTGATTGTGGGATCAAGACATAGTATTTTCAGGAAAGGAAATACCGTGTTGAGATTTGGTTATGAAGTGTATTGATCTGTGAGTATCCTGTGAATGAGGCGATCCTGACTCTGCTGAGATAATGGAATCATATAGAGGAAGTTATTCAGTTGGTGAGAGTCGAAGGAGGTTCATACGTATGGGTGAGTTGTTCAAGAGGGAACGAGCTCAGCCTGTTATATGGATTAACCCTGTCATACTGTGAAAGTGATGATATTGAGATTATGGTTATGTGCACAGCTGTGGGAACTTTACAGCAATGAAGTATGACAGGTGCAGGTCTCTGGATGCTAAGTTCAATGCATGAGTCTTCCGGAAGTAGTGTCAAGTGTCTTGTGTGTTGAGTCAGTGGTGGTCTGACATGTGAAATGAGGAACTTGAAGTGATAGACACTTGATGCAGTATTGTGAAAATGAATAACTCTTGTGAATATTGTGAAATGTGTGATTTCTGGGTGACCAGGTGCAGAGTATGAGAAACTTGATAACTTTACGTGAATGTCTTGAAATTGTTTACCTTGATTTTATTTTAAGTATTCTTATTTAAACTCTCTTTAAAATATCTAGCTTACCCTGCGTGTTTTGCTCGTTGGCTGTTTTTCTCTTAAAACTGTGATGATCGTGTATAATTTACACGGGAGCAGATGATCTTCCAGGAAGTAGAGCTCCTTAGTGAGTGGTCGCCGGAAGGAGATCGCCTGATTTCTGTTCTGGTAGCCGATCGGCTGTTTTGGGTCCTCTGATAGGAGATCGGCCTCATCCGATAGGAGATCGGTCCTTTCCGATAGGAGATCGCCTGCTTTGTTCTTTTACTGTATTTTGTTTATGTTTCTGGAAAATTTGAATGAAGTTGTATTAAAACTCCCTGTGAGGAGAAACTACATTTCATATATATAATATTTTGTTCACTTCAATCTATTTGTTACCTTTATTTTCATTATATACATTTGTATAGTATTTTGGCGGGATGTTACATTGGTCATATGAGAGGCACTTTCTCTTAGAATTGGATCAATGTTCTAAGTCAAGAACTCACCAAAAACTAATGCCAAAACACAAACTCATATGGAAGTTCCAATTATTGTCAAATTGAACCGATTAAAGATGAAATTAAAGGCAAGGAAACTGAATATAAGTTCTAGAAACTAAAGGCACCGAACCAAAACACAAGAACACAAGCTAAGACATGAAAACTAAAAGAGAAGGAAGGAAGGAGAAGAGAATGCTCATGAAGATGGAGGTATGGTTGGATGATCACGCCACTAAGAGGATGAAGGCTCCTAGATGAGTGTGCAAGCCGCCACTTGAGGTAACCATTGAACCTTCAAGATAAGACTAGTGAAGAAGATGCAAAGCTCTCCAATGCTCACTCAAAAAATTGAGTAAAGTTTCTCTAATTCAAAATTCAAAAATTCAAATCTGCATTTTACAAGAGCTCACACCTTTATTTATAGTGTGAGGGTGCTGAAAAATAGGTGGGAAAATTCAAAAGAAACTCTTTTGAAATTCCCACCAAAACAAGTCACATGGGAGGTGTGACCTTTTTCTACTATGACACCTCCTAAAAACTACACTTACACCTACTCTCCTAAGTCACATGTACAATGTGACTTTATTTTACATATTCACACTCCTATATTTAATATCCACACCTACTACAACTTATACAAAAGAAAAACAAATGATGCTCTTTTATTTAATGCTTGGCCTTGCTTCTCATGGATTGGACTTGGGCTTCTTGGGCTTGGCCTTTTTGGGCTTGGGCTTTGGGCTTGGGCCTCCTCTTTTGAAAAGACTAATAAGAAAAACTTTAAATGTTTTGGTGGATGGCCTCTTCCTCCATTAGTGAAATCCTCTCTTCCTTGATATCCATCAGAAACGACTTACTCTGTTTTAGCGTCCGGTTTGGAGAACTTGCAGAGAACCTCCTAGGTGCTCTATGGTAGTCGTCGATAGTCAACTGGTGCGCTAGGACGTCTGAACGTATGGAGAAGGAGAGGGAAGAAACAGGGAACCAAAGTTAACTCACTCAATCACTCTCGAACCAGCAACGTTCACTGCCTCTCAGGAGTGAGTTTTGAATCTAAGCCAACTTGCCCAGAAATGCCGCTGCCCCCCCGCCCACTCTGCAGGAAAGCTTGCGTGCACACTTCCTTGAACAGTATGACCACGTGGGTTTCTGCGCATACCAACTCTCTGACGCTAACTATTCTGAAACACCCTTTTTATCTACGTGTCGCGCATGCAGGACGTCTCATGCTGGGAGCCTGGGTCCCACCTTATCTGTGTGAAACACGACATCGCGCGATAACCTTCCACCGATGACTGCTCGCGCGATGACTATCCACCGATGTCTCATCCTAGCAGACGACCGATGTCTCTCTCTGGAAGACGACCGATGTCTCTCCCTGGAAGACGACCGATGTGTCCCTCATCCTGGCGATGACCGTCTGTCTCTCGCCCTGGCGATCCCCGCGTGTCTCTCGTCCTGGCGATGCCCGCGTGTCTCTCGCCCTGGCGATGCCCGCGTGTCTCTCGCCCTGGCGATGCCCGCGTCTATCTCGCCCTGGCGATGCCCGCGTGTCTCTCGCCTGGCGATGACTTATGACACATCACCACGCCTTGCTGAAGGTTCTTCATCCCACTATGTTACGTCCAAGGCATCACCTCCACATGGCTTGGTGACGTCGGTAGCTTCACATTTCCAAGAATAGATCAGCACTACTCCTCGTGCGCCCATGCATGCAACACTAAGGACGATTTCTTATGCTCAAGCATAGAGCTTCGCATGCACAGCATATCTAAGGCTTAACCCACACCTTGATACTCGTGGTTTTTGGAACCCACTATGATTGATCCAGTATCTTGACCACATACTAAGTGCACTTTCGGCGATCATGTACACCATAGGCGATTGGCGATCATGTGTACTCTAGGCGACAGGCGATTATGTACCAGAGAAGTCGGAGA
Organism: Phaseolus lunatus; assembly: GCA_013389735.1. NCBI lineage: Eukaryota > Viridiplantae > Streptophyta > Magnoliopsida > Fabales > Fabaceae > Phaseolus > Phaseolus lunatus. The sequence continues at coordinate 18,671,835 of CM023863.1, read as the reverse complement.
TCGCCTCCGTCTTCAACAACGACGATCTCGTAGACTTCTAAGCTACACTTTCCTTCCTTTATATTTTAAATAAAAACATACTTAGAATTTACTTAAAATATATCACTTTCATTCCAATAAAATTTTCTAGGTCCTTACATTGTTTCCATTACATCAGAATAGAATAGCAACAGCAGAAGGAAAGAAACTTGAAAACCAGAAAAGAACAGCCAAAAACAATCGATTGTTTCGATAACCAATCGGTTGTTTTTCCTTCATTCTTCTTCATTAGCAAACTGAAGGTCAAAGATTTGATTCTGGACAGCTGCAATCTGTTCATCCAGAGTCATAAACCTTGCATCCATGTTGTCAAACCTAGTGTCAATCCTCTAGAAATTACTAACACAGAGATCATGAAGGTTCCTTTGATTTTCCGCAAAGCTATCAAGCCTATTCACCATGAGTCTTTCAAAAGGAGACATGGTTTGTATTCTTTCTCCTTGATGTCCATCCTCAGCACTAGGTCCTGCACCTTGAAAACCTCCAGTTGGATCTTCATGTTGAACATCCATATCAGCAAAAGAAATGTGGGATACTTTGGAAGTCACTCATGAAGGAACAAATGAGGTTAAAAGAGCTAGAAAGCATGCTCTCATCCAAGAGTATGAGATGTTTAGAATGCTTAAAGGTGAAACAATAGCTGAGGTGCAGAAAAGGTTTATACACATCATCAATCACCTTATGAGCCTAGACAAGACGTTTGACAAAGAAGAGCTAAATATCAAGATCTTGAAATGTCTTGATAGAGCATGGCAACCAAAGGTAACTGCTATTTCCGAATCTAAAGATCTAACATCTTTAAGTGTTGCTTCTTTGTTTGGAAAGCTTAGGGAACATGAGCTAGAGATTAATAGACTCAATGTTCAAGAGAGTGAAGATAAGCACACAAGGAGTGTAACATCCCGCCAATTTCATTGCATAATTATAAAATGAAGTAGAGATAAAATAATAATGTTGAAGTGAACATAATTATATATATATGTAATGAAGTTTTCTCCTCGTAGGGAGTTTAATACATAATCTGTTGGTTTCCAAAAACGTAAACTAAATACAACAAAATACATAAAAACAGGCGATTCCCCAACAGGATAGGCGATCTCCCATCAGGAAAGGGCGATCTCCTATCAGAAAAGGGCGATCTCCCATCAGACAACATAAAAAGGGTGATCGCCTAACAGAAATATATATGGGTGATCTCCTCCCGGCGACCACTCACTGAGGAGCTCTACCACCTGCAACCTCGTCTGCTCCCGTGCAAAATACACGATCATCACAGTTTAAGAGAAAACAGCCACAGAGCAATACAAAAGAAAGGGGTAAGCTAGATGTTTTAAAAGCTTTTAAATCAATAGTAAACATAAAACTTCACACCATTCATGATCCATATCAATTACAACCATCAACATTGCCATATTCCACATACTCGTCAAGTGTCCATTTGCTACTTTCAGTATTCAAGATTCACACGTCAGACTTTCCACTGACTCACAATGCATAGACACATGACACTACTTCCGGATTGACTCGTGCGTTGACTCAGGCTCAAAGATCTGCACCTGTCATACCATACCACTGTGAAATCCACACAGGGTCGCTGTGAAATCCACACAGCCATGCGCATATATAATCTCAATGTCATTAACTCTCCCGGTATGACAGGGTTAATTCATATAACAGGCCGAGCTCGTTCTTTTTCACACGACTCACCCATTCATATGAACCTCCTCCAACTCTCCACAACTGAATAACTTCATCTACGTGATTCCATTATATCAGCAGAGTCAGGATATCTCCTTCTAGACAAGCCCCTAGTCAATACACCTACACACGATCTTACACGGTATTTCCTTTCATGAAAATACTATGCCTTGATCCCACATTCACAACATTCAAAACATCATACCACTCAAATGAATGATTCAAATCACAGCAACAATCATTTCAAAGGTTCAGATTTTCGAGTATCACATGCATTCCACCTTTAAATCTCAAACAGCTTCTAACAACACAAAAACAGGGGAGTTCGAAACCTGTATTTAAAACCGGCGATCCCGTCGCCCAAACACATAACAACAGAATATCCTGAAAAAGGGGTTTAAAACCGGCGACCACGTCGCCCAACCACATAGAACAGAGCATTGCGAAAAGAAACATGAAATCGGCGACCACGTCGCCCTCACTTCAGAAACAGCTAATCTATGGCTTGTATTGAAAATGAAGGCTAGCTTCCCTTACCTGGACTTGCGCAAAACACCAAGAACTCCAAAACCCAACGAAGCTTAAAAGATGCTTTCACACTGTTTTTGCGTCTGGTTTGTAGGACTTGCAGAGAACTTCCCAGGTGCTCTAATGGTAGCCGTCGCTCGTCGTACTTTTGGGTGAAGGTGCCTGAATCGCAGTGCGAAGGAGAGAAAAGGAGAAGAAGGGAGGCAAATACACTCTTTCGCTCTTGAACCACTGCAACGTTCCTTTCTCTCAGAAGTGGGTTTTTGCATCTTAAACTAACTTGTCCACAAAAGTCGCTGCCACCACCAACTCTGTAGGGAAGTTTGCGTGTACGCTGCACTGAACAGTACGACTAAGCGTGCCTCTGCGCAGGCTAACACTCTGAGGTCACTATTCTGAACCACCCTTTTTGTCTACGTGGTGCGCGTGCAGGACGTTTCATGCTGGGAGTCTGGGTCCCACCTTCTCTGTGTGCAACTCGACATCGCGCGATAACCTTTCACCGATGACCACTGGCGTGAAGACTATCCACCGATGACCTCTCGCGCGAAGACTATCCACCGATGACCTATCGCGTGAAGGCTATCCACTGATGACCTCTCGCGCAAAGACTATCCACCGATGACCTCTCGCGCGAAGACTATCCCCGCATGCCTCGCGCCCTGGCGATGCCCGCATGCCTCGCGCCCTGGTGATGCCCGCATGCCTCGCGCCCTGGCGATGCCCGCATGCCTCGCGCCCTGGCGATGCCCGCATGCCTCGCGCCCTGGCGATCACGTGTAGTCTAGGCGACCGGCGATTTTGTACTAATAAGGAAATCTTATAGTCTTCTAAGCTACACTTTCTTTCCTTTTTATTTTAAAGAAAAACATACTTAGAATTCATTTAAAATATACCCTTTTATTCCAATTTAATTTTACAGGTCCTTACAAGGAGCATAGCCTTGAAAGCATCCAAATATAAGGGAAAGCAAGATTCAAGTGATGATAGTGATGAGGAAAATCTTAGTTTGCTGTCAAGAAAATTCAGCAAATTCCTAAAGAAAAACCGCAACAAAGACAACAACAAGGATAGGTATGGAAACAAGAAACCCAATGAATTTAATTCAAATAACTATACTTGTTTTGGTTGTGGTGAGCAAGGTCACATAAAGGCAGATTGTCTCAACAAGAGCAAAGAGAAAAAGACAAGCTACAAGGAGAAGAAAGGCAAGACAAAAAGAGCCTACATAGCTTGGGATGAAAATGAGGTGTCATCATCAAGTTCTTCATCAAGTGAAGATGAAAAAGCCAACATATGTTTAGTAGCTGAGGATGATGATGATTCTTGCAGTTCAAGTGAGGTAAGTTCATGTGCTTCCTTAAATGAACAAAATTATAGTGAATTGCTTGAAGCTTTTCAAGAAACACATGATGAAGCTAATAGATTGGTTCTTTCAAACAACCGATTGAAAGATCTTAACAGTGGGCTTGAGAAGAAAGTTAAATCACTTGAAGAGGATCTGAGAAAAGCAAAAAATGATTTTGAAAAATTGGAAAATCATTTCAAAAATGCCTCTTGCAAGTGTGATACTCTCATTTGCATAAATTGTGAAAATCTTGAGAAAAAGGTTCACTATCTTGTTGAAACTGTGGACAAGCTTTCAAAATGGAAGTCAAACTTTGAGAATGTCTTGGCATCTCAAAGCTGTGTTTTTGGAAAGGCTGGTTTAGGCTTCAATCCATAGAACAAGCAAGATAGGTTTTCAAAATTTTTTTAGAAAAAATCATAAAAAAAAACCGATTGTTAAGACGAAACAACCGGTTGTTACATGCTTTTACTGCATGAAGAAAGGCCACTCTGTTAGATTCTGTAAAATTAGAAAGTATTATGTTCCTAAAGGTCTTATGAAATGGATTCCTAAGGGATGTGATGTTTCTAACAACAAAGTCAAATGGACCCAAATTAGTAAGGGGACCAAATCTTGCTACTTGAATTAGTTTATGCAGGAAAAATAAAGAGAAAGAGAATAACTGAGCCATCTGATCAAGCTGTTGAAGAAAAAGGCAGTCATTGAAGCTGAATCAGTGCTATGCAAAAGATCAAAACAGTGAAAAGAAGTTCTCTTGATCAACAAGCAATTGGATCATTGAAGAAACAACACAAGGATAAGACTTTCCTTTAATTGTTCTCAATCTTTGTTTCAAAGTTCTTTCTTGTGATTAATTTTCTTTTAATCAATGTCATCTGCTTTAATCTGTTTCTATTAATGGCTAATATTTTCAAAATCAAGTTTTTAACTGCTGCAGAAAAACAACCGATTGTTTCTTCGAAACAACCGATTGTTTTGAGTCTGACAACACTGTGATGAAATTGATTTAATTTTTTTTTATTTTTTATCCGTTGCAGATCAATTTCAAAAGGGAGAATCCTGGTCAAAAGATCTGTGTTGAAAGATGAACATGCTCAGAAAGAAGTTACTACAATCATAAAGGAATATATTCCAAAATCTTGGAAATTTAAAAGCCTTGATGACTAGTCAAAGATCACATGTGAAGACCATGTGATTTTCAGTTTTTTTTCTGACATTTTCTGTGCAGAACAGAGTCAAGTCCTCTCTCTCCGAAAATCAGGTACCCATTGAATGAAATTAAATTCAAATTGATTTTCTTATTGCTATAAAATCAGGTGCAAATTTCTTCCACAAGAACAACCAATTGCAACATCTCTTGCAATATCTCTTGCACCATCTCTTGAAAAATCTGTGAAGTGTGCTGATGAAGACCAAGTAGAGGAGGCGCCTGAGGCCCAAGCCCATGAAGCCCAAGCCCAAGTTGGGGCCCAAGCCCAACCAATTAGCTCAACATCCTTCATGCCTCAAAGGATGAGTAGGAGCAAGGCTAAAGCTTTGGGAGAAGAGCATCAATGGATGTCTCTTTTTGTAATTACTTGTGTATAGTTTTTAGTAGAACTTTAAAGGAAGGTGTAGGAATTAAAATAAGGGGTGTTAATGTACAAAAACAAGTCACACCTTCCATGTGACATAAAGAGTAGGTGTAGGTGTAGTTTTAGGAGGTGCCAAAGTAGAAATCAAGTCACACCTCCCTTGTGACATGTGTTTTGGCTCCAAATTCAAATGCTTCTCATTTGAATTTTCCCACTTTAATTTCAGCCCTCTCACACTATAAATAGAGGTGCTATGCTCATGTAAAAGAACATTGAAATTAGAAGAAAAGTTACTATACTCAAATTGTGAGTGAATTTTGTGAGACTTGTTCTCCTCTTCCTTGTCTCATCTTGTGAAGCTTTGGGAGCACTCAAGTGGCGGCAAATCTGCACTTATCATGGATCATCACCTCCAAGTGGCGTGTCCATTCCCAATCCATGGCTACAACCACATAAGTTTCATCTTCTTTCATCTTCCATTGTCATTTCAATCGGTAGTTTTGATTCTATGTCTTGTTCTTGAATTTCAATCGGTTCTTTGGTTTCAATTTGTGTTTCCATTCTGTTTTTTTGTGTTTAAATTCTGCACCTATTCTTTTTTTGAGTTCAGCACCTTGTTCTTCATTCATTCATCATCATTAATTGTGTTTTAACCTTGGACCTTTGGAAATGAACCTTCACATCTACTTAACACTTGTTAAGTTAATGTCCAGTGGGGATTTTCCTTAGGTGACTCACTCTAAATTGCTAAGAATCTTGATCCTAATTCTAAGAAAGTGTCACAAATATAATGAACCTAAAATCAACTCACATCATGTGCTCTCCTTTCTTTTCATCTCTTTTGTCATGGAATCAACCCCTCCCACCTCCACAAGAGTCAAAACCAGGGCTCTGATACCAATTGTTAGAAAAGATGGCTTTAAACTAGAGGGAGGGTGAATTGTTTAAAGGGGTTTTCGCAAACTTTTCCCAGCTAGAATGAATTTATTTCATAAACCAATTGATTCAGCAATTCAGTTAGCCAAAACAGCAAGCAAAACTATAATACTAAAAAAAACAATCGGTTGTTTCTTCGAAACAATCGGTTGTTTATACCAGCAAACAACAATCAAACTGAATTTAAAGAGTTAAGGATAGAAAGATTGTACACAGTTGTTTATACTGGTTCACTCCAATCCAGAGCTATATCCAGTCTTCTCAGATATCCTGAGGAAATCCACTAAGCAATCACACCTTGATCACTTACACTGTAAGGACCTGAAAAATTTATTGGAATAAAAGAGTATATTTTAAATAAATTCTAAGTATGTTTTTATTTAAGTTAAAAAGGAAGGAAAGTGCAGTCTAGAAAACGATAAGAGTTCTTTGTTAATACATAATCGTCGGTCGCCTAGACTGCATGTCGTCGCCAGGGCGCGAGGCATGCAGGCGTCACCAGGGCAAGATGCATGCGGGCATCATCAGGGGGAGACATCGGTCGTTCGCCAGGGTGAGGTCATCGGTGGATTGCCTTCGCGCGGGAGGTCCTCAGTGGATAGCCTTCGCGCGAGAGGTCCTCAGTGGATAGTCTTCGCGCGAGAGGTCATCGGTGGATTGTCTTCGCGCGAGAGGTCATCGGTGGATTGTCTTCGCGCGAGAGGTCATCGGTGGATTGTCTTCGCGTGAGAGGTCATCGGTGGATAGCCTTCGCGCGAGAGGTCATCGGTGGATGGTCTTCGCACGAGAGGTCATCGGTGGATAGCCTTCGCGGGAGAGGTCATCGGTGGATAGACTTCGCGCCTGTGGTCATCGGTGAAAGGTCATCGCGCGACGTCGAGTTACACACAGAGAAGGTGGGACCCAGACTTCCAGCATGGAACGTCCTGCACGCGCGCCACGTAGACAAAAAGAGTGGTTCAGAATAGTGACCTCAGAGTGTTAGCCTGTGCAGAGGCACGCTTAGTAGTACTGTTCAGGGAGTGGTTGGCCTGCGCAAGAGACAACTGTAGTCGTACTGTTCAGGGAAACGTACACTCAGACTTCTCTGCAGAGTGGGTGGTGGCAGCTGCTTTTGGTGGATAAGTTGGTTTAAGATGCAGAAACCCACTGCTGAGAGAAAGAAACGTTGCAGCCTTCAAAGAGAGAAAGAGTGAGTTACCTCCCTTCTCCTCCAGTTGTCTCCTTCGCGCTGCGATTCTAGCACCTTCACACGAGAGTACAACGAGCGACAGCCACCATTAGAGCACCTGGGCAGTTCTCTGCAAGTCCTTCAACCAGACGCAAAAACAGAGCCAAGGCGTTTTTCAAGCTTCGTTGGGTTTCGGAACTCTAGGTGTTTGCGCAAGTCCAGGTAAGGGAAGCTAGACTTCATTTTCAATACAAGCCATAGTTTAGCTATTTCTGAAGTGAGGGCGACGTGGTCGCCGATTTTTCGTTTTCATCTTTGTAAAATGCTCTGTGCTATGTGTTTGGGCGACGTGGTCGCCGGTTTTAAATACAGACTTCGAAATACCCTGTTTTTGAACCAGGTCGCCGGTTTGGGCGATGTTTGCGAACTCCCTGTTTTTTTGGTGTTACTTTGAACTGTTGAAGCTTAAATGTGATCTTCGAAAATCTGAATCTTTGAAACGATCGTTGCTGTGACTTGAATCATTTATTTAAGGGCGGTATGATGTGTTGAATGTTGTGAATGTGGATCGAGGCATAGTATTTTCAGGAAAGAAAAATACCGTGTAAGATCGTGTAGGATGTGCATTGATCGGTGATTCCTAAGGGGATATCCTGACTCTGCTGAGATAATGAAATCACATAGAGGAAGTTACTCAGTTGGTGAGAGTCGAAGGAGGTTCATATGAATGGGCGTCTAGTGTGAAAAAGAACGAGCTCCGCCTGTTCTATGGATTAACCCTGTCATACCGGGAGAACTATTGACATTGAGATTATATATGCGCATGCTGTGTGGATTCACAGCGACCCTGTGTGGATTTCACAGTGGTATGGTATGACAGGTGCAGATCTCTGAGTCTAATCAATGCATGAGTCTTCCGGAAGTAGTGTCAAGTGTCTTGTGTGCTGAGTCAGTGGTGGTCTGACATGTGAAATGAGGAACTTGAAATTGATAGACACTTGATACAGTTGTGAAATAGAATGACTCTGGAAAATATTGTGAAATGTGTGGTTTCTGGGCGATCAGGTGAAGGGTATGAGCAACTCTAAGTTTTACATGGATATCTTGAAAAATGTTTTTACCTTGATTTTAATGTTCTTATTTAAACTCTCTTTAAAATATCTAGCTTACCCTGCGTGTTTTGGTTCTGTGGCTGTTCTCTTAAAACTGTGATGATCGTGTAATTGTTACATGGGAGCAGATGATCTTCCAGGATGTAGAGCTCCTTAGTGAGTGGTCGCCGAGGAAGAGATCGCCGGTTTTCTATCTCTTGGTGGTGATCGCCGGATTTATGTCCTGCTGCAGATCGCCTGTTTTGGGCCTTCTGTTACCAGATCGCCGGTTCATGTATGGAGATCGCCGGTCTTGTTGTATTTGGTTGAATTTCGTTTTAAATTTTGAAAACATTTGACCTGGTTATGTATTTAACTCCCTAAGAGGAGCAACTTCATTACTTATATATATATTATCATGTACTCTTCAATATTATTTGTTTACCTTTATTTTCATTATACATGTATGTATGGTTTTATTTTGCGGGATGTTACATTAATGGTATCAGAGCAGTTCGTCCTTAGGATGACCTGAGGGCTATGGATCCATTGTGTTTCTTCTGCTCATAAAATCTATTTGAGTTTTAAATAACAACTATAGTGAAAGGTTTTCAAGCGTTTTTGTATTGAGATTTTGTGTGTGCCTTAGTGAATGTATGCTCTAATTGAAAATCTTGGTATTAAGAATGAGAAGATCCTGATAAAGAAATGAGGGTGCACACTCATAACTGGATCGGGATGATTCGTAATCTTAATTCCAAAGGTTTGATGTTTAGCCTACATTGAATTCTGGTGTGATTTATTTGGTGTTCTTGTAATTGACTGAGAGTGGTCGTTTGGATTGATGTCTGCACACCAGTAATTGTTCTGGTGTTTTGTTTGAAGTTATAAGTGTTATAATCCTGTTGATGAACTCAAATTCTTAATGACTTTGAGATGCTGACCTTTGTAAGGTCTAGATGGTACATCCTGAATGAATTGATTTCTGATCGATCTCATTCTTGTAGTTGTAGGGAATATAGAAACCAATAGATTCAGAATCAAAAACGAAGAAGATGGCACGTAGACCTTCTACCCCACCCCAACCCTCCTCAGAGATGAGCCAGATTGCCAAGGCCATCGAGATGATGGCAACTGCCATTCAGCAGCAGAATGCAGCGATGGCTCAGAACCATCAAGCTACAATGCAACACTGGGAAACTGCTCGGTCGGCTGAGATAAATTCCCACGTTGGTCAGCCTCAGGAACAGATGGGACTGACCGAGTTCATGCGGCACAACCCACCCAAGTTCAATGGGAATGCTACCCCTGACCAGGCAGATCAGTGGGTCAGAGAGTTGGAGAAAATCTTTAGGGCGACCTCCTGCCCTGAAGAGAAGAAATTGCTGTTCGCCACTTATCTGCTATCAGGAGAAGCTGAGTTCTGGTGGATGGGAGCTCAGCAGATGATGGAGGCCCGAGGGGATGTATTGGATTGGGAGAGCTTCAGGGTGAGGTTCTTGGAGAAATACTTCCCAGACAGCGCCAAGTTTGCGAGGGAAGCAGAGTTCCTGAAGTTGGAGCAGGGGGATATGTCAGTGAACGCCTATGCTGCTCGTTTTGAGTACCTCGCCCGGTTCTATACCCAGGCGACCTCCGAGGCCTGGAGGTGTAGGAAATTCGAAAAGGGGCTGAAGCATGGACTGAAGAGGACCATAGCCCCGATGTGCATCAGGGAATTTCACGCCTTAGTGGAAAAGGCGAAGATGGTGGAGACCCTGGAAAAGGGTGATTCTCGGGTGGTCAGGTCACACCCCGGAGGTTCTTCCAGTGGGAAAGCTAAGGCACAGCACCCACAAAGCAAGCCCTATGCGAGACCTCCACCACATCGAGCAGGAGCAGCGCCTCCCCAGTTTCAGCAGCAGCAACATTGGAAACCCAAGTGTCTCCATTGTGGTGGACCACACGCCTCCAATGCATGCTTCAAGAAGACTTCTGAGAGGAGATGTTTTGTCTGCCAAAAGACAGGGCACGTTGCTAGAGAATGCCCTAGCAGGAATGGGGCGACCCAACCCAGTGGCTCCCAGCAGATGAGAAACGAGGGCAGCAGACCTCAGGCGACAGGGAAAGTGTTTGCCATGTCTGGAGCAGAAGCATCTCAGTCAGGTAACCTCATACAAGGTGTTTGTTTTATTGCTAGTAGAGGTGTAAAAGCTTTGTTTGATTCTGGAGCGACACACTCCTTTGTGTCAAGCCTGTGTGTAGCCGAGTTGGGCCTCCTAGTGAAGGAGTTACCTTTCGAACTGTTGGTCTCTACACCTGCGTCAGGACAGGTGTCGACCTCTACAGTATGCCCCGAATGTCCAGTGATTGTAGAGGGACGCAGATTCAAGGTGAACTTGATCTGCCTACTTCTTCAGGACCTAGATGTTATCCTGGGAATGGATTGGTTAGCTGCCAATCACGTTCTCATTGACTGCGGTAGTCAGAGGATTGCGTTTCCAGACCTCCAAGGATCAGAGGTGATATCTGCTCAGCAAGGGCAGACGGAATTGGAAGAAGGGGCGAGGTGCTTCATGATCCTAGCTCGGTTGGAGGTGAAGAATGAAGGGGACGTAAGCAGGATACATGTGGTGAAAGAATTCATAGATGTATTTCCAGAAGAAGTACCTGGGTTACCCCCTAAGAGAGAAGTGGAATTCTCTATTGACTTGGTACCTGGAGCTAGACCAGTGTCAATGGCACCTTACAGGATGGCACCGGCAGAGTTAGTGGAGTTAAAGAAACAAGTGGAAGAGTTGCTGGAGAAACAATTCATCAGACCCAGTGTATCTCCATGGGGAGCTCCAGTGCTCCTAGTCAAGAAGAAGGATGGAGGGTCTCGGCTGTGTATAGACTACAGGCAGTTGAACAAGTTGACCATCAAGAACAAGTACCCCCTACCTAGGATTGATGATTTGATGGACCAAATTCATGGGGCCTCGGTGTTCTCCAAGATTGATCTGAGATCGGGGTACCACCAAATTTTGGTAAAAGCTGAGGATGTTCAAAAGACAGCTTTTAGGTCTCGGTATGGGCACTATGAGTATGTAGTGATGCCGTTTGGAGTCACCAATGCTCCAGCCCTGTTCATGGACTACATGAATAGGATTTTTCGCCCTTTCTTGGATAAGTTTGTGGTGGTCTTCATAGACGACATCCTCATTTATTCAAGGACCGAGGAAGAGCATGAGGAACACCTGAGGACAGTATTGGAGATCCTGAGGGAGAAGCAACTCTATGCCAAGTTCTCTAAGTGTGAGTTCTGGCTGAGGGAAGTCAACTTCTTAGGACACGTGATATCTGCCCAGGGGATCTCGATGGATCCAGCCAAGGTAGAGGCAGTGCTGCAGTGGGAACGTCCTAAGACAGTCACCGAGATAAGGAGCTTTGTGGGGTTGGCGGGCTACTATCGGAGGTTTATTGAGGATTTTTCCAAGGTAGTGGCTCCTTTAACACAACTGACCCGCAAGGATCAACCTTTTGCTTGGACCGACCGATGTGAGCAGAGCTTCATGGAATTAAAGGAGAGGTTGACTAGTGCTCCAGTGCTGGTGATCCCCGAGGTAGGAAGACCTTTTGATGTCTTCTGTGACGCTTCACATCAGGGCTTGGGATGTGTTTTGATGCAAGAGAAGAGAGTGGTTGCATATGCTTCAAGGCAACTCAAGATTCATGAGAGAAACTACCCCACGCATGATTTGGAGTTGGCGGCTGTGGTATTTGCCTTGAAGATCTGGAGGCACTATTTATATGGAGCTCGGTTCCAGGTGTTCAGTGACCATAAGAGCCTGAAATATCTGTTCGATCAGAAGGAACTAAACATGAGACAAAGAAGGTGGATGGAGTTTCTAAAGGACTACGATTTTCAACTCATGTACCATCCAGGGAAGGCCAATGTAGTGGCTGATGCTTTGAGTAGGAAATCAATACAAGTCGCCACCATGATGATGGAAGAGCAGAAACTGATAGAGCAGTTCAGAGACTTAAACCTTGGAATAGAATTTCACGTGAATCACATTAGTTGTAGTAAGCTGACTATAACTAATGACTTCCTTGGGATGTTAAGGGATAAGCAGTTGGAGGACCCTAGTCTAAAGCGTACTGTGGAGTCACTAGGGACAGATCAGGCGAGAGACTTTGTGATGGGCGATGATGGGATCTTGAGATTTAATGGCAGAATTTACATCCCTGCAAATGAAGAGTTGAAGAAGATGATCCTAGAAGAAGGTTATAAGAGTCGCCTTAACCTTCATCCAGGCATGAACAAGATGTACCATGACTTGAAGGAGTCATTTTGGTGGTCAGGTATGAAGAGAGACATCGCCCAGTATGTTGCAACCTGCTTAACGTGTCAGAAGGCGAAGGTGGAGCATCAAAGACCTGGCGGGCTGTTGCAGCAACTGGATATCCCTGAATGGAAATGGGACAGCATCGCCATGGATTTTGTCACCCATTTACCCAGATCGGTAAAGGGTCATGATGCAATCTGGGTTATCATTGATAGGCTGACGAAGAGTGCCCACTTCCTTCCAATGAATATGAAGATGCCTATGGCCAAGCTGGCACAGTTATACATCCAAGGAATAGTGAGGTTGCATGGAGTGCCTTCCAGCATCGTTTCAGATAGAGATCCCAGGTTCACTTCACGGTTTTGGCAGACCTTACAAGAGTGCTTGGGAACTAAGTTGAGGATGAGCTCTGCATACCATCCCCAAACAGATGGTCAGTCAGAGAGAACGATACAATCCTTGGAAGATCTGCTGAGGGCGTGCGTCTTGGATCAATTGGGAAGCTGGGACGAGGTGTTGCCACTAGTGGAGTTTACCTATAATAATAGCTACCACGCCAGTATTGGGATGGCACCTTATGAAGCCATTTATGGGAGGAAATGCAGAACCCCCTTATGTTGGTACCAGGAGGGCGAGGCAGTCTTGGTTGGGCCAGAGTTGATTCAGCAGACGACCGAGAAGGTGAAACAGATACAAAGCAGAATGAAAGCTTCTCAGAGTAGGCAGAAGTCCTATGCAGATCAGAGGAGAAAGCCTTTGGAGTTTGCTGTTGGAGACCACGTGTTCATGAAAGTTACACCAACCAAGGGTGTAGGACGGGCGATCAGGTCAAAGAAGTTGTCTCCTAAATTCGTGGGACCATATCAGATCTTAAGGAGGATTGGTCCAGTGGCTTATGAGATCGCCCTACCTCCCCATCTGGCGAATCTGCACAATGTCTTTCACGTGTCACAGCTGAGGAAGTACATGGCAGACCCTAGTCATGTGCTGGATGTGGACGATGTGCAGATCAGGGATGACTTGTCCTTTGAAGCAAAACCAGTCAGGATTGACGATCGGCAAAGTAAACAGCTCAGAGGCAAGACCATCAACATGGTGAAAGTGGTGTGGGATGAGAGATCGGGGGATTCAACTTGGGAGTTAGAAGAACCCATGAGGGAGGCTTATCCATACCTCTTTTCCTTGTAATTCAATTTTCGGGGACGAAAATTTTTCTTGATGGGGAGAATGTAAGGACCTGAAAAATTTATTGGAATAAAAGAGTATATTTTAAATAAATTCTAAGTATGTTTTTATTTAAGTTAAAAAGGAAGGAAAGTACAGTCTAGAAAACGATAAGAGTTCTTTGTTAATACATAATCGCCGGTCGCCTAGACTGCATGTGGTCGCCAGGGCGCGAGGCATGCAGGCGTCGCCAGGGCAAGATGCATGCGGGCATCATCAGGGGGAGACATCGGTCGTTCGCTAGGGTGAGATCATCGGTGGATTGCCTTCGCGCGGGAGGTCCTCAGTGGATAGCCTTCGCGCGAGAGGTCCTCAGTGGATAGTCTTCGCGCGAGAGGTCATCGGTGGATTGTCTTCGCGCGAGAGGTCATCGGTGGATTGTCTTCGCGCGAGAGGTCATCGGTGGATTGTCTTCGCGTGAGAGGTCATCGGTGGATAGCCTTCGCGCGAGAGGTCATCGGTGGATGGTCTTCGCACGAGAGGTCATCGGTGGATAGCCTTCGCGGGAGAGGTCATCGGTGGATAGACTTCGCGCCTGTGGTCATCGGTGAAAGGTCATCGCGCGACGTCGAGTTACACACAGAGAAGGTGGGACCCAGACTTCCAGCATGGAACGTCCTGCACGCGCGCCACGTAGACAAAAAGAGTGGTTCAGAATAGTGACCTCAGAGTGTTAGCCTGCGCAGAGGCACGCTTAGTAGTACTGTTCAGGGAGTGGTTGGCCTGCGCAAGAGACAACTGTAGTCGTACTGTTCAGGGAAACGTACACTCAGACTTCTCTGCAGAGTGGGTGGTGGCAGCTGCTTTTGGTGGATAAGTTGGTTTAAGATGCAGAAACCCACTGCTGAGAGAAAGAAATGTTGCAGCCTTCAAAGAGAGAAAGAGTGAGTTACCTCCCTTCTCCTCCAGTTGTCTCCTTCGCGCTGCGATTCTAGCACCTTCACACGAGAGTACAACGAGCGACAACCACCATTAGAGCACCTGGGCAGTTCTCTGCAAGTCCTTCAACCAGACGCAAAAACAGAGCCAAGGCGTTTTTCAAGCTTCGTTGGGTTTCGGAACTCTAGGTGTTTGCGCAAGTCCAGGTAAGGGAACCTAGACTTCATTTTCAATACAAGCCATAGTTTAGCTATTTCTGAAGTGAGGGCGACGTGGTCGCCGGTTTTTCGTTTTCATCTTTGTAAAATGCTCTGTGCTATGTGTTTGGTGTAAGGACCTGTAAGAATTGAATTGGAATAAAAAGGGTTATATTTTAAAAGAATTCTATGTATGTTTTATTAAAAATAAAAAGGGAGGAAAAGTTAAGTTTAGAAGGCTATGAGATCGCCGGTCGCCTGCTACACATGGGCGCCAGGTGGACGTCGCCAGGGCGCGAGGCATGCAGGCATCGCGCGGGCGCGAGAGGCATGCGGGCATCGCGCGGGCGCGAGG
Organism: Phaseolus lunatus; assembly: GCA_013389735.1. Taxonomy (NCBI): domain Eukaryota; kingdom Viridiplantae; phylum Streptophyta; class Magnoliopsida; order Fabales; family Fabaceae; genus Phaseolus; species Phaseolus lunatus. The sequence goes on along the minus strand of CM023863.1, from coordinate 18,656,482 downwards.
CATGCGGGCATCGCGCGGGCGCGAGGCATGCAGGCATCGCGCGGGCGTGAGGCATGTGGACGTGGCCAAGGCGCGAGAGTTATGAGGGCGTCGCCAGGGAAGACATCGGTCGTCTCCCAGAGGAAGACATCGGTCGTCTTCCAGGGCGAAGGAGACATCGGTCGTTCGCCAGGATGAGTCAGCAGTGGAAAGTTATCGCGCGACGTCGAGTTTCACACAGAGTAAAGTGGGACCCAGACTCCCAGCATGAAACGTCCTGCACACGCGCCACGTAGACAAAAAGGGTGGTTTAGAGTGGTGACATCAGAATGTTGGCATGCGCAGGAGACACTCGCGGTCGTACTGTTCAGAGCAGTGGTTGGCATGCACAAGCGACAACAGTGGTAGTACTGTTCAGAGCAGTGGTTGGCATGCACCAGAGACAACAGTGGTCGTACTGTTCAGGGCAGTGGTTCTCAGAGTTTCCTGCAGAAGGGGTGGCAGCAGCAGCATGCGTGGACAGGTAAGTTGGGATTCAAAAGCCACTGCGGGAAGGCAAAGAGGGTTACAGACTCAAGAGTGTTAGAGTGAGTGCAAACTTCCTCCCTCCCTTCTTCCCTTCCTTGCGTTGAGACTCAGGCAACCTCCAGCATCAGTGCGACAAGCGACGTTGCCCTTAGAGCACCTAAGAGGTTCTCTGCAAGTTCTACAGACCAGACGCTGAAAACAGAGCTAAGGCATCCTTCAGGCTCGGTGGGTTTTGAGCTCGCGGTATTTTACGCAAGTCCAGGTAAGGGAAGCTCGCCTTCATTTTCAATACAAGCCATAGATTAGCTGTTTCTGAAGTGAGGGCGACGTGGTCGCCGGTTTCGTTTTCATCTTCGTGAATGCTCTGTTTTTATGTGTTTTGGGCGACGTGGTCGCCGATTTTATATACAGACTTCGAAATACCTTGTTTTTGAACCAGATCGCCGGTTTTGGCGTTGTTTGCGAACTCTCTATTTTTGGGTGTTGCTTTGAAAACTGTTTGAGATTTAAATGAGATATTCGAAAATAAGAACCTTGGATTGAGTTTTGCTGTGATTGAAATTGTTCCTTTAAGTGCTATGTGATGTGTTGAATGTGGTGAATGTGGGATCGAGGCATAGTATTTTCAGGAAAGAAAATACCGTGTAAGATCGTGTAGGATGTGCATTGATCGGTGATTCCTAATGAGATATCCTGACTCTGCTGAGATAATGGAATCCCATAGAGGAAGTTACTCAGTTGTGGAGAGTCGAAGGAGGTTCATAGGAATGGGTGAGTCGTGTGAAACAGAACGAGCTCGGCCTGTTCCATGGATTAACCCTGTCATACTGTGAGAATGATGAACTTGAGATCGAGATTGTGTTGATGCGCATAGCTGGGGAAACATTACAGCTGTTTAGTATGACAGGTGCAGATCTTTGAGTCTAATCAATGCACGAGTCTTCCGGAAGTAGTGTCAAGTGCCTTGTGTGTTGAGTCAGTGGAAGTCTGATGTGGGAAATGAGAAACATTGAATTGATAGACACTTGGTGCATTATGTGAATAGAACGACTCTTGAAAATATTGTGAAACATGTGATTTCTTAATGGCTGTGTGATATGAGTGAGAAAGTGATGGACTCTTGTGAATGTTTAAAAAAGGCTGATCTGCGTTGGTTGTCCGGTTTAAAATTTAAAGTTTAAAAATATCTAGCTTACCCTTTGTATTGTTCTCTGGCTGTTTTCTCTTAAAACTGTGATGATCGTGTATTTTACACGGGAGCAGATGATTTTCCAGGAAGTAGAGCTCCTTAGTGAGTGGTCGCCGGAAGGAGATCGCCTGATTTCTGTTCTGGTAGCAGATCGGCTGTTTTGGGTCCTCTGATAGGAGATCGGCCTCGTCCGATAGGAGATCGGCCTCGTCCGATAGGAGATCGGTCTCTTCCGATAGGAGATCGCCTGCTTTGTTTTTTTTTTACTGTATTTTGTTTATGTTTCTGGAAAATTTGACCGAATTTGTATTAAACTCCCTGTGAGGAGAAACTACATTTCATATATAATATTTTGTTCACTTCAATCTATTTGTTACCTTCATTTTCATTATATACATTTGTATAGTATTTTGGCGGGATGTTACATTAATGGTATCAGAGCAGTTCGTCCTTAGGATGACCTGAGGGCTGTGGATCCATTGTGTTTCTTCTGCCCATGAAATTTATTTGAGTTTAAAATAACCACTATAGTGAAAGGTTTTCAAACGTTTTTGTATTGAAATTTTGTGTGTGCTTTGGTGAATATATGCTCTAACTGAAAATCTTAGTATTAAGAATGAGAAGGTCTTGATAAAGTAGTGAAGGTGCACACTCATAACTGGATCGAGATGAGTCTCCATCTTAATTCCAAAGGTTTGATGTTTAACATATATTGAATTCTGGTGTGAGCTATTTCATTCTCTTGAGTGTCTTTGTAATTGATTGAAAATGGTTGATTGGATTGATGACTGCATACCAGTAGTTGTTCTGGTGTTATGCTTGATGTTATAAGCATTATGATCCTGTTGATGAACTCAAATTCTAAATGACTTTGAGGGGCTGACCTTTGTAAGGTCTAGCTGTTACCCCTTGAATGAATTGATTTCTTATCGATTTCATTCTTGTAGTTGTAGGGAATATAGAAACCCATAGTTTCACAATCTGAAACGAAGAGTGATGGCAAGTAAACCTCCTACCCCTCCCCAACCTTCTTCAGAAATGGGCCAGATTGCCAAGGCTATAGAGATGATGGCGAGTGCTATCCAACAACAGAATACGGTGATGGCTCAGATTCATCAGGCTGTAATGCATCATTGGGAAACGGCTCGGTCGACTGAAACAGCTTCCCACGTCGGTCAGCCTCAGGAACAGATGGGACTGACCGAATTCATGAGGCACAACCCACCCAAGTTCCGTGGGAATGCTACCCCTGATCAAGCAGATCCGTGGATCAAGGAGTTTCGTGCCTTAGTAGAGAAGGCAAAGGTGGTGGAGACCCTGGAGAGGAGTGATTCCAGAGTAATCAGATCACACCCAGGGGGTCCCTCCAGTGGGAAGGCCAAGGTGCAGCACCCACAAAGCAAGCCTTATGCGAGACCTCTACCACATCGGGCAGGAGCAGTTCCGCCCCAGTTTCAGCAGCAACAACCATGGAAACCAAGATGTTTCCGTTGTGATGGGCCACCTAACGTCAATGGGTGCCCCAAGAGGAATTCAGGGAGAAAATGCTACATCTGCCGAAAGATGGGACACCTTGCTAGAGAGTGTCCTAACGGGTATAGTGCGACTCAACCCAGTGGTTCCCAGCAGTTGAGGAACGAAGGCAGCAGACCTCAGGCAGCAGGGAGAGTGTCTGCCCTGTCTGGAGCGGAAGTATCTCAGTCAGGTAACCTAGTACAAGGTGCTTGTTTATAGCTGGTAGATACGTTAGAATTTTGTTTGATTCTGGAGCGACACACTCCTTTGTGTCAAGCCTGTGTGTAGCCGAGTTGGGCCTTCTAGTGAAGGAGTTACCGTTTGAACTGTTGGTCCCTACACCTGCGTCAGGACAGGTGTTGACCTCTACAGTTTGCCCCGAATGTCCAGTGATAGTAGAGGGACACAGATTCAAAGTAAATTTGATCTGCCTACCTCTTCAGGATCTGGATGTTATCCTGGGGATGGATTGGCTATCTGCCAATCACATTCTCATAGATTTCAGTAGGCAGAACGTGGTGTTTCCGAGCCTCCGAGAGTCAGATATGATATCTGCTCAGTGTGTATGGTCGGGGTTGTTAGAAGGGGCGCCGTACCTTGTGATCCTAGCTCGGGGGGGGGGGGGGGGGGGGGGGGGGGAAGAGTGATGAAGTTATGGGCTGTATACATGTGGTGAAGGATTTCATGGATGTAGTCCCAGAAGGAATACCTGGACTACCTCCTAATAGAGAGATGGAATTCTCTATTGTTTTGGTACCTAGAGCTGGACCAGCGTCCATGGCTCCCTACATCATGGTTCCAGCTGGGTAGATGGAATTAAAGAAGCAAGTGTAAGTTAGATTTAGTTGTACCAAGGTTTAGTTTCAGCTACATATAAGTTATGGAGAGTATATAAGCTGAATGTTGAGGGTTTAAGGACTTAAGCATGTGTATCCATGGGAAGTACCGGGGTTAAGTTCCAAGAATGAAAGAATGAATTTTCTTTTATTTGAAGCTTGGGAGATGTTTATGTCGATGAAACAGCATGAGATGACTCTAGCTTAACCACAAGCTTAAAAGGAAAGAGGAGGTATTGTATTTATGTCTAAAGTTCTTTTAGCCAGAGAAATTTGCTGAAAAATACCAAGTAGAAAAGTTACTGGGATAAGAGAGAAAGCTTCACGCAGAATGGATGCTGTTTTGTGAATCGTGATTTGGAAGATGAGTATGGAAATGGTGGGTTGAGATTTAAGGCTCCTGATGCAGTAAGTCCCTTGAACTTGACAAATGAGGATGCAGTTCTGCCTGTGAACGTAGAAGAGAAGGAGGAAATGGCTATGGATAGAATAAGGGTAAGCCGTATTATGATGATGTTGAGTTCTTCTAGCAATGTTAGTAAATTGCAGAAAGTTGGAGGTGGAAGCAGAACTTTCCGTGCCTTGTGTTTCTAATGAGATGGGATTTGCAGCTAATCCTTTAGATGGGCGGTTGTGGTGGTCAGCGTTTCGTTTATGATTTTAGAAACAATGCTGCATTGTCAGCTGTATCTGTTCTTCCAGGTCGGTGCTAGTATAGGGGTACGCTGGCGTGATGGTGACGTTGCAGAATGCTGATTTAGATGAAAAGTCTGGAGTGTGTCTCCAAGGCTGCTGGAAGTCCAGTACGATGAGTTGCTTGATAAAGAGGTAACGCAGAAACTAGAGGAATGAGTCTCTTTGTTTAGGGTGGCAGACGCTGATTTATTTGGGTATGCGAGGTTCAGACCGCTTAACAGTCAAGCCATGCTCTCCTGAACGCCATTCAGGTCGCCCTCTTGAGTTGAATCAGCATTGTATGCCTGGTGGTATGACGAGTGGCGGGAAGGTGTTGTGACTGCAGCTAATGTCGGTAGTAGATGGATCTTCACCGGATTACTCTACCTTAGAAAGTGAATCATCATCCATCCCCAAAGTTGAAGTTACTAAGAAGGTGAACGAGAATCGTTTGGTTGGGAAACCCTTGTGGATCTGGAAAATATGAAGAGAGTAACTTTGAGGGAGCCACTCTATGTCGCTCATGAGGACAAGGATAATAACTCTTGTAGAGGCAGTGACGATGTTGGCAATGAGGAGAAGACCTTTGGAGTTTGCTGCGGGAGATCATGTCTTTATGAGAGGAACACCAGCCAAGGGTGTAGGACGAGCTATCGAATCAAAGGAGCTGCCTCCTAAGTTCGTGGGACCATATCGGATCTTAAGGAGGATTGGTCCAGTGGCTTACGAGATCGCCTTACCTCCCCAATTAGCAAATCTGCATAATGCCCTTCACGTGTCACAGCTGAGGAAGTACATGGCAGACCCTAGTCATGTGCTGGAAGTGGACGATGTGCAGATCAGGGATGACTTGTCCTGTGAATGCGAAACCAGTCAGGATTGACGATAGGCAAAGTAAATAGCTCAGAGACAAGACCATAAGCATGGTGAAAGTGGTGTGGGATGAGAGATCGGGTGATTCAACTTGGGAGTTAGGAGGACCCATGAGAGAAGCCCATCCATATCTCTTTTCCTTGTAATTCAATTTTCGAGGACGAAAATTTTTTCTTGTGGGGGAGAATGTAAGGACCTGTAAGAATTGGATTGGAATAAAAAGGGTTATATTTTAAAAGAATTCTATGTATGTTTTATTAAAAATAAAAAGGGAGGAAAAGTTAAGTTTAGAAGGCTATGAGATCGCCGGTCACCTGCTACACATGAGCGCCAGGTGGACGTCGCCAGGGCGCGAGGCATGCAGGCATCGCGCGGGCGCGAGAGGCATGCGGGCATCGCGCGGGCGCGAGGCATGCGGGCATCGCGCGGGCGTGAGGCATGTGGACGTGGCCAAGGCGCGAGAGTTATGAGGGCGTCGCCAGGGAAGACATCGGTCGTCTCCCAGAGGAAGACATCGGTCGTCTTCCAGGGCGAAGGAGACATCGGTTGTTCGCCAGGATGAGTCAGCAGTGGAAAGTTATCGCGCGACGTCGAGTTTCACACAGAGTAAAGTGGGACCCAGACTCCCAGCATGAAACGTCCTGCACACGCGCCACGTAGACAAAAAGGGTGGTTTAGAGTGGTGACATCAGAATGTTGGCATGCGCAAGAGACACTCGCGGTCGTACTGTTCAGAGCAGTGGTTGGCATGCACAAGCGACAACAGTGGTAGTACTGTTCAGAGCAGTGGTTGGCATGCACCAGAGACAACAGTGGTCGTACTGTTCAGGGCAGTGGTTCTCAGACTTTCCTGCAGAAGGGGTGGCAGCAGCAGCATGCGTGGACAGGTAAGTTGGGATTCAAAAGCCACTGCGGGAAGGCAAAGAGGGTTACAGACTCAAGAGTGTTAGAGTGAGTGCAAACTTCCTCCCTCCCTTCTTCCCTTCCTTGCGTTGAGACTCAGGCAACCTCCAGCATCAGTGCGACAAGCGACGTTGCCCTTAGAGCACCTAAGAGGTTCTCTGCAAGTTCTACAGACCAGGCGCTGAAAACAGAGCTAAGGCATCCTTCAGGCTCGGTGGGTTTTGAGCTCGCGGTATTTTACGCAAGTCCATGTAAGGGAAGCTAGCCTTCATTTTCAATACAAGCCATAGATTAGCTGTTTCTGAAGTGAGGGCGACGTGGTCGCCGGTTTCGTTTTCATCTTCGTGAATGCTCTGTTTTTATGTGTTTTGGGCGACGTGGTCGCCGATTTTATATACAGACTTCGAAATACCTTGTTTTTGAACCAGATCGCCGGTTTTGGCGTTGTTTGCGAACTCTCTGTTTTTGGGTGTTGCTTTGAAAACTGTTTGAGATTTAAATGAGATATTCGAAAATAAGAACCTTGGATTGAGTTTTGCTGTGATTGAAATTGTTCCTTTAAGTGCTATGTGATGTGTTGAATGTGGTGAATGTGGGATCGAGGCATAGTATTTTCAGGAAAGAAAATACCGTGTAAGATCGTGTAGGATGTGCATTGATCGGTGATTCCTAATGAGATATCCTGACTCTGCTGAGATAATGGAATCCCATAGAGGAAGTTACTCAGTTGTGGAGAGTCGAAGGAGGTTCATAGGAATGGGTGAGTCGTGTGAAACAGAACGAGCTCGGCCTGTTCCATGGATTAACCCTGTCATACTGTGAGAATGATGAACTTGAGATCGAGATTATGTTGATGCGCATAGCTGGGGAAACATTACAGCTGTTTAGTATGACAGGTGCAGATCTTTGAGTCTAATCAATGCACGAGTCTTCCGGAAGTAGTGTCAAGTGCCTTGTGTGTTGAGTCAGTGGAAGTCTGATGTGGGAAATGAGAAACATTGAATTGATAGACACTTGGTGCATTATGTGAATAGAACGACTCTTGAAAATATTGTGAAACATGTGATTTCTTGATGGCTGTGTGATATGAGTGAGAAAGTGATGGACTCTTGTGAATGTTTAAAAAAGGCTGATCTGCGTTGGTTGTCCGGTTTAAAATTTAAAGTTTAAAAATATCTAGCTTACCCTTTGTATTGTTCTCTGGCTGTTTTCTCTTAAAACTGTGATGATTGTGTATTTTACACGGGAGCAGATGATTTTCCAGGAAGTAGAGCTCCTTAGTGAGTGGTCGCCGGAAGGAGATCGCCTGATTTCTGTTCTGGTAGCAGATCGGCTGTTTTGGGTCCTCTGATAGGAGATCGGCCTCGTCCGATAGGAGATCGGCCTCGTCCGATAGGAGATCGGTCTCTTCCGATAGGAGATCGCCTGCTTTGTTTTTTTTTACTGTATTTTGTTTATGTTTCTGGAAAATTTGACCGAATTTGTATTAAACTCCCTGTGAGGAGAAACTACATTTCATATATATAATATTTTGTTCACTTCAATCTATTTGTTACCTTCATTTTCATTATATACATTTGTATAGTATTTTGGCGGGATGTTACATTAATGGTATCAGAGCAGTTCGTCCTTAGGATGACCTGAGGGCTGTGGATCCATTGTGTTTCTTCTGCCCATGAAATTTATTTGAGTTTAAAATAACCACTATAGTGAAAGGTTTTCAAACGTTTTTGTATTGAAATTTTGTGTGTGCTTTGGTGAATATATGCTCTAACTGAAAATCTTAGTATTAAGAATGAGAAGGTCTTGATAAAGTAGTGAAGGTGCACACTCATAACTGGATCGAGATGAGTCTCCATCTTAATTCCAAAGGTTTGATGTTTAACATATATTGAATTCTGGTGTGAGCTATTTCATTCTCTTGAGTGTCTTTGTAATTGATTGAAAATGGTTGATTGGATTGATGACTGCATACCAGTAGTTGTTCTGGTGTTATGCTTGATGTTATAAGCATTATGATCCTGTTGATGAACTCAAATTCTAAATGACTTTGAGGGGCTGACCTTTGTAAGGTCTAGCTGTTACCCCTTGAATGAATTGATTTCTTATCGATTTCATTCTTGTAGTTGTAGGGAATATAGAAACCCATAGTTTCACAATCTGAAACGAAGAGTGATGGCAAGTAAACCTCCTACCCCTCCCCAACCTTCTTCAGAAATGGGCCAGATTGCCAAGGCTATAGAGATGATGGCGAGTGCTATCCAACAACAGAATACGGTGATGGCTCAGATTCATCAGGCTGTAATGCATCATTGGGAAACGGCTCGGTCGACTGAAACAGCTTCCCACGTCGGTCAGCCTCAGGAACAGATGGGACTGACCGAATTCATGAGGCACAACCCACCCAAGTTCCGTGGGAATGCTACCCCTGATCAAGCAGATCCGTGGATCAAGGAGTTTCGTGCCTTAGTAGAGAAGGCAAAGGTGGTGGAGACCCTGGAGAGGAGTGATTCCAGAGTAATCAGATCACACCCAGGGGGTCCCTCCAGTGGGAAGGCCAAGGTGCAGCACCCACAAAGCAAGCCTTATGCGAGACCTCTACCACATCGGGCAGGAGCAGTTCCGCCCCAGTTTCAGCAGCAACAACCATGGAAACCAAGATGTTTCCGTTGTGATGGGCCACCTAACGTCAATGGGTGCCCCAAGAGGAATTCAGGGAGAAAATGCTACATCTGCCGAAAGATGGGACACCTTGCTAGAGAGTGTCCTAACGGGTATAGTGCGACTCAACCCAGTGGTTCCCAGCAGTTGAGGAACGAAGGCAGCAGACCTCAGGCAGCAGGGAAAGTGTCTGCCCTGTCTGGAGCGGAAGTATCTCAGTCAGGTAACCTAGTACAAGGTGCTTGTTTATAGCTGGTAGATACGTTAGAATTTTGTTTGATTCTGGAGCGACACACTCCTTTGTGTCAAGCCTGTGTGTAGCCGAGTTGGGCCTTCTAGTGAAGGAGTTACCGTTTGAACTGTTGGTCCCTACACCTGCGTCAGGACAGGTGTTGACCTCTACAGTTTGCCCCGAATGTCCAGTGATAGTAGAGGGACACAGATTCAAAGTAAATTTGATCTGCCTACCTCTTCAGGATCTGGATGTTATCCTGGGGATGGATTGGCTATCTGCCAATCACATTCTCATAGATTTCAGTAGGCAGAACGTGGTGTTTCCGAGCCTCCGAGAGTCAGATATGATATCTGCTCAGTGTGTATGGTCGGGGTTGTTAGAAGGGGCGCCGTACCTTGTGATCCTAGCTCGGGGGGGGGGGGGGGGGGGGGGGAGCGAAGAGTGATGAAGTTATGGGCTGTATACATGTGGTGAAGGATTTCATGGATGTAGTCCCAGAAGGAATACCTGGACTACCTCCTAATAGAGAGATGGAATTCTCTATTGTTTGGTACCTAGAGCTGGACCAGCGTCCATGGCTCCCTACATCATGGTTCCAGCTGGGTAGATGGAATTAAAGAAGCAAGTGTAAGTTAGATTTAGTTGTACCAAGGTTTAGTTTCAGCTACATATAAGTTATGGAGAGTATATAAGCTGAATGTTGAGGGTTTAAGGACTTAAGCATGTGTATCCATGGGAAGTACCGGGGTTAAGTTCCAAGAATGAAAGAATGAATTTTCTTTTATTTGAAGCTTGGGAGATGTTTATGTCGATGAAACAGCATGAGATGACTCTAGCTTAACCACAAGCTTAAAAGGAAAGAGGAGGTATTGTATTTATGTCTAAAGTTCTTTTAGCCAGAGAAATTTGCTGAAAAATACCAAGTAGAAAAGTTACTGGGATAAGAGAGAAAGCTTCACGCAGAATGGATGCTGTTTTGTGAATCGTGATTTGGAAGATGAGTATGGAAATGGTGGGTTGAGATTTAAGGCTCCTGATGCAGTAAGTCCCCTGAACTTGACAAATGAGGATGCAGTTCTGCCTGTGAACGTAGAAGAGAAGGAGGAAATGGCTATGGATAGAATAAGGGTAAGCCGTATTATGATGATGTTGAGTTCTTCTAGCAATGTTAGTAAATTGCAGAAAGTTGGAGGTGGAAGCAGAACTTTCCGTGCCTTGTGTTTCTAATGAGATGGGATTTGCAGCTAATCCTTTAGATGGGCGGTTGTGGTGGTCAGCATTTCGTTTATGATTTTAGAAACAATGCTGCATTGTCAGCTGTATCTGTTCTTCCAGGTCGGTGCTAGTATAGGGGTACGCTGGCGTGATGGTGACGTTGCAGAATGCTGATTTAGATGAAAAGTCTGGAGTGTGTCTCCAAGGCTGCTGGAAGTCCAGTACGATGAGTTGCTTGATAAAGAGGTAACGCAGAAACTAGAGGAATGAGTCTCTTTGTTTAGGGTGGCAGACGCTGATTTATTTGGGTATGCGAGGTTCAGACCGCTTAACAGTCAAGCCATGCTCTCCTGAACGCCATTCAGGTCGCCCTCTTGAGTTGAATCAGCATTGTATGCCTGGTGGTATGACGAGTGGCGGGAAGGTGTTGTGACTGCAGCTAATGTCGATAGTAGATGGATCTTCACCGGATTACTCTACCTTAGAAAGTGAATCATCATCCATCCCCAAAGTTGAAGTTACTAAGAAGGTGAACGAGAATCGTTTGGTTGGGAAACCCTTGTGGATCTGGAAAATATGAAGAGAGTAACTTTGAGGGAGCCACTCTATGTTGCTCATGAGGACAAGGATAATAACTCTTGTAGAGGCAGTGACGATGTTGGCAATGAGGAGAAGACCTTTGGAGTTTGCTGCGGGAGATCATGTCTTTATGAGAGGAACACCAGCCAAGGGTGTAAGACGAGCTATCGAATCAAAGGAGCTGCCTCCTAAGTTCGTGGGACCATATCGGATCTTAAGGAGGATTGGTCCAGTGGCTTACGAGATCGCCCTACCTCCCCAATTAGCAAATCTGCATAATGCCCTTCACGTGTCACAGCTGAGGAAGTACATGGCAGACCCTAGTCATGTGCTGGAAGTGGACGATGTGCAGATCAGGGATGACTTGTCCTGTGAATGCGAAACCAGTCAGGATTGACGATAGGCAAAGTAAATAGCTCAGAGACAAGACCATAAGCATGGTGAAAGTGGTGTGGGATGAGAGATCGGGTGATTCAACTTGGGAGTTAGGAGGACCCATGAGAGAAGCCCATCCATATCTCTTTTCCTTGTAATTCAATTTTCGAGGACGAAAATTTTTTCTTGTTGGGGAGAATGTAAGGACCTGTAAGAATTGAATTGGAATAAAAAGGGTTATATTTTAAAAGAATTCTATGTATGTTTTATTAAAAATAAAAAGGGAGGAAAAGTTAAGTTTAGAAGGCTATGAGATCGCCGGTCGCCTGCTACACATGAGCGCCAGGTGGACGTCGCCAGGGCGCGAGGCATGCAGGCATCGCGCGGGCACGAGAGGCATGCGAGCATCGCGCGGGCGCGAGGCATGCGGGCATCGCGCGGGCGCGAGGCATGCGGGCATCGCGCGGGCGCGAGGCATGTGGACGTGGCCAAGGCGCGAGAGTTATGAGGGCGTCGCCAGGGAAGACATCGGTCGTCTCCCAGAGGAAGACATCGGTCGTCTTCCAGGGCGAAGGAGACATCGGTCGTTCGCCAGGATGAGTCAGCAGTGGAAAGTTATCGCGCGACGTCGAGTTTCACACAGAGTAAAGTGGGACCCAGACTCCCAGCATGAAACGTCCTGCACACGCGCCACGTAGACAAAAAGGGTGGTTTAGAGTGGTGACATCAGAATGTTGGCATGCGCAGGAGACACTCGCGGTCGTACTGTTCAGAGCAGTGGTTGGCATGCACAAGCAACAACAGTGGTAGTACTGTTCAGAGCAGTGGTTGGCATGCACCAGAGACAACAGTGGTCGTACTGTTCAGGGCAGTGGTTCTCAGAGTTTCCTGCAGAAGGGGTGGCAGCAGCAGCATGCGTGGACAGGTAAGTTGGGATTCAAAAGCCACTGCGGGAAGGCAAAGAGGGTTACAGACTCAAGAGTGTTAGAGTGAGTGCAAACTTCCTCCCTCCCTTCTTCCCTTCCTTGCGTTGAGACTCAGGCAACCTCCAGCATCAGTGCGACAAGCGACGTTGCCCTTAGAGCACCTAAGAGGTTCTCTGCAAGTTCTACAGACCAGGCGCTGAAAATAGAGCTAAGGCATCCTTCAGGCTCGGTGGGTTTTGAGCTCGCGGTATTTTACGCAAGTCCAGGTAAGGGAAGCTAGCCTTCATTTTCAATACAAGCCATAGATTAGCTGTTTCTGAAGTGAGGGCGACGTGGTCGCCGGTTTCGTTTTCATCTTCGTGAATGCTCTGTTTTTATGTGTTTTGGGCGACGTGGTCGCCGATTTTATATACAGACTTCGAAATACCTTGTTTTTGAACCAGATCGCCGGTTTTGGCCTTGTTTGCGAACTCTCTGTTTTTGGGTGTTGCTTTGAAAACTGTTTGAGATTTAAATGAGATATTCGAAAATAAGAACCTTGGATTGAGTTTTGCTGTGATTGAAATTGTTCCTTTAAGTGCTATGTGATGTGTTGAATGTGGTGAATGTGGGATCGAGGCATAGTATTTTCAGGAAAGAAAATACCGTGTAAGATCGTGTAGGATGTGCATTGATCGGGGATTCCTAATGAGATATCCTGACTCTGCTGAGATAATGGAATCCCATAGAGGAAGTTACTCAGTTGTGGAGAGTCGAAGGAGGTTCATAGGAATGGGTGAGTCGTGTGAAACAGAACGAGCTCGGCCTGTTCCATGGATTAACCCTGTCATACTGTGAGAATGATGAACTTGAGATCGAGATTGTGTTGATGCGCATAGCTGGGGAAACATTACAGCTGTTTAGTATGACAGGTGCAGATCTTTGAGTCTAATCAATGCACGAGTCTTCCGGAAGTAGTGTCAAGTGCCTTGTGTGTTGAGTCAGTGGAAGTCTGATGTGGGAAATGAGAAACATTGAATTGATAGACACTTGGTGCATTATGTGAATAGAACGACTCTTGAAAATATTGTGAAACATGTGATTTCTTGATGGCTGTGTGATATGAGTGAGAAAGTGATGGACTCTTGTGAATGTTTAAAAAAGGCTGATCTGCGTTGGTTGTCCGGTTTAAAATTTAAAGTTTAAAAATATCTAGCTTACCCTTTGTATTGTTCTCTGGCTGTTTTCTCTTAAAACTGTGATGATCGTGTATTTTACACGGGAGCAGATGATTTTCCAGGAAGTAGAGCTCCTTAGTGAGTGGTCGCCGGAAGGAGATCGCCTGATTTCTGTTCTGGTAGCAGAGCGGCTGTTTTGGGTCCTCTGATAGGAGATCGGCCTCGTCCGATAGGAGATCGGCCTCGTCCGATAGGAGATCGGTCTCTTCCGATAGGAGATCGCCTGCTTTGTTTTTTTTTACTGTATTTAGTTTATGTTTCTGGAAAATTTGACCGAATTTGTATTAAACTCCCTGTGAGGAGAAACTACATTTCATATATATAATATTTTGTTCACTTCAATCTATTTGTTACCTTCATTTTCATTATATACATTTGTATAGTATTTTGGCGGGATGTTACATTTGGGCGACGTGGTCGCCGGTTTTAAATACAGACTTCGAAATACCCTGTTTTTGAACCAGGTCAACGGTTTGGGCGATGTTTGCGAACTCCCTGTTTTTTTGGTGTTACTTTGAACTGTTGAAGCTTAAATGTGATCTTCGAAAATCTGAATCTTTGAAACGATCGTTGTTGTGACTTGAATCATTTATTTAAGGGCGGTATGATGTGTTGAATGTTGTGAATGTGGATCGAGGCATAGTATTTTCAGGAAAGAAAAATACCGTGTAAGATCGTGTAGGATGTGCATTGATCGGTGATTCCTAAGGGGATATCCTGACTCTGCTGAGATAATGAAATCACATAGAGGAAGTTACTCAGTTGGTGAGAGTCGAAGGAGGTTCATATGAATGGGCGTCTCGTGTGAAAAAGAACGAGCTCCGCCTGTTCTATGGATTAACCCTGTCATACCGGGAGAACTATTGACATTGAGATTATATATGCGCATGCTGTGTGGATTCACAGCGACCCTGTGTGGATTTCACAGTGGTATGGTATGACAGGTGCAGATCTCTGAGTCTAATCAATGCATGAGTCTTCCGGAAGTAGTGTCAAGTGTCTTGTGTGCTGAGTCAGTGGTGGTCTGACATGTGAAATGAGGAACTTGAAATTGATAGACACTTGATACAGTTGTGAAATAGAATGACTCTGGAAAATATTGTGAAATGTGTGGTTTCTGGGCGATCAGGTGAAGGGTATGAGCAACTCTAAGTTTTACATGGATATCTTGAAAAATGTTTTTACCTTGATTTTAATGTTCTTATTTAAACTCTCTTTAAAATATCTAGCTTACCCTGCGTGTTTTGGTTCTGTGGCTGTTCTCTTAAAACTGTGATGATCGTGTAATTGTTACACGGGAGCAGATGATCTTCCAGGATGTAGAGCTCCTTAGTGAGTGGTCGCCGAGGAAGAGATCGCCGGTTTTCTATCTCTTGGTGGTGATCGCCGGATTTATGTCCTGCTGCAGATCGCCTGTTTTGGGCCTTCTGTTACCAGATCGCCGGTTCATGTATGGAGATCGCCGGTCTTGTTGTATTTGGTTGAATTTCGTTTTAAATTTTGAAAACATTTGACCTGGTTATGTATTTAACTCCCTAAGAGGAGCAACTTCATTACTTATATATATATATTATCATGTACTCTTCAATATTATTTGTTTACCTTTATTTTCATTATACATGTATGTATGGTTTTATTTTGCGGGATGTTACATACACAACAACCAAGAGAATGACCTTGAAAACCTCAAGAAACACACTCTCCTTGGCGAACGCTAAGATTGCTGATCTTCAACACCTCAAGAACACACAACCAATCTCAGCAAAAACACACAGACGAATTGTTTCAGCAGTTTACAAAGCTTACACTTGTTACAGATGAATATCTGAAATCAATACAAGTAGAATCCTATTTGTAACGCCGCTCAAAATATTGTTCATTTTTATATAATAAAATAAAGGTGAAACAATAATATCAAAATTAATATATGAATATATAATAAAATACATCCATCAGTACATTGTATTTCCAAATAATATCCCTTCTCTAGGGAATTTTAATACATAACCATCCAGGAGTTTTCAAAATAAAACAAAACAACAGCATTCAAAAACCGGCGATCTCCTCCTCCAGAAATGCTCACTGAGGAGCTCTACTACCTGCAACCTCATCTGCTCCCGTGCAAATATACACGATCATCACAAGTTTAAGAAAAACAACCACGATACAAAGCAAAAGGGTAAGCTAGATATTTTTAAAACTTTAAAACATGAAACTTGATATTAACGTGAACCATCAAATATTCACACACTTCACAATTTCATCAAGTATCAATCATTCCACAAAAATCCATCAAGTGTCTATCACATTTCAATATTTCTTTTTCTCACGTCAGACTTCCACTGACCCATCACACATAGACACTTGACACTACTTCCGGAAGACTCGTGCGTTGAACTTAGCATCCAGAGACCTGCACCTGTCATACCACACCACTGTGAAATCCACACAGGGTCGCTGTGAAATCCACACAGCCATGCGCATAAACATAATCTCAATATCATCACTCTCCCGGTATGACAGGGTTAATTCATATAACAGGTCAAGTTAGTTATCTTTCAAACAACTTACCCATACATATGAACCTCCTTCGACTCTCAACAACTGCATAACTTCATCTATGTGATTCCATTATATCAGCAGAGTCAGGATCGTCTCAATCACAGGATACTCACTGATCAATACACTCTAATACCAATCTCAACACGGTATTTCCTTTCTTGAAAATACTATGTCTTGATCACAATTTCACATTCATCCAGTACATCATACCACACGTAAGGCACAATTCCATCATATAATATTTTGAATCTTTTCTTAAACAATCCCAATCACAGAAACAATCATACCAAAGTTCAGATTTTCGAATATCATATGCATTTCACCCTTCAATCTCAAACAATTTCAAAACGACACTCAACAGGGGATTTCGAAATTTGCATTAAAACCGGCGATCACGTCGCCCCACACATAAAAACAGAGCATCGTGAAATAGAATATGAAACCGGCGACCACGTCGCCCTCACTTCAGAACCTACTCGCCTAAAGTTTTTATAAACGAAAAAAAGCTAGCTTCCCTTTCCTGAACTTGCGCAAAAAAACACTAAGAGCTCCAAAACCCACCGAAGCTTAAAGATGCCTTAACCTGCACCATAGAGTCCCGATCACAAAACTAACGAGATTACCCATTTTCTGCGTTAACAGAGACGATTTCTGAAGTTAAAAGAGTTGTATGCACAACCTATGCAAAGACGACCCTCTTAAATTCAGACTCGACTCAAAGAACAGAGCAAAACGACTTACTCTGTTTTAGGGCTTTGAGCAGAAACTTGCAGAGTAACTTCCCAGAAGGACAATGGCAGTCGCCGATCGTAGCACTGGTACGTGAGGATAGCCGCGTCTTCGAGTGGAGGAGAAAGGAGAAAGGGGAACTAAATGAGCTGATTCCCTCAGCTCGTAAGGTCGAACGACTCTTTAGCCTTCTCTGCCATTACCCACTCTCTGAGCAACCTTGCGTGCACATTTCCTTGAACAGTATGACCACGTGGGTTTCTGTGCATACCAACTCTCTGAAGCTAACTATTCTGAAACACCCTTTTTGTCTACGTGTCGCGCATGCAGAACGTTCATGCTGGGAGCCTGGGTCCTACCTTATCTGTGTGAAACACGACATCGCGCGATAACCATCCACCGATGACTGCTCGCGCGATGACCATGCCTCTCATACCGGCGATGACCGATTCCTCTTCCTGACGGACGACTGATTCCTCATCCTGGCAGACAACCGATGTCTCACCCTGGAGGACCACCGATGTCTCACCCTGGCAGACAACCGATGTCTCACCCTGGCAGACAACCGATGTCTCCCATCCTGGTTGATGACCGATGTTCCTCTCTTCCTGTTGGCGATCTCTTATCACCCTTGTATGTGACGAGAACACATCGCCTTACTCTGGTCACCGATGTCACATCGTAACACCTTGCTGAAGGTTCATCCTCCCATTCCTCTAAGTCTGGGGTATCACGGCTCACACTACAAATGGTGGCAGATATGCCACCTGTCTTCTATATCACCCATCTTCTATATTTAGACCACATACTAAGTGCTTACCAAGTCTTCTCGAATACTCGGCGATGTGCTCTTTTCAGCAATCATGTGCACCATAGACGATTGGCGATTATGTGAAATCTTCGCACACGACGATCATGTGCAAAATAGGCGATCTCTGATTTCATACGGGGGAAGTCGGAGGACGCCGCCTTCTTCAACAAACGGCGATCTCATCGACTTCTAAGCTACACCTTCCTTTCTCTTACCCTTCTTGATTCACGTGCCTGCCTCCCTTGAAGCACGCCCACTTGATTACCTCACGATAAAGTCATCGCACCTGACTACTTGGTTGGTACAATGGTCAACCGATCGCCCTCTACCAGCTGATCCCAGACCTTGGGCGACGTCCGAGGTCTGACCACTATGATATTTTCTATTTTTATGTCCTTTTTATTTTAAATAATAACATACTCAGAAATTATTTAAAATCTATCACTTCTATTCCAATTAATTTATAGGTCCTTACATTCTCCCCAACAAGAAAAATTTTTGTCCTCGAAAATGAACTTACCAGAAAGGAGATAGGGACAGGCTTCCCTCATTTCTCATACAAACATAGCTATTCATTAGTTAACCTTACAGGCGACTTAAAGCAGAACCACCTCCAAAAGGGGCCAATACTATACCACAAAATTGGTTGACCCTTGCCTAACCTGAGTGTTGCTTGCCTCCTCCATCATTAAAACACCTAATATATACCTGCAAACAGACTGATGACTCACGGGGAAACTCAGCTTCCCACCCCAACTATATGCTCCTTCATATACTTAACCACAACCAGCTCATAACTTGACATACCCAAGCAAAATTCAACAGAATCCAACGCTTGCTGCTCCCTCTTACTACTCCAATACTTCATCAAATTCCATTCTACATCCCTGCATATGGAATATGCTGCATTAATATCTTTCTAGAAATCAACCTCTGCCTCTCAATCAAAACCATCCATCGATTTCCCAATTGCAGATCTAATTCTCACGCTCCTTAAAGGAAAATACCCTTGGTTCACCACTAAACTACATAATTCTGCACCTTATAAAGACAAGGTACCCGCAAAACTTCCTATCCATATTAGTTAAAAAGTTGTTCCTATTGCTGTTTACTTTCTAAATCATTATTATGACTTCTTTTACCAACCCGGCTTTCTGCTCCCATTATTACCTCCTTTTTCAACGTATACATTGAATGCATTGATTTTTGGGTTCAGGTGCCAATCCGAAAAAAAACATACGAGAACGAACGCACCCTATATCTCAACCACAACCATACAAGTAGTGGAGCCGATTGGAAAATTTTCTCTGCATCCGGAATTTCTTGCTTAAAGACAACTCTATTACTCTTCTCCCAGATACAACATACCATTGCCACCCATAATCCTCCCAAAAACCTACCTCTCCCACCGTCTTGCCTTGGTCCACAGAAATGGAGTAAAGTCTAGGAAACAAAGATTTAAGGTTAGAGTTAGTGGCCCATGCATCCTCCTGAAATCTAGCATCCTCTCCATCTCCAACTTTCCAAACGATAACTTTTTGGAACCAACCATCATCTTCACCCTCCTCGCACACTTTACATACATCTCTCCACCACCACGATTGATATTTCAAATGAGCTTGGCTTCTTCCAAGTTCTGAGCCATATTTGGATACAAGAATATCTTTCCATTTCCCTTTTTCATCACTCATCATCCACCATTTCCATTTTGCCAGAAGAGCAAAGTTAAAATTTTTGATATCTCTTAAATTCTTCATTTGCTGGTATGCAAATCCTGCCATTAATCTCAAGATCCCATCATCTCCCATTACAAAGTCCTTAGCCTGATTGGTGCCTAGCAATTCAACAATACGTTTCAGACTAGGGTCCTCTAATTGCTTATCCTTTATCATTCCAATGAAATCATTAGTTATAGTTAACTTACTACAACTGACATGGTTAACATGAAATTCCACTCCCAAGTTTAAATCTCTGAACTGCTCAATCAGCTTCTGCTCTTCAATAATCATGATTGATACTTGCATTGATTTTCTACTCAAAGCATCTGCCACGACATTGGCCTTCCCTGGATGACACATAAGTTGGAAATCATAATCTTTCATAAACTCCACCCCTTTTCTCTACCTCATGTTCAACTCTTTCTGATCAAACAAGTATTCATTGAACATCTGAAATTGAGTTTCATACAATTACGGTTAGAGGATAGTTGTCCTTGATGGTCAACTTATTCAACTTCCTGTAGTCCATACACAATTGAGACCCTTCATCTTCCTTTTTAACCAACAACACTGGAAACCCCATGGAGATATATTGGGCTTGACTAACTGCATCTCTAACAACTCTTCCACTTGTTTTCTTTAGTTCTACCAACTCGGCTGGAGCCATTCTGTATGGCGCCATTGACACTGGTCTAGCTCCAGATACCAAATCAATAGAGAATTCCACTTCTCTCTTAGGCGGTAGTCCAGGTATTTCTTCTGGAAACACATCCGTGAAATCCTTCACCACACGTATACTGCCCATATCCTCTTCATTCTTCACTCCCCCTCGAGCTAGGATCACAAAGCACGTCGCCCCTTCTTTCAACTCCGACCGTACCTGCTGAGCAGATATCACATCTGGCTCTCGGAGATCGGGAAACACCACTTTCTGCCTACCGCAGTCTATGAGAATGTGATTGGCAGATAGCCAATCCATTCCTAGGATAACATCCAGATCCTGCAGAGGTAGACAGATCAAATTTACTTTGAACCTGCGTCCCTCTACTATCACTGGACATTCTGGGCAAACTGTGGAGGTCATAACCTGTCCTGTTGCAGGTGTAGAGACCAGCAGTTCAAAAGGTAGCTCCTTCACTAGAAGGCCCAGCTCGGCCATACTCTGACTTGACACAAAGGAGTGTGTCGCTACAGAATCATACAAGACTTTTACACTTCTACCAGCTATAAAACAAACATCTTGCACCAAGTTACCTGACTGGGACGCCTTAGCTCCTGTCATGGCAAACACTCTCCCTGTTGCCTGAGGTCTGCTGCCTTCGTTACTCAACTGTTGGGAACCACTGGGTTGAGTCATCCTATTCTGGGTAGGACAATCTCTAGCAACGTGTCCCGTCTTTTGGCATGCAAAACACCTTCTCTCCGAAACCTTCTTGGGGCACACATTGGGCGTGTGTGGTCCACCACAATGGAAACATTTGGGTTTCCATGGTTGCTGCTGCTGGAACTGGGGTGTCGCTGCCCCTGCCCTATGCTGTGGAGGTCTCGCATAAGGCTTATTCTGCTGCTGCTGCACCTTGGCCTTCCCACTGGAAGAACCCCCTGGGTGTGGCCTGATCACCCGAGACTCACCCTTTTCCAGAGTCTCCACCATCTTCGCCTTCTCCACCAAGGCGTGAAACTCCCTGATGTACATAGGGGCTATGGTCCTCTTCAGCCCATGCTTCAGTCCTTCTTCAAATTTCCTACACCTCCAAGCCTCAGAGGTAGCTTGGGTATAAAACCGGGCGAGGTACTCAAACCGAGCAGCATAAGCATTCACTGACATCTCCCCCTGCTCCAACCTGAGGAATTCAGCTTCCTTGGCAAACCTTGCACTATCTGGGAAGTATTTCTCCAGAAACTTCACCCTGAAGCTCTCCCAGTCTGATACTTCTTCTCGGGCTTCCATCATTTGTTAAGTTCCCATCTACCAGAACTCGGCTTCTCCAGATAGCAAGTATGTGGCAAACACCAACTTCTTATCTTCAGGGCAGGAGGTCGCCTTGAAGATTTTCTCTAACCCCTTGACCCATCGATCTGCTTGGTCAGGAGTAGCATTCCCACTGAACTTAGGTGGGTTGTGCCTGAGGAACTCGGTCAGTCCCATCTGCTCCTGAGGCTGACCGATGTGGGAAGCTGTTGCAGCCGATCTGGCGGTCTCCCAATGCTGCATTGCAGCTTGATGATTCTGAGCCATTGCCTCATTCTGCTGCTGGATAGCACTCGGCATCATCTCAATGGCCCTGGCGATCTGGCCCATTTCTGCAGAAGGTTGGGGAGGGGTAGGCGGTCTAGGAGCCATTTTCTGCGTAAGATTAGGAAACTATTTTTCTCTAATCATACTCCTGTAAAATGAACTTGATAACGAATCAATTCATTTAGAAGACCACACTAGGTCTTACAAAGGTCAGCATCTCAAATCCATCTAGAATTTGAGTTTATCAGCCGATCATGATACCTACCCAAGCATATCACCAAAACAGCTAATGGTATGAACCATCAATCCCAAACAACCAATTTCAATCAATTACAAAAACACTCAATAAAATGCAACAAATCACACCAGAATTCAATATATGCTAAACATCAAACTTTCAGAATTAAGATTGAGAATCATCTTGATCCAGTTATGAGTGTGCACCCTCACTACTTTATCGAGATCCTTTCATTCTAAATACTAAAAGTTTCAGTTAGAGCATATATTCACTACAACACACACAAAATTTTAATAAGAAAACCTTCAAAACCTTTCACTATAGCTTTTATTTAAAACCCCAATAAAATTTGTGAGCAGGAGAAACATAATGGATCCACTGCCTGCAGGTCATCCTAAGGACGAACTGCTCTGATACCATTAATGTAACGCCCCTCAAAATATTGTTCATTTTTATATAATAAAATAAAGGTGAAACAATAATATCAAAATTAATATATGAATATATAATAAAATACATCCATCAGTACATTGTATTTCCAAATAATATCCCTTCTCTAGGGAATTTTAATACATAACCATCCAGGAGTTTTCAAAATAAAACAAAACAACAGCATTCAAAAACCGGCGATCTCCTCCTCCAGAAATGCTCACTGAGGAGCTCTACTACCTGCAACCTCATCTGCTCCCGTGCAAATATACACGATCATCACAGGTTTAAGAAAAACAACCACGATACAAAGCAAAAGGGTAAGCTAGATATTTTTAAAACTTTAAAACCTGAAACTTGATATTAACGTGAACCATCAAATATTCACACACTTCACAATTTCATCAAGTATCAATCATTCCACAAAAATCCATCAAGTGTCTATCACATTTCAATATTTCTCTTTCTCACGTCAGACTTCCACTGACCCATCACACATAGACACTTGACACTACTTCCGGAAGACTCGTGCGTTGAACTTAGCATCCAGAGACCTGCACCTGTCATACCACACCACTGTGAAATCCACACAGGGTTGCTGTGAAATCCACACAGCCATGCGCATAAACATAATCTCAATATCATCACTCTCCCGGTATGACAGGGTTAATTCATATAACAGGTCAGGTTAGTTATCTTTCAAACAACTTACCCATACATATGAACCTCCTTCGACTCTCAACAACTGCATAACTTCATCTATGTGATTCCATTATATCAGCAGAGTCAGGATCGTCTCAATCACAGGATACTCACTGATCAATACACTCTAATACCAATCTCAACACGGTATTTCCTTTCTTGAAAATACTATGTCTTGATAACAATTTCACATTCATCCAGTACATCATACCACACGTAAGGCACAATTCCATCATATAATATTTTGAATCTTTTCTTAAACAATCCCAATCACAGAAACAATCATACCAAAGTTCAGATTTTCGAATATCATATGCATTTCACCCTTCAATCTCAAACAATTTCAAAACGACACTCAACAGGGGATTTCGAAATTTGCATTAAAACCGGCGATCACGTCGCCCCACACATAAAAACAGAGCATCGTGAAATAGAATATGAAACCGGCGACCACGTCGCCCTCACTTCAGAACCTACTCACCTAAAGTTTTTATAAACGAAAAAAAGCTAGCTTCCCTTACCTGAACTTGCGCAAAAAAACACTAAGAGCTCCAAAACCCACCGAAGCTTAAAGATGCCTTAACCTGCACCATAGAGTCCCGATCACAAAACTAACGAGATTACCCATTTTCTGCGTTAACAGAGACGATTTCTGAAGTTAAAAGAGTTGTATGCACAACCTATGCAAAGACGACCCTCTTAAATTCAGACTCGACTCAAAGAACAGAGCAAAACGACTTACTCTGTTTTAGGGCTTTGAGCAGAAACTTGCAGAGTAACTTCCCAGAAGGACAATGGCAGTCCCCGATCGTAGCACTGGTATGTGAGGATAGCCGCGTCTTCGAGTGGAGGAGAAAGGAGAAAGGGGAACTAAATGAGCTGATTCCCTCAGCTCTTAAGGTCGAACGACTCTTTAGCCTTCTCTGCCATTACCCACTCTCTGAGCAACCTTACGTGCACACTTCCTTGAACAGTATGACCACGTGGGTTTCTGTGCATACCAACTCTCTGATGCTAACTATTCTGAAACACCCTTTTTGTCTACGTGTCACGCATGCAGAACGTTCATGCCGGGAGCCTGGGTCCTACCTTATCTGTGTGAAACACGACATCGCGCGATAACCATCCACCGATGACTGCTCGCGCGATGACCATGCCTCTTATACCGGCGATGACCGATTCCTCTTCCTGACGGACGACTGATTCCTCATCCTGGCAGACAACCGATGTCTCACCCTGGAGGACCACCGATGTCTCACCCTGGCAGACAACCGATGTCTCACCCTGGCAGACAACCGATGTCTCACCCTGGCAGACCACCGATGTCTCACCCTGGCAGACCACCGATGTCTCACCCTGGCAGACCACCGATGTGTCTCCCATCCTAGTTGATGACCGATGTCTCACCCTGGCAGACAACCGATGTCTCACCCTAGCAGACAACCGATGTCTCACCCTGGCAGACCACCGATGTCTCACCCTGGCAGACCACCGATGTCTCACCCTGGCAGACCACCGATGTGTCTCCCATCCTGGTTGATGATCGATGTTCCTCTCATCCTGTTGGCGATCTCTTATCGCCCTTGTGTGTGACGAGAACACATCGCCTTACTCTGGTCACCGATGTCACATCGTCACACCTTGCTGAAGGTTCATCCTCCCATTCCTCTAAGTCTGGGGTATCACGGCTCACACTACTCATGGTGGCAGATATGCCACCTGTCTTCTATATCACCCATCTTCTATATTTAGACCACATACTAAGTGCTTACCAAGTCTTCTCGAATACTCGGCGATGTGCTCTTTTCAGCGATCATGTGCACCATAGGCGATTGGCGATTATGTGAAATCTTTGCACACGGCGATCAAGCACAAAATAGGCGATCTCTGATTTCATACGGGGGAAGTCGGAGGACGCCGCCTTCTTCAACAAACGGCGATCTCATTGACTTCTAAGCTACACCTTCCTTTCTCTTACCCTTCTTGATTCACGTGCCTCCCTCCCTTGAAGCACGCCCACTTGATTACCTCACGATAAAGTCATCGCACCTGACTACTTGGTTGGTACAATGGTCAACCGATCGCCCTCTACCAGCTGATCCCAGACCTTGGGCAACGTCCGAGGTCTGACCACTATGATATTTTCTATTTTTATGTCCTTTTTATTTTAAATAATAACATACTCAGAAATTATTTAAAATCTATCACTTCTATTCCAATTAATTTATAGGTCCTTACAATGAGTACTCGACCCCTCAGGACTCTGCACCTAACTATGCTCTCCCTGCTACCCGCATGGGCACTTCGTGATCCAGGCCTCTCCCTACCTCTAGGTATTTAAATGGTCATTGGCCCACACTGGGAACCAATCTTAGCTATTCTGTTTACGCTGTTCAGATCACCAAAGACCGATGTCACCTCGCCACACTCTGTTGCCGAGGACTCCTCAACCTGCGGAGTGACGAAGACACATCAGCCCCTTCTGGTGATCGTCACGCTCTCTCTGTAGGTTGATGACTAATCACCCCTCTCTGTAGGCTGATGACTAATCACCCCTCTCTGTAGGCTGATGACTAATCACCCCACTTTGTAGGCTGATGACTAATCACCCCCCTCTGTAGGCTGATGACTAATCACCCCACTCTGTAGGCTGATGACTAATCACCCCACTCTGTAGGCTGATGACTAATCACCCCTCTCATCAATACCACCTATGGGGTCCATTCCACGTGGCTTTGGCCCATGCTATGGGACCCAGCTGACGTCCGAGGACTGGTCAGTACACAAGCCCCCCAGTCTCAAGCTGTTAACTTGTTCCAACGAAGAGACGAAGTGATGGGCGAGGACTGATCGGTATACAAGCCCCCCTAGTCTCAAGCTGTTAACTTGCTTCAGCGAAGAGACTAAGTCATTGACTCGGGCGACCTACGTGGCTCTGCGCATAAGTACATGAACAGTGCGCTGAAAGGACACTTCACCAACCCCCTTTCATCCGCTAACACGTGGGTGCATCAACGGTTCGAGATTCATAACGTTTGCGCTCCCTAGGGCTACGTTAAACCTCTTCAAAACCCCGCGCCACTTCACTGTTTCATCACTTTGCATTCTCACCTTCTGTAAACTGTATCTTCCAACGCACGCTCTCTTCCTCTCACCAGGCTTTTCACACTTCTCCGCCCTCGCTCAACCAAAGGTATGATTTTTATGTCTTCTCCTCTGTTATAACATAATCTCGATCATCCATATGGCATGCTGTAACTGTTCTGGGCCTGTATAGGGATGATGAGAATGAAATAAAAGGACACGTCTTTTGCAGGGAAACTGACGCATATGTCTCTGTGCGACCCTATACAGAAAACGAACCCGTTTGCGCCAATGATCGCTGCAACAACGGGGAACCTTTCTTCTTCTTCTACGCCACCATCTTCAAGCGGGTCAAAGTCCGCCTTCCTTTCATTGGGTTCGAGAGGACTTTGCTCATGGAGTTGAATGTGGCGCCTGCCCAACTGCACCCCAACAACTAGGCCTTTATCAGGGCGTTCTCCATCCTTTGCAATAACCTAGGGTTCACTCCCTCTGTCGACGTATTTCTTTACTTCTTCGAGGCGAAGAGCCCTGGCAAGAGGCTTTGGGTGAGCCTAAATGGGGTGGCAGGGAGAGTCCTACTCACTCTCTTCTCACAGTCGTACAAGAACTTCAAAGGAAGGTTCTTTCGAGTCTACTGCAGCTCCTACGACTCCACCATGCTCGATGGGTTCCCATTATATTGGGTGGAGAAGTTGAAGTTCAAGAAACCGCGCAGGCTCGAAGAGTTGATTGTGCCTGACCAAGAACTCTGCCAGACCATCTCCAGCTGGGGCGTGGTGTTTGACACCGCCCAGCTAATTAAGCATGAATATGACGCCGAGACCCTCAGCATGTACATTGGTACATCATCTCCATTTTGCACTTAACTGTTTATATGCTGCATCTTTGTCTTCCTCACCCCTTTCTTGTTGTCCAATGCAGACATGGTGCTCAGCGCTGAGAAGAAGAGAAGACTACTCGAGGTGCTGAATCGCCGAGGTGCTGAATCGCCGCAATGCTAGCGGCTCAGCCCCTGCAGGTCCTTCATCACCCGCGGGTGCTGCCCTGGAACCCATTGCTGAAAAATCCAAGAGGGCAGCCCCTGTAGAGGTTTTCGACGAGGAGGACACTTGCTCTGGCCTTGTCTTCAAGAGGAAAAGCGTGAGGACTGCCGCGGAGGTCTCTTCAGCCACAGAAGGGCACCCCTCATCCTTTAGGGAGCACCCTCCCAGTGCTTCATCCCCTCCCGAGCCAATCTTAGCACTTGAGGGGGTTGGGGAGAGTGCTCCTCCTACTGGCCAGATGCCTTCTGCCCCAGAGCTGCCTTCTTTACTCCAAAGATCCCTTACGCATATGCCTGGCCAGGCTGCTTTGGAGGCCATGGACAGAAGTTCCCTCGAGCACCTCCTTAGTCATGGTCTTGGGGAATTCCTGGCCGCTTCCAACTTCTTGTTGGTCAAGGGCAGTGCTGAGGCTGAACTGCTCGAGAAGACCACTCAGCTGGAGAAAGAGCTGGAGCAGAAGGATCTCCAACTCCGCCAAGCGGCTAAGCGCGAGACTGCCCTTAATCAAGAACTGGGTAGTCTCCGCCAATCTGAGAAGGAGACCAAGAAGCTCCTCTTCTCCAAGGGGCAGGAGGCCCTCCAGCTTAAAGCCAAGATCCTCCCCCTCCGCAACAAGATCATCGAACTGGAAGAGCAAGCGGAGGGGGCTCAAGCCAAAATGATCAAGCTGGAGGAAAGAGCTACCAACCGAGAAATTCAGCTGGGCAAGGTTGAGGAGGAACTTGCCCAACAAATTGAATTGCTGAAGAAGACCGAGATTGAGCTTACCGACGACGCCGCCGACGCCTGTGGGGAAGGCTTTGGTGATGCCCTTGCTCAGGTTGCCTGCGTGCATCCTGAGATGGACCCCTCACCATACTCTGCAACCATGCAGGTGGTCGACGGGCAAATAGTGCCCAGATAGGTCTTCTGAGTAATTGTATCTAGTGGCTGAACATCTTGTAATTACCCTCCTATGTAATGTAATTACCTTGCTGTCAAACTTCTTTGCTTTATACAGCACTTTGCTTGCCTTTGTATTTCTGCTGCTTATTCCTCTGCTTGACATGCTTTATATTTTGTGGAACTCATGATCACAAATAACGCACCTGTCAAAATGAATTTTAGGTAGCACGATTTCTGCTGATTTCACTAACGAACCCTTATTTTAATCTGGGAGTTCTCACTCGGAGGGGAAGGTGTTCCTTGCGAACTCCCTCTCCACCCACGAGACCTCTAACCCCAACTAACAGGTTCTAACTGACCTCTCATCGCCCATGGGTGAGGGAGGATTTAACTGGGCGAACCCTTTCACATTGGAAGTTCTCACTCGAAGTGGAGGTGTTCTCTACAAACCTACCTCTCCACTTACGAGACCTCTAACTCCAAGTGACAGACTCTAACTGACCTCACATCGCTCACAGGCGAGGAGGATTTCTCTGGGCGAACCCTTCTTTCACATTGGAAGTTCTCACTCGAAATGGAGGTGTTCTCTACGAACCTACCTCTCCACTTACGAGACCTCTAACTCCAAGTGACAGGTTCTAACTGACCTCTCATCGCCCATGGGTGAGGGAGGATTTAACTGGGCGAACCCTTTCACATTGGAAGTTCTCACTCGAAGTGGAGGTGTTCTCTACAAACCTACCTCTCCACTTACGAGACCTCTAACTCCAAGTGACAGACTCTAACTGACCTCACATCGCTCACAGGCGAGGAGGATTTCTCTGGGCGAACCCTTCTTTCACATTGGAAGTTCTCACTCGAAATGGAGGTGTTCTCTACGAACCTACCTCTCCACTTACGAGACCTCTAACTCCAAGTGACAGGCTCTAACTAACCTCACATCGCTCACAGGCGAGGAGGATTTCTCTGGGCGAACCCTTCTTTCACATTGGAAGTTCTCACTCGAAATGGAGGTGTTCTCTACGAACCCACCTCTCCACTTACGAGACCTCTAACTCCAAGTGACAGGTTCTAACTGACCTCTCATCGCCCATGGGCGAGGGAGGATTTAACTGGGTGAACCCTTTCACATTGGAAGTTCTCACTCGAAGTGGAGGTGTTCTCTACGAACCTACCTCTCCACTTACGAGACCTCTAACTCCAAGTGACAGGTTCTAACTGACCTCACATCGCTCACAGGTGAGGAGGATTTCTCTGGGCGAACCCTTCTTTCACATTGGAAGTTCTCACTCGAAATGGAGGTGTTCTCTACGAACCTACCTCTCCACTTACGAGACCTTTAACTCCAAGTGCAGGTTCTAACAACATTGTACAAACACATTAAAAATATATATCTTTAATTGAATTTTATTGGGTGACCTCATTAAAAACCCTTAGAAAGGGAAAAAAGAGTGTCCCCTGTATTGTGTAGTGTACAAGATTACATGGCTTTAACTGAAATAAAACTTCAGGTGGGTCGCATTCCATGTTTGAGGAATTGGACCTCCTTCTAAAGTCTCAAGCCTATATGCTCCATTCCCTAGGGCCTCTGTCACTCTGAAAGGACCAGTCCACTTAGGGGATAGCTTGTTCTCTATCTGGTATGGAGACACCTTGCGCATGATGAGGTCTGCCGCCTGGAACTGTCGAGCTCTCAACTTAGAACTGTGTTTGAGCTCAACTCTCCTCTTCAGCGCCTCAGCCTTGATTCCTGCTTCTTCCCTAGCTTCATCCAAAAGATCAAGATTCACCTTCCTCTCTTCATTGGACTCCTCAGCCACAAAGTTCTGGAAACGTGGTGAGTTCTCCTGGATCTCCACTGGGATCATGGCATCTGAACCATACACCAAGCTAAAGGGAGTCTCCTTGGTAGTGGACTGGGGAGTAGTATGGTAGGCCCATACTATTCTGAGAACCTCCTCAGCCCACCTTCCCTTTGCTTTCTCCAGCCTTCTCTTTAGTCCTCTGAGGAGGACTTGGTTGGCCGACTCGACTTGCCCATTGGTCTGTGGGTGCTCGACTGATGCAAACACCTGCTTGATCCCCAACTCAGTACATAGCTTCCCCAATTGTTGGCTTGCAAACTGCGTGCCATTGTCAGACACTAAACGTTTGGGCACCCCGAAGCGGCATACTATATTCTTCCACACGAAGTGCTGGATCTTCTGTGCTGTAATCTGTGCTACTGGCTCAGCCTCAATCCACTTCATGAAATATTCTATGGCGACCACGAGGTACTTCATCTGCCGTACTGCCAAAGGGAAAGGCCCCAAGATATCGATTCCCCATGTGTGAAACGGCCAGGGGCTGTATATCGACCTGAGCTCCTCTGGTGGTGCCTTAGGCCAATCAGCATGCAACTGGCATTGCTTGCACTGCTGAGCATACCTAGTACAATCTTCCCTCATCGTTGGCCAATAGTACCGTGCTCGAATGGCCTTAGAGGCCAGAGCCCGACCTCCGATATGACTACCACAGATGCCTTCATGGAGCTCTGCCATTATCCTCACACACTGCTTGCCATGCACACAGACTAATATGGGGTGGGTAAACCCATGTCCGTACAACTCGCCTTCAATGAGCGTGTACTTGGACGAGTTTTTCTTTATCCTCTTTGCCTCCGTCGGCTCTACTGGGAGCATTCCATCCACTATGTAACGCTTATAGGGCGTCATCCATGTCTCTCCACTCTGTAGCAGGCAGACCTGCGATGACTCTACCTCCCTTAGCATGCATGCGTTGACTCGTGGTTTCTTCAAAGTTTCTTGAGTCAACGAGCGATGACTCCTCTTCTCACCATCTGACTGGCTGATCTGATGGACTCCCACCAAGTTATCAGCTGTATAAGTACGAGGCGCCCTCAGAGTCTCCTGGATGACTGTCCTCTGTTTGCCCCCCTTGCCTGAGCTGGCGAGTTTGGCTAACAAGTCAGCTCTGGCATTCTGTTCCCTGGGCACGTGTACTAGTTCAAAGGATTCAAACGAACTCTTCAATCTTTGGACATACTCCAGGTAAGAGGCCATCTGTGGGTCTTTGGCCTGGTACTCTCCCGCCACTTGACCAGTGACCAACAGTGAGTCACTCTTGGCCATAAGGCTCTGCGCTCCCATTTCCTTAGCCAACAACATCCCGGCGATCAAAGCCTCATACTCTGCCTGATTATTGTTGGCTTTGAAAGCGAACCGCAGGGCCTGCTCTATCAACAACCCTTTGGGTCCTTCCAGGATAACCCCCGCTCCGCTACCTTGCTGATTCGAGGACCCGTCTACTGACAATACCCACTTGAAGCTGGGCCCCTCCTGCTGGGCCTCGGTTGAGGACATCTCGGCCACAAAGTCAGCATAGACTTGTCCTTTGATCGGGCCCCTGGGTTTGTACTGGATGTCGAATTCTGACAACTCGACCGCCCAACGCACCATTCTTCCCACCACATCAGGCTTCTGCAGGACCTTCCATATCGGTAAATCTGTCATCACCACCACTGTGAAGCTCTGAAAATAGTGGCGAAGTCTTCTGGCTGAGAACACCACTGCTAATGCTGCCTTTTCTATGGCTTGGTACCTCGTCTCAGGCCCCTGCAAAAACTTTGCTAACAAAATTGATCCAGTCGGTCATCGGTAGTCGATGACGTCAGCAGCAGATGACCATGTGGGCCAGTCACAGAGCAACGCATGGCATAAGATAGCAGATGAACCAGGGTGGAGATTGTTCAAGAACGGCGATCAGTGGTCAGTTACCGAGTGACCACCACCAGCAGATCAGTTCCTACATGAGCGCCTGGAAGCAGAGCGCGAGAAGTGATGAAGAACCGATCAGTCGTCCGTGCATGCAGAGCGATCAGTCGTCGGGGGTCCTTGCCAACGCGTGTTAAACTGGGACCCAGGCTCCCAGCGAGAACGTTATCCAAGGACCACGCCTGATTCCATAAGCAGAGCACGACAACGTAAAGAAGCGCCATCGGTCATCGGTCAGGATGACACATCGATCACCAGCCAGGATGAGACATCGGCCATCGGTCAGGATGAGAGACGCCTCGGTCATCGGTATGTGTCGAGGTGACATCGGCCGCGGCGATGTGAACAACGCGACCAGTGACCAGTAAAGCGCCCAGAGGCAGGGAGTGGCCTTAGTCGCGAGATGACCATGCATAAAGATGGGAAGACGCAGTTAGGTGCGGATCCTGCTGGGACAAGAACCCATCAAGGTTAGAGTCTCCCAGTGAGGTTGCATGCATGCCACGTGGACCGTGAAGATGTTCCCAGAGAATAGGTAGGGCATATAGGCACAGAAATCGAGGGGTACAGAGGTACCCACGCGGCCTCCCCTGTCAGACTTTGCACTCAAGTGAGGAAGGCCTGCACGCAAGGTAGGCCTGGGGGGTAGATAACGACGGTGCAGAGTAATCAAGTGGCCCTAGAGGTAGCTAGTAGGGGGCGACGCGGGATTATATGAGGAAGAAGAAACACTACACCAGGTACGCAATCTTTGCCACACAATACACAACACGAACTGAGAACACTCGGTCTTCGAATCAAAGAGGACTGAGGGCACACACACGGGTCTCACACAGAGAGATCCGAGAGAGAGTTTTGGTGTTCCCGTTGCCTGACTTGAGCGTCGGAGCTACAACGGCCGCTAGAGGCGCCGTCTGTGTGTTTTGCAGGCATCGTTTGGAGTTCCGGCGAAGGTTTCTGGAGCCTCCTTGCAGAACGCGCAGCAGTTAGAAGGCTAGACGAAGGAGTAACGAGGCACTTTCCCCACGCTCGAGTCCGCGGCGGGATCATTTGGCGCCCACCGTGGGGCACGAAGTAAAACGAAGCCCCCATACACAAGAACGAGAGTAGAAATCGCACAGATGAGTAGAAGAACCAGACAAACGGCACCTGCGCCATCTGCTGAAGAAGGAGCTGTTACCATGGTGCAGGTCATGGAGATGATGCGCGCGCTGCAAGTGAATGTCGCGGCGTCGAGAGTTGAGCAAGAGAAGATGCATGCAGAGCTGACTGCATCGCACAGCAGAAATGAAGAGCTGAACCGCGTGAATTAGGAGTTGCGTAGGGAATTGCAGGCGCAGAATGAGCGCGTATTCGAAGATAGGACGTCGATGCCGCCGTCGCCCCCTAGAGCATTTCCTATGCCTTTCTCCCCCGAGATCATGAACACGATGGTGCCTCCCAACCTGGTAGGAGTGAAGGTGTCGTTCACGGGGGTGGAAGACCCAGAAGCACATTTGACGGCATTCCACACTCAGATGATGCTGTCTGGAGGCTCAGACGCTGTGTACTACAAACTGTTTATGAGTACACTGTGTAAGGACCTGTAAAATTAAATTGGAATAAAAAGGAATATATTTTAAATGAATTCTAAGTATGCTTTTATTTAAAATAAAAAGGAAGGAAAGTGTAGTTTAGAAGAGAAGATGCGCGCGCTGCATCATGGTGCAGGTCATGGAGATGATGCGCGCGCTGCAAGAGAATGTCGCGGCGTCGAGAGTTGAGGAAGAGAAGATGCATGCAGAGCTGACTGCATCGCACAGCAGAAATGAAGAGCTGAACCGCGTGAATTTGTATTAAACTCCCTGTGACCGAATTTGTATTAAACTCCCTGTGAGGAGAAACTTCATTACATATATATAATTTTGTTCACTTCAATCTATTTGTTTACCTTTATTTTTATTATATAAATATGAAAAGATTTGGCGGGATGTTACATTAATGGTATCAGAGCAGTTCGTCCTTAGGATGACCTGAGGGCTGTGGATCCATTGTGTTTCTTCTGCTCATAAAATTTATTTGAGTTTTAAATAACAACTATAGTGAAAGGTTTTCAAACGTTTTTGTATTGAAATTTTGTGTGTGCTTTAGTGAATATATGCCCTAACTGAAAATCTTAGTATTAAGAATGAAAGGGTCTTGATAAAGTGGTGAGGGTGCACACTCATAACTAGATCGAGATGATTCTCAATCTTAATTCCAAAGGTTTGATGTTTAGCATACATTGAATGCTGGTGTGATTTATTTCATTTTATTGAGTGTTTTTGTAATTGATTGAAAGTGGTTGTTTGGATTGTTGGTTGTATACCAGTAGCTGTTCTGGTGTTTTGCTTAAGGTTATAAGCATTACGTTTTCTGGAAAAGTGACCGAATTTGTATTAAACTCCCTGTGAGGAGAAACTTCATTACATATATATAATTTTGTTCACTTCAATCTATTTGTTTACCTTTATTTTTATTATATAAATATGAAAAGATTTGGCGGGATGTTACATTAATGGTATCAGAGCAGTTCGTCCTTAGGATGACCTGAGGGCTGTGGATCCATTGTGTTTCTTCTGCTCATAAAATTTATTTGAGTTTTAAATAACAACTATAGTGAAAGGTTTTCAAACGTTTTTGTATTGAAATTTTGTGTGTGCTTTAGTGAATATATGCCCTAACTGAAAATCTTAGTCTTAAGAATGAAAGGGTCTTGATAAAGTGGTGAGGGTGCACACTCATAACTGGATCGAGATGATTCTCAATCTTAATTCCAAAGGTTTGATGTTTAGCATACATTGAATGCTGGTGTGATTTATTTCATTTTATTGAGTGTTTTTGTAATTGATTGAAAGTGTTTGTTTGGATTGTTGGTTGTATACCAGTAGCTGTTCTGGTGTTTTGCTTAAGGTTATAAGCATTATGATTCTGTTGATGAACTCAAATTCTTAATGACTTTGAGATGCTGACCTTTGTAAGGTCTAGATGTTACCTCCTGAATGAATTGATTTCTTATCGATCTCATTCTTGTAGTTGTAGGGAATATAGAAACCCATAGTTTCAAAATCTGAAACGAAGAAGATGGCACGTAAACCTTCTACCCCTCCCCAACCTTCTTCGGAAATGAGCCAGATTGCCAAGGCTATCGAGATGATGGCAACTGCCATCCAACAACAGAATGCGGCGATGGCTTAGAACCATCAAGCTACAATGCACCACTGGGAAACCGCTCGGTCTGCTGAAACAAATTCCCACGTCGGTCAGCCTCAGGAACAGATGGGACTGACCGAGTTCATAAGGCACAACCCGCCTAAGTTCAGCGGGAATGCTACCCCTGATCAGGCAGATCAGTGGGTCAGAGAGTTGGAGAAAATCTTTAGGGCGACCTCCTGCCCTGAAGAGAAGAAGTTGGTGTTCGCCACCTTTTTGCTATCTGGAGAAGCCGAGTTCTGGTGGATGGGAGCTCAGCAGATGATGGAAGCCAGAGCTGAAGTGTTAGACTGGGAGAGCTTCAGGGTGAGGTTCCTGGAGAAATACTTCCCAGATAGTGCAAAGTTTGCGAAGGAAGCAGAATTCCTCAGATTGGAGCAGGGGGAGATGTCAGTGAACGCCTATGCTGCTCGGTTTGAGTACCTCGCCCGATTCTATACCCAGGCGACCTCCGAGGCTTGGAGGTGTAGGAAGTTCGAAGAGGGGCTGAAGCATGGGCTGAAGAGGACCATAGCCCCGATGTGCATCAGGGAATTTCACGCCTTGGTAGAGAAGGCGAAGATGGTGGAGACCCTGGAAAAGGGTGATTCTTGGGTGATCAGGTCACACCTAGGGAGTTCTTTCAGTGGGAAGGCTAAGGTGCAGCACCCACAAAGCAAGCCCTATGCGAGACCTCCACCACATCGGGCGGGAACAACGCCATCCCAGTTTCAGCAGCAACAGCCTTGGAAACCCAAGTGTTTCCATTGTAGTGGACCACACACGCCCAATGCGTGCCCCAAGAAGGCTTCGGAGAGAAGGTGTTTTGCCTGCCAAAGGACGGGACACGTTGCTAGAGAGTGCCCTAACAGGAATGGGGCGACTCAACCCAGTGGTTCTCAGCAGTTGAGGAACGAAGGCAGCAGACCTCAGGCAACAGGGAGAGTGTTTGCCATGTCAGGAGCAGAAGCGTCTCAGTCAGGTAACCTCGTGCAAGGTGTTTGTTTTATAGCTGGTAGTGGTGTAAAAGCTTTGTTTGATTCTGGAGCGACACACTCCTTTGTGTCAAGCCTGTGTGTAGCCGAGTTGGGCCTTCTAGTGAAGGAGTTACCTTTCGAACTGTTGGTCTCTACACCTGCGTCAGGACAGGTGTTGACCTCTATAGTTTGCCCCGAATGTCCAGTGATAGTAGAGGGACGCAGATTCAAAGTGAACTTGATCTGCCTACCTCTTCAGGACCTGGATGTTATCCTGGGAATGGATTGGCTAGCTGCCAATCACGTTCTCATAGACTGCGGTAATCAGAAGATAGCGTTTCCAAACCTCCAAGAGCCAGATGTGATATCTGTTCAGCATGGGCGGTCGGAGTTGGAAGAAGGGGCGAGGTGCTTCGTGATCCTAGCTCGGTTGGAAGTGAAGAAGGAAGAGGACGTAAGCAGAATACATGTGGTGAAAGATTTCACGGATGTATTTCCAGAAGAAGTACCTGGATTACCTCCTAAGAGAGAAGTGGAATTCTCTATTGATTTGGTACCTGGAGCTGGACCAGTATCAATGGCACCTTACAGGATGGCTCCAGCCGAGTTGGCAGAATTAAAGAAGCAAGTGGAAGAGTTATTGGAGAAACAATTCATCAGACCCAGTGTATCTCCATGGGGGGCTCCAGTGCTCCTAGTTAAGAAGAAGGATGGAGGGTCTCGGCTGTGTATAGATTACAGGCAGTTGAACAAGTTGACCATCAAGAACAAGTACCCCCTACCTAGGATTGATGATTTGATGGATCAAATACATGGGGCCTCGGTGTTCTCCAAGATTGACCTGAGATCGGGGTACCACCAAATTTTGGTAAAAGCTGAAGATGTTCAAAAGACAGCTTTTAGGTCTCGGTATGGGCATTATGAGTATGTGGTGATGCCGTTTGGAGTCACAAATGCTCCAGCTCTGTTCATGGATTACATGAATAGGATTTTTTGCCCTTTCTTGGATAAGTTTGTGGTAGTCTTCATAGGCGACATACTCATTTATTCAAGGACCGAGGAAGAACATGAAGAACATATGAGGACAGTGTTGGAGATTCTGAGAGAGAAGCAACTCTATGCCAAGTTCTCCAAGTGCGAGTTCTGGCTGAAGGAAGTCAATTTCTTAGGACACGTGATATCTGCTCGGGGAATCTTAGTGGATCCAGCCAAGGTAGAGGCAGTGCTGCAGTGGGAACGTCCTAAGACAGTCACTGAGATAAGGAGCTTTGTGGGTTTGGCGGGCTACTATCGGAGGTTTATTGAGGACTTTTCCAAGGTAGTGGCTCCTTTAACACAGCTGACCCGCAAGGATCAACCTTTTGCTTGGACCGACCGATGTGAGCAGAGCTTCATGGAACTAAAGGATAGGTTGACTAGTGCTCCAGTGCTGGTGATCCCAGAGGTGGGAAGACCTTTTGATGTCTACTGTGACGCTTCACATCAGGGTTTGGGATGTGTTTTGATGCAAGAGAAAAGAGTGGTTGCATATGCTTCAAGGCAACTCAAGGTTCATGAGAGGAACTACCCTACGCATGATTTGGAGTTGGCGGCTGTGGTGTTTGCCTTGAAGATCTGGAGGCACTATTTATATGGAGCTCGGTTCCAGGTGTTCAGTGACCATAAGAGCCTGAAATACCTGTTCGATCAGAAGGAATTAAACATGAGACAAAGAAGGTGGATGGAGTTTCTAAAGGACTACGATTTTCAACTCATGTATCATCCAGGGAAGGCCAATGTAGTGGCAGATGCTTTGAGTAGAAAATCAATACAAGTAGCCACCATGATGATGGAAGAGCAGAAACTGATCGAGTAGTTCAGAGACTTAAACCTTGGGGTAGAATTTCACGTAAATCACATTAGTTGTAGTAAGCTGGCTATAACTAATGACTTCCTTGGAATGATAAGGGATAAGCAGTTGGAGGACCCTAGTCTGAAGCGTACTGTGGAGTCACTAGGGACCGACCAGGCTAGAGACTTTGTAATGGGCGATGATGGGATCTTGAGATTTAATGACAGAATTTGCATACCTGCAAATGAAGAGTTGAAGAAGATGATCCTAGAGGAAGGTCACAAGAGTCGCCTTAGCCTACATCCAGGCATGAACAAGATGTACCATGACTTGAAGGAGTCATTTTGGTGGTCGGGCATGAAGAAAGACATCGCCCAATATGTTACTACCTGCTTGACGTGTCAGAAGGCAAAGGTAGAGCATCAAAGACCTGGCGGGTTGCTACAGCAACTGGATATCCCTGAGTGGAAATGGGACAGCATCGCCATGGATTTTGTTACCCATTTACCCAGATCGGTAAAGGGTCATGATGCAATCTGGGTCATAG
Organism: Phaseolus lunatus; assembly: GCA_013389735.1. Lineage (NCBI taxonomy): Eukaryota > Viridiplantae > Streptophyta > Magnoliopsida > Fabales > Fabaceae > Phaseolus > Phaseolus lunatus. Next base: position 18,617,995 of record CM023863.1, on the reverse strand, counting down.
TAGATCGGCTGACGAAGAGTGCCCACTTCCTTCCAGTGAATTTGAAAATGCCCTTGGCCAAGTTGGCACAGCTATACATCAAAGAAATAGTGAGGTTGCATGGAGTGCCTTCCAGCATTGTTTCGGATAGAGATCCCAGGTTCACTTCACGGTTTTGGCAGACTTTACAAGATTGCTTGGGAACTAAGTTGAGAATGAGCTCGGCATATCATCCTCAAACAGATGGACAGTCAGAGAGAACGATCCAGTCCTTGGAAGATCTGCTGAGGACGTGTGTCTTGGATCAATTGGGAAGTTGGGATGAGGTGTTGCCGCTGGTGGAGTTTACCTATAATAACAGTTATCACGCCAGCATAGGGATAGCGCCATACGAAGCCTTGTATGGAAGGAAATGCAGAACTCCATTGTGCTGGTACCAGGAAGGCGAAACAGTATTGGTTGGACCAGAGTTGATTCAGCGGACAACCGAGAAGGTGAAACAGATACAAGGCAGAATGAGAGCTTCTCAAAGTAGGCAGAAATCCTATGCAGATCAGAGGAGAAAGCCTTTGGAGTTTGCTGCTGGAGACCATGTGTTCATGAGAGTGACACCAACCAAGGGTGTAGGACGGGCGATCAGATCAAAGAAGTTGTCCCCTAAGTTCGTGGGACCATATCAGATCTTAAGGAGGATTGGTCCAGTGGCTTATGAAATCGCCCTACCTCCCCATTTAGCGAATCTGCACAATGTATTTCACGTATCACAGCTGAGGAAGTACATGGCAGACCCTAGTCATGTGCTGGAAGTGGACGATGTGCAGATCAGGGATGACTTGTCCTTTGAAGCGAAACCAGTCAGGATTGACGATAGGCAAAGTAAACAGCTCAGAGGCAAGACCATCAGCATGGTGAAAGTGGTGTGGGATGAGAGATCGGGTGATTCAACTTGGGAGTTAGAAGAACCCATGAGAGAAACCTATCCATACCTCTTTTCCTTGTAATTCAATTTTCGAGGACGAAAATTTTGCTTGTTGGGGAGAATGTAAGGACCTGTAAAATTAAATTGGAATAAAAAGGAATATATTTTAAATGAATTCTAAGTATGCTTTTATTTAAAATAAAAAGGAAGGAAAGTGTAGTTTAGAAGACTATAAGATCGCCTGTCGCCTACTACACATCATCGCCAGGGCGCGAGGCGTGTGGACATCGCCAGGGCGCGAGGCACGTGGACGTCGCCAGGGCGCGAGAGGCATGCAGGCATCGCCAGGGCGCGAGAGAGAGACATCGGTCGTCTTCCAGGGAGAGACATCGGTCGTCCTCCAGGATGAGACATCGGTGGATAGTCATCGCGCGAGCGGTCATCGGTGGAAGATTATCGCGCGATGTCGAGTTTCACACGAATAAAGTGGGACCCAGACTCCCAGCATGACACGTCCTGCACGCACGCCACGTGGACAAAAAGGGTGGTTCAGAATAGTGACATCAGAAAGTTGGCATGCGCAAGAGATACTCGCGGTCGTACTGTTCAGGGAAGTGGTTGGCATGCACAAGAAGACAACCGTGGCCGTACTGTTCAGTGAAACGTACACTCTGGCTTTCTTGCAGAGGGGGTGGTGGCAGCAGCATGCGTGGACAAGGATTCAAAAACCCACTGCGAGGAGGCAAAGAACGTTGCAGTGACTCAAGAGTGAAAGAGTGAGTACATCTTCATCCCTCTCTTTTCTCTCCTTCGCGCTACGATTCAGGCAACCTCAAGCACCAGTGCGACGAGCGACGACTGCCCTTGGAAACTTGGGAGGTTCTCTGCAAGTTCTCCAGACCGGGACACTAAAACAGAGTGAAGGCATCTTTAAGCTTCGTGGGTTTCAGAGCTCTTAGAGTTTTGCCCTAGTCCAGGTAAGGGAAGCTAGCTTTATTTCCAACGAAAAACCTTATAGTAGATGTTTGAGATGATGGGGCGACGTGGTCGCCGATTTTCAACTGTTATTGTATAATCCCCTGTTTTTGAACGAGATCGCCGGTTTTGGCGTTGTTTTTCGAACTCCCCTGTTTTTTGTGTTGTTTGAAACTGTTTGAGATTTAAATGTGATATTCGAAAATCTGAACCTTGGCATGAGTTTTTCTGTGACTGGAATCGTTCATTAAGTGTTGTATGACGTGTTGAATGTTGTGAATGTGGGATCAAGGCATAGTATTTTCAGGAAAGAAAATACCGTGTAAGATCGTGTAGGATGTGCATTGATCGGTGATTTCTATAATGAGATATCCTGACTCTGCTGAGATAATGGAATCACGTAGAGGAAGTTATTCAGTTGGTGAGAGTCGAAGGAGGTTCATATGAATGGGTGAGTCGTGTGAAAAAGAACGAGCTCGGCCTGTTATATGGATTAACCCTGTCATACTGTGAGAGTGATGAAATTGAGATCGAGATTGTGTTGATGCGCATAGCGGTGGAAACATTACAGCAGTTTAGTATGACAGGTGCAGATCTCTGAGTCTAGTCAATGCACGAGTCTTCCGGAAGTAGTGTCAAGTGTCTTGTGTGATGAGTCAGTGGAAGTCTGACGTGAGAAATGAGGAACATTGAAATTGATAGGCACTTGATGCATTATGTGAAATAGAATGACTCTTGAGAATATTGTGAAATGTGTGATTACTTGGTGGTCATGTGAAGGGAACGAGAAAATTGATAGTTTTTACGTGGGTGTTTTTAATTTGTTTCATCTTGATTTTTAAGTTTCATATCTAACTCTTTTTCAAATGTCTAGCTTACCCTGTGATTTTTGGTGTTGTGTTTGGCTTTTTCTTAAACCTGTGATGATCGTGTATAATTTACACGGGAGCAGATGATGTTGCAGGAAGTAGAGTTCCTCAGTGAGTGGTCGCCGTAAGGAGATCGCCTGTTCCTATTTCTGTTAGGCGATCACCCTTCTTCTGTTTTCTGATAGGAGATCACCGTTCTATGATAGGAGATCGCCTTTTGCTGTTAGGAGATCGCCTGTATTCATATTTTACTGTATTTTGTTTACATTTTCTGGAAAAGTGACCGAATTTGTATTAAACTCCCTGTGAGGAGAAACTTCATTACATATATATAATTTTGTTCACTTCAATCTATTTGTTTACCTTTATTTTTATTATATAAATATGAAAAGATTTGGCGGGATGTTACACACTGAGCGGAACAGCTATGGAGTGGTTCGTGAGCCTGCCGGAGGGCCACATCACCTCTTTCCATCAGTTCTCAAAGCTATTCACGGAGCAGTATATAGTCAACAGAGCGCCGCCGGTGGTGTCTTACGACCTGTTTGACGTGCGCCAGTACCAGGGGGAGTCGCTGAAGGACTTCCTCAACCGCTTCGGTGCGCAAGTGGTGAGATTGCCCAGCAAGGATGAGAGCATGCTAGTGCATGCGTTCAAGAAAGGCGTGTTGCCTGGCCCTTTCAGCGAATCACTCATCAGGAGCCACCCCGCCACCTTCGCTGATATTCGGCGACGCGCGGTGGCGCACATAGTGGCAGAGACCGAGGTCTCTGAGAAAAGAGGCAGAACTACGCCGACGAAGCCGCGTGGAGGTCAGTGGAAGCAGCAGCAGCAGGTGCGGGTGTATGAGGCCAAGGAAGGGAGGAAGGCGCAGGGAAGGCCTCGTCCCTATGCACCCAGGAAGGACCAGCGTAGGGGGCGTGCAAGGGAGAACAACACACCCCCTAGGTATGATTTCGTGATAGAGTTGGCGAAGCTGATCGCCATCCCTGCCGTGGCGGCAAGACTCTGAGTACCAGAGAAAACTGACAAGGTACTTGGAGGGAGGAAGGACAAGTGGTGTGAGTTCCATCAGGCTTATGGACACACGCTCCGCACCTGCCTAACGTTGGGGCATCAACTTGCTGAGTTGGTGAAGACAGGATTCCTGACCGATTACCTGCGGGAGGCGCAAGGTGATCGCGCTTCGGGGTCTCAGACAGGCGATCAGCAACACGAGATCCCTGTGCATGGGGACGTGAGGTAATGGAGGATGCAACGCTGGGGGGGCTCCCAGGCAGCTCAGGAGGAAGCTCCTCGTGAATCAGGCGTCGCCAGGGCGGTCATCGCCTATGAAGGGAAGGGATCCATACAGAGTGGTTGAAGCGTTGGAGAGTGGAGCTTATTGGCTGGAGACTCTGGATGGAGCACCTATCCCCAGGACATGGAACGCTACACACTCAAGTTTCTACTTCAGTTAAGTTGTAAGGTAGATGCGTTCTTGCGCTGTACACACACTCAATGTATATACTGTAAATAGTTGAGCAGATCAGGGGGCACTCTTTTCCCTGATGAGGGTTTTTAACGAGGCCACCCAATAAAAAAGGTTTCAGTATACCAAGTGTGCACGTGTTTTCCAGTTTCAAGTTCTACTTGCCCCAGATGAAAGTGCAAGTGATCGGTTAGAGCCTGCTCGCCCCAGGCGCGAGTACAGACGACCGACAGGGGTCAACAAGAAAAACTCTTCTTCCCCAAAGCAAGACATCATCTTCGCGTTTAAACACCAAGAAGCAGAGCGCGATCATTCATCGGTGCACCCAAAGCACGATCAGTCATCGGTGCACTCAGAGTACGATCAGTCATCGGTGCACTCGAAGCAGAGCACTCATCGGTGCATGGTCATCGGGGTCTTGCCAACACGTGTTAAGCTGGGACCCAGGCTCCCAGCGAGAGCGTTACGCATGCACCTCGCATGATTCCAAACCAGAAGAAGAGGAGTTGCCCACTCAAAGGGCGTGCGGTGAGACCATGCAGGCAGGGATGCGCCTGGTGAGTGCGCTTAGACAGCCACCCCTGGTGCTCCCCTGGGAGCATGCACCACTCAGAAGAGAAAGTCCTCTTCCTCTGCTTTTTACAGCAAGGTTGAGGCGAGAGAAAGTCCTCACCCTCGACTTTGTACAACGGGGTGCAGGCGAGGGAAAGTCCTCTCCCTCGACTTCGTACAGCGAGGCATGGGCCAGATAAAAAAGTCCTCGCCCTCGACTTTGTACAGCAGGGTGCGGGCGAGAGAAAGTTCTCTCCCTCGACTTCGTACAGCGAGGCATGGGCCAGATAAAAAAAGTCCTCACCCTTGACTTTGTACAGCGGGGTGCGGGCGAGAGAAAGTCCTTTTCCTCTACTTTTTACAGCAAGGTTGAGGCGAGAGAAAAGTCCTCTTCCTCTCCTTCTTACAGCAAGGTTGAGGCAAGAGAACCAAGTCTTTTCCTCTACTTCATACAGCAAGGTTAAGGCAACAGAGAAAGTCCTCTTCCTCTGCTTTTTACAGCAAGGTTAGGGCGAGTGAAAAAAGTCCTCACCTCGACTTTATACAGCGAGGCTGAGGCGAGATAAAAAGTCCTCACCTTGACTTTGTACAGCGAGGCTGAGGCGAGAGGAGAAAGACCTCACCTCGACTTCTTACAGCGAGGCTGAGGCAAGAGGGGTCATCGAGAAGCATTCCCCAAAACACAGGTGTCATCTTTGGCGTTCGGGCTCTCTATACACCTAGCGCTGGAGTGACACAGAAGTAATGCGAAACCTGAAGCACGATGACTGATCGGTGGTGCGCTAACATGCTAGTCGAAGGTCGGTAGTAAAGCTCTGAGTATGAAAGCTTCCCCAAACAAGCTCTTGGGCGATCAGTCGAAGCATTTAGACACCATCAGGTCAGTCATCCAACATGAATTTATGCATAAAAACTGTTAAAGAGAATGCTAAGGTACACTTGGTCGCGATCAAGTTAGAAGGGTCACAGTGAGATCACGCTGAAGCCTAAGCCAGTTAACAGTTGGCCACATGCTGAGTGAGTTAAAGATGGAGAGAGAGAAAGGCAGCTGAGAAAAAGAGATTACACAAAAGGAGAAGTCGCAAGGGAAGAAGCTGAAGGAGGAGGAATGAGCTTGCCATCGACCACTGAATGGTGGAGGCTAGGTTGGGTAGAGTCAAAGTCTGGAAGGACGCAGTAAACCTGCTGCAAGCCCATGGAACCCATCTATCAGAGCCTCGGCACCAGCAGCCATGGTCTCAGGTACATCAGCTTCGAGCTCCTTATTCTCTTTGGCAAGGAAGACCACTTAGTCTCTTCGCTGAGAACAAGTTCACAGCTCGAGACTGGGGGGCTTGTGATCCGGTCGGTCATCGGTAGTCGATGACGTCAGCAGCAGATGACCATGTGGGCCAGTCACAGAGCAACGCATGGCATAAGATAGCAGATGAACCAGGGTGGAGATCGTTCAAGAACGGCGATCAGTTGTCAGTTACCGAGTGACCACCACCAGCAGATCAGTTCCTACATGAGCGCCTGGAAGCAGAGCACGAGAAGTGATGAAGAACCGATCAATTGTCGGTGCATGCAGAGCGATCAGTCGTCGGGGGTCCTTACCAACGCGTGTTAAACTGGGATCCAGGCTCCCAGCGAGAACATTATCCAAGGACCACGCCTGATTCCATAAGCAGAGCATGACAACGTAAAGAAGCGCCATCGGTCATCGGTCAGGGTGACACATCGATCACCAGCTAGGATGAGACATCGGCCATCGGTCAGGATGAGAGACACCTCGGTCATCGGTATGTGTCGAGGTGACATCGGCCGCGGCGATGTGAACAACGCGACTAGTAATCAGTAAAGCGCCCAGAGGCAGGGAGTGGCCTTAGTCGCGAGACGACCATGCACGAAGATGGGAAGACGCAGTTAGGTGCGGAATCCTGCTGGGACAAGAACCTATCAAGGTTAGAGTCTCCAAGTGAGGTTGCATGCATGCCACGTGGACCGTGAAGATGTTCCCAGAGAATAGGTAGGGCAGATAGGCACAGAAATCGAGGGGTACAGAGGTACCCACGCGGCCTCCCCTGTCAGACTTTGCACTCAAGTGAGGAAGGCCTGCACGCAAGGTAGGCCTGAGGGGTAGATAACGGCGGTGCAGAGTAATCAAGTGGCCTTAGAGGTAGCTAGTAGGGGGCGACGCGGGATTATATGAGGAAGAAGAAACACTACACCAGGTACGCAATCTTTGCCACACAATACACAACACGAACTGAGAACACTCGGTCTTCGAATCAAAGAGGACTGAGGGCACACACACAGGTCTCACACAGAGAGATCCGAGAGAGAGTTTTGGTGTTCCCGTTGCTTGACTTGAGCGTCGAAGCTACAACGGCCGCTAGAGGCGCCGTCTGTGTGTTTTGCAGGCATCGTTTGGAGTTCCGGCGAAGGTTCCTGGAGCCTCCTTGCAGAACGCGCAGCAGTTAGAAGGCTAGACGAAGGAGTGACGAGGCACTTTCCCCACGCTCGAGTCCGCGGCGGGATCAAAAATAAATGGGCTTCTGGCTCTGTTCCTGCTCCTGAACCAAAACAGAACTCACCGCCCTATCCGTAACTGCAAAGTACAGCCGCAGGGGTGTGCCGAGCTGAGGCTTGCACAAGACTGGCGGGCTGGCCAGATACTCTTTAAGCTTAAGGAAGGCCTGCTCACATTCTGCAGTCTAGGCGAATCTGCTATTCCTTCTAAGGCATTGGAAATAAGGGTGGCCTTTGTCTCCTTTGGCTGACACGAACCTGGAGAGTGCAGCCATCTGACCTGTCAATTGTTGCACTTCTTTGACCAATGTCGGGCTCCTCATGGCTATGATTGCTGTACACTTGTCTGGGTTGGCCTCGATCCCTCTTTCCGTGAGCAAAACCCCAAGGAACTTGCCTGCTTCCACCCCAAAGACGCACTTCTCTGGATTCAACTTCAGCCTGTACATTGCTATCGTATTAAATAGCTCCTCCAAGTCGTCAACATGCTGATCTCGTGCCTGGGACGTCACCACCATGTCATCTACATAGGCCTGCACATTGCATCCCGGCATGGGGGCAAGGACCTTGTCCATCAGCCTCTAATACGTGGCACCCGCGTTCTTCAGCCCAAATGGCATGACTGTGTAGCAGTAGCAAGACAGCTCTGTCATGAACGCAGTCTTGTTCTCGTCCATCGGGTGCATCTTGATCTGATTGTACCCAGAGAATGCGTCCAAGAAGCTGAGTAACCTGCAGCCCGAGGCACTGTCTACTAGCGCATCTATGTTGGGCAGAGGGTAGGAGTCTTTTGGACAGGCCTTGTTGAGATCTGTGAAGTCCACATGTAACATCCCGCCAAAATACTATTCATATTTATATAATGAAAATAAAGGTAAAAAAATATATTGAAGTGAACAAAATTATATATATGTAATGAAGTTTCTCCTCACAGGGAGTTTAATACAAATTCGGTCAATTTCCAAAACTTAAACAAAATACAGCAAAAAAAAAACAAACAGGCGATCTCCTATCAGAAGAAAAGGGTGATCTCCTATCAGAAAAGGGCGATCTCCTATCAGACAACAGAAAAAGGGTGATCGTCTAACAGAAACAGAAACGGGCGATCTCCTACCGGCGTCCACTCACTGAGGAGCTCTACTACCTGCAACCTCGTCTGCTCCCGTGCAAAAATACACGATCATCACAGGTTTAAGAAAGCAATCACAATACCAGATAAAAGGGTAAGCTAGATGTTTTAAAAACTTTAAAATGAAACTTTATATCAGAAGAAAATATAAATCTTCACACCATTCATACACTATATCAATTTTCAACCATCAACGTCCCCATATATCACAAACTCGTCAAGTGCCTATCCAATACATTCGATACTCATGGTTCACATGTGAGACTTTCCACTGACTCATAACATATAGACACATGACTCCACTTCCGGAAGACTCGTGCGTTGACTCAGGCTCAGAGATCTGCACCTGTCATACCACACCACTGTGAAATCCACACAGGGTCGCTGTGAAATCCACACAGCCATGCGCATACATAGTCTCAATATCATCACTCTCCCGGTATGACAGGGTTAATTCATATAACAGGCCGAGCTCGTTCTTTTTCACACGACTCACCCATTCATATGAACCTCCTTCGACTCTCCACAATTGAATAACTTCATCTATGTGATTCCATTATATCAGCAGAGTCAGGATATCTCCTTCTAGACAAGCCCCTAGTCAATACACATTACACACGATCTTACACGGTATTTTCTTTCCTGAAAATACTATGCCTTGATCCCACATTCACAACAATCAATACATCATACAACACTGAATGAACGATTCAGTCACAGCAACATTCATTCCACGGTTCAGATTTTCAAATATCACATGTATTTCACATTTAAATCTCAAACAGTTTTCAAACAGCACTAAAACAGGGGAGTTCGAAAAACAACGCCAAATCGGCGAACTCATTCAAAAGCAGGGGATTTCGGAAACAAAGTTAAAATCGGCGACCACGTCACCCCACATATAAAAGTAGAGCATTGTGAAAAGAAATATGAAAACTGGCGACCACGTCGCCCTCACTTCAGAACTTACTCGCCTAACGTTTTTATAAATGTAGAGTACTAGCTTCCCTTACCTGGACTTGCGCAAAACTCCAAGAACTCCGAAACCCAACGAAGCTTAAAGATGCTTTCACTCTGTTTTAGTGTCCCGGTCTGGAGAACTTGCAGAGAACCTCCCAAGTGTCCAAGGGCAGTCGTCGCTCGTCGTACTGGTGCTTGAGGTTGCCTGAATCGCAGCGCGAAGGAGAGAAAAGAGAGGGATGAAGATGCACTCACTCTTTCACTCTTGAGTCACTGCAACGTTCTTTGCCTCCTCGCAGTGGGTTTTTGAATCCAAGCCTACTTGGCCACGCATGCTGCTGCCACCACCCCCTCTGTAAGAAAGCCAGAGTGTACGTTTCACTGAACAGTACGGCCATGGTTGTCTCTTGTGTATGCCAACCACTTCCCTGAACAGTACGATCGCGAGTGTCTCTTGCGCATGCCAACTTTCTGATGTCACTATTCTGAACCACCCTTTTTGTCCACATGGCGCGCGTGCAGGACGTGTCATGCTGGGAGTCTGGGTCCCACTTTATTCGTGTGAAACTCGACATCGCGCGACAACTTTCCACCGCTGACTCATCCTGGCGAACGACCGATGTCTCGTCCTGGAAGACGACCGATGTCTCTCCCTGGGAGACGACCGATGTCTATCCCTGGCGACGCCCGCATGCCTCTCGCGCCCTGGCGATGCCTGCATGCCTCTCGCGCCCTGGCGACGTCCACATGCCTCGCGCCCTGGCGATGTCCGCATGCCTCTCGCTCCTGGCGATCCTGTACTAACCAGGCGATCTCATAGACTTCTAAACTACACTTTCCTTCCTTTTTATTTTAAATAAAAACATACTTAGAATTCATTTAAAATATATTCCTTTTTATTCCAATTTAATTTTACAGGTCCTTACACCACACACATCCTCCACTTCCCATTGGCCTTTTTTACCAGGACGACATTCGCAAGCCACTCAGGATACTGTATTTGTAACATCTCGCCAAAATACTATTCATATTTATATAATGAAAATAAAAATAACAAATAGATTGAAGTGAATGAAATTGTATATAAGTAAATAAAGTTTCTCCTCCCAGGGAGTTTAATACAAATACGATCACTTTTCCATTAAAACATAAACAAATTACAATACAATAGAAAGATAGGCGATCTCCTGACAGAAGGGTGATCTCCTATTAGAAGGGCGATCTCCTATTACAAGGGCGATCTCCTATCATATAGGCGATCTCCTATCAGAAAGCAGCAAAAGGGGTGATCGCCCAACGGAAATTGAAAACAGGCGATCTCCTTCCAGCGACAATTCACTAAGGAGCTCTACTTCCTGCAACATCATCTGCTCCCGTGTAAATTATACACGATCATCACAGTTTAAAGAGAAAAACAGCCAACGAGCAAAAACACGCAGGGTAAGCTAGATATTTTAAAGAGAGTTTAAATAAGGATAATTAAAATAAAATCAAGGTAAACAATTTCAAGATATTCACGTAAAGTTATCAAGTTTCTCATACTCTTCACCTGATCGCCCAGAAATCACACATTTCACAATATTTTCCAGAGTCATTCTATTTCACAACTGTATCAAGTGTCTATCAATTTCAAGTTCCTCATTTCACATGTCAGACTACCACTGACTCAGCACACAAGACACTTGACACTACTTCCGGAAGACTCATGCATTGACTAGACTCATAGATTCGCACCTGTCATACTGCCCACTGTGAAATCACACACATTCACAGGGTCGCCGTGAAATCACACACATTCACAAGCGTATAATGAATCTCAATATCATCACCATCCAAGCATGACAGGGTTAATCCACACCACAGGTCGAGCTCGTTCTCTTTCAAACGACTCACCCATACGTATGAACCTCCTTCGACTCTCAACGCCTGAATAACTTCATCTATATGAATTCATTATCTCAGGAGAGTCAGGATATCATGACGAATCACCGGTCAATGCACATCCTACACGATCTTACACGGTATTTTCTTTCCTGAAAATACTATGCCTCGATCCCACATTCACAACATTCAACACATCATACCACTCTCAACTAGATGATTCAATCACCGCAATAGTCATTTCAAAGGTTCATGTTTTCGAATATGTCATTTGAATCTCTAACAGTTTTCAAAGCAACACCAAAAACAGAGAGTTCGCAAACAACGCCAAAACCGGCGATCTAGTTCAAAAACAGGGTATTTCGAGTCTGCATTTAAAACCGGCGACCACGTCACCCAAACACATAGCACAGAGCATTTTACAAAGATGAAAACGAAAACCGGCGACCACGTCGCCCTCACTTCAGAAATAGCTAAACTATGGCTTGTATTGAAAATGAAGTCTAGCTTCCCTTACCTGGACTTGCGCAAAACACCAGGAGCTCTGAAACCCAACGAAGCTTGAACAACGCCTTGGCTCTGTTTTTGCGTCTGGTTGAAGGACTTGCAGAGAACCTCCCAGGTGCTCTAATGGTGCTGCCTCTCGTCGTACTCTTGTGTGAAGATGCTAGAATCGCAGCGCGAAGGAGATATCTGGAGGAGAAGGGAGGTAACTCACTCTTTCTCTCTTTGAATGCTGCAACGTTTTCTTTCTCTCAGCAGTGGGTCTCTGCATCTTAAACCAACTTATCCATAAAAGCAGCTGCCACCACCCACTCTGCAGAGAAGTCTGAGTGTACGTTTCTCTGAACAGTACGACCATGTTTGTCTCTTGCGCATGCCAACCACTGCCCTGAACAGTACGACCACTGTTGTCTCTTCTGCATGCCAACCACTGCCCTGAACAGTACGACCGCTGTTGTCTCTTGCGCATGCCAACATTCTGATGTCACTATTCTGAACCACCCTTTTTGTCTACGTGGCGCGCGTGCAGGACGTTTCATGCTGGGAGTCTGGGTCCCACTTTACTCTGTGTGAAACTCGACGTCGTGCGATAACTTTCCACTGCTGACTCATCCTGGCGAACGACCGATGTCTCCTTCGCCCAGGAAGACGACCGATGTCTCCTTCGCCCTGGAAGACGACCGATGTCTCCTTCGCCCTGGAAGACGACCGATGTCTTCCCTGGCGACGCCCTCATAACTCTCGCGCCCTGGCTACGTCCACATGCATCGCGCCCTGGCAATGCCCGCATGCCTCTCGCGCCTTGGCCACGTCCACATGCCTCGCGCCCTGGCAATGCCCGCATGCCTCGCGCCCTGGCAATGCCCGCATGCCTCGCGCCCTGGCAATGCCTGCATGCCTCGCGCCCGCGCGATGCCTGCATGCCTCTCGCGCCCGCGCGATGCCTGCATGCCTCTCGCGCCCGCGCGATGCCTGCATGCCTCTCGCGCCCGCACGATGCCTGCATGCCTCGCGCCCTGGCGACGTCCACCTGGCGCTCATGTGTAGTAGGCGACCAGGCGATCTCATAGCCTTCTAAACTTAACTTTTCTTCCTTTACTCTTCTTGATCCACACATCATCCGACCGACCTCTACCAGCTGACCCCAGATCTTGGGCGACGTCCGAGGTCCGACTACTACGAAACTTCATTTACCAGCTCTTTGTATTTTAAATAATGACATCTTCTGGGATTATTTAAATATACCACTTTCATTCCAATTCAATTTTACAGGTCCTTACAGTATTTCCCGTATGTGGCCTGCTTTTAGCAACTTCTGTGTCTCCTCCATGACAACCTGTCTTCGTTCATCATTGAACTTCCTTCTCCTCTGGCGGACTGGTCTGACTTGGGGATTTAGTGCCAGGCGATGGCATAGGAAGTCAGGGTCAATGCCTGGCATGTCTGAGGGGGACCAAGCGAAAGCGTCCAAATGCTTTCCTATGACCCCCGCTACCTGGTCCTGGGTCTCCTGAGACAAGGACTTACCCAGCTTGAAAATCTTTCCCCCAATCTCCTTCTCCACCACCTCCTCTACCGGTTCGGGTCGCCTCGCCCGGGCGACCTCTGCTCGTGTGACCCCGACGTCACCTCGGGGCATCTCTGCTTCATCGAAACCCCCTCCCGGTGGTGAGGTGGTCACCATGCAGACCCCCCTTTTCGTCTTGAGGCTATTCTCATAGCACCTTTTAGCCTCTTTTTGGTCTGATTTGATGGTTACCACCATCCCCTCCATCGAAGGCAACTTCATTTTCATGTGCCTTGTGGACACCACAGCCCCTAACCTGTTTGGAGCTGGTCTGCCCAGCAGTATGTTGTAGGCAGATGGGGCATTCACTACAAGGTACCTGATGTTCTCTGTGCGGGATGCCACTCCATCAGTGAAAGTGGTCCTCAACTCGATGTACCCCCGCACTTCCACTTGGTTTCCAGCGAATCCATACAAACAGCCAACGTAGGGTCGCAGCTGATTTGGAGACAACTGTAACTTGTTGAACGTCGACCAGAACATCACATCGGCCGAGCTTCCTTGATCTACTAACACCCGGTGCACCTTGCGTGCGGCAGTGACAACTGAAATGACCACCGGATTGTTATCATGGGGGATAACATCTCGGCGATCAGCCTTTGTGAAGACGAGGTCGATGTCTGGGAAGTGATCTTCCTCGCAGGTCTCCACTGCCATCACCGAACGTGCATACTTCTTACATTGTGAAGAAGTGCACCCTCCTCCTGAGAACCCACCTGATATAGTGTGGATCTGACCATGTATGGGCACTTCGTGCCCCTGGTCTGTCCTTGGTACAACGACCGCCTCGCCCTCTGATGCCTCCTTCAGGTAGTCATTCAAAAACCCACTCTTCACTAACTCGTCCAATTGGTGGCCCAAGGCCAGACAATTTCGAATGGGGTGACCAAAGGCCTGATGGAACTCGCACCAGGCGTTTTTGTTTGGCCCCAACCTCTTGTCACTCTTTGGGGGCATCTTCAATCTTTCTGCCACATTAGGAATGGCAATCAGCTCCTTCAGTTCCACCACAAATTCATGCCTAGGGGGCATGTCATCTTTGCTTCGTCCCCTAGCTTGTGGTTTTCGGGGCTCATAGGGCTTCTGTTTCCCTTGAGCCTTCTTCTCTGTGGTTGCCTCGTGCACCCGCAGGGTTTGAGGCCGATTAGGCGCTCGGGGCCTTAACGAGACTGCACTTTCTCGCTTCTCACTAAGTTCTCCCTCGGCGACAATGTGGGCCACGGCACATCGTTTTATGTCGCCGAAAGTCTTGGGGCGGCTGCGTATCAAAGATTCGCTGAAAGGCCCTGGCAATACACCCTTCCTGAAGGCGTGCACCACCATATCTTCATCCTTGGTGTGCAACCTTACCACCATCGCCCCAAACCTATTGAGGTAATCTTTGAGAGACTCCCTCTGGTGCTGCCTTACATCGAAAAGATCGTAAGACACTGGTGGAGGGGCCCTGTTGACAAGATATTGTTCCCTGAACAGTGCGGAGAATTGCGCGAAAGACGTGATATGTCCTTCAGGCAAACTCACGAACCATTCCAGCGCGGTTCCTGTTAGTGTGGCCATAAAGAGCTTACAGTGCACTGTGTCGGACCCTCTCGACAACATCATCTGCGTATGGAAAGCAGTGAGATGTGTTTCAAGATCTTCTTTCCCGGTGAGCACGATCTTAGGCCCTACAAAGGTGGCTGGGACCACCGTGTTCATAATCGCCTGGGAGAAAGGCATGGGAAAGGCCCTTGGGGGCACTGGTGGGGCTCGATCATCTTCCCCACGATCTCCAGCTTGTTGTATGTGTTGCAAATTCAAGCGCAGTTCCTCATTCGCTCGGTACAACTCCTCATTCCTGGCCTGTGAGGCGGCCAGGTCTTCCTGCATACGCGCTTGATGCGCTCTGGACTCCGCCACCGTCTCCTGGAGGGCGCCCATCATTTCCATAAGCTGTTGCATGGTAACGTTGTCGCCTCCATTTGGTGGAACAGACCCGTGTCTTGTATTCCTCATCTTCTGTGGTTTTTTCTCTCACTCTCGTGTATGGGACCTTGTTTTACTCCGGCCCCACGGTGGGCGCCAAATGTTCTTGCCGGTTGACTCGCCTGTCGGTTGACTCCACGACACTCACACGCCTCCTTCCTCACGTTGATACGTGCTTGGTTCTTTCAAAGCAATCTGCACCTGCAAAAGAGAAAGGGGGCGCCCTAGAGGCCGTTTGCACTCCGACGCTCAAGTCAGTGTAGGGCAAGGAACACCAAATGTATTGAGTCTCTCTGTGTTTAGGTCTAGAAACTGCGTACCTTTGTGAAGTATTTTACTGTCCCTTATATAGTCTAGGGTTTACTGCGTCGCTAGCCCTAATTAGGGTTCACTGCGCTACTAGCCATATTTAGGGTTTACTGGAATACCCTTGCGTCGCTATCACCCAATCTTAGGGTAATCTAGCACATAAGGTTTCCTTCTCTGGAGTGCAAACTCTCACAGGGTGACCACCTGGGTGCCTCCTTGTGCACCTAGTCTCTGGGGCCACCTGTTCTGGGAGTGCCTTCACTGTTCACATGCCATGCATGTAGCTTCACTGGGAAACCCTAGTTCTGATGAGTACTTGACTCCTCAGGACTCTGCACCTAACTGTGCTCTCCCTGCTACCCGCATGGGCACTTCGTGATCCAGGCCTCTCCCTACCTCTGGGTATTTAACTGGTCATTGACCCACACTGGGAACCAATCTTAGCTGTTATGTTTACGCTGTTCAGATCACCCAAGACCGATGTCACCTCGCCACACTCTGTTGCCGAGGACTCCTCAACCTGCGGAGTGACGAAGACACATCAGCCCCTTCTGGTGATCGTCACGCTCTCTCTGTAGGCTGATGACTAATCACCCCTCTCTGTAGGCTGATGACTAATCACCCCTCTCTGTAGGCTGATGACTAATCACCCCACTCTGTAGGCTGATGACTAATCACCCCCCTCTGTAGGCTGATGACTAATCACCCCACTCTGTAGGCTGATGACTAATCACCCCACTCTGTAGGCTGATGACTAATCACCCCACTCTGTAGGCTGATGACTAATCACCCTTCTCATCAATACCACATGTGGGGTCCATTCCACGTGGCTTTGGCCCATGCTATGGGACCCAGCTGACGTCCGAGGACTGGTCAGTACACAAGCCCCCCAGTCTCAAGCTGTTAACTTGTTCCAGCGAAGAGACTAAGTGATGGGCGAGGACTGATCGGTACGTAAGTGGAGAGGTAGATTCGTAGAGAACACCTCCATTTCGAGTGAGAACTTCCAGTGTGAAAGAAGGGTTCGCCCAAAGAAATCCTCCTCGCCTGTGAGCGATGTGAGGTCAGTTAGAACCTGTCACTTGGAGTTAGAGGTCTCGTAAGTGGAGAGGTAGGTTCGTAGAGAACACCTCCACTTCGAGTGAGAACTTCCAATGTGAAAGGGTTCGCCCAGTTAAATCCTCCCTCGCCCATGGGCGATGAGAGGTCAGTTAGAACCTGTCACTTGGAGTTAGAGGTCTCATAAGTGGAGAGGTAGGTTCGTAGAGAACACCTCCATTTCGAGTGAGAACTTCCAATGTGAAAGAAGGGTTCACCCAGAGAAATCCTCCTCGCCTGTGAGCGATGTGAGGTCAGTTAGAGCCTGTCACTTGGAGTTAGAGGTCTCGTAAGTGGAGAGGTAGGTTCGTAGAGAACACCTCCATTTCGAGTGAGAACTTCCAATGTGAAAGAAGGGTTCGCCTAGAGAAATCCTCCTCGCCTGTGAGCGATGTGAGGTCAGTTAGAGCCTGTCACTTGGAGTTAGAGATCTCGTAAATGGAGAGGTTGGTTCGTAGAGAACACCTCCATTTCGAGTGAGAACTTCCAATGTGAAAGGGTTCGCCCAATTAAATCCTCCCTCGCCCATGGGCGATGAGAGGTCAGTTAGAACCTATTAGTTGGGGTTAGAGGTCTCGTGGGTGGAGAGAGAGTTCGCAAGGAACACCTTCCCCTCCGAGTGAGAACTCCCAGATTAAAATAAGGGTTCGTTAGTGAAATCAGCAGAAATCGTGCTACCTAAAATTCATTTTGACAGGTGCGTTATTTGTGATCATGAGTTCCACAAAATATAAAGCATGTCAAGCAGATGAATAAGCAGCAGAAATACAAAGGCAAGCAAAGTGCTATATAAAGCAAAGAAGTTTGACAGCAAGGTAATTACATTATGATCTCGCCGCGGACTCGAGCGTGGGGAGAATGCCTCGTCACTCCTTCGTTCGGCTTTCTAACTGCTGCGCGTTCTGCGAGGAGGCTCTAGGAACCTTCGACGGGACTCCGAACGGTGCCTGCAAAACACACAGACGGCGCCTCTAGCGGCCGTTGTAGCTCCAACGCTCAAGTCAGACAACGGGAACACCAAAAAGTCTCTCTCAGGTTTCTCTGTGTGAGACCGTGTGTGTGTGCCCTTAGTCCTCTTTGATTTGAAAACTGAGTGCTCTTGGTTTAGTGTTGTGTATTCTGAGGTAAAGATTACATACCTGGTTTGGTGTTCTTCTTCCTCATATAAACCCGCGTAGCCCCTACAGGCTACCTCTAGGGCCACTTAATTACTCTGCACTGTCGTTTCCACTCCCCAGGGCTACCTTGCGTGTCAGCCTTCCTCACTTGAGTGCCAAGTCTGACAGGGGAGGCTGCGTGGGTACCTCTGCACCCTTCGACTTCTGTGCCTATCCGCCCTACCTATTCTCTGGGAACATCTTCACCATCCACGTGGCAGACATGCAACCCACTGGGAGACTCTAACCTTGATGGGCTCTCGTCCCAGCAGGATTCCGCACCTAACTGCGTCTTCTCATCTTCATGCGTGGTCGTTTCGCGACTAAGGCCGCTCCCTGCCTCTGGGCGCTTTACTGATCTTTGGTTGCGTTGTTCACATCGTGCGGTCGATGTCACCTCAACACACACCGATGACCGATGTGCTTCTTCACGTCCTCGTGCTCTGCTTATGGAATCAGGCGAGGTCCTTGAGTAACGTTCTCGCCGGGAGCCTGGGTCCCAGTTTAACACGTGTTGACAAAGAACCCCCAACGAATGATCACTCTGCATGCACTGATGACTGATCGCTCTGCATGCACCGATGACTGACCACAATGCATGCACCGATGACTGATCGCTCTGCATGCACCGATGACTGACCACAATGCATGCACCGATGACTGATCGCTCTGCATGCACCAATGACTGACCACAATGCATGCACCGATGACTGATCGCTCTGTACGCACCGATGACTGATCGGTGCCTCGTCACTTCTCGCGCTCTGCTTCCAGGCGCTCGAGTAGGAACCGATCTTCTGGTGGTGGTCACTCGGTAGCTGACCACTGATCGCTGTTCTTTGAACGATCTCCACCCTGGTTCATCTGCTTTCTTGTGCCACGCGTCAGTCTGTGACTGACCCACGTCGTCATCAGCTGCTGACGTCATCGACTACCGATGACCGACCGGATCACATTACATAGGAGGGTAATTACAAGATGTTCAGCCACTAGATACAATTACTCAGAAGACCTATCTGGGCACTATTTGCCTGTCGACCACCTGCATGGTTGCAGAGTATGGTGAGAGGTCCATCTCAGGATGCACGCAGGCAACCTGAGCAAGGGCATCACCAAAGCCTTCCCCATAGGCATCGGCGGCGTTGTCGGTAAGCTCAATCTCGGTCTTCTTCAGCAATTCAATTTGTTGGGCAAGTTCCTCCTCAACCTTGCCCAGCTGAACTTCTCGGTTGGTAGCTCTTTCCTCCAGCTTGATCATTTTGGCTTGAGCCCCCTCCGCTTGCTCTTCCAGTTCGATGATCTTGTTGCGGAGGGGGAGGATCTTGGCTTCAAGCTAGAGGGCCTCCTGCCCCTTGGAGAAGAGGAGCTTCTTGGTCTCCTTCTCAGATTGGCGGAGACTACCTAGTTCTTGATTAAGGGCAGTCTCGCGCTTAGCCGCTTGGCGGAGTTAGAGATCCTTCTGCTCCAGCTCTTTCTCCAGCTGAGTGGTCTTCTCGAGCAGTTCAGCCTCAGCGCTGCCCTTGACCAGCAAGAACTTGGAAGCGGCCAGGAATTCCCCAAGACCATGACTAAGGAGGTGCTCGAGGGAACTTCTGTCCATGGCCTCCAAAGCAGCCTGGCCAGGCATCTGCGTAAGGGATCTTTGGAGTAAAGAAGGAAGCTCTGGGGCAGAAGGCATCTGGCCAGTAGGAGGAGCACTCTCCCCACCCCTCTCAAGTGCTAAGATTGGCTCGGGAGGGGATGAAGCGCTGGGAGGGTGCTCCCTAAAGGATGAGGGGTGCCCTTCTGTGGCTGAAGAGACCTCCGCGGCAGTCCTCACCCTTTTCCTCTTGAAGACAAGGCCAGAGCAAGTGTCCTCCTCGTCGGAA
Source organism: Phaseolus lunatus (assembly GCA_013389735.1). Taxonomy (NCBI): domain Eukaryota; kingdom Viridiplantae; phylum Streptophyta; class Magnoliopsida; order Fabales; family Fabaceae; genus Phaseolus; species Phaseolus lunatus. Next base: position 18,598,281 of record CM023863.1, on the reverse strand, counting down.
ACCTCTACAGGGGCTGCCCTCTTGGATTTTTCAGCAATGGGTTCCAGGGCAGCACCCGCGGGTGATGAAGGACTTGCAGGGGCTGAGCCGCTAGCATTGCGGCGATTCAGCACCTCGGCTAGTCTTCTCTTCTTCTCAGCGCTGAGCACCGTGTCTGCATTGGACAACAAGAAAGGAGTGAGGAAGACAAAGATGCAGCATATAAACAGTTAAGTGCAAAACGGAGATGATGTACCAATGTACACACTGAGGGTCTCGGCGTCATATTCATGCTTAATCAGCTGGGCGGTGTCAAACACCATGCCTCAGCTGGAGATGGTCTGGTAGAGTTCTTGGTCAGGCACAGTCAACTCTTCGAGCCTGCGCGGTTTCTTGAACTTCAACTTCTCCACCCAATATAATGGGAACCCATCGAGCATGGTGGAGTCGTAGGAGCTGCAGCAGACTCGAAAGAACCTTCCTTTGAAGTTCTTGTACGACTGTGAGAAGAGAGTGAGTAGGACTCTCCCTGCCACCCCATTCAGGCTCACCCAAAGCCTCTTGCCAGGGCTCTTCGCCTCGAAGAAGTAAAGAAATACGTCGACGGAGGGAGTGAACCCTAGGTTATTGCAAAGGATGGAGAACGCCCTGATAAAGGCCCAACTGTTGGGGTGCAGTTGGGCAGGCGCCACATTCAACTCTGAGAGCAAAGTCCTCTCGAACCCAATGAAAGGAAGGCGGACTTTGACCCGCTTGAAGATGGTGGCGTAGAAGAAGAAGAAAGGTTCCCCGTTGTTGCAGCGATCATCGACGCAAACGGGTTCGTTTTCTGTATAGGGTCGCACAGAGACATACGCGTCAGTTTCCCTGCCAAAGACACGTGCTTTTATTTCATTCTCATCATCCCTATGCTTGCGAAGATCCTCACAGGATGTGAGTTTGGAGATCTCAGTAAGGAGATCCTCAGAAGCCCATGGGTAGAGGGCCTTGTAATCAACCGCTACGGTTGGAGGAGGGTTAGAGGTAGTTTTGGTTCTGGCCATCTCGAATCTAAACAAATGAGAGGCAGGAAAAGAAAAGACTTAGAAGAAAACAATGGTGGACGAAGACTCGAAGGTGGAACGAACCCAGAAAAGAAGAACAAGAACCCTAGAATGCACAAACCACAAACAGGCCCAGAACAGTTACAGCATGCCATATGGATGATCAAGATTATGTTATGACAGAGGAGAAGACATAAAAATCATACCTTTGGTTGAGCGAGGGCGGAGAAGTATGAAAAGCCTGGTGAAAGGAAGAGAGCGTGCGCTAGAAGATATAGTTTACAGAAGGTGAGAATGCAAAGTGATGAAACAGTGAAGTGGCGCGGGGTTTTGAAGAGGTTTAACGTAGCCCTACGGAGCGCAAACGTTATGAACTCGAACCGTTGATGCAGCCACGTGTTAGCGGATGAAAGGGGATTGATGAAGTGTCCTTTCAGCGCACTGTTCATGTACTTATGCGCAGAGCCACGTAGGTCGCCCAAGTCAATGACTTAGTCTCTTCGCTGAAGCAAGTTAACAGCTTGAGACTAGGGGGGCTTGTGTACCGATCAGTCCTCGCCCATCACTTAGTCTCTTCGCTGGAACAAGTTAACAGCTTGAGACTGGGGGGCTTGTGTACTGACCAGTCCTCGGACGTCAGCTGGGTCCCATAGCATGGGCCAAAGCCACATGGAATGGACCCCACAGGTGGTATTGATGAGAGGGGTGATTAGTCATCAGCCTACAGAGTGGGGTGATTAGTCATCAGCCTACAGAGTGGGGTGATTAGTCATCAGCCTACAGAGTGGGGTGATTAGTCATCAGCCTACAGAGGTGGGTGATTAGTCATTAGCCTACAGAGTGGGGTGATTAGTCATCAGCCTACAGAGAGGGGTGATTAGTCATCAGCCTACAGAGAGGGGTGATTAGTCATCAGCCTACAGAGAGAGCGTGACGATCACCAGAAGGGGCTGATGTGTCTTCGTCACTCCGCAAGTTGAGGAGTCCTCGGCAACAGAGTCTGGCGAGGTGACATCGGTCTTGGGTGATCTGAACAGCGTAAACAGAACAGCTAAGATTGGTTCCCAGTGTGGGTCAATGACCAGTTAAATACCCAGAGGTAGGGAGAGGCCTGGATCACGAAGTGCCCATGGGGTAGTAGGGAGAGCACAGTTAGGTGCAGAGTCCTGAGGGGTCGAGTACTCATCAGAACTAGGGTTTCCCAGTGAAGCTACATGCATGGCACGTGAACAGTGAAGGCACTCCCAGAACAGGTGGCCCCAGAGACTAGGTGCACAAGGAGGCACCCAGGTGGTCACCCTCTGAGAGTTTGCACTACAGAGAAGGAAACCTTATGTGCTAGATTACCCTAAGATTGGGTGATAGCGGCGCAAGGGTATTCCAGTAAACCCTAAATATGGCTAGTAGCGTAGTGAATGTAAGGACCTGTAAAATTAAATTGGAATAAAAAGGGTTATATTTTAAATGAATTCTAAGCATGTTTTTATTTAAAATAAAAAGGAAGGAAAGTGTAGTTTAGAAGACTATAAGATCGCCGGTCGCCTACTACACATGATCGCCAGGGCGCGAGGGGCATGCAGGCATCGCCAGGGCGCGAGGGGGCGCGCAAGCATCGCCAGGGCGCGAGAGGCATGCGGGTGTCGCCAGGGATAGGCATCGGTCGTCTCCCCGGGAGAGACATCGGTGGATAGTCATCGCGCTATCTGTCATCGGTGTATAGTCATCGCGCTATCTGTCATCGGTGGATAGTCATCGAGCGAGCGGTCATCGGTGGAACATTATCGCGCGATGTCGAGTTCACACGAATAAAGTGGGACCCAGACTCCCAGCATGGAACGTCCTGCACGTACGCCACATAGACAAAAAGGGTGGTTCAGAATAGTGACATCAGAATGTTGGCATGCGCAAGAGACACTCGCGGTCGTACTGTTCAGGGAAGTGGTTGGCATGCGCAAGAGACAACCGTGGTCGTACTGTTCAGTGAAACGTACACTCAGACTTTCCTGCAGAGGGGGTGGTGGCAGCAGCATGTGTGGACAAGTAGGCTTGGATTCAAAAACCCACCAAGGGGAGGCAAAGAACGTTACAGTGACTCAAGAGTGAAAGAGTGAGTGCATCTCCATCCCTCTCTTTTCTCTCCTTCGCGCTGCGATTCAGGCAACCTCAAGCACAATTACGACGAGCGACGACTACCATTAGAGCACCTGGAAGATTCTCTGCAAGTTCTACAAACCAGATGCTAAAACAGAGCCAAGGCATTCTTTGAGCTTCGTTGGGTTTCGGAGCTCTTGGTGTTTTGCGCAAGTCCAGGTAAGGGAAGCTAGCTTTATTTTCAATAAAAGCCGTAGATTAGCTGTTTCTGAAGTAAGGGCGACGTGGTCGCCGGTTTCATTTTCATCTTCGTGATGCTCTGTTCTATGTGTTTGGGCGACGTGGTTGCCGGTTTTAAATACAGATTTCGAAATCCCCTGTTTTTGGACAAGATCGCCGGTTTTGGCGTTGTTTTGCGAACTCCCCTGTTTTTGGTGTTATTTTGAAAACTGTTTGAGATTTAGATGTGATATTCGAAAATATGAACCTTGGAATGAGTTTTGCTGTGATTGAAATCATTCATTTAAGTGTTATATGATGTGTTGAATGTTGTGAATGTGAGATCAAGGCATAGTATTTTCAGGAAAGAAAATACCGTGTAAGATCGTATAGGATGTGCATTGACCGGTGATTCGTTATGATATCCTGACTCTCCTGATATAATGGAATCATATAGATGAAGTTATTCGGGCGTTGAGAGTCGAAGGAGGTTCATACGTATGGGTGAGTTGTTTTAAAGAGAACGAGCTCGACCTGTTGTGTGGATTAACCCTGTCATGCTAGGATAGTGATGATATTGAGATTCATTTATACGCTTGTGAATGTGTGTGATTTCACGGCGACCCTGTGAATGTGTGTGATTTCACAGTGGGCAGTATGACAGGTGCAAATCTATGAGTCTAGTCAATGCATGAGTCTTCCGGAAGTAGTGTCAAGTGTCTTGTGTGATGAGTCAGTGGAAGTCTGACGTGAGAAATGAGAAACATTGAATTGATAGACACTTGGTGCATTATGTGAATAGAACGACTCTTGAAAATATTGTGAAATGTGTGATTTCTTGGCGATCAGGTGAAGGGAACGAGAAAATCTATAGTTTTACGTGGGTATCTTGAATTTGTTTTATCTTGATTTTAAAGTTCCTATCTAAACTCTCTTTAAAATATCTGGCTTACCCTGCGTGTTTTGGTTCTGTGGCTGTTTTCTTAAAACTGTGATGATCATGTATAATTTACACGGGAACAGATGATCTTCCAGGAAGTAGAGCTCCTTAGTGAGTGGTCGCCGGGGAAGAGATCGCCTGTTTCTGTCTCTTTGTGGTGATCGCCTGAATTCTGTCCCGATAGCAGATCGGCTGTTTTGGGCCTTCTGATAGGAGATCGCCGGTTTATGTATGGAGACCGCCAGTTTCAATGTATTTGACTGTATTTTGTTTAAGTTTTAAAAAAAAATTTGACCGGTTATGTATTAAACTCCCTGTGAGGAGCAACTACATTTTATATAAATACATATGTTCACTTAAATATTATTGTCTTACCTTTAATTCATTTTATATTTATGAAAAGTAATTTGGCGGGATGTTACAATGAACCCTAATTAGGGCTAGCGGCGCAGTAGACCCTAGACTATATAAGGGACAGTAAAATACTTCACAAAGGTACGCAGTTTCTAGACCTAAACACAGAGAGACTCAATACACTTGGTGTTCCTTGCCCTACACTGACTTGAGCGTCGGAGTGCAAACGGCCTCTAGGGCGCCCCCTTTCTCTTTTGCAGGTGCAGATTGCTTCGAAAGAACCAAGCACGTATCAACGTGAGGAAGGAGGCGTGTGAGTGTCTTGGAGTCAACCGATAGGCGAGCCAACCGGCAAGAACAGGTAGGTTCGCAGAGAACACCTCCCCTTTGAGTGAAAACGCCAAGAACGATTCGCACCTGTTAAATCCTCCCTTGCCTTTGGGTGATGAGAGGTCAGTAAGAGCTGTGCCTTTGGATTAGAGGTCTCGAAAGCGAGAAAGAAAGGTTCACAGAGAACAACCCCCCCTCCACCTTTTGAGTGAAAATACCAAGGTGGAACAGTATAGCTCACTAGTAAAATCTTCCCTTGCTGTGAGCAAGGAGAGGTCAGTTAAAGTCAATTTGTGCGTTAGAGGTCTCGAGGTCGGGAAAGGAAGGTTCGCAGAGAACACCTCCCCCTTGAGTGAGAACGTTAAGAACGATTTGTATGCCCCCAGCAAAAGGATCTTTCTTATAACTTGACAAGAAAGAATCATCTAAAGTACTATGGTTTCCTCTTGGAATTTAGCGCGCTACCTAAGGGGTGAACCTATGTCGAAGACGTTGTTAGCAAAGATTCCTAAGGTGATGATTCCTAAGGTGATCAAGTGGAGATCATCAAGTGGACATAAAGTTAAAGACATACAGAACATGAGAAAAAGGCACAGTATAAAGTAGCAAATTGATTACAAGTCAAATGATATAAATGAAGATATGATTACAAGGAGTTCAAGGGTCCAGCTATTACATGTCAAGAGACCTAAGCCCTAGGATTGAGCTTCCCGTCGACAACCTGCATCGACACAGAGAAGGGAGAAAGGTCTATCTCAGGATGCACGTAGGCAACTTGAGCAAGGGCCTCATCAAACCCTGCTCCAAAGGCTTTAGCAACGTCTTCATTCAGCTCAGCCTCATTCTTCTTGAGCAGTTCAACTTATTGGGCGAGTTCTCCTCCCACCCTACCCTGTTGGACCTCTTGATTGGTAGCCCTTTCCTCCAACCTGGACACCTTAGCTTGTGCTCCCTCCAGCTGCTCCTCCAGATCAATCACTTTGTTGCGGAGGGGGAGGATTTTGGCTTCAAGCTGGAGGGCCTCCTGACCCTTGTCGAAGAGGAGCTTTTTGGTCTCCCTCTCACATTGGCGGAGGCTGCTAAGCTCTTGGTTCATAGCAGCCTCACCCTTGGCAGATACTTGGACCTAGAGAGCAAGCTCCTCTTTCAGCCTTGCCTCAGACTGGCTTACCAAGGCGAGTTCCCCCTTCAGCCTCGCCTCTGCCTGGCTCACCAAGGCCCCGTCCCATGCGGTCCCTCAATGAGTCCCCGTCTAAGGCCTCCATCGCCTCATTATTCTGAAGGCATTTGAGGGCCTGTTGGAGTATGGAGGGAAGCTCTGGAGCAAGAGGCACACAACCCCCGGGGGTGCTCTCCCCACCATCTTCTAATGCAGGATGTCCGCGAGGAGAAGAAGCATTGGGGGGGTTGTCCATGAAGGAAGGAGGCTGGTCCTCTGTAGCTAAAAGAGAGGTGGTCGCGACCCCCACCCTTGGCCTCTTGAAGAAGAGGTCGTCCTCAGTGTCCTCGTCCTCAGAGTCAACCATGACCACCCCTTTATTAGTAGGGGTTGAGTTGGGCGACTCCAGAACAAGAGCCAGGGGGCCAGCGGGGGCGGAGCCGCTTGCACTTGTAGTTGCCACTCGACAGCGAGCAACCAGCTTAGCCAACCTTTTCTTCTTTTCTACATCGAGCACCATGTCTGCACCAAAGCAATAAGCATGAGAAGACAATTCAACAGCAATACACAACAGCAGTATACAGCAACATTAAATACAGGCAAAATCAATTAAGAGATAGAGGGACAACTACCAATATAGCCCTTGAGGGACTCGGCGTTGTACTCATGCTAAATGAGCTGGGTAGTGTTAAACACCACTCCCAAGCTTGATAGAAGCTAGCACTGTTCACGATCGAGTGGGGCCAGCTCCTCAAGACCCTTGGGTTTCTTGAATGTCAGCTTTTCAACCCAATAAAGGGGAAACCCATCGAGCAAAGTGGGGTCGTAGGAGCTGCAGCACACCCTAAAGAACTTCCCTTTGAAGCCCTTGTAGGATTGCTGGAAAAGAGTCAGGAGGACTCTCCCTGTCACCCCGTTGAGGCTTACCCAAAGCCTCTTCCCGAGGCTCTTCGCTTCAAAGAAGTGGAGGAAGACGTCCACGGAAGGAGGGTACCCCAGGTGATTGCACAGAATGGCGAAGGCCCTCACAAAGGCCCATCTGTTGGGATGCAGCTGGGCAGGGGCCACATTAAGCTCTGTGAGGAGCGCTCGCTCGAACCCAATGAAGGGCAAGCGAAGCTTAATCCGCTTGAAGATGGTAGCATATAGGAAGAAGAAGGGCTCCCCATAGTTGGCGCGATTGTTAGCACACACAGGTTTGCCCTCCGTGCAGGGTCGAATGGAGACGTAGGCGTCACACTCCCTCCCGAATACACGGGTCATGCAAGCGTCCTCGTCCTCCCTGTGTAGGGTCACGTCCCCACTGGACGTGAGTCGAGAGGTCTCAGCAAGAAGGTCATCAGAGGCCCAGGGGTAGAGGGCTTTGCAGTCAACCGAGAGAGGAGGGTTGGGAGTGGTTTTGGTTCTTGCCATCTCAAACAAAGCTAAAAAAGGAGAGCCAAAAGGAAGGAAAATGAGGGTTTAGAAGAACTGATGGTGTGGCTCAATGAAGTAGAAGAACAGAGACTCAATGACGAAGAACACAAATGGTGCAAAATAGAAACCCAAAGGTATAGAAATTATAAACAGAGTCAGAGCAGTTATCGCATGTTATGAATGGAGAAACCATGAAATAAAGGCAAGCTAAGGAATAAAAATCATACCTTTGGGGGAGTTGAAGGTGAAAGTCGTGAAGGTTGAAGTTTTAGCAGGAGCGTTTGGGAGAAGAAGATGATCGAAGGAAAGCTTAAGCAAAAGTGATGAAATAGTGAAGGAGCGCGAGGTTTTGAAAGGGTTTAACGTGGGCCAAAGGAGCGCAAGCGGCAGTAAGCCCTAGCCGTTGAGCAGGGCACGTGTAAGTAGATTAAAGAAGTATGGTGAAACGTCCCTTCGATGCACTGTTCACGTCCTTTCACCCAGAGCCACGTAGGTCGACCAGGGCGATGACTTAGTCTCTTCGCTGAACAAGTTAACAGCTTGAGATTGGGGGGCTTGTGTACCGACCAGTCCTCGGACATCGACGACCACTAGCAGTAGTGGGCCACGTAAGTTGGGTCCCACAAGTGGCGTGAGACAATGTCCCTCAAGGGGCATGAGCCAATGTGCTGATTAGTGTTCAGAGATCGATCAGGAGGGCATGTCGATGTGTACTCGGCAACAGAGTAAAGCCGATGTGACATCGGGTTCGAACAGCTAAACTAGGTCACGAAAGGTAGACCCAAGGAAACACACCAGTTATCAATTAAACGCCCAGAGTTAGGGGGAGGCCTGAGTCACAAGGTGCTTGTGCATGTGGTGTGAATAGCACATTTGGGCACAACACCAACAAAGGGCCCTGGGAACTCTAAGGCTCGTTAGGGTTAGGGTTTTCCAGGGGTAGTCTACATGCTTGGCATGTGAACAGTTGGGGCACCCCCAGAATGTATGGCCCCAGAGATTAGGTGCACAAGATGGTACCCAGGTGGCCATACGGTGAGAGGTTGCACTCCAGCAAGGGAAGCCCTACGCGCTAGATTACACTAAGACTGGGTAATAGCGGCGCAACGGTATTCCTGCAGAAACCCTAAATGCGGGTAACAAAGATAGGGGAAACCCTAGACTATATAAACAACAGTAAGAAACCCTAAAAAGGTACGTAGCTCTTGAGACTAGAACTGTTAAACACATACACACGGTTTTCTTAGCCCCAGTACTGACTTAAGCGTCAGAGTGCAAACGGCCTCTAGGGCGCCCCCTTGTCTTTGCAAGTACATAGTATTTCAATCCAGTGAAGCGGCAACTTAAGAAAGAAGAAGAGGATGCAAGATTGTCATAGAGTCAACCGACAGGAGAGTCAACCGGCAAGGACAATAGCAGATCACATTGACACAAAAAATTTTAACCTGAAAAACTCTTTAATGTATCAATTTTAACCTTAAAACTCTTTTAAGTAAAGTAAAATCGCGAATAGTCTGAATCAAAGAAATAATTTCACTATAATCAACAAAATGTTACAAAAGAGTCTCAATCAAACTTACATAACCGTGCTAATATTCATCCAAATAAAAAAGCAATAAGGCTTACAAACAGAAAACAAAAAAGGTGAAAATCTCAAATACACAACAACTATTGTACTGCCGCTTGACTCGGACGTGGAGGACTGCCTCGTCGCTCCTTCGCCTAGCCCTCTGTTCTGCAGGAACGCTCCAAGAACCACTGCCGGAACTCCAAACGCTGCCTGCAAAACACACAGATGGCGCCTCTAGCGGCCGTTGTAGCTCCGACGCTCAAGTCAGGCACAGGAACACTAAACTATCTCTGAATCTCTTTGTGAGACCCGTGTGTGACTCCAATTCTCAAGTGTGTAAGGTGCAAGATCTGAAAAAACTCCCTCTTAATTCTGTTAAGAGTTCGTATTTATACCTGAGTCTTTCTCTCTCCTGATGGTTATTCCTCTTGACACGTGGATGACATCTGGACGTACACGTGTCACCATCTGAACTGTCTGCAGCTGAAACGTTACTTCCACTGTGCCCCTGCGACTAAGTTATCCACACAGGGAGTAGCTTAGTACGCAGGCTACTCTGGGCGCAACCAAGTCTTCTCAAGCACCCGGCGATGTGCTCTTTCGGCGACTTGTTGACCATCTGATCTCCCAACCTTCACATGCGGCGATCATGTGCAATCTGGGCGATTACTCATCCATGCGGCGATGACCGACTACTCATCCTCAAGGCGATGGGCGATTACTCATACTCAAACCGATAGGCGAGTACTCACCTCAAGGCGACAGGCGATCACTCAACATCACAGGCGATAGGCGATTACCATTATGAGTGATCTCCTCCCTGATTCACTTGCTCTTTCTACCACGTGCCACCCTGTGCATGGTCCACGTGTTCAACGGCTACTGACGTCATCAACTACTGATGACCGACCGGATCACGAACTAAATATCCGACTACTCACACTTATTATCCATGATCACTGTTTAGAATAAAGAACCAAATGTTCCAAACACACTATCAAATTTTCAGTCTAATCAAACGTTGAAGGAACTTTCAATAGCAATTTTATAGTTATTGCTTTGTCTGCTATCTCAAAATGTTGGTATTCTAAGTGACTTAAGATATTTTATTCTTACTCTATTTTCTTGACTTCATATCCTTCTCCACTTAGTTAAGTAAGATATCCCAACATTTGTTTGCCCTAATAATTACTTTCATTTATGCCAAAATTTTTTGTAGTTATAACTATTATTCATCTACTTAATTTCATTGTTGCTTTATATATATATATATATATATATATATATATATATATATATATATATATATATATATATATATATGTCCCCTATCCATTGCTAGAATTTAAAATCATAACTCATATGTCATCTTCTTTACCAGTATGGATAAGTTAGTTGTACTGGGCATGAGTTCGACCCTCGATTTTTGGCTGGTAGTAGTTCGATTCTCGGTTTGGGTTGAGGTCAGCTCTGTTATTAGACCCTGGGTAAGGGTTACAATTTTGACCTAGTTTAGTTAATGAACCCGTAAGATATAATGGGGTTGGCATTTGAGAGAGGCCCATTGTATATGCTTATAGATAAGTAGTTATGATATGCGCGTGTTTGTTACTTGTTACGTGTGCTTGTTTGTTATTTGTTGCATGTTAATTACGTATTAATGCCTGTTGATAGTTGCTGTTAACCCTAAAAGATAGGGATGTGCAATTAAAACAGAATGTTGGCCTGTGGTTAGCACCTGAAGATCATTGGTGCTCGTGACAGGTGGTTTTTCTGTTAGTGATAAAAGATTAACATGCTTAGTATATTTTCAGTTAAGATTTAGTTCTCTCAGGCAAGAAGTTTTGCATGTGTAGTTATAAAAGGGGCCTAAGACCCCAAATGAAGGTACGCTGTTTTTGCACACTAAACTAAGAATTGTTACTTTTGTGAGCCCTCACTGACTTGATCGTCGGAGTGTAGTCAATAGGAAGGGCACCCTCTACCACAACGGAGCCACGTTTGAAGAAGCAAATAGAGACGTGATCCCATATCCAGAAAGAGGTGCGTTTAGCCTAAGTCAACCGACGAAAGAGTCAACCGAAGAAAACATTAGCCACGCTTTTCTCTATCTTTTTAAATTTTTATGCCATCTCCTTTTAACAACATTTACTCATTGGTGCCTATTTCATTGCATTGGAAGTCTTATCTTCTTTCGATCACTCCAAGCCCCCCTTAAAGATAAATCGTATATATGATCTTTTTATCTATTTAAAAGAGAATATTCATAAACTAAATAAAGCACCACTTAGTTCAAAATCTTAAACTATTAAAGAGTCCCCACTACCTTACAAACCCATAAAGAGTAATAATAATAAAAAACCAGCACTTGTAAATCCAAAATATATAGGATTTTCTTCTGAACTTAAAACTTCTTAAGCCCATTTAGCTATGAGAGACATGAAACCAGCTCCACGGAGAAGAGAAATATTGGCCCCTAAACGGAGTCTACCACTTTGTTGCATCCTTCGATTCATGAAATCAGTGGCAAGAAGATTAACAGTGCCATGTAAATTAAGATCCCAGCTGAATTCTTAATTCGTATTTAGATCTTATTTTGAATTTTTTTATAAAAATAACTATATTTTTTTTTTTACATCAATTATAAATAAGACTAAATTATAATATACAAATAGACATAATTATAAATATATAGTTGCAAGTTTTCACTTTACAAATTAAATTTCATGAAATCGAGTTAAATTTAAAGTTAATATTTTAATATATTTATTAGGTGAAATAAGCTAGAGTTATAATAAACTTTTATATTCTATTTTCTTTTACTAAAATTAAGTCAATCATATCTGATATTAATTAACTTTTAATTCTTCCTGTTTGTCTCTTGATTATGTAAATTATCTAAAAGTAGTTATTTCAGACATTGTTGAGAAATCAATAAAATATTAGCATTTTTGTTTTACATAGAAGACATAGCTTCTGAGGATATCAATTATAACAAAACTTTCGTGTAATGAAGGAACCAAAATTTTGAATAAGTCTTACCCTTACCACTATCCACTTTTATCGTTGGTCTGCTGTTCAAGGACTACGACTTTTTTTCGACCTATTTTTTTTTCTATCTATTTATTTAGGTTTAATTATCTTATTCGTTCCTACATTTATGGTCAATATTCAATTTAGTATAATAGATTTTAAAATAATCAATTTAATCTCTATATTTTTTAAAATGTATCTAAATTGGTCTTTCCATTAAGTCCCACCTAATGGAGTCAGGTGTTGTTTATATGGGAAAGATAGTGTTTATATGGTAGAAAAAAAATGTTTATGTGACAAAGAGAGTGTTTGTGGAGAGAGGTAAGATTGAGAGTTATTATTGTTATCATTGTTGTTGTTGTTACTATTATTATTATTACTTTTACTATTATTATTATTTATTATTATTACTATTGTTACTATTTGATCCGGTCGGTCATTGGTAGGCGATGACGTCAGCAGCAGATGACCACGTGGACCAGTCACAGGGTGACACTTGGCATGAGATGGTAGGCGAATCAGGGAGGAGACCACTTAGAATGGTGATCGGTGGTCAGTTACCAAGTGGCCACCACCCCCAGAGCGGTGTCTAGATAAGCGCCCAGAAGCACCGCACGGACGTCGGTGGAAGGTCATGAGGCACCGCACAGTTGTCGGTGGATAGTAATGAGGCATCGCACGGACATCAGTGCATAGTAATGAGGCACCGCACGGACGTCGGTGGGAGGTCATGAGGCACCGCACGGACGTCGGTGGGAGGTCATGAGGCACCGCACGGTCATCGGTGGATAGTAATGAGGCACCGCTCGGTCGTTAGTACATGCAGAGCTAGATCAGTCATCGGTGTTCTTGCCAACTCATGTTGAGCTGGGACCCAGGTTCCCAACGAGAGCGTTATGCATGCACCTCGCATGATGCCCACTCAGAGGACGTGCAGTGAGACCATGCAGGCAGGATGCGCCTAGTGAGTGTGCTTAGAACAGCCACACCCGGTGCTCTCCTGGGAGCATGCACCCACTCAGAGGACGTGCGGCGAGGTCATGCAGGCAGGATGCGCCTGGTGAGTGTGCTCAGACCAGCCACACCTGGTGTTCTCCTGGGAGCATGCGACTCGCTCAGAGAGAAGAAACGCGGTAAGTTACTCCGCAAGAGGATAACTTAGCCGCACAAAGACAAGTGCAGGAGCCCTTCAGGTGTGTGACACGTGTACGGTAGATGTCAGCTGCATGCCTCCACGTGTCACCATCTGAGAGAGAGGCGCGGCCCAGGTATAAAGGTACTCCACCTCATGTAAGGTAGAGGGATTCTGAGACATTCTGACACAGAATTACACCTCTTACAGTTTTTACACTACACACAGTTTCTGAGTCATTGTGGGGACGTTTATACACGTTGCACAGTGATAACAGAATTGAGTTACACACAGAGAGAGTGGATCAGAGCACACACAAGTCTCATAGAGAGATTCAGTGAGAGTTTTTGGGATTCCTGTTGCCTGACTTGAGCGTCGGAGCTACAACGGCCGCCAGAGGCGCCGTCTGTGTGTTTTGCAGGCATCGTTTGGAGTTCCTGGGAGGATTCTTGGAGTGTTATTGCAGAACGTGCAGTTGAAGAAGGCTAGACGAAGGAGTGGTGAGGCTCATCCTCCACGTTCAAGTCCGCGGCAGGATCATTTGGCGCCCACCGTGGGGCCCGTGTGAAACTTTTTCCCATCCGCATCACAGTTCTCACAGTTCTCGCAGTTCTTGAAGTTTCTTGAGGTTTCTTGAAGTTTCTTGGAGCTTCTTGATCTTTTTATCAAAGTTTCTTAGAATTTTCTTGAAGTTACGTCGAAGTGTTGAGAAGATGAGTAGAAGAACTAGGCAAACCTCACCTGCGCCATCTGCTGAAGAAGGAGCTGTTACCATGGCGCAGGTAGTGGAGATGATGCGCGCGCTGCAAGATAGCATCGCAGAATCGAGAGCTAAGCAAGAGAAAATGCATGCAGAGCTGACTGCATCACAGAGAAGAAACGAAGAGTTGAACCGTATGAATGAAGAGCTGCGTAGGGAATTGCAGGCGCAGAAGGAGTGCGCAGTTGAAGAGAGGACGTCGACGCCACCGTCGCCTCCGAGAGCATTCCCTATGCCTTTCTCCCCCGAAATCATGAACACGGTGGTGCCTCCCAATCTGGTGGGACTGAAAGCATCGTTCACGGGGGTGGAAGATCCAGAAGCACACCTGACAGCTTTCCACACTCAGATGATGCTGACTGGAGGTTCAGATGCAGTGTACTGCAAGATGTTCATGAGCACGCTGAGCGGGGTAGCCATGGAGTGGTTCGTGAGCCTGCCAGAGGGCCACGTCACCTCTTTCCATCAGTTTGCGAAGCTATTCGCAGAGCAGTATGTCGTCAACAGAGCTCCACCGGTGGTGTCCTACGATCTGTTTGATGTGCGCTAGGACCAGGGGGAGTCGCTGAAGGACTTCCTCAACCATTTCAGTGCGCAGGTGGTGAGGTTGCCCAGCAAGGACGAGGGCATGCTGGTGCATGCGTTCAAGAAAGGGGTCCTCTCTGGTTCTTTCAGTGAATCGCTCATCAGGAGCCACCCTGTCACCTTCGCTGAGATTCGGCGACGCGTGGTGGCACACATAGTAGCAGAGACAAATGTCTCTGAGAAGAGAGGATATGCTGCACCGTCAAGGCCACGCAGAGGTCAGGGGATGCATCAGCAACAGGCACGGGTGCATGAGACCAAGGAAGGAATTTAGGCACAGGGAAGCCCTCGTCCTTATGCACCAGGGAAGGACCAGACCAGGGGGCGTGCAAGCGCACCCCCCAGGTATGATTTCGTGATAGAGTTGGCGGAGCTGATCGCCATCCCTGCAGTGGCTGCAAGACTCCGAGTACCAGAGAAAACTGACAAGGTACTAGGAGGGAGGAAGGATGAGTGGTGTGAATTCTATCAGGCTTATGGACACACACTCCGTACCTGCCTGGCATTGGGGCATCAACTTGCTGAGTCGGTGAAGACAGGATTCCTGACCGATTACCTGCAGAAGGTGCAAGGTGATCGCGCTTTGGGGTCTCAAGCAGGTGACCAGTAACATGAAATTCCTGTGCATGGGGACCTGATGTGATGGAAGATGCTACGCTGGGGGGCTCCCAAGTAGCTCAAGTGGAAGCTGAAGCGGAGGGCATGATCGCCCCTCGTGAGTCAGGCATTGCCAGGGCGGTCATCGCCGGTTAAAGGAGACCCCATCCAGAGTGGTTGAGACGTTGGAGAATGGAGCTTATCGGCTGGAGACTCTGGATGGAACGGCTATCCCCAAGACGTAGAACGCTACACACTTGTGTTTCTATTTCAGTTAAGTTGTAAAGTAGATGCGTTTTCGCGCTGTACACACACTTAGTTGGTATACTGCAAACAGTTGAGCAGATCAGGGGGCACTCTTTTTAACGATGCCACCCAATAAAAGATTTTCAGTACATAAAGTGTGCAAGTAATTCCCAGTTCAAAGCTCTCCTTGCCCCAGGCGCAAGTGCAAGCAATCGGTGGTCAGTTACTAAATGGCCACCACCCGCAGACCAATACTTAGACGAGCGCCTGGGTATAGCGCGATCAGCCGTCGGGGCATGCAGAGCGCCCATCGGCACATGGTCATCGGGGTTTCTTGCCAACACGTGTTAAGCTGGGACTCAGGCCCCTAGCGAGAGCGTTACGCATGCACCTCGCATGATTCCAGAAGCAGATCGGTCATCGGGGCTTGCTAACACGTGTTAAGCTGGGACCCAAGTTCCCAGCGAGAGCGTTACGCATGCACCTCGCATGATTCCAGAAGAAGAGTTCCTCGCCGGTGGGGACGTGCATGGAACCGCACGATGAGGCCATGCAGGCAAGATGCGCCTGGCGAGTGCGCTCAGACCAGCCACGCCAGGTGCTCTCCTGGGAGCATGCACTCACACGGAGGACACGCAATGAGGCCATGCAGGCAGGATGTGCCTGGCGAGTGCGCTCAGACCAGCCACATCAGGTGCTCCCCTGGGAGCATGCACTCACTTAAAGAACGTGCGGTGAGACCATGCAAGCAGGGTGCGCCTGGTGAGTGCGCTTAGATAGCCACGCCTGGCGCTCCCCTGGGAGCGTGCACCCACGAGAAAGTCCTCTCCCTCGACTTTGTACAGCGAGG
Organism: Phaseolus lunatus; assembly: GCA_013389735.1. NCBI lineage: Eukaryota > Viridiplantae > Streptophyta > Magnoliopsida > Fabales > Fabaceae > Phaseolus > Phaseolus lunatus. Next base: position 18,581,977 of record CM023863.1, on the reverse strand, counting down.
CATGGGCCAGAGGAGAAAGTCCTCCCTCGACTTTGTACAGCGAGGTGCAGGCGAGAGAAAGTCCTCTCCCTCGACTTTGTACAGCGAGGCATGGGCCAGAGAAGAAAGTCCTCCCTCGACTTTGTACAGCGAGGTGCAGGCGAGAGAAAGTCCTCTCCCTCGTCTTTGTACAGCGAGGTGCAGGCGAGTGAAAGCCCTCTTCCTCTGCTTTATACAACAGGGTTGAGGCAAGAGGAAAAGTCCTCTTCCTTCGCTTCTTATAGCAAGGTTGAGGCACCAGAGAAAAGTCCTAACCTCGACTTTGTACAGCGAGGCTGAGGCGAGAGAGAAAAGAGTCCTCACCTCGACTTTGTACAGCGAGGCTGAGGCATGAGTGAACAAGACCTCTCCCTCGACTTCTTACAGCGAGGTTGAGGCAAGAGAACCAAGTCCTTTTCCTCCGCTTTTTACAGAAAGGTTGAGGCGAGAGAAAAGTCCTCTTCCTCTGCTTCTTACAGCAAGGTTGAGGCAAGAGAACCAAGTCCTTTTCCTCCACTTTTTACAGCAAGGTTGAGGCAACAGAGAAAGTCCTTTCCCTCTGCTTTTTACAGCAAGGTTGAGGCAACAGAGAAAGTCCTTTTCCTCTGCTTTTTACAGCAAGGTTGAGACAAGTGAACAAGACCTCTCCCTCGACTTCTTACAGCGAGGCTGGGGCGAGAAAGAGTAGTACTATCCGCATCAATGTGGCGCACGAGGCCAACTCGCCAGGGGGGTTTTCCTTCGCTTGTCGGTCAAGGTCGCCTCAGGTAGAATCTCCCATCGCCAAAGGATAAGAAGGAGGTCTTCTGGGGCTTATCAGCCGAGAGTGGGATCATCAGTCATCCAGTATGAAGTTATGCATAAGAGCTGTTGAAGACAATGCTAAAGTAACAGACAATCGTGATCGAGTCAGAAACCCAGTCTGAAGGGGCAATCGCGCGAATGCCTAAGCTAGCTAACAATTAGTCGCATGCAGAGAGAGTTAAGGATGGAGAGAAAAACAAGCAGCTGAAGCAGATAGATTTCATCCAATTGAAGTTAGTAACAGAAAGCCTTTACAACTGAGAAGTTTATACACAAGTTATGTCGCAGAAAAAAGAGATTACACAGGAGAAGAAGTTGCAAGGGAGGAAGCTCAAAGAAGAAGGAATGAGCTTGCCATCGACCACTTAGTCTCTTCGCTGAGAACAAGTTCATAGCTCAAGACTGGGGGGCTTGTGATCTGGTCGGTCATCGGTAGGCGATGACGTCAGCAGCAGATGACCACGTGGACCAGTCACAGGGTGACACGTGGCATGAGATGGCAGGCGAATCAGGGAGGAGACCACTTAGAATGGTGATCGATGGTCAGTTACCAAGTGGCCATCACCCCCAGAGCGGTGTCTAGATAAGTGCCCGGAAGCACCGCACGGATGTTGGTGGAAGGTCATGAGGCACCGCACGGTCGTCGGTGGATAGTAATGAGGCATCGCACGGATGTCAGTGTATAGTAATGAGGCACCGCACGGACGTCGGTGGGAGGTCATGAGGCACCGCACGGACGTCGGTGGGAGGTCATGAGGCACCGCACGGTCATCGGTGGATAGTAATGAGGCATCGATCGGTCATTAGTGCATGCAGAGCTAGATCGGTCATCGGTGTTCTTGCCAACTCGTGTTGAGCTGGGACCCAGGTTCCCAGCGAGAGCGTTATGCATGCACCTCGCATGATGCCCACTCAGAGGACGTGCAGTGAGACCATGCAGGTAGGATGCGCTTGGTGAGTGTGCTTAGAACAGCCACGCCCGGTGCTCTCCTGGGAGCATGCACCCACTCAGAGGACGTGCGGCGAGGTCATGCAGGCAGGATGCGCCTGGTGAGTGTGCTCAGACCAGCCACACCTGGTGCTCTCTTGGGAGCATGCGACTCGCTCAGAGAGGAGAAACGCGCTAAGTTACTCCGCAAGAGGATAACTTAGCCGCACAAAGACAAGTGCAGGAGCCCTTCAGGTGTGATGTAAGGACCTGTAAAATTAAATTGGAATAAAAAGGAATATATTTTAAATGAATTCTAAGTATGTTTTTATTTAAAATAAAAAAAAAGGAAGGAAAGTGTAGTTTAGAAGACTATGAGATCGCCTGGTTAGTACATAATCGCCTGTCGCCTAGATTACACGTGATCGCCAGTCGCCTATGGTGCACATGATCGCCGAAAGTGCACTCAGTATGTGGTCAGGATACTGGATCAACCAGAGTGGGTTCCAACAACCACGCGTATCAAGGTGTGGGTTAAGCCTTGGATACGCTGTGCATGCGAAGCTCTATGCTTGAGCATAAGAGATCGTCCTTAGTGTTGCATGCATGGGCGCACGAGGAGTAGTGCTGATCTACTCTTGGAAATGTGAAGCTACCGACATCACCAAGTCATGTGGAGATGATACCTTGGACGTAACATAGTGGGATGAAGAACCTTCAGCAAGGCGTGGCGATGTGTCGTCGGGCATCGCCGGGGCGCGAGGCATGCGGACATCGCCGGGTGCGAGACGACGGTCGTCTCCTAGGGAGAGACATTGGTCGTCCTCCAGGATGAGACATCGGTGGATAGTCATCGCGCGAGCGGTCATCGGTGGAAGGTTATCGCGCGATGTCGAGTTTCACACAGATAAGGTGGGACCTAGGCTCTCAGCATGAGACGTACTGCACGCGCGACACGTAGACAAAAAGGGTGGTTCAGAATAGTGACATCAGAGTGTTGGCCTGCGCAGAGGCACGCGTAGTCGTACTGTTTAGGGAAGCGTACACGCAAACTTCCCTGCAGAGTGGGTGGTGGCAGCGGCTTTTGTGGACAAGTTGGTTTAGATTCAAAAACCCACTTCGGAGAGGCAAATAATGTTGCAGTGGTTCAAGAGTGACAGAGTGAGCTCACCTTCATCCTTCTCTTTTCTTTCCTTCGGGCTGCGATTCAGACATCCTCAAGCACCAGTGCGACGAGCGACGACTGCCTTCGGATACCTGGGGAGTTCTCTGCAAGTTTTCCGTCAGGACGCTAAAACAGAGCTAAGGCATCTTTAAGCATCGGTGGGTTTTGGAGCTCTTGGTGTTTTGCGCAAGCTCAGGTAAGGGAAGCTAGCCTTATTTCCAACGAAAACCTTATATTAGATGTCTGAGATGATGGGGCGACATGGTCGCCGGTTTCCAACTGTTATTGTATAATCCCCTGTTTTGGACGAGATCGCCGGTTTTGGCGTTGTTTTTCGAACTCCCTTGTTTTTGTGTTGTTTGAAACTGTTTGAGATTTAAATGTGAAATGCATGTGATATTCGAAAATCTGAACCGCGGAACGAATGTTGCTGTGACTGAATCGTTCATTAAGTGTTGTATGATGTGTTGAATGTTGTGAGTGTGGGATCAAGGCATAGTATTTTCAGGAAAGAAAATACCGTGTAAGATCGTGTAGAGTGTGCATTGACCAGTGATTCGTTTATTATGAGATATCTTGACTCTCCTGATATAATGGAATCATATACATGAGGTTATTCAGGCGTTGAGAGTCGAAGGAGGTTCATACGTATGGGTGAGTTGTTTGAAAGAGAACGAGCTTGACCCGTTGTATGGATTAACCCTGTCATGCTAGGATAGTGATGATATTGAGATTCATTTATACGCTTGTGAATGTGTGTGATTTCACAGCAACCCTGTGAATGTGTGTGATTTCACAGTGGGGCAGTATGACAGGTGCAGATCTCTGAGTCTAGTCAATGCATGAGTCTTCCGGAAGTGGTGTCAAGTGTCTGTGTGTGATGAGTCAGTGGAAGTCTGACGTGAGAAATGAGAAACATTGAATTGATAGACACTTGATGAATTATGTGATTTGAACGACTCTTGAGGAATTGTGAAATATGTGTTTACTTGATGGTCATGTGAAGAGAATGAGAAAGTTGATGGTTTTACGTGGGTATCTTAAATTTGTTTTATCTTGACTTTAAAGTTCATATCTAAACTCTCTTTCAAATATCTAGCTTACCCTGTGTTTGGTTCTGTGGCTGTTTTTCTTAAAACTGTGATGATCGTGTATAATTTACACGGGAGCAGATGATGTTGCAGGAAGTAGAGCACCTCAGTGAGTGGTCGCCGGAAGGAGATCGCCTGCTTCTGTTTCTGTTAGGCGATCACCCTTTTTCTGTTTTCTGATAGGAGATCGCCTTTTTCTGTTAGGAGATCGCCTGTTTTTCTATTTTGCTGTATTTTGTTTAAGTTTTGGAAAATTGACCGGTTATGTATTAAACTCCCTGTGAGGAGCAATTTCATTATATATATACACATATGTTCACTTCAATATTATTGTTTTACCTTTATTTCATTTTATAATTATGAAAAGGATTTGGCGGGATGTTAGATTAATGATGATCTCGCCGCGGACTCGAGCGTGGGGAGAATGCCTCGTCACTCCTTCGTCTGACTTTCTAACTGCTGCGCGTTCTGCAAGGAGGCTCCAGGAACATTCGACGGGACTCCGAACGATGCCTGCAAAAGACACAGACGGCGCCTCTAGCGGCTGTTGTAGCTCCAACGCTCAAGTCAGGCAACGGGAACACCAAAACTCTCTCTCGGATCTCTCTGTGTAAGACCCGTGTGTGTGTGTCCTCAGTCCTCTTTGATTCGAAAACTGAGTATTCTTGGATTTGTGTTGTGTATTCTGAGGGAAAGACTGCATACCTGGTTTGGTGTTCTTCTTCCTCATATAAACCCGCATAGCCCCTACTGGCTACCTCTAGGGCCACTTAATTACTCTGCACTGTCGTTTCCACTCCCCAGGACTACCTTGCGTGCCAGCCTTCTTCACTTGAGTGCCAAGTCTGACAGGGGAGGCTACGTGGGTGCCTCTGTACCCCTCGACTTCTGCGCCTATCTGCCCTACCTATTCTCTGGGAACATCTTCACCATCCACGTGGCAGACATGCAACCCACTGGGAGACTCTAACCTTGATGGATTCTCGTCCCAGCAGGATTCTGCACCTAACTGCGTCTTCTCATCTTCATGCGTGGTCGTCTCGCGACTAAGGCCGCTCCCTGCCTCTGGGCGCTTTACTGATCTTTGGTTGCGTTGTTCCCATCGCGCGGCCGATGTCACCTCAACACACACTGATGACCGAGGTGTCTCTCATCCTGGCCGATGTCCGATGTCGCTTCTTCACGTTGTCGTGCTCTGCTTATGGAATCAGGCGAGGTCCTTGAGTAATGTTCTCGCTGGGAGCCTGGGTCCCAGTTTAACACGTGTTGGCAAGGAAACCCCGATGACTGATCACTCTGCATGCACCGATGACTGATCACAACGCATGCACCGATGACTGATCACTCTGCACGCACCGATGACTGATCGGTGCTTCATCACTTCTCGCGCTCTGCTTCCAGGCGCTCAAGTAGGAATCGATCTTCTGGTGGTGGTCACTCGGTAGCTGACCACTGATCGCCGTTCTTGAACGATCTCCACCCTGGTTCATCTGCTTTCTCGTGCCACACGTCACTCTGTGACTGACCCACGTCGTCATCAGCTGCTGACGTCATAGACTACCGATGACCGACCGGATCACAAGCCCCCCAGTCTCGAGCTGTGAACTTGTTCTCAGCGAAGAGACTAAGTGGTCTTCGTTGCCAAAGAGAAGAAGGAGCTCGAAGCTGATGTACCTGAGTCCATGGCTGTTGGTGCCGAGGTTCTGATAGATGGGTTCCATGGGCTTGCAGCAGGTTCACTGCGTCCTACCAGACTCGGACTCTACCCAACCTAGCCTCCACCATTCAGTGGCCGATGGCAGGCTCATTCCTCCTCCTTGAGCTTCTTCCTTTGCCACTTCTCCTTTTGTGTAATTTCTCTTGCTGCTACAAACTTGTATATAAATCTTTTATGCATAAGTTCATGTTGGATGACTGACCTGATGGCGTCTAAATGCTTCGACTGATCGTCCAAGAACTTGTTTGGGTAAGCTTTCATACTAAGAGCTTTGCTACCGACCACCGACTAGCATGTTAGCGCACCACCGATCAGTCACCGCGCTTCAGTTTTCGCATTACTTCTGTGTCACTCTAGCGCTAGTTGCATAGAGGGCCCGAATGCCAGGGATGACGCCCGTGTTTTGGGGAATGCTTCTCGATGACCCCTCTTGCCTCAGCCTCGCTGTAAGAAGTCGAGGTGAGGTCTTTCTCCTCTCACCTCAGCCTCGCTGTACTAAGTCGAGGTGAGGACCTTTTATCTCGCCTCAACCTTGCTGTAAAAAGCAGAGAAGAGGACTTTCCTCTGCCTGCACCCCGCTGTATAAAGTCGAGGGTGAGGACCTTTTCTCTGAGTGGGTGCATGCTCCTAGGGGAGCACCAGGGGTGGCTGTCTAAGCGCACTCGCTAGGCGCATCCCTGCCTGCATGGTATCACCGCACGCCCTTTGAGTGGGCAACTCCCTTTCTTCCGGTTTGGAATCATGCGAGGTGCATGCGTAACGCTCTCGCTGGGAGCCTGGGTCCCAGCTTAACACGTGTTGGCATGACCCCGATGACCAACCTTCTTCTGGAATCATGCGAGGTGCATGCGTAACGCTCTCGCTGGGAACTTGGGTCCCAGCTTAACACGTGTTAGCAAGACCCCGATGACCATGCACCGATCGAGTGCTCTGCTTCGAGTGCACCGATGACTGATCGTCCTTTGGGTGCACCGATGAATGATCGCGTTCTGCTTCTTAGCGATTAAACGTGAAGATGATGTCTTGCTTTGGGGAAGAAGAGTTTTTCTTGTTGACCCCCATTGGTCGTCCGTACTCGCGCCTGGGGCGAGCAGGCTCCAACCGATCACTTGCACTTTCATCCGGGGCAAGTAGGGCTTGAAACTGGAAAACACGTGCACACTTGGTATACTGAAATCTTTTTTATTGGGTGGCCTCGTTAAAAACCCTCATCGGGAAAAGAGTGCCCCCTGATCTGTTCAACTATTTACAGTATATACATTGGGAGCGCGAGAACGCATCTACTTTATAACTTAATTGAAGTAGAATCTCAAGTGTGTAGCGTTCCATGTCCTGGGGATAGGTGCTCCATCCAGAGTCTCCAGCCGATAAGCTCCATTCTCCAACGCCTCAACTACTCTATATGGACCCGTCCACTTTGGAGATAACTTGTTCTCCATCTCATTCTGGTGTGCTTTCCTCATCACCAGATCGCCCTCCTGGAAACGCCTGGGCTTCACCTTGGAATTGTGCCTCCGTTCTACTCTTCTTTTGACAACTTCAGCACTAACCCTGGCTCCCTCTCGCACTTCGCCCAGGAGGTCCAGATTCACCTTTCGCTCTTGATTGGACTCTTCGACGATAAAGTTCAGGAATCTAGGGGAGCTCTCCTGTATCTCCACGGGGATCATACATCCGTCCCATAGACAAGACTAAAGGGTGTCTCTTGGGTGCTAGACTGTGGGGTGGTATGGTAGGACCATAGAATTCTGGGAACCTCTTCTGCCCAATTCCCCTTGGCTTTCTCTAATCTTCGCTTCAGTCCCCTAAGCAGCACTCGGTTGGCTGACTCCACCTGCCCGTTGGTCTGCGGGTGTTCTACTGAGGCGAACACTTGCTGTATCTTCAGTTCTTCGCACATCTTTCTCAACTGATGACTGGTGAACTGAGTGCCGTTGTCGGATACCAGCCTCTTGGGTACTCCGAAACGACATACAATATTCTTCCAGACAAAATGCTCGACCTTCTGAGCGGTGATGTGGGCCACTGGTTCCGCCTCCACCCATTTTGTGAAATACTCGATGGCCACTATGAGGAACTTCATCTGCCTGATCGCCAGAGGAAAGGGTCCCAGGATGTCGATTCCCCACGTGTGAAATGGCCACGGGCTATGGATCGACTTTAACTCCTCCGGGGGCGCCTTATGCCAGTCCGCATGAAGTTGGCATTGTTTGCACCGCTGAGCGTACTTCACACAGTCTTCCTTCAGCGTTGGCCAGTAATACCCTGCGCAGAGGATTCTACTTGCCAAAGCGCGACCACCGACGTGGCTTCCGCACACCCCTTCGTGCAACTCTGACATGAGTCTGGTGCATTGCTCTCCATGCACGCACATTTGTACTGGGTGGGAAAAGCCAAATCTAAACAAGTTCCCATCGATTAGAGTAAACTTACTCGAGCTCTTCTTTATCTTCTTTGCCTCTATTGGGTCCAGTGGGAGCACACCATCCTCTACGTACAACTGGTACGGCGTTATCCACGTATCGGGCCCCTTGACAGCGCAGACTTCCATCGCCTCATCGGACCTTGCCGGTCGCGCCCTCACCCTCGGTGCTTTCAGCGTTTCTTGAGTTAGGGACCGATGACTGATCGCCAGACGCTCCATCGACTTGGATACTTGAAGTATTTGATTGTCTGATACGAACGCTCGTGGTACCTTTAAAGTCTCTTGAATGACGGTCCTCTGTTTTCCCCCCTTGCCTGAGCTGGCCAGCTTGGCAAGCAGATCTGCTCTAGCATTTTGCTCACGGGGCACATGCACCAACTCAAACTCATCGAAGGACGTCTTCATGAGCTGGACGTACTCCAGGTAGGCTGCCATCTGAGGATCTTTCGCCTGGAACTCCCCTGTAACTTGCTCAGTGACTAGCAACGAATCACTCTTAGCCACTAGACTTCTTGCTCCCATCTCTTTTGCTAGCAACATTCCTGCGATCAGGGCTTCATACTCCGCCTGATTGTTGCTAGCCTTGAAGGCAAAGCGAAGGGATTGTTCGATCAGCACCCCGTTCGGGCCTTCCAAAATGACTCCAGCGCCGCTTCCCTGCTGATTGGAGGAGCCATCCACTGATAAGACCCATCGAAAAACTACGCCTTCTGCAGGTGTCGCGACCGACGACAGTTCAACCACGAAGTCGGCGAACACCTGCCCCTTGATCGGTCCTCGGGGCTCGTACTGGATGTCGAATTCTGAGAGTTCCACAGCCCACTTGACCATCCTTCCTGCTACGTCTGGCTTCTTCAACACATTCTGGATGGGCAAGTCTGTCATGACCACTATGGTGAAGTTGTGGAAATAGTGTCAGAGCCTTCTAGCTGAAAAAACTACCGCCAGTGCTGCCTTCTCCAGGGTCTGATACCTCGTTTCCGGGCCTCGCAGTACCTTACTTACAAAATACACAGGTTTCTGGACCTGATCCTGCTCTTGTACCAGGATTGAGCTGACCGCCCTCTCTGTCGCAGCAAAATACAGGCGAAGAGGGGTGCCCATTTGTGGTTTACACAATACTGGTGGGCTCGCCAGATACTCCTTCAGCTTCAAGAAGGCTTCTTCGCATTCCGGTGTCCACACGAATCTACTGTTGCACTTGAGACATTGGAAAAACGGATGACCCTTCTCTCCTCCAGCAGACATGAACCGTGACAAGGCGGCCAACCGACCAGTGAGCTGTTGCACCTCCTTCACCGTCGTTGGGCTCCTCATTGCCACGATTGCCGCGCACTTCTCCGGGTTCGCCTCAATTCCACGCTCCGTTAGGAGGAAACCCAAGAACTTCCCAGCCTCCACACTGAAGATGCACTTCTCAGGGTTGAGCTTCAACCCATACCTGGCGATGGTGGTGAAAAGTTCCTCCAGATCAACTACATGGTGCGCCTTCTCCCGCGACGTGACCACCATGTCATCTACGTATGCATGCACGTTCCTTCCAAGCATGGGCGAGAGCACCCTATCCATAAGTCTCTGATAGGTAGCTCCTGCGTTTTTCAACCCGAATGGCATTACCTTGTAGCAGTAGCAAGATCGTTCCGTCATGAAAGCAGTCTTGCACTCGTCCATGGGGTGCATCCTTATCTGGTTGTAGCCTGAGAAGGCGTCCAGAAAGCTGAGGAGCTTCCCCCCTGACGCGCTGTCCACCAATGCATCTATACTAGGGAGAGGGTAGGAGTCCTTGGGGCAGGCCTTATTGAGATCAGTGAAGTCCACACACATCCTCCACTTGCCATTTGACTTCTGCACCAGTACCACGTTTGCCAGCCACTCGGGGTACTGGATCTCTCTGATATGTCCAGCTGCAAGGAGCTTCTGCGTCTCGTCATGGATCACCTTCTTCTTCTCTTCATTGAATCTCCTTCGCCTTTGGCGCACTGGCCGCGCCTTGGGGTCCATTGACAGGCGGTGGCAAAGGAAATCAGGGTCGATTCCCGGCATGTCAGAAGCTGACCACGCAAAAGCGCCCATGTGCTTCTCAATCACACAGGCGATCTGTGCTCGGTCTTCCGCAGTGAGCGATTTCCCCAACTTAAACCTTTTTCCCCTTATCTCCACCTCTTTCCATCCCTCAGCTGGATGGGACCTCCTTTCATGGGCGATGACCGCCCTGGCGATGTCTAACTCGCGAGGATCGATCACGCTTCCTGCTTCCGCTTCGACTTGAGCTACCTGAGAGCCCCCCAACGTAGCATCTTCCATTACCTGATCTGCCTGTGCCCCACGAACCACCGATCTCTCCTAGAGCACGCCTGCTGGTGGTGTTGTAGTGACATGGCAGATGTTTCTCTTCTGCTTGAGGCTGTTCTCATAACAGCGCTTAGCCTTAGCCTGATCTGACTTGATGGTAATGACAGCCCCTTCCACCGACGGCAGCTTCAACTTCATGTGCCTCGTCGATGGCACTGCGCCCAACCTGTTGAGCGTGGGTCTTCCCAACAAGATATTGTATGCAGATGGGGCATTCACCACCAAGAACTTTATCTTCTCTGTGCGGGACGCCACTCCATCGGTGAACGTCATCCTCAGCTCTATGTAGCCCCGCACCTCGACCTGGTCTCCCGCGAAACCATATAGACACCCAACATATGGCCTCAACTGATCGGGGGACAGTTGTAACTTGTTGAACGTCGGCCAGAACATGACGCCCGCTGAGCTTCCTTGGTCTACGAGCGCCCTGTGCACTCGTCTTCCCGCTGTCACCAGGGAGATGACCACGGGGTCGTTGTTGTGGGGTATTACGTCTTGCAAATCAGCCCTTGTGAAGGTAATGTCCACCTCGGGAAAATGGCCTTCATCCACCGAGTCCACGGCCATCACCGACCGTGCATACCTTCTTCTCTGCGACCTGGAACACCCTCCGCTGGAAAAACCTCCCGCAATGGTCATCACCTCCCCATGCACAGGGATTTCGTGTTGCTGATCACCCGCTTGAGACCCCGAAGCGCGATCACCCTGCGCTCCCCGTAGGTAATCGGTCAGGAGACCTGTCTTCACCAACTCAGCGAGTTGACGTCCCAACGCCAGGCAGGTGCGGAGTGTGTGTCCATAAGCATGATGGAACTCACACCACTCATCCTTCTTCCTTCCAAGTACCTTGTCAGTTTTCTCTGGTACTCGGAGCCTTGCAGCCACGGCAGGGATGGCGATCAGCTCTGCCAACTCTACAACGAAATCGTACCTAGGGGGTGCGTCGTGCTCCCTTGCACGCCCCCTGACCTGGTCTTTCCTGGGTGTATAGGGACGAGGCCTCCCTTGCACCCTCTTTCCTTCCTTGGCCTCATACACCCGCGCCTGTTGCTGTTGCTTCCCATGACCCCCGCGTGGCTTAGATGGTGCAACACTGCTTCTCTTCTCAGAGACCTCTGTCTCCGCTACTATGTGCGCCACCGCTCGTCGCCGGATCTCAGCGAAGGTGGCAGGGTGGCTCCTGATGAGCGATTCACTGAAAGGGCCAGGTAGCACGCCTTTCTTGAATGCATGCACCAGCATGCTCTCGTCCTTGCTGGGCAATCCCACCACCTGCGCACCAAAGCGGTTGAGGAAGTCCTTCAGCGACTCCCCCTGGTTCTGGCGCACGTCGAACAAGTCGTAAGTCACCACCGGCGACGCTCTGTTGACTATATACTGCTCCGTGAATAGCTTTGAGAACTAATGGAAGGAGGTGATGTGGCCCTCCGGCAAGCTCACGAACCACTCCATAGCTACTCCGCTCAGCGTGCTCATAAGCATTTTGCAGTACACAGCGTCTGAACCTCCAGACAGCATCATCTGAGTGTGGAAGGCTGTCAAATGTGCCTCTGGGTCTTCCACCCCCGTGAACGACGCCTTCACTCCCACCAGGTTGGGGGGCACCACCGTGTTCATGATCTCGGAGGAGAAGGGCATAGGAAATGCTCTAGGGGGCGACGGCGGCATCGACGTCCTATCTTCGGATACGCGCTCATTCTGCGCCTGCAACTCCCTACGCAACTCCTCGTTGACGCGGTTCAACTCTTCATTCCTGCTATGCGATGCAGTCAGCTCTGCATGCATCTTCTCTTGCTCAACTCTCGACGCCGCGACGTTGTCCTGCAACGCGCGCATCATCTCCATGACCTGCGCCATGGTCAGAGTTCCTTCACCAGCAGGTGGTGGAGGTGTCGTTTGTCTGGTTCTTCTACTCATCTGTGCGATTTCTACCCTCGTTCTTGTGTATGGGGGCTTCGTTTTACTTCGTGCCCCACTGTGGGCGCCAAATGATCTCGCCGCGGACTCGAGCGTCGGGAGAATGCCTCGTCACTCCTTCGTCTGGCTTTCTAACTGCTGCGCGTTCTGCAAGGAGGCTCCAGGAACCTTCGACAGGACTCCGAACGATGCCTGCAAAACACATAGACGGTGCCTCTAGCGGCCGTTGTAGCTCCAACGCTCAAGTCAGGCAATGGGAACACCAAAACTCTCTCTCGGATCTCTCTGTGTAAGACCCATGTGTGTGTGTCCTCAGTCCTCTTTAATTCGAAAACTGAGTGTTCTTGGATTTGTGTTGTGAATTCTGAGGGAAAGACTGCATACCTGGTTTGGTGTTCTTCTTCCTCATATAAACCCGCGTAGCCCCTACTGGCTACCTCTAGGGCCACTTAATTACTCTGCACTGTCGTTTCCACTCCCCAGGACTACCTTGCGTGCCAGCCTTCTTCACTTGAGTGCCAAGTCTGACAGGGGAGGCTACGTGGGTACCTCTGTACCCCTCGACTTCTGTGCCTATCTGCCCTACCTATTCTCTGGGAACATCTTCACCATCCACGTGGCAGACATGCAACCCACTGGGAGACTCTAACCTTGATGGATTCTCGTCCCAGCAGGATTCTGCACCTAACTGCGTCTTCTCATCTTCATGCGTGGTCGTCTCGCGACTAAGGCCGCTCCCTGCCTCTGGGCGCTTTACTGATCTTTGGTTGCGTTGTTCCCATCGCACGGCCGATGTCACCTCAACACACACCGATGACCGAGGTGTCTCTCATCCTGGCCAATGTCCGATGTCGCTTCTTCACGTTGTCGTGCTCTGCTTATGGAATCAGGCGAGGTCCTTGAGTAACGTTCTCGCTGGGAGCCTGGGTCCCAGTTTAACACGTGTTGGCAAGGAACCCCCGATGACTGATCACTCTGCATGCACTGATGACTGATCACAACACATGCACCGATGACTGATCACTCTGTACGCACCGATGACTGATCGGTGCTTCATCACTTCTCGCGCTCTGCTTCCAGGCGCTCAAGTAGGAACCGATCTTCTGGTGGTGGTCACTCGGTAGCTGACCACTGATCGCCGTTCTTGAACGATCTCCACCCTGGTTCATCTGCTTTCTCGTGCCACACGTCACTCTGTGACTGACCCACGTCGTCATCAGCTGCTGACGTCATAGACTACCGATGACCGACCGGATCAAATGGTATCAGAGCAGTTCGTCCTTAGGATGACCTGAGGGCTGTGGATCCATTGTGTTTCTTCTGCTCATAAAATTTATTTGAGTTTTAAATAACAACTATAGTGAAAGGTTTTCAAACGTTTTTGTATTGAAATTTTGTGTGTGCTTTAGTGAATATATGCCCTAACTGAAAATGTTAGTATTAAGAATGAGAGGATCTTGATAAAGTAGTGAGGGTGCACACTCATAACTGGATCAAGATGATTCTCAATCTTAATTCCAAAGGTTTGATGTTTAGCATACATTGAATTCTGGTGTGATTTATTTCATTTTATTGAGTGTTTTTGTAATTGATTGAAAGTGGTTGTTTGGATTGATGGTTGTATACCAGTAGCTATTCTGGTGTTTTGCTTGAGGTTATAAGTATTTTGATTCTGTTGATGAGCTCAAATTCTTAATGACTTTGAGATGCTGACCTTTGTAAGGTCTAGATGTTACCTCCTGAATGAATTGATTTCTTATCGATCTCATTCTTGTAGTTGTAGGCAATATAGAAACCCATAGTTTCAAAATCTGAAACGAAGAAGATGGCACATAGACCTCCTACCCCTCCCCAACCTTCTTCAGAAATGAGCCAGATTGCCAAGGCTATTGAGATGATGGCAACTGCCATCCAACAACAGAATGCAGCAATGGCTCAGAACCATCAAGCTGCAATGCACCATTGGGAAACTGCTCGGTCGGCTGAAACAAATTCCCACGTCGGTCAGCCTCAAGAACAGATGGGACTGACCGAGTTCATGAGGCACAACCCACCCAAGTTCAGTGGGAATGCTACCCCTGATCAAGCAGATCAGTGGGTCAGGGAGTTGGAGAAAATCTTTAGGGCGACCTCTTGCCCTGAAGAGAAGAAATTAGTGTTCGCCACCTATTTGCTATCTGGAGAAGCCGAGTTCTGGTGGATGGGAGCTCAGCAGATGATGGAAGCCAGAGCTGAAGTGTTAGACTAGGAGAGCTTCAGGGTGAGATTTCTGGAAAAATACTTCCCAGATAGTGCAAAGTTTGCGAAGGAAGCAGAATTCCTCAGATTGGAGCAGGGGGAGATGTTAGTGAATGCTTATGCCGCTCGGTTTGAGTACCTCACCCGATTCTACACCCAGGCGACCTCTGAGGCTTGGAGGTGTAGGAAGTTCGAAGAGGGACTGAAGCATGGGCTGAAGAGGACCATAGCCCCCATGTGCATCAGGGAATTTCACGCCTTAGTAGAGAAGGCGAAGATGGTGGAGACCCTGGAAAAGGGTGATTCTCGGGTGATCAGGTCACACCCAGGGGGTTCTTCCAGTGGGAAGGCCAAGGTGCAGCACCCACAGAGCAAGCCCTATGCGAGACCTCCACCACATCGGGCAAGAGCAGCGTCATCCCAGTTTCAGCAGCAACAACCCTGGAAACTTAAATGTTTCCATTGTGGTGGACCCCACACAGCCAATGTGTGCCCCAAGAGAGATTCAGAGAGAAGGTGTTTTGCCTGCCAAAAGACGGGGCACGTTGCTAGAGAGTGCCCTAACAGGAATGGGGCGACTCAGCCCAGTGGTTCTCGGCAGTTGAGGAATGAAGGCAGCAGACCTCAGGCAACAGGGAGAGTGTTTGCCATGACAGGAGCAGAGGCGTCTCAGTCAGGTAACCTCGTGCAAGGTGTTTGTTTTATAGCTGGTAGAGGTGTAAAAGCCTTGTTTGATTCTGGAGCGACACACTCCTTTGTGTCAAGCCTGTGTGTAGCCGAGTTGGGCCTTCTAGTGAAGGAGTTACCGTTTGAACTGTTGGTCTCTACACCTGCGTCAGGACAGGTGTTGACCTCTACAGTTTGCCCCGAATGTCCAGTGATAGTAGAGGGACGCAGATTCAAAGTGAACTTGATCTACCTACCTCTTCAGGACCTGGATGTTATCTTGGGAATGGATTGGCTAGCTGCCAATCACGTTCTCATAGACTGCAGTAGTCAGAAGATAACGTTTCCAGACCTCCAAGAGTCAGATGTGATATCTGCTCAGCAAGGGCGGTCAGAGTTGGAAGAAGGGGCGAGGTGCTTCGTGATTCTAGCTCGGTTGGAAGTGAAGAATGAAGGGGACGTAAACAGAATACATGTGGTGAAAGAATTCATGGATGTATTTCCAAAAGAAGTACCTGGATTACCCCCTAAGAGAGAAGTGGAATTCTCTATTGATTTGGTACCTGGAGCTGGACCAGTGTCAATGGCACCTTACAGGATGGCTCCAGCCAAGTTGGTAGAATTAAAGAAGCAAGTGGAAGAGTTGTTGGAGAAACAATTCATCAGACCCAGTGTATCTCCATGGGGGGCTCCAGTGCTCCTAGTTAAGAAAAAGGACGGAGGGTCTGGCTGTGTATAGATTATAGGCAGTTGAACAAGTTGACCATCAAGAACAAGTACCCCCTACCTAGAATTGATGATTTGATGGATCAAATACATGGGGCCTCGGTGTTCTCAAAGATTGATCTGAGATCGGGGTACCACCAAATTTTGGTAAAAGCTGAAGATGTTCAAAAGACAGCATTTAGGTCTCGTTATGGGCACTATGAGTATGTGGTGATGCCGTTTGGAGTCACAAATGCTCCAGCTCTGTTCATGGACTACATGAATAGGATTTTTCGCCCTTTCTTGGATAAGTTTGTGGTAGTCTTCATAGACGACATACTCATTTATTCAAGGACCGAGGAAGAACATGAAGAACATCTGAGGGCAGTGTTGGAGATTCTGAGGGAGAAGCAACTCTATGCCAAGTTCTCTAAGTGCGAGTTCTGGCTGAAGGAAGTCAATTTCTTAGGACCCGTGATATCTGCTCGGGGAATCTCAGTGGATCCAGCCAAGGTAGAGGCAGTGCTGCAGTGGGAACATCCTAAGATTGTCACTGAGATAAGGAGCTTTGTGGGTTTAGCTGGCTACTATCGGAGGTTTATTGAGGACTTTTCCAAGGTAGTGGCTCCTTTAACACAGTTGACCCACAAGGATCAACCTTTTGCTTGGACCGACCGATTTGAGCAGAGCTTCATGGAACTAAAGGAAAGGTTGACTAGTGCTCTAGTGCTGGTGATCCCAGAGGTAGGAAGACCTTTTGATGTCTACTGTGACGCTTGGGATGTGTTTTGATGCAAGAGAAAAGAGTGGTTGCATATGCTTCAAGGCAACTCAAAGTTCATGAGAGGAACTATCCTACTCATGATTTGGAGTTGGCAGCTGTGGTGTTTGCCTTGAAGATTTGGAGGCACTATTTATATGGAGCTCGGTTCCAGGTGTTCAGTGACCATAAGAGCCTGAAATACCTGTTCGATCAGAAGGAACTAAACATGACACAAAGAAGGTGGATGGAGTTTCTAAAGGACTACGATTTTCAACTCATGTATCATCCAGGGAAGGCCAATGTAGTGGCAGATGCTTTGAGTAGAAAATCAATTCAAGTAGCCACCATGATGATGGAAGAGCAGAAACTGATCGAGCAATTCAGAGACTTAAACCTTGGGGTAGAATTTCATGTGAATCACATTAGTTGTAGTAAGCTGGCTATAACTAATGACTTCCTTGGAGTGATAAGGGATAAGCAGTTGGAGGACCCTAGTCTGAAGCGTACTGTGGAGTCACTAGGGACCGACCAGGCTAGAGACTTTGTGATGGGCGATGATGGGATCTTGAGATTTAATGGCAGAATTTGCATACCTGCAAATGAAGAGTTGAGGAAGATGATCCTAGAAGAAGGTCACCAGAGTCGCCTTAGCCTACATCCAGGCATGAACAAGATGTACCATGACTTGAAGGAGTAATTTTGGTGGTCGGGCATTGATGTGAGTCTCTCATGAACCTTTCTTGGTTTGGGTTGAGTTGATATAGGTTTCATTGTATTCATGACACTTTCAAGAATTAGGATCAAAATTCTAAAGAGCAATTAATAGAGTTTCTACTCAAGAAAACAAAGGTTCATACTAAAAACACATGAATAGGTAACTTGTAGTGTAAGATAACAATGGAATATGAATGGGTAATTCAAGAACAGTACCAAACTTCAAACGAAACACAAGAACATCATAAGAACACCAAGAAGAAGTGAAAATACTGATTGAAATTCAATAGGAATTAGAAAATCACAAGAAACTCATCAAAGAACAAAAAACCCATGGATGGAAAACAAGAACAACACATGTATATGGAAACCCATGGTTTGGACGAAATTAAAACAGCAAGAAAACAAGGAAATAAACCAAACAAAGTGCAGAACAATGGCAGCAAATGAAAGGAAACAACTCATGGAAAAGATTGAACCGATTAAAAATGGAAAAACTACAAGAAAACATAAATGGGTATTTTTAGAAGATGAATAGAAATGACTTATGTGGTTGTAGCCTTTTGGAGATGTGATTCACGCC
This sequence comes from Phaseolus lunatus, assembly GCA_013389735.1. NCBI lineage: Eukaryota > Viridiplantae > Streptophyta > Magnoliopsida > Fabales > Fabaceae > Phaseolus > Phaseolus lunatus. The sequence goes on along the minus strand of CM023863.1, from coordinate 18,563,891 downwards.
ACTTGGAGGGTGGTTCTTCCAAGATGAGTGGGTGGTGCCGCCACTTGAGAGTCTCCAAAGCTCACAAGATAAGACATGGAGGAGAAGAAGAGACAAGTCTCACAAACTCACTCTCTCTCTCAATTTCAAGATAGTTTCTTTTCTTCTAACTTTCAACTTTTTTATTCAAAGTACCAAGCACCCCTATTTATAATGGAGAGGGCTGGTCATGTTACAAAGGGGAAGGAGTGGGAAGAGTCACTCTTCTAGCTCCTTCTAGTGCCTAAGAGAGAAAGGAGTAGAAAAGTCACTTTTTCCACTTTTTCCTAAAGAAAGTGCCTAAAATGCCTTACATTTAGAGGTTTCTTTTGGTTTTCCTCTTTGGCATACTCCTAAGGATATTTCTATATTATTTACAAATTTATACAAGATTATTTACAAAGATTTATTTATACTACTATCTTTTGAATTTTCAAGAGAACCCAAAATGTTCTACTTTTTAAGAAGACTAGTAAGAAGAATTTTAAATGCTTGGGTGGATGACCTCTTCCTCCATTAGTGAAATCCTCTTCTACTTGATCTCCATCAGGCATGAAGAGAGACATCGCCCAGTATGTTACTACCTGCTTGACGTGTCAGAAGGCAAAGGTAGAGCATCAAAGACCTGGCGGGTTGTTACAGCAACTGGATATCCCTGAGTGGAAATGGGACAGCATCGCCATGGATTTTGTTACCCATTTACCCATATCGGTAAAGGGTCATGATGCAATCTGGGTCATCATTGATCGGCTGACGAAGAGTGCCCACTTTCTTCCAGTGAATATGAGGATGCCTATGGCCAAGTTGGCACAGTTGTACATCAAAGAAATAGTGAGGTTGCATGGAGTGCCTTCCAGCATTGTTTCAGATAGAGATCCCAGGTTCACTTCACGGTTTTGGTAGACTTTACAAGATTGCTTGGGAACTAAGTTGAGAATGAGCTCAGCATATCATCCTCAAACAGATGGACAGTCAGAGAGAACGATCCAGTCCTTGGAAGATCTGCTGAGGACGTGTGTCTTGGATCAATTGGGAAGTTGGGATGAGGTGTTGCCGCTGGTGGAGTTTACTTATAATAATAGTTACCACGCCAGTATTGGGATGGCACCATATGAAGCCCTGTATGGGAGGAAATGCAGAACTCCCTTATGTTGGTACCAGGAGGGTGAAGCAGTCTTGGTTGGGCCAGAGTTGATTCAGCAGACGACCGAGAAGGTGAAACAGATACAAGGCAGGATGAGAGCATCTCAAAGTAGGCAGAAATCCTATGCAGATCAGAGGAGAAAACCTTTGGAGTTTGCTGCTGGAGACCATGTGTTCATGAGGGTGACACCAACCAAGGGTGTAGGACGGGCGATCAGATCAAAGAAGTTGTCCCCTAAGTTCGTGGGACCATATCAGATCTTAAAGAGGATTGGTCCAGTGGCTTATGAGATCGCCCTACCTCCCCATTTAGCGAATCTGCACAATGTCTTTCACGTATCACAGCTGAGGAAGTACATGGCAGACCCTAGTCATGTGCTCGAAGTGGACGATGTGCAGATCAGGGATGACTTGTCCTTTGAAGCGAAACCAGTCAGGATTGACGATCGGAAAAGTAAACAGCTCAGAGGCAAGACCATCAGCATGGTGAAAGTGGTGTGGGATGAGAGATCGGGTGATTCAACTTGGGAGTTAGAAGAACCCATGAGAGAAGCCTATCCATACCTCTTTTCCTTATAATTCAATTTTCGAGGACGAAAATTTTTCTTGTTGGGGAGAATGTAAGGACCTGTAAAATTAAATTGGAATAAAAAGGAATATATTTTAAATGAATTCTAAGTATGTTTTTATTTAAAATAAAAAAAAAGGAAGGAAAGTGTAGTTTAGAAGACTATGAGATCGCCTGGTTAGTACATAATCGCCTGTCGCCTAGATTACACGTGATCGCCAGTCGCCTATGGTGCACATGATCGCCGAAAGTGCACTCAGTATGTGGTCAGGATACTGGATCAACCAGAGTGGGTTCCAACAACCACGCGTATCAAGGTGTGGGTTAAGCCTTAGATACGCTGTGCATGCGAAGCTCTATGCTTGAGCATAAGAGATCGTCCTTAGTGTTGCATGCATGGGCGCACGAGGAGTAGTGCTGATCTACTCTTGGAAATGTGAAGCTACCGACTTCACCAAGTCATGTGGAGATGATACCTTGGACGTAACATAGTGGGATGAAGAACCTTCAGCAAGGCGTGGCGATGTGTCGTCGGGCATCGCCAGGGCGCGAGGCATGCAGACATCGCCTGGCGCGAGACGTCGGTCATCTCCTAGGGAGAGACATCGGTCGTCCTCCAGGATGAGACATCGGTGGATAGTCATCGCGCGAGCGATCATCGGTGGAAGGTTATCGCGCGATGTCGAGTTTCACACAGATCAGGTGGGACCCAGGCTCTCAGCATGAGACGTACTGCACGCGCGACACGTAGACAAAAAGGGTGGTTCAGAATAGTGACATCAGAGTGTTGGCCTGCGCAGAGGCACGCGTAGTCGTACTTTTCAGGGAAGCGTACACGCAAACTTCCCTGCAGAGTGGGTGGTGGCAGTGGCTTTTGTGGACAAGTTGGTTTAGATTCAAAAACCCACTTCGGAGAGGCAAAGAACGTTGCAGTGGTTCAAGAGTGACAGAGTGAGCTCACCTTCATCCTTCTCTTTTCTCTTCTTCGCGCTGCGATTCAGACATCCTCAAGCACCAGTGCGACGAGCGACGACTGCCTTCGGATACCTGGGGAGTTCTCTGCAAGTTTTCCGTCAGGACGCTAAAACAGAGCTAAGGCATCTTTAAGCTTCGGTGGGTTTTGGAGCTCTTGGTGTTTTGCGCAAGCTCAGGTAAGGGAAGCTAGCCTTATTTCCAACGAAAACCTTATATTAGATGTCTGAGATGATGGGGCGACGTGGTCGCCGGTTTCCAACTGTTATTGTATAATCCCCTGTTTTGGACGAGATCGCCGGTTTTGGCGTTGTTTTTCGAACTCCCTTGTTTTTGTGTTGTTTGAAACTGTTTGAGATTTAAATGTGAAATGCATGTGATATTCGAAAATCTGAACCGCGGAACGAATGTTGCTGTGACTGAATCGTTCATTAAGTGTTGTATGATGTGTTGAATGTTGTGAATGTGGGATCAAGGCATAGTATTTTCAGGAAAGAAAATACCGTGTAAGATCGTGTAGAGTGTGCATTGACTGGTGATTCGTTTATTATGAGATATCCTGACTCTCCTGATATAATGGAATCATATAGATGACGTTATTCAGGCGTTGAGAGTCGAAGGAGGTTCATACGTATGGGTGAGTTGTTTGAAAGAGAACGAGCTTGACCCGTTGTATGGATTAACCCTGTCATGCTAGGATAGTGATGATATTGAGATTCATTTATACGCTTGTGAATGTGTGTGATTTCACAGCAACCCTGTGAATGTGTGTGATTTCACAGTGGGGCAGTATGACAGGTGCAGATCTCTGAGTCTAGTCAATGCATGAGTCTTCCGGAAGTGGTGTCAAGTGTCTGTGTGTGATGAGTCAGTGGAAGTCTGACGTGAGAAATGAGAAACATTGAATTGATAGACACTTGATGAATTATGTGATTTGAACGACTCTTGAGGAATTGTGAAATATGTGTTTACTTGATGGTCATGTGAAGAGAATGAGAAAGTTGATGGTTTTACGTGGGTATCTTAAATTTGTTTTATCTTGACTTTAAAGTTCATATCTAAACTCTCTTTCAAATATCTAGCTTACCCTGTGTTTGGTTCTGTGGCTGTTTTTCTTAAAACTGTGATGATCGTGTATAATTTACACGGGAGCAGATGATGTTGCAGGAAGTAGAGCTCCTCAGTGAGTGGTCGCCGGAAGGAGATCGCCTGCTTCTGTTTCTGTTAGGCGATCACCCTTTTTCTGTTTTCTGATAGGAGATCGCCTTTTTCTGTTAGGAGATCGCCTGTTTTTCTATTTTGCTGTATTTTGTTTAAGTTTTGGAAAATTGACCGGTTATGTAATAAACTCCCTGTGAGGAGCAATTTCATTATATATATACACATATGTTCACTTCAATATTATTGTTTTACCTTTATTTCATTTTATAATTATGAAAAGGATTTGGCGGGATGTTACATGTGACACGTGTACGGTAGATGTCAGCTGCATGCCTCCACGTGTCACCATCTGAGAGAGAGGCGCGGCCCAGGTATAAAGGTACTCCACCTCATGTAAGGTAGAGGGATTCTGAGACATTCTGACACATAATTACACCTCTTACAGTTTTTACACTACACAGTTTCTGAGTCATTGTGGGGACGTTTATACACGTTGCACAGTGATAACAGAATTGAGTTACACAGAGAGAGAGAGTGGATCAGAGCACACACGAGTCTCACAGAGAGATTCAGTGAGAGTTTTTGGTGTTCTTGTTGCCTGACTTGAGCGTCAGAGCTACAACGGCCGCCAGAGGCGCCGTCTGTGTGTTTTGCAGGCATCGTTTGGAGTTCCTGGGAGGATTCTTGGAGCGTTCTTGCAGAACGTGCAGTTGCAGAAGGCTAGACGAAGGAGTGACGAGGCTCATCCTCCACGTTCAAGTACGCGGCAGGATCACTATTATTATTATAATTAATATTATTATTTCTATTATTATTATTCTTATTATTATTCTTATAATTATTATTATTATTATTATCATTATTATTATTATTATTTATTATTATTATTATTACTATTTTTTTTTTATTATAACTAATATTATTATTACTGTTATTATTATTATTCTTATTACTATTATTATAATTATAAAGAGTTAGTTATAAAGAGTTAGTTATAAAGAGTTAAAAAGGCTTAAGGACATAAAGATTTTGTTATTCTTTCTTCTTTCTAAAGTTTTAGTGTAGCATTGAAAGGTGTCTATAAGCTGGTCAGCCATGGTCCCGGTAGTAAAACCTAGCAGGGTAGTAAATCCGTTGGTCAGAGGTGGTCCCCGACATGGAAACTAGAGAAAGAAATAGAATACCAAATTTCCTTAGGTCCTTGAGTGATTTAGGATTAAAAAATAAAGATAAACAGATTGTAATAAGAACTCCACAGCAAGAAGCCTCATCTTCTAATCAAGAAAATAATAAAGAGAAAGAATTACAAATAGTAGAAATAGAAAATTCATTACATAATTGGTCAATACCAGTAGTTAAAAAATGTGAAGTATATAAACAACATAAATTTTGGTCTGCAAATCAAGATGAAATACATATAGTAGAATATAGCTACCTAGGAACAAAAAATAATAAAATTTTAAATGTATTAGAACAAAATCTTCTAGATCAACACATAAAGGATGGATATAATTTTATTCACTTAGGACTTATCCAAGTTGCAGCAAAACCCAACTATAGAATAGGAGTAAACAGTGCAATTCTAATAATGCTAAGAGACATTAGACTCAAAAAATTTAATGATTCGATAATTGCGATATTAGAAAGTAATTTACATGATGACCTAGCCTTCTTTAACTGCTACCCAAATTTTTCTATGAACATTAAAAATGAAAAAACTAGTAACGCAATAAAATTATATGTTAAAACTCCAAATGAGATAGTAGATGAAACAGTCGGCCCCATACAGATAATTTACAGAATTTATTATAAAGTTACAAAGATAGACTATAACTACAAGGCTTTAAGATCCTCTTGAAAGGATGAAACCATATTAGTAGAAGCGAATCTTAGAAAATCGTCAATTCAAATCCTTAAAAGATTAACCCATGAAGAAGTGATTAGGAACATTCCTGAAGAGTGGGTACTAGAAGATATAATAGAAGAACCAATGATGTGAGTTGATTTTATGATTTAGAATTTTATGGTGGCACTTTAATTAAGATTGAGATTTTAGGATGATTAAGGTGAGAACCTAAGGAAAATCCCCACTAGACATTAACATAACCAAGTGGTTAAGTAGATGTGAAGGTTCATTTCACAAAGGCAAAAGGAAAACACAATTATGGTGAAGATACACAAGTAAAGGTGCTGAAATTAAAAAGAGGAAACTAAACATAATGAAGGAAACCGAATAGGAAACAAAGCATTAAAACAAGAACAAGACATAGATTTCGGAATTAAAATTTACAATGGAAATGGAATGGAAAAAGATGAGTGAAAGGAAACTTAGGAGAATTGATCCAGCATCTTGACCAAAGCGTTGGAACTTCTCCTTTTCAAACCTCATCCTCTCCAGTTTCACGCCAAGTACACCGATGACCTTCACCTGATAATCCTCAAAGAGACCTGAAAAAACAGTATGGCGCCTCTGTGGCCGGTTGCGCTCCGACGCTCAAGTCAGTGATCGAATCAACAAATAATTTCAGAGAAAACTCAGAACCGTGTGCAAGTGAATCACCACCCATGAAAAGAAAAACCTCCCCCGAATTCCGTTAAGAATTCTATATATATACCTGAGTCTTTCTCTCTCCTGACGGTTATTCCTCTTGACACGTGGATAACATCTGGTCATACACGTGTCACCATCTGGAGTACCTGCAGCTGAAACGTTACTTTCACTTTGCTCCTGCGACTAAGTTATCCACACAGGGAGTAGCTTAGTGCACAGGCTACTCTGGGCACAACCTTAACATGGTGAGCTGGTTAACACTGGGTATCACGGCTCACACTACACATGGTGGCAGATATGCCACTTATCTTCTCTACTTTGGCGGCAGACATGCCACTTATCTTCTGTATTTAGACCATATAATAAGTGCTTACCAAGTCTTCTCAAATACTCGGCGATGTGCTCCTTTCGACGACTTGTTGACCACCTGATCTCCTAATCTTCACACACGGCGATCATGTGCAATCTAGGCGATTACTGATTACATACGAGAGAAATCGGAGACCGCCGCCTTCTTCAACAAACGACAATCTCATCGACTTCTAAGCTACACTTTCCTTTCTCTTACTCTTCTTGATCCACGTGCCCTCCTCAAGCATGCCCACAGGATTACCTCACAATTATGTCATCACACCTGACTACTTGGTCACTACACACCGATCACCCTTCTCCGAGGGAACACACTGATGACTGATCACCCCTCTCTGAGGGGACACACTGATGACTGATCACTTGCGCAGATGCCTGGCCGAGCTGCTTTGGAGGCCATGGACAGAGACTCCCTCGAGAACCTTCTCAGCCATGGTCTCGGGGAGTTCTTGGCCGCTTCAAACTCCTTGTTGGTCAAGGGCCACGTTGAGGCGGAGCTGCTTGAGAAGACCGCCCAACTGGAGAAAGAGCTGGAGCAAAAGGATCTCCAACTCCGCCAAGCGTCCAAACGCGAGACTGCCCTTAACCAAGAACTGGGTAGTCTCCGTCAATCTGAGAAGGAGACTAAAAAGCTTCTTTTCTCCAAGGGGCAGGAGGCCCTCCAGCTTGAAGCTAAGATACTCCCCCTCCGCAACAAGATCATCGAACTGGAAGAGCAAGCGGAGGGGGCTCAGGCCAAAATGACCAAGCTGGAGGAGAGGGTTACCGACCGAGAAGTTCAGCTGGGCAAGGTTGAGGAGGAACTTGCCCAACAAATTGAATTGCTGAAGAAGACCGAGACTGAGCTTATCAATGATGCCGCCGACGCCTATGAGGAAGGCTTTGGTGATGCCCTTGCTCAGGTTGCCTGTGTGCATCCTGAGATGGACCTCTCACCCTACTCCGCAACTATGCAGGTGGTCGACGGGCAGATAGTGCCCAGATAGGTCTTCTGAATGATTGTATTTAGCTGAACATCTTGTAATCACCCTCCTTTGTAATATAAAACTTTGTTTTATGCATTGTTCATCTGTTTGTCGTGCTTTGTATTTGGTGAGCTCACGATCACAAATAATGCACCTGCAAAAAACGAACCTCAAGTAGCATGTTTTTTCTGCTAATTTCATTAGTGAACCTTTATTTTAATCTGGGCGTTCTCACTCGGAGGGGGAAGGTGTTCCTTATGAACTCCCCTTTCCTCTCACGAGACCTCTAACCCCAACTAATAGGTTCTGACTGACCTGTCGTCGTCCATGGACGACGGAGGATTTAACTAGGCGAACCCTTCTTTCACGTTGGAAGTTCTCACTCGAAGTGGAGGTGTTCTCTACAAACCTACCTCTCCACTTACGAGACCTCTAACTCCAACTAATAGGTTCTGACTGACCTCACATCGCTCACAGGCGAGGAGGATTTCTCTGGGCGAACCCTTCTTTCACATTGGAAGTTCTCACTCGAAGTGGAGGTGTTCTCTGCGAACCTACCTCTCCGCTTACGAGACCTCTAACTCCAAGTGACAGGTTCTAACTGACCTCACATCGCTCACAGGCGAGGAGGATTTCTCTGGGCGAACCCTTCTTTCACATTGGAAGTTCTCACTCGAAGTGGAGGTGTTCTCTGCGAACCTACCTCTTCACTTACGAGACCTCTAACTCCAAGTGACAGGTTCTAAAAACATTGTACAAACACATTAAAAGCATATATCTTTAACTGAATTTTATTGGGTGACCTCATTAAAAACCCTTAGAAGGGAAAAAAGAGTGTCCCCTGTATTGTGTAGTGTACAAGATTACATGGCTTTAACTGAAATAATACTTCAAGTGGGTCGCATTCCATGTTCGAGGAATCGGACCTCCTTCTAAAGTCTCAAGCCTATATGCTCCATTCCCTAGGGCCTCTGTCACTCTAAAAGGACCAGTCCACTTAGGGGATAGCTTGTTCTCTATCTGGTATGGAGACGCCTTGCGCATGACGAGGTCTGCCACTTGGAACTGCCGAGCTCTCAACTTTGAAGTGTGTTTGAGCTCGACTCTCCTCTTCAGCGCCTCAGCTTTGATTCCTGCTTCTTCCCTAGCTTCATCCAAGAGATCAAGATTCACCTTCCTCTCTTCATTGGATTCCTCAGCCACAAAATTCTGGAAACGTGGCGAGCTCTCCTGGATCTCCACAGGGATCATGCCATCTGAACCATACACCAAACTAAAGGGAGTCTCCTTAGTAGTGGACTGGGGAGTAGTATGGTAAGCCCATACTATTCTGGGAACCTCCTCGGCCCACCTTCCCTTTGCTTTCTCCAGCCTTCTCTTCAGTCCTCTGAGGAGGACTCGGTTGGCCGACTCGACCTGCCCATTGGTCTGTGGGTGCTCGACTGATGCAAACACCTGCTTGATTCCCAACTCTGTACATAGCTTTCCCAATTGTTGGCTTGCAAACTGCGTGCCATTGTTAGACACTAAGCGTTTTGGTACGCCGAAGCGGCAAACTATGTTCTTCCACACGAAGTGTTGGATCTTTTGTGCTGTAATCTGTGCTACTGGCTCAGCTTCAATCCATTTCGTGAAATATTCTATGGCGACCACGAGGTACTTCATCTGCCGTATCGCCAAAGGGAAAGGCCCCAAGATGTCGATTCCCCATGTGTGAAACGGCCAAGGGCTGTATATCGACCTGAGCTCTTCTGGTGGTGCCTTAGGCCAATCAGCATGCAACTGGCATTGCTTGCATTGCTGCGCATACCTAGTGCAATCTTCCCTCATCGTCGGCCAGTAGTACCCTGCTCGAATGGCCTTAGAGGCCAAAGCTCGGCCTCCGATGTGACTACCACAGATACCTTCATGGAGCTCTGCCATTATCCTCACACACTGCTCGCCATGCATGCAGACTAAGATGGGGTGAGTAAACCCATGTCTGTACAACTCGCCTTCAATGAGCGTGTACTTGGACGAGTTTTTCTTTATCTTCTTTGCCTCCGCCGGCTCTGCTGGGAGCATTCCATCCACTATGTAACGCTTATAGGGCGTCATCCATGTCTCACCATTTTGTAGTAGGCAGATCTGTGGCGCTTCTACCCCCATTGGCATGCATGCGTTGACTCGTGGTTTCTTCAAAGTTTCTTGAGTCAACGAGCGATGACTCCTCTTCTCACCATCTGACTGGCTGATCTGATGGACTCCCACCAAGTTATCAGCTGTATAAGTACGAGGTGCCCTCAGGGTCTCCTGGATGACCTTCCTCTGTCTGCCCCCCTTGCCTGAGCTGGCGAGTTTGGCCAACAAGTCAGCTCTGGCATTCTGCTCCCTGGGCACATGTACTAGTTCAAATATTTCAAATGAACTCTTCAATCTCTGGACATACTCCAAGTAAGAGGCCATCTGAGGGTCTTTGGCCTGGTATTCTCCCGCCACTTGACCGGTGACCAACAATGAGTCACTCTTGGCCATAAGGCTCTGCGCTCCCATCTCCTTTGCCAACAACATCCCAGTGATCAAAGCTTCATACTCCGCCTGGTTATTGCTGGCTTTGAAAGTGAATCGCAGGGCCTGCACTATTAACAACCCCTTGGGTCCTTCCAAGATCACCCCCGCTCCGCTGCCTTGCTGATTCGAGGACCCGTCTACTGACAACACCCATTTGAAATTGGGTTCCTCCTGCTGGGCCTCGGTTGAGGACATCTCGGCCACAAAGTCAGCGTAGACTTGTCCTTTGATCGAGCCCCTGGGTTCATACTGGATGTCGAATTCTGACAACTCGACTGCCCAACGTACCATTCTTCCTGCCACATCGGGCTTCTGCAGGACCTTACATATCGGCAGATCTGTCATTACCACCACTGTGAAGCTCTGGAAATAGTGGCGAAGTCTCCTGGCTGAAAACACCACTGCTAATGCTGCCTTTTCTAAGGCTTGGTATCTCGTCTCTAGCCCCTGCAACACTTTGCTGACAAAATAAATGGGCTTCTGGCTCTGTTGCTGTTCTTGAACCAAGACAGAACTTACCGCCCTATCTGTAACTGCAAAGTACAGACGTAGGGGTGTGCCGAGCTGAGGCTTGCACAAGACTAGCGGGCTGGCCAAATACTCTTTGAGCCTAAGGAAGGCCTGCTCACATTCTGCAGTCCAGGTGAATCTGCTATTCCTCCTTAGGCATTGGAAATAAGGGTGGCCCTTGTCCCCTCCGGCTGACACGAACCGGGAGAGTGCAGCCATCCGTCCCGTCAACTGTTGCACTTCTTTGACCGACGTCGGGCTCCTCATGGCTATGATCGCTGCACACTTGTCTGGGTTGGCCTCTATCCCTCTTTCCGTGAGTAAAAACCCAAGGAACTTACCTGCCACCACCCCAAAGACGCACTTTTCTGGATTCAACTTCAACTTGTACCTCGCTATTGTATTGAACAGCTCCTCCAAGTCGTCAACATGCTGATCTCGTGCCTGGGACGTCACCACCATGTCATCTACATAGGCCTGCACATTGCGTCCCAGCATGGGGGCGAGGACCTTGTCCATCAGCCTCTGATATGTGGCACCCGCATTCTTCAGGCCAAACGGCATGACTGTGTAGCAATAATAAGACAGCTCTGTCATGAACGTAGTCTTGTTCTCATCCATCGGGTGCATCTTGATCTGATTGTACCCGGAGAAAGCGTCCAAGAAACTGAGTAACTTGCAGCCCGAGGCACTGTCTACTAGCGCATCTATGTTGGGCAGAGGATAGGAATCTTTTGGACAGGCCTTGTTAAGATCTGTAAAGTCCACACACATCCTCCATTTCCCGTTGGCCTTTTTTACCAGGACGACATTCGCAAGCCACTCAGGGTATGTATTTCCCGTATGTGACCTGCTTTCAGCAACTTCTGTGTTTCCTCCCTGACTACCTGCCTTCGTTCATCATTGAACTTCCTTCTCCTTTGGCGGACCGGTCTAGCTTGGGGATTCAGTGCCAGGCGATGGCATAGAAAATCGGGGTCAATACCTGGCATGTCTGAGGGAGACCAAGCGAAAGCGTCCAGATGCTTTCCTATAACCCCCGCTACCTGATCTTGGGTTTCCTGAGACAGGGACTTACCCAGCTTGAAAATCTTCCCCCCGATCTCCTTCTCCACGACCTCCTCTGCCGGTTCGGGTCGCCTTGCTCGGGCGACCTCTGCTCGGGTGACCCCGACGTCACCTCGGGGCATATCTGCTTCATTGATACCTCCTCCCGGTGGTGAGGTGGTCAACATGCAGACTCCCCTCTTTGTCTTGAGGCTATTCTCATAGCACCTTTTAACCTCTTTTTGATCTGACTTGATGGTTACCACCATCCCCTCCATCGATGGCAACTTCATCTTCATGTGCCTTGTGGACACCACGGCCCCTAGCCGGTTCAGGGCCGCTCTGCCCAAAAGTATGTTGTAGGTAGAGGGAGCGTTCACCACAAGGTACCTGATGTTCTCTATGCGGGATGCTACTCCATCAGTGAACGTGGTCCTCAACTCTACGTATCCCCGCACTTCTACTTGGTCTCCTGCGAACCCATACAACCAGCCAACGTAGGGTCGCAGCTGATCAGGAGACAACTGTAGCTTGTTGAAAGTCGACCAGAACATCACATCGGCCGAGCTTCCCTGATCGACCAATACCCAGTGCACCTTACGTGCGGCAGTGACTACTGAAATGACCACCAGATCGTTATCATGGGAGACAACATCTCGGCGATCAGCCTTCGTGAAGACAAGGTCGATGTCCAGAAAGTGATCTTCCTCGCAGGCCTCCACTGCCATCACTGAACGTGCATACTTCTTACGTTGCGAAGAAGTGCACCCTCCTCCTGAGAACCCACCTGATATAGTGTGGATCTCACCATGTATGGGCACTTCATGCCCCTGGTCTGCCCTTGGTGCAACAACCGTCTCACCTTCCGATGCCTCCTTTAGGTAGTCATTCAAAAACCCACTCTCCACCAACTCGTCCAATTGGTGAGCCAGGTGTAAGGACCTGAAAAATTAAATTGGAATAAAAGAGTTATATTTTAAATGAATTCTAAGTATGTTTTTATTTAGAATAGAAAGGGAGGAAAAAGTTAAGTTTAGAAGGCTACGAGGTCGCCGGTCGCCTGCTACACATGAGCGCCAGGTGGACATCGCGCGGGCTCGAGAGGCATGCAGGCATCGCGCGGGCGTGAGAGGCATGCAGGCATCGCGCGGGCGCGAGAGGCATGCAGGCATCGCGCGGGCGCGAGAGGCATGCAGGCATCGCGCGGGCGCGAGGCACGCGGGCATTGCCAGGGCGCGAGGCATGTGGACGTGGCCAAGGCGCGAGAGTTATGAGGGCGTCGCCAGGGAAGACATCGGTTGTCTCCCAGAGGAAGACATCGGTCGTCTTCCAGAGGAAGACATCGGTCGTCTTCCAGGGCGAAGGAGACATCGGTCGTTCGCCAGGATGAGTCAGCAGTGGAAAGTGATCGCGCGACGTCGAGTTTCACACCGAGAAGGTAAGACCCAGACTCCCAGCATGAAGCGTAGTGCACGCACGCCACGTAGACAAAAAGGGTGGTTTAGAATAGTGACATCAGAATGTTGGCATGCGCGGGAGACACTCGCGGTCGTACTGTTCAGAGCAGTGGCTGGCATGCACAAGCGACAACAGTGGCAGTACTGTTCAGAGCAGTGGTTGGCATGCACCAGAGACAACAGTGGTCGTACTGTTCCGGGCAGTGGTTCTCAGACTTCTCTGCAGAGTGGGTGGTGGCAGCTGCTTTTGGTGGATAAGTTGGTTTAAGATGCAGAAAACCCACTGCTGAGAGGAAGAAACGTTGCAGCCTTCGAAGAGAGAAAGAGTGAGTTACCTCCCTTCTCCTCCAGTTGCCTCCTTCGCGCTGCGATTCTAGCGACTTCACACGAGAGTACGACGAGCGACAGCCACCATTAGAGCACCTGGGCAGTCCTCTGCAAGTCCTTCAACCAGACGCAAAAACAGAGCCAAGGCGTTCTTCAAGCTTTGTTGGGTTTCGGAACTCTAGGTGTTTGCGCAAGTCCAGGTAAGGGAAGCTAGACTTCATTTTCAATACAAGCCATAGTTTAGCTATTTTCTGAAGTGAGGGCGACGTGGTCGCCGGTTTTCGTTTTCATCCTTGTAAAATGCTCTGTGCTATGGGTTGGGCGACGTGGTCGCCGGTTTTAAATGCAGTCTTCGAAATACTCTGTTTTTGAACTAGATCGCCGGTTTTGGCGTTGTTTGTGAACTCTCTGTTTTTGGGTGTTGTTTTGAAACTACTTGAGCTTTAAATGAAATATTCGAAGATCTGAACCTTGAAATGATTCGTTGCTGTGACTTGAATCAATTACTCGAGTGGTATGATGTTTTTGAATGCTGTGAATGTGGGATCGAGGCATAGTATTTTCAGGAAAGAAAATACCGTGTAAGATCTTGTAGTAGGTGCATTGATCGGTGATTCCTAAGGGGATATCCTGACTCTGCTGAGGTAATGGAATCACGTAGAGGAAGTTACTCAGTTGTTGAGAGTCGAAGGAGGTCTATATGATGGGCGTCTCGTGTGAAAAAGAACGAGCTCCGCCTGTTCTATGGATTAACCCTGTCATGCTTGGAGGGTGATGATATTGAGATTCATTCTACGCTTGTGAATGTGTGTGATTTCACGGCGACCCTGTGAATGTGTGTGATTTCACAGTGGGCAGTATGACAGGTGCAGATCTCTGAGTCTAATCAACGCACGAGTCAATCCGGAAGTAGTGTCAAGTGTCTTGTGTGATGAGTCAGTGGAAGTCTGACGTGAGAAATGAGAAACATTGAATTTATAGACACTTGGTACAGTTGTGAAATAGAATGACTCTTGAGAATATTGTGAAATGTGTGATTTCTGGGTGATCAGGTGAAGAGTATGAGAAACTTGATAACTTTACGTGAATATCTTGAAATTGTTTACCTTGATTTTATTTTAAGTATCCTTATTTAAACTCTTTTTAAATGTCTAGCTTACCCTGTGTTTTCGTTTGTGTTGTGGCCTTTTTCTTAAACATGTAATGATCGTGTATAATTTACACGGGAGCAGATGATGTTGCAGGAAGTAGAGCTCTTTAGAAAATTGTCGCTGGAAGGAGATCGCCTGTTTTCTTTTCTGTTGGGTGATCGCCCCTCTTGCTGCTTTATAACAGGAGATCGCCTTTATGAAAGGAGATCGCCCTTCTTATAGGAGATCGCCTATATGAAAGGAGATCGCCCTTTTTGCCAGGAGATCGCCTATCTGTCTTTTGTATTGTATTTCGTTTACGTTTTTAATGGAGAAGTGATCGTTTGTATTAAACTCCCTGTGAGGAGAAACTTATTTATTTTATATAAAGATTTTGCTCACTTCAATCTATTTGTCACCTTTATTTTCGTTTTATATTTATTTTCAAAGAAATTTGGCGGGATGTTACATTAATGGTATCAGAGCAGTTCGTTCTTAGGATGACCTGAGGGCTGTGGATCCATTGTGTTTCTTCTGCTCATGAAAGTTATTTGAGTTTAAAATAATAACTATAGTGAAAGGTTTTCAGACGTTTTTGTATTGAAATTTTGTGTGTGCTTTGGTGAATATATGTTCTAATTGAAAATCTTAGTATTAAGAATGAGAAGGTCTTGATAAAGTAGTGAGGGTGCACACTCATAACTGGATCGAGATGAGTCTCAATCTTAATTCCAAAGGTTTGATGTTTAGCATATATTGAATTCTGGTGTGAGCTATCTCATTCTCTTGAGTGTCTTTGTAATTGATTGAAAATGGTTGATTGGATTGGTGACTGCATACCAGTAGTTGTGCTGGTGTTATGCTTAATGTTACAAGCATTATGATTCTGTTGATGAGCTCAAATTCTTAATGATTTTGAGATGCTGACCTTTGTAAGGTCTAGCTGTTACCCCCCTTGAATGAATTGATTTCTTATCGATCTCATTCTTGTAGTTGTAGGGAATATAAAAACCTGTAGTTTCAACTCTAAAACGAAGAGAGATGGCACGTAGACCTTCTACCCCTCCCCAATCTTCTTCGGAGATGAGCCAGATTGCTAAGGCTATCGAGATGATGGCAACTGCCATCCAGCAGCAGAATGCAGCAATGGCTCAGAACCATCAAGCTACAATGCACCACTGGGAAACTGCTCGGTCGGCTGAGACAAACTCCCACGGCGGTCAGCCTCAAGAACGGATGGGACTGACCGAGTTCATGAGGCACAACCCACCCAAGTTCAGTGGGAATGCTACCCCTGATCAGGCAGATCAGTGGGTCAGAGAGTTGGAGAAAATCTTTAGGGCGACCTCCTGCCCTGAAGAGAAGAAACTGTTGTTTGCCACCTATCTGCTATCTGGAGAAGCTGAGTTCTGGTGGATGGGAGCTCAGCAGATGATGGAGGCCCGAGAGGATGTATTGGATTGGGAGAGCTTCAGAGTGAGGTTCTTGGAGAAATACTTCCCAGACAGCGCCAAGTTTGCGAGGGAAGCTGAGTTCCTAAAGTTGGAGCAGGGGGATATGTCAGTAAATGCCTATGCTGCTCGGTTTGAGTACCTCGCCCGATTCTACACCCAGGCGACCTCCGAGGCCTGGAGGTGTAGGAAGTTCGAAGAGGGGCTGAAGCATGGGCTGAAGAGGGCCATAGCCCCGATGTGCATCAGGGAATTTCACGCCTTAGTAGAGAAGGCGAAGATGGTGGAGACTTTGGACAAGGGTGATTCTCGGGTGATGAGGTCACACCCAGGGAGTTCTTCCAGTGGGGAGGCCAAGGTGCAGCACCCACAAAGCAAGCCTTATTCGAGACCCTCTCAGCATAGGGCAGAAGCAGCACCGCCCCAGTTTCAGCAGCAACAACCCTGGAAACTTAAATGTTTCCACTGTGGTGGACCACACACAGCCAATGTGTGCCCCAAGAGAGATTCAGAGAGAAGATGTTTTGCCTGTCAAAAGACGGGACACGTTGCTAGAGATTGTCCTACCCAGAATAGGATGACTCAACCCAGTGGATCCCAACAGTTGAGGAATGGAGGCAGTCGACCTCAGGCAGCAGGGAGAGTGTTTGCCATGACTGGAGCGGAGGCATCTCAGTCAGGTAACTTAGTACAGAATGTTGCTCTATAGCTGGTAGATGCGTTAGAATTTTGTTTGATTTTGGAGCGACACACTCCTTTGTGTCAAGCCTGTGTGTAGCCGAGTTGGGCCTTCTAGTGAAGGAGTTACCGTTTGAAACTGTTGGTCTATACACCTGCATCAGGACAGGTGTTGACCTCTACAGTTTTCCCCGAATGTCCAGTGATAATAGAGGGACGCAGATTCAAGGTGAACTTGATCTGCCTACCTCTTCAGGATCTGGATGTTATCCTGGGAATGGATTGGCTAGCTGCCAATCACGTTCTCGTAGTCTGTGGTAATCAGAAGATAGCGTTTCCAGACCTCCAAGGGGCAGACGTGATATCTACTCAGCGAGGGTGGTCGGTGTTGGAGGAAGGGGCGAGGTGCTTCGTGAATCCTAGCTCAGTTGGGAGTGAAGAATGAAGAGGACGTAAGTTGGATACCTGTGGTGAAAGATTTCATGGATGTAATTTCAGAAGAAATATCCGGATTACCTCCTAAGAGAGAAGTGGAGTTCTCTATTGATTTCGGTACCTGGGGCTGGACCAGTGTCAATGGCACCTTACAGGAGGGCTCCAGCCGAGTTGGAAGAGTTTACCTATAATAACGGTGATCATGCTGGCATTGGGATGGCAGCGTATGAAGCTTTGTATGGAAGGAAATGCAGAACTCCTTTGTACTGGTACCAGGAAGCAGTATTGGTTGAACCAGAGTTGATTCAGCAGACGACCGAGAAGGTGCAGATCAGGGATGACTTGTCCTTTGAAGTGAAACCAGTCAGGATTGACGATAGGCAAAGTAAGCAGCTCAGAGGCAAGACCATCAACATGGTGAAAGTGGTGTGGGATAAACGATCGGGTGATTCAACTTGGGAATTAGAAGAACCCATGAGAGAAGCCTATCCATACCTCTTTTCCTTGTAATTCAATTTTCGAGGACGAAAATTTTTCTTGTTGGGGAGAATGTAAGGACCTGAAAAATTAAATTGGAATAAAAGAGTTATATTTTAAATGAATTCTAAGTATGTTTTTATTTAGAATAGAAAGGGAGGAAAAAGTTAAGTTTAGAAGGCTACGAGGTCGCCGGTCGCCTGCTACACATGAGCGCCAGGTGGACATCGCGCGGGCTCGAGAGGCATGCAGGCATCGCGCGGGCGTGAGAGGCATGCAGGCATCGCGCGGGCGCGAGAGGCATGCAGGCATCGCGCGGGCGCGAGAGGCATGCAGGCATCGCGCGGGCGCGAGGCACGCGGGCATTGCCAGGGCGCGAGGCATGTGGACGTGGCCAAGGCGCGAGAGTTATGAGGGCGTCGCCAGGGAAGACATCGGTTGTCTCCCAGAGGAAGACATCGGTCGTCTTCCAGGGCGAAGGAGACATCGGTCGTTCGCCAGGATGAGTCAGCAGTGGAAAGTGATCGCGCGACGTCGGGTTTCACACCGAGAAGGTAAGACCCAGACTCCCAGCATGAAGCGTAGTGCACGCACGCCACGTAGACAAAAAGGGTGGTTTAGAATAGTGACATCAGAATGTTGGCATGCGCGGGAGACACTCGCGGTCGTACTGTTCAGAGCAGTGGCTGGCATGCACAAGCGACAACAGTGGCAGTACTGTTCAGAGCAGTGGTTGGCATGCACCAGAGACAACAGTGGTCGTACTGTTCCGGGCAGTGGTTCTCAGACTTCTCTGCAGAGTGGGTGGTGGCAGCTGCTTTTGGTGGATAAGTTGGTTTAAGATGCAGAAAACCCACTGCTGAGAGGAAGAAACGTTGCAGCCTTCGAAGAGAGAAAGAGTGAGTTACCTCCCTTCTCCTCCAGTTGCCTCCTTCGCGCTGCGATTCTAGCGACTTCACACGAGAGTACGACGAGCGACAGCCACCATTAGAGCACCTGGGCAGTCCTCTGCAAGTCCTTCAACCAGACGCAAAAACAGAGCCAAGGCGTTCTTCAAGCTTTGTTGGGTTTCGGAACTCTAGGTGTTTGCGCAAGTCCAGGTAAGGGAAGCTAGACTTCATTTTCAATACAAGCCATAGTTTAGCTATTTTCTGAAGTGAGGGCGACGTGGTCGCCGGTTTTCGTTTTCATCCTTGTAAAATGCTCTGTGCTATGGGTTGGGCGACGTGGTCGCCGGTTTTAAATGCAGTCTTCGAAATACTCTGTTTTTGAACTAGATCGCCGGTTTTGGCATTGTTTGTGAACTCTCTGTTTTTGGGTGTTGTTTTGAAACTACTTGAGCTTTAAATGAAATATTCGAAGATCTGAACCTTGAAATGATTCGTTGCTGTGACTTGAATCAATTACTCGAGTGGTATGATGTTTTTGAATGCTGTGAATGTGGGATCGAGGCATAGTATTTTCAGGAAAGAAAATACCGTGTAAGATCTTGTAGTAGGTGCATTGATCGGTGATTCCTAAGGGGATATCCTGACTCTGCTGGGGTAATGGAATCACGTAGAGGAAGTTACTCAGTTGTTGAGAGTCGAAGGAGGTCTATATGATGGGCGTCTCGTGTGAAAAAGAACGAGCTCCGCCTGTTCTATGGATTAACCCTGTCATGCTTGGAGGGTGATGATATTGAGATTCATTCTACGCTTGTGAATGTGTGTGATTTCACGGCGACCCTGTGAATGTGTGTGATTTCACAGTGGGCAGTATGACAGGTGCAGATCTCTGAGTCTAATCAACGCACGAGTCAATCCGGAAGTAGTGTCAAGTGTCTTGTGTGATGAGTCAGTGGAAGTCTGACGTGAGAAATGAGAAACATTGAATTTATAGACACTTGGTACAGTTGTGAAATAGAATGACTCTTGAGAATATTGTGAAATGTGTGATTTCTGGGTGATCAGGTGAAGAGTATGAGAAACTTGATAACTTTACGTGAATATCTTGAAATTGTTTACCTTGATTTTATTTTAAGTATCCTTATTTAAACTCTTTTTAAATGTCTAGCTTACCCTGTGTTTTCGTTTGTGTTGTGGCCTTTTTCTTAAACCTGTAATGATCGTGTATAATTTACACGGGAGCAGATGATGTTGCAGGAAGTAGAGCTCTTTAGAAAATTGTCGCTGGAAGGAGATCGCCTGTTTTCTTTTCTGTTGGGTGATCGCCCCTCTTGCTGCTTTATAACAGGAGATCGCCTTTATGAAAGGAGATCGCCCTTCTTATAGGAGATCGCCTATATGAAAGGAGATCGCCCGTTTTGCCAGGAGATCGCCTATCTGTCTTTTGTATTGTATTTCGTTTACGTTTTTAATGGAGAAGTGATCGTTTGTATTAAACTCCCTGTGAGGAGAAACTTATTTATTTTATATAAAGATTTTGCTCACTTCAATCTATTTGTCACCTTTATTTTCGTTTTATATTTATTTTCAAAGAAATTTGGCGGGATGTTACACCAGGGCCAGGCAATTTCGAACGGGGTGCCCAAAAGCCTGATGGAATTCGCACCATGCATTTTTGTTGGGCCCCAATCTCTTGTCACTCTTTGGGGGCAACTTCAACCTTTATGCCACGTTAGGAATGGCAATCAGTTCCTTCAACTCCACCACAAATTCATGCCTAGGGGGCATGTAATCTTTGCCTCGCGCCCTAGGTTGTGGTTTTCGGGGCTCGTAGGGCTTCTGTTTCCCTTGAGCTTTCTTCTTCGTGGTCGCCTCGTGCACCCGCAGCGGTTGAGGCCGACTAGGCGCTCGGGGCCTTAACGAGACTGCGCTTTCTCGCTTCTCGCTGAGCTCTCCTTCGGCGACAATGTGGGCCACAGCACGTCGTTTTATGTCGTCGAAGGTCTTGGGGCGGCTGCGTATCAGAGATTTGCTGAAAGGCCCTGGCAATACGCCCTTCCTGAAGGCGTGCACCACCATGTCTTCATCCTTGGTGTGCAACCTTACCACCATCGCCCCAAACCTATTGAGGTATTCTTTAAGGGACTCCCTCTGATGCTGCCTTACATTAAAAAGATCGTAAGACACTGGTGGAGGGGCCCTGTTGACAAGATATTGCTCCCTGAACAGCGCGGAGAATTGCGCGAAAGACGTGATATGTCCTTCAGGCAAACTCACGAACCATTCTAGCGCAGTTCCTGTCAGTGTGGCCATAAAGAGCTTACAGTGCACTGCGTCAGATCCTCCCGACAACATCATCTGCGTATGGAAAGCAGTGAGATGCATTTCAGGATCCTCTTTCCCGGTGAACACGGTCTTAGGCCCTACAAAGGTGGCTGGGACCACCGTGTTCATGATCGCCTGGGAGAAAGGCATGGGAAAGGCCCTTGGGGGCACTGGTGGGGCTCGATCATCTTCCCCACGATCTCCAGCTTGTTGTATATGTTGCAAATTCAAGCGTAGCTCCTCATTTGCTCAGTGTAACTCTTCATTCCTGGCCTGTGAGGCGGCCAGGTCTTCCTGCATACACGCCTGATGCGCTCGAGATTCCGCCACCGTCTCCTAGAGGGCGCGCATCGTTTCCATCAGCTGTTGCATGGTAACGCTGTCGCCTCCATTTGGTGGAACAGACCCGTGTCTTGTATTCCTCATCTTCCGTGGTTCTTACTCTCACTCTCGTGTATGGGACCTTGTTTTACTCCGGCCCCACGGTGGGCGCCAAATGTTCTTGCCGGTTGACTCGCCTGTCAGTTGACTCCACGACACTCACACGCCTCCTTCCTCACGTTGATACGTGCTTGATTCTTGCGAAACAATCTGCACCTGCAAAAGAGAAAGGGGGCACCCTAGAGGCCGTTTGCACTCCGACGCTCAAGTCAGTGTAAGGCAAGGAACACCAAGTGTATTGAGTTTCTTTCTCTCTGTGTTTAGGTCTAGAAACTGCGTACCTTTGTGAAGTATTTTACTGCCCCTTATATAGTCTAGGGTTTACTGTGCCGCTAGCCCTAATTAGGGTTTCCTGCGCTGCTAGCCATATTTAGGGTTTACTGGAATACCCCTGCGCTGCTATCACCCAATCTTAGGGTAATCTAGCACATAAGGTTTCCTTCTCTGGAGTGCAAACTTTAACAGGATGACCACATGGATGCCTCCTTGTGCACCTAATCTCTGGGGCCACCTGTTCTGGGAGTGCCTTCACTGTTTACGTGCCATGCATGTAGCTTCACCGGGCAAACCCTAGCTCTGGTGAGTACTCATCCCCTCAGGACTCTACACCCAACTGTGCTCTCCCTGCTACCCGCATAGGCACTTCGTGATCCAGGCTTCTCCCTACCTCTGGGTATTTAACTGGTCATTGGCCCCCTCTGGGAACCAATCTTAGCTGTTCTATTTTCGCTGTTCAAATCACCCAAGACCGATGTCACCTCGTCAAATCACCCAAGACCGATGTCACCTCGCCACACTCTGTTGCCGAGGAGTCCTCGACCTGCTGAGTGACGATGACACCTCCGCCCATTCTGGTGATCTGACGACTACTCACCCGTCTCTGTAGGCTGATGACTCGTCACCCCTCTCTGTAGGCTGATGACTCATCACCCTTCCCTGTAGGCTGATGACTAATCACCCCTTTCTGTAGGCTGATGATTCATCGCCCTTCTCTGTTCAATACCCCCTGCGGGGTCCACTCCATGTGGCTTTGACCCATGCTGTGGGACCCAGCTAACGTCCGAGGACTGGTCAGTACACAAGCCCCCCAGTCTCAAGCTGTTAACTTGTTTCAGCGAAGAGACTAAGTGATGGGCGAGGACTGATCGGTACAGTATCTTCGTTCAATTCTTCTTTTCACCGCTTCAGCTTTCACTCTTGCTTCCTCTCTGACCTCATCTAGTAAATCCAGGTTCATTCTTCTCTCTTCATTTGATACTTCTGCTACAAAGTGTTGAAATCTCGGCGAGCTCTCCTGGATTTTCAACTGGAATCATCGCGTCACAGCCATGCACTAAACTAAAAAGGGGTTTCGCAGGAGCCATATTCCCTCTCTTCTCTATCACTTCATTCTCAGCAGCGATGTGAGCCACAGCACGTCGCCGAATCTCTGCAAACATTGCAGGGTGGCTCCTGATTAACGATTCGCTGAAGGGTCCAGGTAGCACGCCCTTCTTAAAGGCATGCACGAACATCTCCTCATCTTTACCTGGTAGTCGGACTATCTGAGCTCCAAACCTATTCAGATAGTCCTTCAAAGATTCCCCCTGGAATTGCCTTACGTCGAACAGATCGTACGACACCATAGGCAGCGCCTTATTCACAATGTACTGATCGACGAAAAGCTTGGAGAATTGCTGGAAACTGGAAATGTGTCCAGTAGGTAGGCTTACAAACCAATCCAACGCTGTGCTGTGGAGAGTGCTCATGAACATCTTGCAATAGACCGCATCCGATCCTCCTGACAGCATCATCTGCGTATGGAACGCGGTAAGGTGAGCCTCTGGATATTCCACTCCAGTGAAAGAGGCCTTCACCGCTGTGATGTTTGTAGGAATCGCAGCGTCCATGATCGCCTGCGAAAATGGCATTGGAAAAACTCGTGGCGGAGACGGTGGCGCACCTCCACTAGTCGCAGCACTCTCCCTCTGCTCGTGAAGAGCCTTACGTAACTCTTCATTAACCTTACTCAACTCTTCGTTCCTGGCCTGAGAAGCGACCAGGTCGTCGTGCATCTTCGTCTGCTCGACGCGCAATGCTGCCACATTTTCTTGCAAAGCACGCATCATCTCCAGCATTTGCAACATCGTCACGTTATTCTCTCGGGATTGTGGTGCAACTGAACTAGATCTGGTTGTCCTCATTTTTCTCATGAAACTTCTACTAATTTCACACAGTTACCTTTCAACATGCAAAAGTTATCTCGTAACAACGCTCAAGAAACGTTTCAACTTGCTTCGCACAACGATTGATCCAGGAATCAATCGGTAGAAACCTCCAGAAAACCACTCTTCACCGATTGAACTTCGATTCAAACGGTCAAAACTTCCAGAAAACCACTCTTCACCGATTGAACTTCAATTCAAACGGTCAAAACCTCCAGAAAACCACTCTTCACCGATTGAACTTCAATTCAAACGGTCAAAACCTCTGAAAAATGATTGCGGCAGCAAGCAATCGAACAGAAACTACCGAAAACCTCACAAACTCAACTGTGGATGGGAATCACAATTTACACGGCCCCACGGTGGGCGCCTGATGATCCAGCATCTTGACCAAAGCGTTGGAACTTCTCCTTTTCAAACCTCATCCTCTCCAGCTTCACGCCAAGTACACCGATGACCTTCACCTGATAATCCTCAAAGAGACCTGAAAAAATAGTATGGCGCCTCTGCGGCCGGTTGCGCTCCGACACTCAAGTCAGTGATCGAATCAACAAATAATTTCAGAGAAAATTCAGAACCGTGTGCAAGTGAATCACCACCAATGAAAAAGAAAAACCTCCCCCGAATTTCGTTAAGAATTCTATATATATACTTGAGTCTTTCTCTCTCCTGACGGTTATTCCTCTTGACACGTGGATAACATCTGGTCATACATGTGTCACCATCTGGAGTACCTGCAGCTGAAACGTTACTTTCACTTTGCTCCTGCGACTAAGTTATCCACACAGGGAGTAGCTTAGTGCACAGGCTACTCTGGGCACAACCTTAACATGGTGAGCTGGTTAACACTGGGTATCATGGCTCACACTACACATGGTGGCAGATATGCCACTTATCTTCTCTACTTTGGCGGCAGACATGCCACTTATCTTCTGTATTTAGACCATATAATAAGTGCTTACCAAGTCTTCTCAAATACTCGGCGATGTGCTCCTTTCGGCGACTTGTTGACCACCTGATCTCCTAATCTTCACACACGGCGATCATGTGCAATCTAGGCGATTACTGATTACATACGAGAGAAATCGGAGACCGCCGCCTTCTTCAACAAATGAAAATCTCATCGACTTCTAAGCTACACTTTCCTTTCTCTTACTCTTCTTGATCCACGTGCCCTCCTCAAGCATGCCCACAGGATTACCTCACAATTATGTCATCACACCTGACTACTTGGTCACTACACACCGATCACCCTTCTCCGAGGGAACACACTGATGACTGATCACCCCTCTCTGAGGGGACACACTGATGACTGATCACCCGCTAATCCAAGCTCCCTGCGAGGTCCACTCCACGCGGCTTTGGTCCATGCTGTGGGACCCAGCTGACGTGGTTCACCCTTTACTATCTGTTCTCGACGACCGAGGTCTGGCCACTACAAGAATGAAGCTATAGAAGTGATCACGCCACTTGGATGGTGGTTTACTCCAAGATGAGTGAAGGATGCCGCCACTTGAGAGCTCTCTAAATCTCACAAGATAAGACAATGGTGTAAGGAGACAATGCTCACAAACTCTAACACAAATTGTGTATAGTAACTTTACTCTAATTTTCAACTTGAAAATACATGAGGTAGGCCTCCTTATTTATAGGTGAAGGAGCCTTAGAGAGCAAGCATAAGGGGTAGGATGGGAAGAGTGAAAAAATGGGCAGCCTTAGGGTTTGACTAAGTCAAACCCGCATCCTAGGCTTGTCCTTCTAGAAACTAGGTCAAAAAGCCTTCCAAAAGGGCCAAGAACATCCTAAAATGCTAACTACACCCCCTATTATACTAAAGGCACCTTATTCTAGCCTATATTTGCTATTTGGACCCCCAAAGTGAGCCCAAATTATTTACAATATTTTCTAATCATTAAGAAGACCAGTAGGAAGAACTTTAGGTGCTCTGGTCTTTATCCCATTCTCCATTTGGTGAGGTCTCTACTTTGAGGTAACTTCTCTTTATATTCTTTAGCGTCCTTGATCAGCTTGGTTTGCATCATGCCCCCCAGGTTGGAGAGAATTCGACCACGAATTCAGAACCCCTGCATATAACATAGTTAGTGTGTTCACATAGAAAATAGGACAAGAAGGGAGATGTGAACTTGACTTATAGTCGTGAAGCTTGGGAGTTCAAAAGGACAAACTCTTCTGTCAAGCCATTTTGGAAAATAATATTTGGGAATGAAAGAGTTTGGTGAGAAAGAGCTTCTAAAAAAGGAAGAACCCTTAGGAGCTGTTTTATGTTCATCCCAAAAGTTCTTTGCCCAAGATGTGAAGTAAGAAGAGTTATTGGGTAATGAAAAAGAGAAAGAAAGGGGACACCTTGGAGGTGGAGGTGGAGGTGGAAGCATGGCACGAGTCAACATGATTGATTTAGTGGCGTAAGAAGATATGTTGTGACTCGGTTTATCTTTTCTTTATTTTTCTTTTTCTTTTTCATTTTCTCTTTTATTTTTCATTTTGATTTGGTCTTCATGGACTGCTCTTGGAGAAAGAGATTTCAAGGTGATCTTATGCCCATGGAAGGTAAAAGAAATGTTGTTGGTAAGGCCATCATGTAAAGTTTTTCTATCATATTGCCATGGCTTACCTAAAAGAACATGAGTAGCTTCCATAGGTACAACATCACACAAGACCTCATCTTTGTATTTTCCAATTGAGAAGGCTATGAGGACTTGTTTATTTACCACAATTTCCCCTTTGTTACTTAACCATTGGAGTTTGTAAGGCTTTGTATGAGAGATGGTGGATAACCCAAGCTTTTCCACCACTCTTGTACTAGCCACATTGGTGCAACTTCCTCCATCCACGATTAAGGAACACAAATTGTTATTGATAAGGCACCTTGTGTGAAAGATATTTTCCCTTTGACTTTCATCAAAAGGTGTTTGAATTTGACCAAGTAAGTGCCTTACCATTAACAAGTCTCCCTCACACGGTATCTCACATTCTTCTTCACTATGATTTATTGAAGAGGGAGGGGATTTGGACCGTTGAGAACTATGGTCACTCATGACAACCCCCTCTTTAACCATCATTGTTCATTTAGAAGGGCGATGAGATGCAATGTGACCAAAACCTAAGCATTTAAAACATTTTGTATTAGAGGTTTTGGTAGGGGATTGAGGTTTTGAAGTGGAAGGTTTAGAATCTCTAGGTTTATAAGTGGACTCTTTAACAAAGTTTGAAGAAGTTTTGTTTTTGTTTTTCCAAGAAGAGTGGTAAAAGCCATCATTATGAGCATTTTTAAAATAAGTTTTCTTTGAAATTTGTTATTCTACCTTGATGGCAAGGTGAACCAACTTTTCTAAATTTGAGTACTCATAGAGTTCTACCACATCTTGGATATCCTGTCTTAAGCCACTTACAAATCTACCCATTTTGGACTCCTCACTTTCATGCATGTCAACCTTTGTTAAAGTTGTTTCAAGTTCCTTAAAATAAGCATCCACACTTTGTGTTCCTTGTTGAAGCCTTTGGAGCTTCAACAAGAGCTTTTTCATATAGTGTGGAGGCACAAATCTAGCGCACCTGCATAACTTCAAATCCTCCCAAGAGACCACGACTGGCCTCTTGTTTAGCCTAATGTCCATTACAGTCTTGTGCCACCATTGCATGGCATAATCCAAAAATTCTAAGGAGGCTAACCTAACTCTTTGGTCATCTTGGACCTCATGTACATTAAAAATTTGTTCTACCTTAGCCTTCCATCCTAGGTAAACATTGGGATCACAGTCCCCATTAAAACTTGGCAATTTAATGAAAGGGAAAGGGGTTTTGGGAGTTGGATGATGATGATGATGATGTTGAAAGTGCCGCTCCTCAAAGTGTTGATCTCTCCAATCTTGTTCATCTTCATAGCTTCCATAATTTGTGTAGGCTCTTGAATGTTGCCTTTGCTCCCATCTTCTTCCTCTAGGTGGTCTTTCATGAGCCATTTCAAGTCTTTGAAGTCTTGCCTCCATTTGCCTCATTTCTTCCTCCTTTCGGGCTATGGTTCTTTTGGCCACTTCCAATTCACCAATAAGGAAGGCTTTTTGTGGAGAATGAGGTTTGGAAGATTCACCTGAAGAAAGATTAGCCATAAAGAAGACACAAATAGAACAAACAATTAGGAAAGCAAAGTTAGTGGAAAAACAAGCTGAAGCTTGTGGTTTGGAGGAGAAACACTCAATGCACTCAAGAATTTTTTCCTACTCCTCAAAGGTCTTTCTTGATTGATGAAAGCCCTCAAATGAAAAAGGACAAAGCCTCAATCACTCAAGCAAGATGAAACCGAAACAAAACTTCAAGGAAACAAGAAGACAAGCAAGAAAAACTTAAACAAGAAAAGCTAAACCAAAGATGGAAAGAGAGATATGACAAAACTTTAGAAAAGAATATTGAATGAAAATGACAAGTAAAGAAAATAAGGCACTTGATCCTGCCGCGGACTTGAACGTGGAGGATGTGCCTCGTCACTCCTTCGCCTAACCTTCTGCAACAGCACGTTCTGCAAGAACGCTCCAAGAACCTTCGCCGGAACTCCAAACGATGCCTGCAAAACAACACAGACGGCGCCTCTAGCGGCCGTGTGCACTCCAACGCTCAAGTCAGGCAACAGGAACACCGAAAACTCTCACTGAATCTCTCTGTGAGACTCGTGTGTGCTCAGATCCACTTTCTCTCTCTCTGTAACTGAATTCTATTATCACTATGCCACGTGTACAAACGCTCCCACAATGACTCAGAAACTCTCTGTAGTAAATTTGTGTAAACTTGTAATCTGAAAAACTTGTGCGTACCTGACATAAGGTAGAGTACCTTTATACTTGGGCCACGCCTCTCTCCCAGATGGTGACACGCGGAGGCATGCAACTGGCACCTAACCGTACGCGTGTCACACCTGGAAGGCTTCTGCGTGTTTCTCTTGTGTGGCTAAGTTATCCTCTTGCGGAGTAACTTAGCGCGTTTCTTCGTTCTCTTAGTGAGTGCATGCTCCCAGGAGAGCGCCTGGTGGAGCTGGTCTAAGCACACTCACCAGGCGTGTCCTGCCTGCATGGCCTCTCCGCATGTCCTCTGAGTGAGTGCATGCTCCCAGGAGAGCGCCTGGCGGGGCTGGTCTAAGCACGCTCACCAGGCGTGTTCTGCCTGCATGGTCTCACCGCACGTCTTCTGGTTTGACATCATGCAAGGTGCATGCGTAACCCTCTCGTTGGGACCCTAACGACCATCCCCCGATGACCGTGCGGTGCCTCATGACTTTCCACCGATGACCGTGCGGTGCCTCATGACTTTCCATCGATGACCGTGCGGAGGTTCATGACTTTCCACCGATGACCGTGCGGTGCCTCATGACTTTCCACCGATGTCCGTGCGGTGACTCATGACTTTCCACCGACGTCCGTGCGGTGCCTCATGACCTTCCACCGACGTCCGTGCGGTGACTCATGACTTTCCACCGACATCCGTGCGGTGCCTCATGACCTTCCACCGACGTCCGTGCGGTACCTCATTACTTTCCACCGACGTCCGTGCGGTGCTTCCAGGCGCTTATCTAGGCACCGCTCTGGGGGTGGTGGCCACTTGGTAACTGACCACCGATCACCATTCTAAGTGGTCTCCTCCCTGATTCGTCTGCCATCCCATGCCACGTGTCACCCTGTGACTGGTCCACGTGGTCATCTGCCGCTGACGTCATCGACTACCGATGACCGACCGGATCACAAGCTCCCCAGTCTCGAGCTGTGAACTTGTTCTCAGCAAAGAGACTAAGTGGCCGCACCCTCGGTCCACGTGGCAGGTGGGGCCACGTCACGTGCTGCTCACGTGTCTGCTCTTTAACGTTATGACTTCCACGCTTTATCTCTCGACACGTGGACGCATCAACAGCTCATACTGAGTGTCGCTACCGTTTCCTTCATTCAAAAGAGGCGCGCGCTAGCACCGTTGCATCACCTTGTTCAGCATACTCAATCTGTCTTCCAGAACCCTCAGCCTTCTCTCTGTGCGCACATTCTCTTCGATCTTTCGATCTTCCACCCTTCTCCGATCATTAAAAAGGTTTGTCTTTTCTTCTCCCTTGGTGTATTTAGAGCATGTCTACCGTTTGCATTCATGTTTTTCATCACTGTTCATTCATCTTCTCTACTTTCTTCTACTAAACCCGCGCCATGGTTCACTATTCTTTTCTCTCAATCTCTGCTTCTCCTTATTCCTCTTCTTCCCCTGAACCTTCTTTCTTACTCTCTCCCTTTATTTTTTACCGAACCATTCATTATTTCCCTCTTCTTTCTTTCATCTGATTTTGCTCCTTCCTTTCCTCCATTGCAGCTTTCGACAATGGCTCGCGTAAGGCAAACGGCACGCCTCGTTGCCTCTTCCTCCGGTGCCCAGCCCCCAAGGCCTGCACCGTCGTCATCCTCTGCACCAACTCCACCCCAACCTAACGCAACCTTCCCCACAGACCAAGCCAGGGTGTACGAGTGGGCTCCTTTGGTGCTCCTGGCTGAGACCTCCACACAACTCCCTCCAAACCATCTAAAGACCATTCTCAGCAGTGACCCAGACGAACCCACGTGCGCCGTTCACAGGGAGAATGACTTCCGAGTGGTCGTACGTATTCCTCCACGAGGGATACCCGTCTGTGCTGACAACAGGGCTACCAATGGGGTACCCTTCACCTTTGTATATTCCGCCATCTTTAAGAGACTGAAGCTACGCTTGCCCTTCACCTTCTTTGAGAAGGAGTTGATGATGGAACTGAACGTCGCCCCCTGCCAGCTCCATCCAAATGCCTGGGCCTTCATCCGGGCATTTGAAATTCTGTGCGACCATTTCGGTCACCCTGCCTCGGTCGACGTCTTCCTTTATTTCTTTGAGACGAAGAAACCAGGGGACCGGTCTTAGGTCAGTTTAAACGGGGTTGCTGGCAGGGTTATGTTGGGCCTATACCAGCAATCCTTCAAAGACTGGAAAGGCAGATTTTACATGATCTCGGCTACTCCTTGGGACCCCATTCTGCTCGAAGGATTTCCCCTCTACTGGGTCCCAGGGGTTGAGTTCAAAAGACCCAGGGATTTGGAAACCCTGACCCCCTACGAGCACGAACTGTGCAATCTTCTGCGGGGGTAAAGTACAGCTCTGCTACACTCATCAAGCACGAGTTTGATGTAGTGTGCCTGAAAAAGTACATAGGTAGACCACCCTTCCTCCTTAACTCTTGCATCACTCCATGCATCTGCATCCTCATGTATATTTACTATTTCAGTCTTGTTATCTGATTTTTCCTCTTGACCTATGATGTAGATATGACTTCCGGGAAAGATAGGAGGCAAGCCTTACGAGCACTGGCTCAGTCCAGGTTTGCTTCTGCAGCAACTGGGCCCGAGACTGCTCCTATTTCCACCTCCTCCAGCTCTGAGGTACTTGTGGCTCCTCCACTCTCGGTGGCACCTGCAAGGGGTCCTGAGGCTGAAAAGAAAAAGAGGAAGCTGGTCAAAGCATTCCCTGCTCACGCAGCCACTGCTGCTGCTACTACTGCTACTGCTGCTGCTTCTGTAACATCCCGCCAAAATACTATTCATATTTATATAATGAAAATAAAGGTAACAAATAGATTGAAGTGAAAAAAATTATATATATGTAATGAAGTTTCTTCTCACAGGGAGTTTTAATACAAATTCGGTCACTTTTCCAGAAAACGTAAACAAAATACAGTAGAATATGAATACAGGCGATCTCCTAACAGCAAAAGGCGATCTCCTATCAGAGAACGGCGATCTCCTATCAGAAAACAGAAGAAGGGTGATCGCCTAACAGAAATAGGAACAGGCGATCTCCTTCCGGCGACTACTCACTGAGGAGCTCTACTTCCTGCAACATCATCTGCTCCCGTGTAAATTATACACGATCATCACAGGTTTAAGAAGAAGCCAAACACAACACCAAAATCACAGGGTAAGCTAGATATTTGAAAGAGAGTTTAGACATGAACTTTAAAATCAAGATAAAACAAATTCAAGATACCCACGTAAACCATCAACTAAACACATATTTCACAATATTCTCAAGAGTCATTCTATTTCACTTAATGCATCAAGTGTCTATCAATTCAATGTTTCTCATTTCTCACGTCAGACTTCCACTGACTCATCACACAAGACACTTGACACTACTTCTGGAAGACTCATGCGTTGAACTTAGCATCCAGAGACCTGCACCTGTCATACTTCATTTGCTGTAATGTTTCCACAGCCATGCGCATCAACACAATCTCGATCTCAATTTCATCACTCTCACAGTATGACAGGGTTAATCCATATAACAGGCCGAGCTCGTTCTTTTTCACACGACTCACCCATTCATATGAACCTCCTTTGACTCTCACCAACTGAATAACTTCCTCTATGTGATTCCATTATCTCAGCAGAGTCAGGATCGCCTCATTCACAGGATACTCACAGATCAATACACTTCATAACCAAATCTCAACACGGTATTTCCTTTCCTGAAAATACTATGTCTTGATCCCACATTCACGACATTCCACACATCATATAACACTTAAATGAATGATTCCAATCACAACAACAATCATTCCATGGTTCATATTTTCGAATATCACATTTAAATCTCAAACAGTTTCAAACAACACAAAAACGGGGGAGTTCGAAACACAACGCCAAAACCGGCGATCTCGTCCAAAAACAGGGGATTATACAATAACAGTTGAAAAACCGGCGACCACGTCGCCCCATCATCTCAAACATCTGATATAAAGTTTTCGTTGGAAATAAGGCTAACTTCCCTTACCTGGACTAGCGCAAAACTCTAAGAGCTCCGAAACCCACGAAGCTTAAAGATGCCTTCACTCTGTTTTAGTGTCCCGGTCTGGAGAACTTGCAGAGAACCTCCCAAGTGTCCAAGGGCAGTCGTCGCTCGTCACACTGGTGCTTGAGGTTGCCTGAATCGCAGCGCGAAGGAGAGAAAAGAGAGGGATGAAGATACACTCACTCTTTCACTCTTGAGTCTCCGTAACGTTCTTTGCCTCCTCGCAGTGGGTTTTTGAATCCAAGCCTACTTGTCCACGCATGCTGCTGCCACCACCCCCTCTGCGAGAAAGCCAGAGTGTACGTTTCACTGAACAGTACGGCCACGGTTGTCTTCTTGTGCATGCCAACCACTTCCCTAACCAGTACGACCGCGAGTGTCTCTTGCGCATGCCAACTTTCTGATGTCACTATTCTGAACCACCCTTTTTGTCCACGTGGCGCGCGTGCAGGACGTGTCATGCTGGGAGTCTGGGTCCCACTTTATTCGTGTGAAACTCGACATCGCGCGATAACCTTCCACCGATGACCGCTCGCGCGATGACTATCCACTGAGGTCTCATACTGGAGGACGACCGATGTCTCTCTTTGGGAGACGACCGATGTCTCTCTCTCGCGCCCTGGCGATGCCTGCATGCCTCTCGCGCCCTGGCGACGTCCACATGCCTCGCGCCCTGGCGACATCCACATGCCTCGCGCCCTGGCGACATCCACATGCCTCGCGCCCTGGCGACGTCCACACGCCTCGCGCCCTGGCAATGATGTGTAGTAGGTGACAGGCGATCTTATAGTCTTCTAAACTACACTTTCCTTCCTTTTTATTTTAAATAAAAGCATACTTAGAATTCATTTAAAATATATTCCTTTTTATTCCAATTTAATTTTTACAGGTCCTTACAGCTTCGACCGAAGAGGAGAGTTCTGATGTTCCCCTCCTTCGCCGCAAGAGGAGGGGGGTCTTCAGCAGTTGAAGCTGGAGACATCGAAGTGTTGCAAGTTGGGGAAGAAAAAGAAGATGAAGCCTTATCTCCTACCTCTCAACCTGCACCTACACCCTCCGCACCATCATCTCCCCCACCGCCACCTTCTCCAAGCACCCTTCCTTTCTCTTCAACTCCCCCTGCTCCACCATTCCCAGTGAGCCAAACGCCAAGCTCACCCAATCCACCTGCTGGGGATGCACCAAGGCCTCCTGTCTCACCACCAATGCAAACCACTACTACAACCTCTCAAGGCGGTGGGGCTTCTTCACAACCGAGCATTCCTGGAATTACTAATGAGAACCTCAGCAGGGTAATCTCCTTGGCGAGGCACTACATCAAAAACAAGGGATTCGACTCATGGAGCGCGCAGGATGTGGATGCACATCTGGCCAATAACCTGGTGCTCTCCTTGCAATTCTCTACCCAGCAGCACAAGCAAGAGCTCTTGGGAAAGAGAATTCAAGAGCTTGAGCACGACAAAACCTCCTTGATGAGCGACCTTGAAGCTTCTCAAGATTCGGTGAAAATGCTGAGCGATATGGTGGAGAGGACTAGAAAAGACTACTGTCTGCAGGTGCAGGAGACTATCTGGACCGAGCTCCTGATGGGCGAGGCTGTGACTGCTCTAGATAGTCAAGCCATGGAGCTGAAGGGATAGAACATCCGTCTAGAGGCTGAGACTTCCTCCTTGCGCCAACTGAGCTACCGACAGGCAGCTGAGAGTTCTTCCTTGCTCCGACTGAGCGACAAGCAGGCGGAGGATCTCAAGGCTTCTAGGGAGGAGCTTGCTCTGAAGGAGAAGAAGCTTGAAAAGGTTCTGGTCCAACTCCTGGAGGCACAGAGCAAACTGACAAGGACCCAGGAGGAGCTCGAAGGGGCCGAGGGCAAACTGGAAGAGGTTGTGTCTTCCTTTGCCAAGCAGAAGGAGGAGCTTGAGGCCGATGTAACTGAGACCATGGAGGCTGGTGCCGATGCATGGATAGACGGGTTCAAGGCGGCCTTGGAGCAGGTTCACTGTGTCCTACCAGACTTGGACCTTACCCAATTCACCCCTGGCCATTCGGTTGCCGACGGCAAGCTCATTCCTCCTCCTTGAGCTTCCTCCCTTGCAACTTCTTCTTTTTTGTAATCTCTCTTTCTGCAACATAACTTACGTACAAACTCTTTTACTGTAAAGGCTCTTTGTATTGACTTCAGTTGAATGAAATCTGCTTACTTCAGCTACTTGTTTCTCTATCTTTAACTCTCTGCATGTGACTAACTGCTAACTGACTTAGGCTTTAGCACGATCTCAGTGTACCCCTTCAAACTTGGCTTCTGACTTGACCGCGACTATCTGTTGCCTTAACATTATCTTTAACAGTTTTTACATATAACTTCATGCTGGACGACTGACTTGATGAGGCCTAAATGCTTCGGCTTATCGCATAAGAACTTGCTTGGAAAAGTTTTCTTACTTAAAGCTTTCTAAGTGAGTTGCATGCTCCCAGGAGAGCGCCAGGTGTGGCTGGTCTAAGCATACTCACCAAGCGCATCCTGCCTGCATGGTCTCACTGCACCTTCTCTGAGTGGGTGCATGCGTAACGCTCTCGCTGGGAGCCTGGGTCCCAGTTTAAAACGTGTAGCAAGCAACCACCGACCACCGACTAGCATGTTAGGGCCCCACCAATCAGTCATCGCGCTTCATACTTCGCTTTACCTTTCTGCCACTCCAGCGCTAAATGCATAGAGGGCCTGAGCGCTCAAGATGATGCCTTTTCTTGGGAAGAAGAGTGTTTCTCGTTGTCCCCTCTTGCTTACACCAAGGTCACCGACCTTAAGATCTGAACACCGACCACCATTGATGACACCTTGTTCTGGAGAGGAAGAGTGTTTCTCGATGACCCCTCTTTCCTGCTCTAACGCCTTGTTTTGGGGAAGAAGAGTGTTTCTCGATACCCCTCTTGCCTACCCCAAGGTCATCGACCTCACGTGTATCGGGTTATTCTATCTCTTCCCACTCCTGGGGTGAGGAGAGCCTTAACTAAGGGCTTTACTAAGCCATACTGGCATATGCCAAGTGGGTAAGGACGTTTCTCGAAATCCTTCCTTTCCCACTCTTGGTCTTACTAGTCCCCCTAGCTTTTCAAACCTTAGCCGTCTGCACTCACGCCTGGGGTGAGGAGGACCTCGGTCGGTTGTCCGTACTTGCGCCTGGGGAGAGTAGGCTCCAACCGATCACCTGCACTTGCGCCTGGGGCAAGGAGGATTTTAAACTACTAGGAAACACTTGCACACTTGATATACTGAAAACTTTATTTTATTGGGTGGCCTCGTTAAAAACCCTCCTTAGGGAAGAAAGAGTGCCCCCTGATCTGCTCAACTATTTACAGTATATAAACACTGAGTGTTTATACAGCACGAGAACGCATCTACTTTATGTAAGGACCTGTAAAATTAAATTGGAATAAAAGGGTATATTTTAAATGAATTCTAAGTATGTTTTCATTTGAAATAAAAAGGAAGGAAAGTGTAGCTTAGAAGACTATAAGATCGCCTGGTTAGTACATAATCGCCGGTCGCCTACTACACATGATCGCCAGGGCGCGAGAGGCATGCGGGCATCGCCAGGGCGCGAGGCATGTGGACATCGCCAGGGCGCGAGAGGCATGCGGGCATTGCCAGGGCGCGAGGCATGTGGACGTCGCCAGGGCGCGAGAGGCATGCGGGCATCACCAGGGCGCGAGGCATGTGGACGTCACCAGGGCGCGAGAGGCATGCGGGCAACGCTGGGGCGCGAGAGGCATGCGGGCGTCGTCGGGACGCGAGGCATGCAGGCATCGCCGGGTCGCGAGAGGCATGCGGGTGTCGCCAGGGATAGACATCGGTCGTCTCCCAGAGAGAGACATCGGTCGTCTTCCAGGGAGAGTGATGTGAGTCTCTCATGAACCTTTCTTGGTTTGGGTTGAGTTGATATAGGTTTCATTGTATTCATGACACTTTCAAGAATTAGGATCAAAATTCTAAAGAGCAATTAATAGAGTTTCTACTCAAGAAAACAAAGGTTCATACTAAAAACACATGAATAGGTAACTTGTAGTGTAAGATAACAATGGAATATGAATGGGTAATTCAAGAACAGTACCAAACTTCAAAGGAAACACAAGAACATCATAAGAACACCAAGAAGAAGTGAAAATACTGATTGAAATTCAATAGGAATTAGAAAATCACAAGAAACTCATCAAAGAACAAAAAACCCATGGATGGAAAACAAGAACAACATGTAACATCCCGCCAAAATACTTTTCATAAATATAAAATGAATTAAAGGTAAGACAATAATATTTAAGTGAACATACGTATTTATATAAAATGAAGTTGCTCCTCACAGGGAGTTTAATACATAACCGGTCAAATTCTTTCAAAACTTAACAAAATACAGTCAAATACATCGAAACCGGCGATCTCCATACATAAGAAACTATGGGTTTCTATATTCCCTACAACTACAAGAATGAGATCGATAAGAAATCAATTCATTCAGGAGGTAACATCTAGACCTTACAAAGGTCAGCATCTCAAAGTCATTAAGAATTTGAGCTCATCAACAGAATCATAATACTTATAATCTCAAGCAAAACACCAGAACAACTACTGGTATACAAACATCAATCCAAACAACCACTTTCAATCAATTACAAAAACACTCAATAAAATGAAATAAATCACACCAGAATTCAATGTATGCTAAACATCAAACCTTTGGAATTAAGATTGAGAATCATCTCGATCCAGTTATGAGTGTGCACCCTCACTACTTTATCAAGATCCTCTCATTCTTAATACTAAGATTTTCAGTTATGGCATATATTCACTAAAGCACACACAAAATTTCAATACAAAAACCTTTCACTATAGTTGTTATTTAAAACTCAAATAAATTTTTATGAGCAGAAGAAACACAATGGATCCATAGCCCTCAGGTCATCCTAAGGACGAACTGCTCTGATACCATTAATGTAACATCCCGCCAAATTCTTTTCATAATTATAAAACGAATTAAAGGTAAAAACAATAATATTGAAATGAACATAATTATATATATGTAATGAGGTTTCTCCTCACATGGAGTTTAATACATAATCGGTCAGTTTTCCAAAAACGTAAACAAAATACAGTAAAATAGAAAGACAGGCGATCTCCTAACAGCAAAAGGCGATCTCCTATCAGAAAACGGCGAAAGGGTGATCGCCTAACAGAAATAGAAACAGGCGATCTCCTTTCGGCGACCACTCACTGAGGAGCTCTACTTCCTGCAACATCATCTGCTCCCGTGTAAATTATACACGATCATCACAGGTTTAAGAAAAAGCCAAACACCACACCAAAAACACAGGGTAAGCTAGATATTTGAAAGAGAGTTTAGATATGAAACTTTAAAATCAAGATAAAACAAATTAAAGACACCCACGTAAAAACTATCAATTTTCTCATTCCCTTAACATGACTATCAAGTAATCACATATTTCACAATTTCCTCAAGAGTCGTTCTATTCACATAATTCATCAAGTGTCTATCAATTTCAATGTTTCTCATTTCTCACGTCAGACATCCACTGACTCATCACACAAGACACTTGACACTACTTCCGGAAGACTCGTGCATTGACTAGACTCAGAGATCTGCACCTGTCATACTACACTGCTGTAAAGTTTCCACAGCTATGCGCATCAACATAATCTCAATCTCAATCTCATCACTCTCCTAGTATGACAGGGTGAATCCACAAAACAGGTCAAGTAGTTATCTTTCAAACAACTTACCCATACGTATGAACCTCCATCGACTCTCAACGCCTGAATAACTTCATCTATATGATTTCATTATCTCAGGAGAGTCAGGATATCTCATTATAGAAATCACCGATCAATGCACATCCTACACGATCTTACACGGTATTTTCTTTCCTGAAAATACTATGCCTTGATCCCACATTCACAACATTCAACACATCATATAACACTTAAATGAACGATTCCAATCACAGCAACAATCATTCCAAGGTTCAGATTTTTCGAATATCACATTTCAATCTCAAACAGTTTCATACGACACTAAAACAGGGGATTTCGAAAACAGCATTAAAACCGGCGATCACGTCGCCCAACACATAAAAATAGAGTATCGTGAAAAGCATATGAAAACCGGCGACCACGTCGCCCTCACTTCAGAACCTACTCGCCTAACGTTTTTATAAACGAAAATGCTAGCTTCCCTTACCTGAGCTTGCGCAAAACACCAAGAGCTCCAAAACCCACCGAAGCTTAAAGTTGCCTTAGCTCTGTTTTAGCGTCTGGTTTGGAGAACTTGCAGAGAATGTCCCAGGTGCTCCAAGGGCAGTCGTCGCTCGTCGTACTGGTGCTTGAGGATGCCTGAATCGCAGCGCGAAGGAGAGAAAAGAGAAGGATGAAGGTAAACTCACTCTTTCACTCTTGAACCACTGCAACGTTCTTTGCCTCTCAGAAGTGGGTTTTTGAATCTAAACCAACTTGTCCACAAAAGCCGCTGCCACCACCCACTCTGCAGGGAAGTTTGCGTGTACGCTTCCCTGAACAGTACGACTACGCGTGCCTCTGCGCAGGCCAACACTCTGATGCCACTATTCTGAACCACCCTTTTTGTCTACGTGTCGCGCGTGCAGTACGTCTGATGCGGAGAGCCTGGGTCCCACCTTATCTGTGTGAAACTCGACATCGCGCGATAACCTTCCACCGATGACCGCTCGCGCGATGACTAACCACCTATGCCTCATCCTGGCGGACGACCGATGTCTCTCCCTAGGAGATGACCGATGTCTCGCCCTGGCGATGACCGCATGCCTCGCGCCCTGGCGATGCCCGCATGCCTCGTGCCCGGCGATGCCTGCATGCCTCGCGCCCGGCGATGCCCGACGACACATCGCCACGCCTTGCTAAAGGTTCTTCATCCCACTATGTTACGTCCAAGGTATCACCTCCACATGACTTGGTGACGTCGGTAGCTTCACATTTCTAAGAGTAGATCAGCACTACTCCTCGTGCGCCCATGCATGCAACACTAAGGACGATTTTCTTATGCTCAAGCATAGAGCT
This sequence comes from Phaseolus lunatus, assembly GCA_013389735.1. Lineage (NCBI taxonomy): Eukaryota > Viridiplantae > Streptophyta > Magnoliopsida > Fabales > Fabaceae > Phaseolus > Phaseolus lunatus. The sequence continues at coordinate 18,524,276 of CM023863.1, read as the reverse complement.
TCGCATGCACAGCGTATCTAAGGCTTAACCCACACCTTGATACGTGTGGTTTTTGGAACCCACTCTGGTTGATCCAGTATCCTGACCACATACTGAGTGCACTTTCGGCGATCATATGCACCATAGGCGACTGGCGATCACGTGTAATCTAGGCGATTGGCGATTATGTACTAACCAGGCGATCTCATAGTCTTCTAAGCTACACTTTCCTTCCTTTTTATTTTAAATAAAAACATACTTAGAATTCATTTAAAATATATTCCTTTTATTCCAATTTAATTTTACAGGTCCTTACACATAGGGGCGAGGCCTTCCCTGCGCTTTCTTCCCTTCCTTGGCCTCATGCACCCGCGCCGGTTGTTGTTGCCTCCCCTGACCTCCGCGCGGCTTTGACGGTGCAGCGCTCCCTCTCTTCTCAGAGACCTCGGTCTCTGCGACTATGTGAGCCATCGCGCGTCGCCGAATCTCAGCAAAGGTGGCAGGTTGGCTCCTGATAAGCGATTCGCTGAAAGGACCAGGCAGCACACCTTTCTTGAACGCATGCACCAGTATATTCTCATCCTTGCTGGGCAACCTCACCACCTACGCACCGAAACAATTGAGATAGTCCTTCAGTGACTCCCCCTGATACTGGCACACATCAAACAAGTCATAGGACACTACCGGTGGTGCTCTGTTGATGATATATTGCTCTGTGAATAGCTTGGAAAACTGATGGAAGGAAGTGATGTGGCCCTCTGGCAGGCTCACGAACCACTCCATAGCTATTCCGCTCAGTGTACTCATGAACATCTTGCAGTACACAGAATCTGAGCCCCCAGACAGCATCATCTGAGTATGGAAAGCTGTCAAATGTGCTTCTGGATCTTCTACCCCCGTGAACAACGCCTTCACTCCCACCAGACTGGGAGGCACCACCGTATTCATGATCTCAGGGGAGAAAGGCATAGGGAATGCTCTAGGAGGTGACGACGTCCTATCTTCAGCTGCGCGCTCCTTCTGCGCCTGCAATTCCCTACGCAACTATTTGTTGACACGGTTCAGCTCTTCATTTCTGCACTGCGATGCAGTCAGCTCTGCATGCATCTTCTCCTGTTCAGCTCTCGATGCCGCGACATTATCCTGCAGCGCGCGCATCATCTCCATGACCTACGCCATGGTAACAGCTCCTTCTTCAGTAGATGGCGCAGGTGAGGTTTGTTTGGTTCTTCTACTCATCTTTTCAGCACAACCTTCAACGAAAACTTCAAGAAACTTCAAGAACTGTGATGTGGATGGGAACAAGATTCACACGTGCCCCACGATGAGCGCCAAATGATCCTGCCGCGGACTTGAACGTGGAGGATGTGCCTCGTCACTCCTTCGCCTAACCTTCTGCAACAGCACGTTCTGCAAGAACGCTCCAAGAACCTTTGCCAGAACTCCAAACGATGCCTGCAAAACAACACAAACGGCGCCTCTAGCGGCCGTGTGCACTCCAACGCTCAAGTCAGGCAACAGGAACACCAAAAACTCTCACTGAATCTCTCTGTGAGACTCGTGTGTGCTCAGATCCACTTTCTCTCTCTCTGTAACTGAATTCTGTTATCACTGTGCCACGTGTACAAACGCTCCTACAATGACTTAGATTCTCTCTGTAGTAAATTTGTGTAAACTTGTAATCTGAAAAACTTGTGTGTACCTGACATAAGGTAGAGTACCTTTATACTTGGGCCACGCCTCTCTCCCAGATGGTGACACGTGGAGGCATGCAACTGGCATCTGACCGTACACGTGTCACACCTGGAAGGCTTCTGCGCGTTTCTCTTGTGCGGCTAAGTTATCCTCTTGCAGAGTAACTTAGTGCATTTCTTCGTTCTCTGAGTGAGTGCATGCTCCCAGGAGAGCGCCTGGTGGAGCTGGTCTAAGCACACTCACCAGGCGTGTTCTGCCTGCATGGCCTCTCCGCATGTCCTCTGAGTGAGTGCATGCTCCCAGGAGAGCGCCTGGCGGGGCTGGTCTAAGCACGCTCACCAGGCGTGTCCTGCCTGCATGGTCTCACCGCACGTCTTCTGGTTTGACATCATGCAAGGTGCATGTGTAACGCTCTCGCTGGGACCCTGACAACCATCCCCCGATGACCGTGCGGTGCCTCATGACTTTCCACCGATGTCCGTGCGGTGACTCATGACTTTCCACCGACGTCCGTGCGGTGCCTCATGACTTTCCACCGATGTCCGTGTGGTGACTCATGACTTTCCACCGACGTCCGTGCGGTGCCTCATGACCTTCCACCGATGTCCGTGCGGTGCCTCATGACCTTCCACCGACGTCCGTGCGGTGACTCATGACTTTCCACCGACGTCCGTGCAGTGCCTCATGACCTTCCACCGACGTCCGTGCGGTACCTCATTACTTTCCACCGACGTCCGTGCGGTGCTTCCAGGCGCTTATCTAGGCACCGCTCTGGGGGTGGTGGCCACTTGGTAACTGACCACCGATCACCATTCTAAGTGGTCTTCTCCCTAATTCGCCTGCCATCCCATGCCACGTGTCACCCTGTGACTGGTCCACGTGGTCATCTGCTGCTGACGTCGACCGGATCAGCACTCACTAAAAGGTAGTACACAAAGAGAACCTAGAGAATGGTACTAGAATTGGATGAAGAAAACCAAAAATAGTACTACTGGAATATGTGTAAAATTTTATGTGACTTTAAAAACTTTATGCTAAGCTGAATAATGCAAATTTGAATGTGAAATTTAAACCACAGAAAGCTCAATGTCTTAGCTCAAAGTAGGCACTGGAATCGTATCAAAAAAGTGCGCCAAATAATTGTGATAAATTTCCGAAAATCACTGCCACTTCACCGTTTTTCCAGCGTCAGAATTTGTTACTCTCTTTGTATTTCATTTATCATTTTTTTTGTATTTTGTATTTTGCTACACTTCTTTTTTTCACTTTTTCTTAACACTTCAAACTACTCAAATCCAGAGTTTCATAATTTTTCTCCAACAAATTTAATTTGCATAAATGAAAACAGTCAGCACAGATTCGGTGAAATAGAGGAAACCTATTCTGGAATGAAAAATAGCATTGAGAAACTACAAAGACAAAATGGAATTGATGTATTTGAACTTGTATGGATCTATCACACAAGCATGAACTCAAATCTAAAAGTTAAAATGCACCAAAGGCTCAAAACAGAATTATAAAACTACACTAAAAAAAAAATCAATCAACCAAAATTAGCAATAAAAGGACTACATAGAATTGATGACATTGTAGGAGAAACATGACTTGACAAAACTTGTATGGATTCAAAAATCAAAATGAATCAAACACAATTAATTTGCACCAATAAAAACAGCAAGAAAGACTCAAAATAAAGCAAAAACAAAATAGCTAACTCAACAAGGAACCTAAAAAAAAAATTCTGCACAAAATAAAGTGCCAAATCAACTCAAAAAGATAAACAAAACCATAGCTCCGAATACCACATGATGTGAGTTGATTTTATGATTTAGCATTTTATGGTGGCACTTTAATTAGGATTGAGATTTTAGGATGATCAAGGTGAGAACCTAAGGAAAATCCCCACTGGACATTAACTTAACCAAGTGGTTAAGTAGATGTGAAGGTTCATTTCACAAAGGCAAAAGAAAAACACAATTATGGTGAAGATGATGACAAGTAAAGGTGCTGAAATTAAAAAGAGGAAACTAAACATAATGAAGGAAACCGAATAGGAAACAAAGCATTAAAACAAGAACAAGACATAGATTTCGGAATTGAAATTTAGAATGGAAATGGAATGGAAAAAGATGAGTGAAAGGAAACTTAGGAGAATGAAGCTAGAGAAGTGATCACGCCACTTGAATGGTGGTTTACTCCAAGATGAGTGAAGGATGCCGCCACTTGAGAGCTCTCTAAATCTCACAAGATAAGACAATGGTGTAAGGAGACAATGCTCACAAACTCTAACACAAATTGTGTATAGTAACTTTACTCTAATTTTCAACTTGAAAATACATGTGGTAGGCCTCCTTATTTATAGGTGAAGGAGCCTTGGAGAGCAAGCATAAGGGGTAGGATGGGAAGAGTGAAAAAATGAGCAGCCCGCATCCTAGGCTTGTCCTTCTAGAAACTAGGTCAAAAAGCCTTCCAAAAGAGCCAAGAACATCCTAAAATGCTAACTACACCCCCTATTATACTAAAGGCACCTTATTCTAGCCTATATTTGCTATTTGGACCCCCAAAGTGAGCCCAAATTATTTACAATATTTTCTAATCATTAAGAAGACCAACAGGAAGAACTTTAGGTGCTCTGGTCTTTGTCCCATTCTCCATCTGGTGAGGTCTCTACTTTGAGGTGACTTCTCTTTATATTCTTTAGCGTCCTTGATCATCACCTTGTGGGCTTGGTTTGCATCAACCAAAGATCTACAATACTCAGATAAGAGAAATAATTCAAGATGGTACTGATATTAGGTTAAGAATGAATAGGTCAACATCACTTAAACTAAGAGAACCACAAATAATAAGTCAACCATCCAGATACTCAGTAGATGGGTCTACCATAAACCTAGATTTACGAGGATTAAATAAAATCATGCTGAGAGTAAGTAAACCAATATATGAAGAATTGAGAAAATCAGAATCTCCCCAATATTCTCTAACAGCTTCACAAGTATTAAATACTTTAATAAAAGAAGAACCTTTTAAGATAAATAAGCAATGGATTAGGGAAGATTTTAATGCTGAATATAACAAAGAAAGAGTAAATTGGTATTTTAAAAATTATTCTAAAGAACAGTTAGAGAGAATAAGGATAGAATTTTACAACTATTTAAACCAGTATGAAATAAATCTTTACTTTTTTTTTATAGGCTCGCACATTATAGTAATATCATCATTTAGAATATCCCTTTAATAAGGCCATATGCCCTTTAGAAAAAACGAGTAATACTTGGAAAACAATAAATAATGAACTAATAGAGTCAGAATATCCTCCACATCAAAGTATTATCATACAACCAACCAAAGATTTAGAGATAGAAGCTAGTCCATATAAAGATATTAAGAATGAAAACAAAAATGTAGAATTAAAAGATATTAAAAAATTACACTCTCAATTAAATTATTCAAATGCTGTCTTAGAAGTAATGACCAAACAGTTAACTAGAATAGAAAACAAAATGACACTACCTAATATTCCAAGTAGTTCAAGGTTACCCGAAAAACCGATATATAAATTATTTAATGTCCCACAAAAAGAATTGGATTCATTAAGATTAAAAAGTGATATTGATTTAAAGGTTGAGGAGCTTAAGAAGAAGCTAGAAGATCTAAATAAAACCTCTATAAATACATTAGAACTTAACAAAATAAGAAATTATCCAAAACTCAGAAATTTCTACCCTAGACCAACAGCTACTGATGTACAGTTTGAAGAGAGAGGAAAACTAGTACAAAACGCTTTTTCAGGAAATGAAATCACATAATGGAATCTAGAAAGATTTAGTGAACAAGCTATATTAGATTTAACATGCCAAATGACTATGGCAGCTACTGCCCATAAAACGAAATGTTGCAGTGATAAATCCGATGTTATAGCAATAGTACAAGGTTTTACTAGTCAATTGAAGGGTTGGTGGGACAATCTGTGTACAGAACATGATAAAATGGCCATACTCAATAATGTAAAAACCGAAACTAATCAAGAAGATGCGGTGTCCACTTTAATCTATTTGATAATTCAAAATTTTGTAGGAGACCCAAATATCTTTAAAGAAAGATCAGCTAGTCAATTAGCAAATCTTTACTATCCAACAATGTCTGATTATAGATGGTATAAAGATAATTTCTTATCCAAGATAACCTTAAGAGAAGATGGATTTGCAGGATTTTGGAAGGAAAGATTTTTGGCTGGACTGCCAAAACTCTTTTCCGAAAAATTTAAAATGAACTTAGAAAGACATTATGGTAAACCAATAGCTTATGATTCATTAACTTATTGACAAATACACAATATAGTAATAGATACAGGAATTTAGATTTGTACAGATTTTAAATTGCAGAATAAACTTAGAACAGAAAGTGTGATAAATAAAAGGGAAATTGGCACTTTCTGCCAACAATATGAGATGGAACCAATTAGAGTGCCTAGTGCAAGAAAAAAAGAGAATAATTAAGAAACAAAATAAAATAGTAAGAAAAACTTATAAAACACCTTATAACCAACATAGTCAGAATACTAAATTTCAAGAGGATAAGCTGATCCGGTCGGTCATCGGTAGGCGATGACGTCAGAAGCAGATGACCACGTGGGCCAATCACAGAGTGACGCGTGGCGCGTGAAGGCAGATAAACCAGGGTGGAGATCGTTCAAGAACGGCGATCAGTGGTCAGCTACCGAGTGACCGCCACCAGCAGATCAGTTCCTACTTGAGCGCTTGGAAGAAGAGCGCGAGAAGGGACGAAGCACCGATCAGTCATCGGTGCGTTCAGAGTGATCTGTCATCGGTACATGCATTATGATCAGTCATCGGTGCATGGAGAATGATCAGTCGTCGGGGGTTCCTTGTCAACACGTGTTAAACTGGGACCCAGGCTCCCAGCGAGAACGTTGCTCAAGGACCTCGCCTGATTCCATAAGCAGAGCACGAGGATGTGAAGAAGCACATCGGTCATCGGTGTGTGTTGAGGTGACATCGGCCGCGCGATGTGAACAACGCAACCGATGATCAGCAAAGCGCCCAGAGACAATGAATGGCCTTAGTCGCGAGACGACCACGCATGAAGATGAGAAGACTTAGTTAAGTGCAGAATCCCGCTGGACGAGAACCCATCAAAGTTAGAGTCTCCCAGTGGGGTTGCATGTCTGCCACGTGGATGGTGAAGACGTTCCCAGAGAATAGGTAAGGCAGGTAGGCACAAAAGTCGAGGGGTCCAGAGGTACCCACGCGGCCTCCCCTGTCAGACTTGGCACTCAAGTGAAGAAGGCTGGCACGCAAAGCACCCTGGGGAGTGGAAACGGCACTGCAGAGTAATTAAGTGAACCTAGAGGTAGCCTGTAGGGGCTACGCAGGGTTTATATGAGGAAGAAGAACACCAAACCAGGTATGCAATTTTTACCTCAGAATACACAACACAAAACAGAGGGCACTCAGTTTTCGAATCAAAGAGGACTGAGGGCACACACACACAGTCTCACACAGAGAAACCTAAGAGAGACCTTTTGGTGTTCCCGTTGCCTGACTTGAGCGTCGGAGCTACAACGGCCGCTAGAGGCGCCGTTCACGTGTTTTGCAGGCACCATTCGGAGTTCCGGTGAAGGTTCCTGGAGCCTCCTTGCAGAGCGCGCAGCAGATAGAAAGTCAAACGAAGGAGTGACGAGGCATTCTCCCCACGCTCGAGTCCGCGGCGAGATCATAAGCCAACAAGAAAACCTAAACATAAAAAGGTCAAGAAGAAAGAAAATACATGTTGGAAGTGTGGAAGAGGAGGACATTATGTAAATAATTGTAAAGTAGCAAAAAAGATAAATCAAATTGAAGATGAAAAATTAAAACAAAGCTTACTTAATATATTCATTAATTTAGACACTGATGAATCTGATAACTCTATAGAAGATGATAGTGAGTTGGAATTAGAACAAATAGAATATGAAAGTTCTAGCGAGAATACAAGAGAAGAAAGCGAAGAAGATTATTCCTTAGGACCTGATTTATGTACCTGCACAAATTGTAAGAGTATAAACTGTTAACAAAAGATCAAACAACTGTCTTAATATCAATAATAGATAAAATTAGAAGAATCTCCTTTGAAAAATGAATTTTTATCACAATTAAATAATTTAGTAAAATAAAGTGAAGAATCCCAACAAAAGGTAGATCCCATAAATATGAAAGATATCTATAATAGATTTAAACCACACAGCCCCTAAATTACTATAAAAGATCTACAAGAAGAAATTAAAAATCTTAAACAAGAAATACAATTATTAAAAGAAAATGACATTTCATTAGAGTATAGATTACTAGTATTAGAAGGAAAAGAAATAATAAGATATCAGAATAAACAAGATACTAATACTAATCAAGACTATACGGAAGAAAATAATGCAGAAACTTATATTAGCATGTTGAGTCTAATTACTACTCATAAATGGCATACTGAAGTAACCTTGATCGTTAAAGAAGAAACTTTTAAAATGATAGCTTTAATAGACTCTGGAGCAGATATTAACTGTATTCAAGAAGGAATAATACCTACTCAATACTACGAAAAAATCGTAGAAAAAGTGACTAGTGCTAATGGAACAAAAATGAATATTCAATACAAATTATCCAATGCCAAGATATGCAAGAATACAATTTGTTACAGTACTTCCTTTGTATTAGCAAAAAATATGAATACTATAATGATATTAGGAACTCCCTTTTTAACATTATTATACCGTTTTCAAGTAACAGAGAAAGGATTGATAACTCAAACCTTGGGAAAAGAAATTTGCTTTCAATTCATAAAACCTCCCAGAACCAGAGAATTAAATTTATTAAAAGAATCCTCAATATCTCCTATTGAAAGTAAGAAAAAATAGATAAACCTATTAAATAAAGAAATTAGATTTAAAAGAATAGAAGAAAAACTAAAAACACCTAATCTTAAAAACCTTATTAGAGATTACGAAGAGAAAATAAGGAAGGAAATATGTGAAACAAATCCCACAACCTTTTGGCATAGGAAAAAATATATTGTCTCATTACTATATATAGACAACTTTTATGAAAAACAAATACCCACAAAAGCTAGACCCATACAAATGAATCAACAATACCTAGAATATTGCAAAAAAAGAACTTCAAGAATACCTGGATAAAGGATTAATAAGAACTTTAAAGTCACCTTGGAGTTGTGTAGGATTTTATGTAATGAAAGCCTCGGAAATGGAACCAGGAGCACCGAGATTAGTAATTAATTACAAGCCCTTAAATAAGGTATTAAAATGGATTCGATATTCGTTGCCTAATAAAAGTGATCTAATAAAAAGAATACATGATGCTACAATATTTTTAAAATTTGATTTAAAGTCAAGATACTATTAAATCTCTATAGAAGAAAACAATAAATACAAAACTGCCTTTGTGGTACCTTTTGGACATTACAAATGGAATGTAATGCTCCAAGGATTAAAAAATGCACCCAGTGAATTCCAAAATATCATGAATAATATATTTTATCCTTATATGAAATTTTCTATAATGTATTTAGACGATGTTTTAATATTCTCAAAAAATATTAATGAACATAAAGAACATTTGGAAGAATTCATAAAAATAATCAAAGAAAATGGATTAGTAGTTTCGGAGAAAAAGATAAAAATATTTCAAACAAAGATTAGATTTTTAGGCTATGAAATATATCAAGGTACTATTACACCTATCCAAAGGTCATTAGAATTTACAAATAAATTTCCAGAGGAAATAAAGAAAAAGCAACAGCTGCAAAGATTCTTAGGTTGCGTAAATTATATAGCAGAGTTTATTCCTAATATTAGAATAATTTGTACACCATTATACACAAGACTAAGAAAAAATCGTCCTGTCTGGAATGATGATATGACCAAAGCCGTAAAACAAATAAAAGAAATAGTTAAAAAATTACCCTGTCTAGGAATACCTGACCCCGAAGCCTTTCTTATTGTAGAAACAGATGCCTCTGAGTTGGGATATGGGGGAATTTTAAAACAAAAGGTTTTAGAAAAATCTAAAGAACAAGTAGTCAGATATCATTCAAGAATTTGGCACTCTTTACAACAAAAATATTCTACTATTAAAAAAGAAATACTTTCAATAGTTTTATGTTTACAAAAATTTCAAGATGATCTATTTAATAATTTTTTTTTGATTCGTACTGATTGTAAAGCCGCTCAAGTGCTTTGACTAAAGACGTTCAAAATCTAGTTTCTAAACATATTTTTGCAAGATGGCAGGCTTTATTATCTTGTTTTGATTTTGAAATAGAACATATCAAAGGGAAAAATAACTCTTTACCAGAGAATTTTTACAGGCTTCAACATGAGTGTCAAGCCAAGAGGAAAAGATGATTATGGTCCCCCACTCGGATCAAATAAGACATCTAGTTCAACAAATAAAGATCAATATGATTCCCCACTGGGACCAAATAAAACGTCTGCCTCAATAAACAGAGATCAATATGGTTCCCCACTGGGATCGAATAAAGTCTCCCCCTCAATATCATTAAGACCATCTTCTTCATTATCTTTAAAATCCACAACACCTACAAAACCAACCTCCACCTTAGCAGATATTATAAAAACTCCTCCTCCATCACCAAACCCCTTAATATCCTCAAACAGATTCACCCCACTATATTATCAAAACGTATTAGTAAGTCCAAAGGACTTTACTAGTAGAACTCCTATCCCAAAAGATTTCCCAAAACCAATACCTCCAAAGGAATACTTAGAAAAGCCTGAAAACATGCCAATATTGATATTAGAAAAAGCATGGATAAATTCAAACCCCAGACAAGTAGCCGAAAACCTATTTCCTCAAGACTTCCATTATCTTCCAACAGACTTATCCAAAACCAGTAGTATGCAGAAAGACTTACAAAAATCATGAAGACAGATGCTCAAAAACTGATTTATTTCACAATAACTATTTTCATACAAGCTTTTAGTGTGCTCTCAATTTTTGCTCTGCCCTTCACATCTGGTAGAGCTCCTTTATATAGGCACACTACCTCCCTTACGACAACTACTTCTACATTATTTTTCAGACAACATTACAATGAAGTTCAAATTTGGAAATCATTACTATCTTGAAGAATCTTCTGGCCATTGTATTTTTCTTCAAAATTCTTCTAACTTTAGTCACGTCTACTGTTGCCAGATGTTCCTTTTACTATTCTTGGATTCTTTTTAATCTGTCTTCTGAAACATGTCTTAGCACTTTACCCGTAAGGAATCTCTTAATAGTACATGTCTTCATTATAGAGATAAGGGTTATACTGTGATGACTCATCGTGTGCACTGGCTTTGTCGAAGCCAATTGAGGAGGTAGCTTTCTGGAGAGATCTTTCAAACTCTTCTTTTGATGTTATTGATGCTAATGCTGCCATTAATTGTTGTTTCTCAGCTAAGAATAATGTATCTTGTTTAAGTTTAGGATTATCTTGGCTTCCCAACGCAAGATTGTCTTTGCCTCCTGCATTATGCTTTATCCATTCTTGAATTCTCTTTTTACACATTAATTTATTATTGAACTTCTTCCACCATTTTATTTTTATCTTTCTTGATAACGTCTTGATTTCAAATCCTTCATACGGTTGTACCAAGGTATAGTCCCATGCTACTATCCAAGTAATAGCTTGAGAGGCTACAAAAGATATGAGCCTATATCCTGATACAAAGGTTGAATTTTGTCGAAAATACATATATACTTCATTTATTTCTGTGGGGAATATTGAAGGTAGTGGTCCAAAATCGACAAACCATTTTATGAACCATCTTGGAAATCTTAAAGATATTCCCTTTCTAAACCAGATGAACCATGAGTGCTTATCTGGATTAATGAATAATACGTTGGACCATGCATCCATATAATCATAATAACTGTATTGCTGGGGATCAAACATTCTTGGAAATGATTTTTTACTATGGAGAGGTTGGTTCCACTTTTGAGGGGTTAAGACTTGCTGAATTTTTATTTTGGAAAACTAGATTTTCCCTTCATCATCTTTGTGGTGAGATATTTCTATGGATTCTGTATCTACTAATATAAATTCGTAAAAAGTTCTGGTTTTGGATAAGTCTGTTGGAAGATAATGGAAGTCTTGAGGAAATAGGTTTTCAGCTATTTGTATGGGGTTTGAATTTATCCAAGCTTTTTCTAATATCAATATTGGCATGTTTTCAGGATTTTCTAAGTATTCCTCTGGAGGTATTGGTTTTGGGAAATCTGTCGAGATAGGAGTTCTACTGGTAAAGTCCTTTGGACTTACTGGTAAATCTGTTTGAGGATATTAAGGGGTTTGGTGATGGAGGAGGAGTTTTTATAATATTTGGTAAGGTGGAGGTTGGTTTTGTAGGTGTTGTGGATTTTAAAGATAATGAAGAAGATGGTCTTAATGATATTGAAGGGGAGACTTTATTCGATCCCAGTGGGGAACCATATTGATCTCTGTTTATTGAGGCAGACGCTTTATTTCGTCCCAGTGGGGAACCATATTGATCTTTATTTGTTGAACTAGATGTCTTATTTGATCCCAGTGGGGGACCATAATCATCTTTTCCTCTTGGCTTGACACTCATGTTGAAGCCTGTAAAAATTCTCTTGTTAAAAAGTCTGGTAAAGAGTTATTTTTCCCTTTGATATGTTCTATTTCAAAATCAAAACAAGATAATAAAGCTTGCCATCTTGCAAAAATATGTTTAGAAACTAGATTTTGAATGTCTTTAGTCAAAACACTTGGAGCTGCTTTGCAATCAGTACGAATCAAAAAAAATTTATTAAATAGATCATCTTGAAATTTTTGTAAACATAAAACTATTGAAAGTATTTCTTTTTTAATAGTAGAATATTTTTGTTGTGAAGAATGCCAAATTCCTGAATGATATCTGACTACTTGTTCTTAAGATTTTTCTAAAACCTTTTGTTTTAAAATTCCCCCATACCCCAACTCAGAGGCATCCGTTTCTACAATAAGAAAGGCTTCGGTGTCAGGTATTCCTAGACAGGGTAATTTTTTAACTATTTCTTTTATTTGTTTTACGGCTTTGGTCATATCATCATTCCAGACAGGAAGGTTTTTCCTTAGTCTTGTGTATAATGGTGCACAAATTATTCTAATATTAGGAATAAAGTCTGCTATATAATTTACGCAACCTAAGAATCTTTGCAGCTGTTGCTTTTTCTTTATTTCCTCTGGAAATTTATTTGTAAATTCTAATGACCTTTGGATAGGTGTAATAGTACCTTGATATATTTCATAGCCTAAATATCTAATCTTTGTTTGAAATATTTTTATCTTTTTCTTCGAAACTACTAATCCATTTTCTTTGATTATTTTTATGAATTCTTCCAAATGTTCTTTATGTTCATTAATATTTTTTGAGAATATTAAAACATCATCTAAATACACTATAGAAAATTTCGTATAAGGATAAAATATATTATTCATGATATTTTGGAATTCACTAGGTGCATTTTTTAATCCTTGGGGCATTACATTCCATTCGTAATGTCCAAAGGGTACCACAAAGACAGTTTTGTATTTATCTTTTTCTTCTATAGAGATTTGATAGTATCCTGATTTTAGATCAAATTTTGAAAATATTGTAGCATCATGTATTCTGATCCGGTCGGTCATCGGTGTGTGTTGAGGTGACATCGGCCGCGCGATGTGAACAACGCAACCAAGATCAGTAAAGCGCCCAGAGGCAGGGAACGGCCTTAGTCGCGAAACGCCCACACTGGAAGATGAGAAGGCGCAGTTAGGTGCAGAGTCCTGCTGGGACGAGAACCCATTAAGGTTGGAATCTCCCAGTGGGTTGCATGTCTGCCACGTGGATGGTAAAGATGTTCCCAGAGAATAGGTAGGGCAGATAGGCGCAGAAGTCGAGGGGAGTGGAAACGGCACTGCAGAGTAATTAAGTGAACCTAGAGGTAGCCTGTAGGGGCTACGCAGGGTTTATATGAGGAAGAAGAACACCAAACCAGGTATGCAATCTTTACCTCAGATTACACAACACACATCCAAGAGCACTCAGTCTTCGAATCAAAGAGGACTGAGGACACACTCACACGGGTCTTACACAGAGAGATCCGAGAGAGAGTTTTGGTGTTCCCGTTGCCTGACTTGAGCATCGGAGCTACAATGGCCGCTAGAGGCGCCGTCTGTGTGTTTTGCAGGCATCGTTCGGAGTTCCGGTGAAGGTTCCTGGAGCCTCCTTGCAGGACGCGCAGCAGATAGAAAGCCAAACCAAGGAGTGACGAGGCATTCTCCCAACGCTCGAGTTAGCGGCGAGATCATTTGGCGCCCACCGTGGGGCACGAAGTAAAACGAAGCCCCCATACACGAGAACGAGGATAGAAATCGCACAGATGAGTAGAAGAACCAGACAAACGACACCTCCACCACCTGCTGGTGAAGGAACTGTGACCATGGCGCAGGTCATGGAGATGATGCGCGCGTTGCAGGAGAACGTCGCGGCATCGAGAGCTGAGCAGGAGAAGATGCATGCAGAGCTGACTGCATCGCATAGCAGGAATGAAGAGTTGAACCGCGTGAACGAGGAGTTGCGTAGGGAGCTGCAGGCGCAGAATGAGCGCGTATCCGAAGACAGAACGTCGATGCCGCCGTCGCCCCCTAGAGCATTTCCCATACCCTTCTCCCCCGAGATCATGAACACGGTGGTGCCCCCCAACTTGGTGGGAGTGAAGGCGTCGTTCACGGGGGTGGAAGACCCAGAGGCACATTTGACAGCCTTCCACACTCAGATGATGCTGTCTGGAGGTTCAGACGCAGTGTACTGCAAAATGTTTATGAGCACGCTGAGCAGAGTGGCTATGGAGTGGTTCGTGAGCCTGCCGGAGGGCCACATCACCTCCTTCCATCAGTTCTCGAAGCTGTTCACGGAGCAGTATATAGTCAACAAAGCGCCGCCGGTGGTAGCTTACGACTTGTTCGACGTGCGCCAGTACCAGGGGGAGTCGCTGAAGGATTTCCTCAACCGTTTCGCTGCGCAGGTGGTGAGATTGCCCAGCAAGGACGAGAGCATGTTAGTGCACGCATTCAAGAAAGGCGTGCTGCCTGGTCCTTTCAGTGAATCCCTCATCAGGAGCCACCCCGCCACCTTTGCTGAGATCCGGCGACGAGCGGTGGCGCACATAGTAGCAGAGACGGAGGTCTCTGAGAAGAGAGGCAGCACTGTGCCGACGAAGCCGCGCGGAGGTCAGGGGAAGCAACAGCAGCAGGTGCGGGTGTATGAGACCAGGGAGGAGAGGAAGGCGCAGGGAAGGCCTCGTCCCTATGCACCCAGGAAGGACCAGCCCAGGGGGCGTGCAAGGGAGAACAACACACCCCCTAGGTATGATTTCGTGATAGAGTTGGCAGAGCTGATCGCCATCCCTGCCGTGGCTGCAAGACTCCAAGTACCAGAGAAAACTGACATGGTACTTGGAAAGAGGAAGGACAAGTGGTGTGAGTTCCATCAGGCTTATGGACACACATTCCACACATGCCTGGCGTTGGGGCGTCAACTTGCTGAGTTGGTGAAGGCAGGACTCCTGACCGATTACCTGCGAGGGATACAAGGTGATCGCCCTTTGGGGTCCCAGGCAGGTGATCAGCAGCATGAAATCCCTGTGCTCGGGGAAATCAGATGATAGAAGATGCCACACTGGGGGGGCTCCCAGGTAGCTCAGGTGGGAGCTGAAGCAAAGGGCATGATCGCCCCTCATGAGTAAAGCATCCCAGGTCGGTAATCGCCCATCCAGAGTAGATGAATCGTTGGAGAAGCACTTGAAGTCATGAGTTTCCCACACAAGTTCAAGGAAGTCCAGTCAGTTCGCTTTAACACACCTCGCGATGGTGTAACGAAAGGGAAGCAGCGAGCTTATGGAGAACTTGGGAGGCGCGAACAAGTTTGAAGTTAAGGACAGCTTTTCGTCGTTGCTAGAAGAATGGTGTGCTCGCAAGGTCGGTCATCGCCAGGGCCCATACAGAGTGGTTGAGGCGCTGGAGAATGGAGCCTATCGGCTGGAGACCCGGGATGGAGCACCTATCCCATAGACGTGGAACACTACACACTTAAGTTCAGTTAAGTTGTAAGGTAGATGCGTTCTTGCACTGAACACACTCAATGTATATACTGTTAAATAGTTGAGCAAATCAGGGGGCACTCTGTTCCCTAATGAGGGTTTTTAACGAGGCCACCCAATAAAAAAGATTTCAGTATGTCAAGTGTGCACATGTTTCCCAGTTTCAAGTTCTGCTTGCCCCAAATGCAAGTCCAAGGGATCAGTTGGAGCCTGCTCGCCCCAGGCGCGAGTACGGACCACTGACCTATGTTCTCCTCACCCCAGGAGTGAGTGCAGGTGGCCAAAGTTTGGGAACTCGGGAGTTCTAGGAAAACCAAGAGAGGGAAAGGGAAGATTTCGAGAAACGTCCAAGAGGAATCAGACCCAAAGGTCGATGACCTCGGGGCAAGCAAGAGGGGTCAACAAGTAAAACTCTTCTTCCCCGTAACAAGACATCACCGTCGCGTTTAAGCACCAAGAAGCAGAGCCTGATCAGTCATTGGTGCACCCAAAGCAAGATCAGCCGTCGGTGCATGTCGGGAGTGAGTACTCGGTCGGTGCATTGGTCATCGGGGTCGTGCTAAGACGTGTTAAGCTGGGACCCAGGTTCCCAGCAAGAGCGTTACGCACGCACCTCGCATGATTCCAGAAGAAGGTTGGTCATCGGGGTCGTGCTAAGACGTGTTAAGCTGGGACCCAGGTTCCCAGCGAGAGCGTTACGCATGCACCTCGCATGATTCCAGAAGAAGGTTGATCATCGGGGTCTTGTTCACACGTGTTAAGCTGGGACCCAGGCTCCCAGCGAGAGCGTTACGCATGCACCCCGCATGATTCCAAACAAGAAGAAGAGGAGTTGCCCACTCAAAGGGCGTGCGGTGATACCATGCAGGCAGGGATGCGCCTGGCGAGTGCGCTTAGACAGCCACCCCTGGTGCTCCCCTGGGAGCATGCACCCACTCAGTAGAGAAAGTCCTCACCCTCGACTTTGTACAGCGGGGTGCAGGCAGAGAAAGTCCTCTTCCTCTGCTTTTTACAGCAAGGTTGAGGCGAGAGAAAGTCCTCTTCCTCTGCTTTTTACAGCAAGGTTGAGGCGAGAGAAAGTCCTCACCCTCGACTTTCTACAGCGGGGTGCAGGCAGAGAAAGCCCTCTTCCTCTGCTTTTTACAGCAAGGTTGAGGCGAGAGAAAGTCCTCTTCCTCTGCTTTTTACAGCAAGGTTGAGGCGAGAGAAAGTCCTCACCCTCGACTTTCTACAGCGGGGTGCAGGCAGAGAAAGCCCTCTTCCTCTGCTTTTTACAGCAAGGTTGAGGCAAGAGAAGTCCTCTTCCTCTGCTTCTTACGGCAAGGTTGAGGCAAGAGAACCAAGTCCTTATCCTCTGCTCCATACAGCAAGGTTAAGACTACAGAGAAAGTCCTCACCTCGACTTGTTACAGCGAGGCTGGGGCGAGAGGAGAAAGACCTCACCTCAACTTCCTACAGCGAGGCCGAGGCAAGAGGGGTCAATCAAGAAGCAGTCCTCTTCCCCAAAACACAAGCATCATCTTCAGAGGTCGGGTCCTCTATGCACTTAGCGCTGGAGTGACGCGGAAGTAATGCAAAGCATGAAGCGCGATGACTGATCGGTGGTGCGCTAACATGCTAGTCGGTGGTCAGTAGCAAAGCTCTTAGTATGAAAGCTTGCCCAAACAAGGTCTTGGACGATCAGTCGAAGCATTTAGACGCCATCAGGTCAGTCATCCAACACGAACTTATGCATACAAGATTATATACAAGCTCGTAGCAGCCAGGGAAATTACACAAAAGGAGAAGTGGCAAGGGAAGAAGCTCAAGGAGGAGGAATGAGCCTGCCATCGGCCGCTGAATGGTGGAGGCTAGGTTGGGTAGAGTCCAAGTCTGGCAGGACGCAGTGAACCTGCTGCAAACCCATGGAACCCATCTATCAGAACCTCGGCACCACCAGCCATGGTCTCAGGTACATCAGCTTCGAGCTCCTTCTTCCCTTTGGCAACGAAGACCACTTAGTCTCTTCGCTGAGAACAAGTTCACAGCTCGAGACTGGGGGGCTTGTGATCCGGTCGGTCATCGGTGTGTGTTGAGGTGACATCGGCCGCGCGATGTGAACAACGCAACCAAGATCAGTAAAGCGCCTAGAGGCAGGGAACGGCCTTAGTCGCGAAACGCCCACACTGGAAGATGAGAAGGCGCAGTTAGGTGCAGAGTCCTGCTGGGACGAGAACCCATTAAGGTTGGAATCTCCCAGTGGGTTGCATGTCTGCCACGTGGATGGTAAAGATGTTCCCAGAGAATAGGTAGGGCAGATAGGCGCAGAAGTCGAGGGGTCCAGAGGTACCCACGCGGCCTCCCCTGTCAGACCTGGCACTCAAGTGAAGAAGGCTGGCACGCAAAGCACCCTGGGGAGTGGAAACGGCACTGTAGAGTAATTAAGTGAACCTAGAGGTAGCCTGTAGGGGCTACGCAGGGTTTATATGAGGAAGAAGAACACCAAACCAGGTATGCAATCTTTACCTCAGATTACACAACACACATCCAAGAGCACTCAGTCTTCGAATCAAAGAGGACTGAGGACACACTCACACGGGTCTTACACAGAGAGATCCGAGAGAGAGTTTTGGTGTTCCCGTTGCCTAACTTGAGCGTCAGAGCTACAATGGCCGCTAGAGGCGCCGTCTGTGTGTTTTGCAGGCATCGTTCGGAGTTCCGGTGAAGGTTCCTGGAGCCTCCTTGCAGGACGCGCAGCAGATAGAAAGCCAAACCAAGGAGTGACGAGGCATTCTCCCCACGCTCGAGTCAGCGGCGAGATCTTATTCTTTTTATCATATCACTTTTATGAGGCAACGGATATCGGATCCATTTTAATACCTTATTTAAGGGCTAGTAATTAATTACTAATCTCGGTGCTCCTCGTTCCATTTCCGAGTCTTTCATTACATAAAATCCTACACAACTCCAAGGTGACTTTGAAGTTCTTATTAATCCTTTATCCAGGTATTCTTGAAGTTCTTTTTTGTAATATTCTAGGTATTGTTGATTCATTTGTATGGGTCTAGATTTTGTGGGTATTTGTTTTTCATCAATATTGTCTATATACAGTAATGAGACAATATATTTTTTCCTATGTCAAAAGGCTGTGGGATTTGTTTCACATATTTCCTTCCTTATTTTCTCTTCGTAATCTCTAATAAGGTTTTTAAGATTAGGTGTTTTTAGTTTTTCTTCTATTCTTTTAAATCTAATTTCTTTATTTAATAGGTTTATCTGTTTTTTCTTACTTTCTATAGAAAATATTGAGGATTCTTTTAATAAATTTAATTCTCTGATTCTGGGAGGTTTTATGAATTCAAAGCAAATTTCTTTTCCTAAGGTTTGAGTTAGCAATCCTTTCTCTGTTACTTGAAAAGGGTATAATAATTGTAAAAAGGGAGTTCCTAATATCATTGTAGTATTCATATTTTTTATTAATACAAAGGAAGTAGTGTAACAAATTGTATTCTTGCATATCCTGGCATTGGATAATTTGTATTGAATATTCATTTTTGTTCCATTAGCACTAGTCACTTTTTCTACGGTTTTTTCGTAGTATTGAGTAGGTATTATTCCTTCTTGAATACAGTTAATATCTGCTCCAGAGTCTATTAAAGCTATCATTTTAAAAGTTTCTTCTTTAATGATCAAGGTTACTTCAGTATGCCATTTATGAGTAGTAACTAAACTCAACATGCTAATATAAGTTTCTGCATTATTTTCTTCCGTATAGTCTTGACTAGTATCAATATCTTGTTTATTCTGATATCTTATTATTTCTTTTCCTTCTAATTCTAGTAATCTATACTCTAATGAAATGTCATTTTCTTTTAATAATTGTATTTCTTGTTTAAGATTTTTAATTTCTTCTTGTAGATATTTTATAATAATTTGGGGGTTGTGTGGTTTAAATCTATTATAGATATCTTTCATATTTACGGGATCTACCTTTTGTTGGGATTCTTCACTTCATTTTACTAAATTATTTAATTGTGATAAAAATTCATTTTTCAGAGGAGATTCTTCTAATTTATCTATTATTGATATTAAGACAGTTGTTTGATCTTTTGTTAACATATTTATACTCTTACAATTTGTGCAGGTACATAAATCAGGTCCTAAGCAATAATCTTCTTCGCTTTCATCTCTTGTATTTTTGCTAAAACTCTCATATTCTATTTGTTCTAATTCCAACTCACTATCATCTTCTATAGAGTTTTCAGATTCATCAGTGTCTGAATTAATCAATGTATTAAGTAAGCTTTGTTTTAATTTTTCATCTTCAATTTGATTTATCTTTTTTGCTACTTTACAATTATTTGCATAATGTCCTGCTCTTCCACACTTCCAACATGTATTTTCTTTCTTCTTGACCTTTTTATATTTAGGTTTTCTTGGCTTATCCTCTTGAAATTTAGTATTCTGACTATGTTGGTTATAAGGTGTTTTATAAGTTTTTCTTACTATTTTATTTTGTTTCTTAATTATTATCTTTTTTCTTGCACTAGGCACTCTAATTGGTTCCATCTCATATTTTTGGTAGAAAGTGCCAATTTCCCTTTTATTTATCATACTTTCTGTTCTAAGTTTATTCTGTAATTTAAAATCTATACAAATCTGAATTCCTGTATCTATTACTATATTGTGTATTTGTCGATAAGTTAATGAATCATAAGCTATTGGTTTACCATAATGTCTTTCTAAGTTCATTTTAACCTTTTCGGAAAAGAGTTTTGGCAGTCTAGCCAAAAATCTTTCCTTCCAAAATCTTGCAAATCCATCTTCTCTTAAGGTTATCTTGGATAAGAAATTATCTTTATACCATCTATAATCAGACATTGTTGGACAGTAAAGATTTGCTAATTGAATAGTTGATCTTTCTTTAAAGATATTTGGGTCTCCTACAAAATTTTGAATTATCGAATAGATTAAAGTGGACACCGCATCTTCTTGATTAGTTTCGGTTTTTACATTATTGAGTGTTCGTGCTGGTTGACTTTCCTGTCAAGTAGATTCCCCGATCGTTTGCAACTTCCTCCTCCTTTCCTCTATAATAGCTTGCCTATAAAGAAAGAAAGATAGGCGCCCTTGCAGCCATTTGCACTCCGACGCTCAAGTCAAAACTAGGGAAAAAACACCAAGTGTATAGTAAAAGAGTGATAGTCTCAAAAACTGCGTACCTTCTCCTGGGACCTTAAGCCCCTTTTATAGAGTGTTATTAGGTTACCACTAGTAACCAACTTCCCATGCTAAAATCTTATCTTTTATGAGAGAATATTCAATGGGAGAGAATTCTGTTATGATGTGTGTAATCTTAACAGCATAACTATGTGGAATTCTCTCTCCTTGGAATGCAACAAACCCCACAATAATCACCTGGATACCAATGAAATATTACTGGGAACAATATCTTCTCAGGATTCTATCACTTAATCTTTTTACGTGTATTGCGGCTACTTTCTAATCTTGAAGTAATTACCTTTAGGTGTGGATGCTAAAGCATACTCCTTAACCCTAACGCCGCAAGGTCTAATTTCATGATTTGAACTAATCATTCACATGCCTTTAAACCCTCACGTGCCATTACATGCGATTCTGAGGATAAATCTCTTATGCCAAAACCTAACGTCTCGCATATATCCTGCATGCATGGCATATCTATGAATCTAGTTTATACCCTGACACGTGTGATTCCACAGACCCACTATGGGCCCCACCATGCCAACCTCTTACCCTTTGGCCGACGACCGAGGTCTGGCCACTACATAAGCCCCCCAGGCTCGAGTTGGGACTTGTCTCAGCGAAGAGCCTTACAACTCGCCCGGTCGACCTACATGGCACTGCTCCACACGTCCTTGTCACAATCCTGAGTGATTTGACGCATATCGTACCAAGAATTGACACATTTGCACGTTTTCCCTGGAGCATATGTAACATCCCGCCAAAATGTTTTTCATAATTATAGAATGAAATAAATGAAAAGAGATAAAATAATAATATTGAAGTGAACAAAATTATATATATATGTAATAAAGTTTTCTCCTCGCAGGGAGTTTAATACAAGGTCGTCGGTTTCCAAAAACGTAAATTAGATACAACAAAGTAAACAAAACAGGCGATTTCCCCACAAGACAGGCGATCTCCAATCAGAAAAGGCGATCCCCTATCAAAAAGGGCGATCTCCTACCAGACAACATAAAAAGGGGTGATCGCCTAGCGGAAATGTAAATGGGCGATCTCCTCCCGGCGCCCACTCACTGAGGAGCTCGACCACCTGCAACTTCGTCTGCTCCCGTGTAAAAATACACGATCATCACAGTTTAAGAGAAAACAGCCACAGAGCAATACAAAAATAAAGGGGTAAGCTAAAAGTTTCAAAAGCTTTTTAAATCAAGGGTAAACATAAAAACTTCACGCCATACATGATCCATATCAATTACCACCATTAACATTCTCATATTCCATAACTCGTCAAGTGTCTATTTCTAATTTCAGTATTCATGGTTCACACGTCAGACTTTCCACTGACTCAATACATAGACACATGACTCTACTTCCGGATTGACTCGTGCGTTGACTCAGGCTCAGAGATCTGCACCTGTCATACCATACCACTGTGAAATCCACACAGGGTCGCTGTGAATCCACACAGCCATGCGCATATATAGTCTCATATCATCACTCTCCCGGTATGACAAGGTTAATTCATATAACAGGCCGAGCTCGTTCTTTTTCACACGAGTCACCCATTCATATGAACCTCCTCCGACTCTCCACAACTGAATAACTTCCTCTACGTGATTCCATTATATCAGCAGAGTCAGGATATCTCCTTCTAGACAAGCCCCTAGTCAATACACCTATACAGATCTTACACGGTATTTCCTTTCCTGAAAATACTATGCCTCGATCCCACATTCACAGCATTCAAGACATCATACCATGCAAAGGAATATTTCAAATCACAGCAACAATCATTTCAACGTTTCAAACTTTCGAATATCACATTTAAGTCTCAAACAGTCCCAAGGCAACACCAAAAACAGGGTAGTCCGAGAAACAACGCCAAAAACAGGCGATCTCGTTCAAAAACAGGGGATTCGAAAACAATGTTTTAAAACCGGCGACCACGTCGCCCAAACACATAGAACAGAGAATCACGAAAAGAATATGAAACCGGCGACTACGTCGCCCTCACTTCTGAAAATAGCTAATCTACGGCTTTTATTGAAAATAAAGCTAGCTTCCCTTACCTGGACTTGCGCAAAACACCAAGAACTCCAAAACCCAACGAAGCTTAAGAGATGCTTTCACTCTGTTTCTGCGTCTGGGTTGTAGGACTTGCAGAGAACTTCCCAGGTGCTCTAATGGTGGTCGTCGCACGTCGTACTCTTGTGTGAAGATGCCTGAACCGTAGCGCGAAGGAGAGAAATGGAGGAGAAAGGAGGTAGCTCACTCTTTCGCTCCTGAACAACTGCAACGTTCCTTTCTCTCAGAAGTGGGTTTTTGCATCTTAAACTAACTTGTCCACAAAAGCCGCTGCCACCACCCACTCTGCAGGGAAGTTTGCGTGCACGCTGCCCTGAATAGTACGACTAAGCGTGCCTCTGCGCAGGCTAACACTCTGAGGTCACTATTCTGAACCACCCTTTTTGTCTACGTGGCGCGCGTGCAGGACGTTCCATGCTGGGAGTCTGGGTCCCACCTTCTCTGTGTGCAACTCGACATCGCGCGATAACCTTTCGCCGATGACCTCTCGCGCGAAGACTATCCACCGATGACCTCTCGCGCGAAGACAATCCACCGATGACCTCTCGCGCGAAGGCTATCCACCGATGACCTCTCGCGCAAAGGCTATCTACCGATGACCTCTCGCGCGAAGGCTATCCACCGATGACCTCTCGCGCGAATACAATCCACCGATGACCTCTCGCGCGAAGGCAATCCACCGATGCCTCATCTTGGAGGACGACCGATGTCTCCCCCTAGCGATGCTCGCATGCATCGCGCCCTGGCGATGTCTGCATGCCTCGCGCCCTGGCGATGCCCGCATGCCTCTCGCGCCCTGGCGACGTCCACATGCCTCGTGCCCTGGCGATGCCCGCATGCATCGCGCCCTGGCGATGTCTGCATGCCTCGCGCCCTGATGATGCCCGCATGCATCGCGCCCTGGCGACGTCCACATGCCTCGCGCCCTGGCGATGCCCGCATGCCTCTCGCGCCCTGGCGATCATGTGTGGTAGACGACCGGCGATCTCATAGTCTTCTAAACTACACTTTCCTCCCTTTTTATTTTAAGTAAAAGCATACTTAGAATTCATTTAAAATATATCCCTTTTATTCCAATTTGATTTTACAGGTCCTTACAGCATACACGTGGCAATCTCAACGGTTAGAATGATTCATCGTTTCATATTCTTCTTTATACGTTACTTCCTTGCCTCCTAAGTTCCCTACTGCTTCATTCCCTCTTACTTTGCTCTTTCAAATTCTCTGTTCCTTCAAGCTGTTCTTCGAGTGCCTTGCCGCCTACACAAAGTTTGATCTTTCGTCTTCCAATTAATCAAAGGTATGTTCTTTCCACCTTTCTTGTTTTCGTTTTATCGTCGCAATGCTTTTTATCTTCCTATCCCTGCCTAGGACTGCTTTCGATTCTTGTTTCCATTTCATTCCGCCCTTCCTTACTATTCTTCCGCGTTCCCTGGAATGCATTATCCTTTCCCTCTTTCTGAACCTGCCTTTTTTTTTGTTGTCTTTTGTGTTTTAGCCTTCCAAATGGACCAGTCTTTTTCTTCCTTGTCGAGGTCTGAGTCAAACTCCTCACAATCTTCCGCCCGTCAAGTAGTTCTAGGGCTCCACTCAGACTACTATCAACTCCTATACCCCTGGGCCCCTGAAGGGCTTCTCAAGAAGTCTTCTGACTTCACTACCTCCGAGTCCATCGTCACCTATAGGAAGGCTGAGGTGCGAAGCAGAAGCAGCCACCCTAATCACATCTTTGGAAAGGACGATGATAAATACGTTGGAGTGGTTCCTTGCAAGGTTAGCGAACCCGTGTGTTGTGACGAAACTTCGGGCCAGGAGAGCCCTGTAACGCCCCTCAAAATATTGTTCATTTTTATATAATAAAATAAAGGCGAAACAATAATATCAAAATTTAACATAGATATATACATAATATAATTCATCCATTAATACAAATGTGCCTCAAAATAATATCCCTTTTCGAGGAAGTTTTAATACATCTCCATACAGGAGTTTTCAAAATAAAACAAAACAACAGCATTCAAAAACCGGCGATCTCCTCCTCCAGAAATGCTCACTAAGGAGCTCTACTACCTGCAACCTCATCTGCTCCCGTGCAAATATACACGATCATCACAGGTTTAAGAAAACAACCACGATACAAAACAAAAGGGTAAGCTAGATATTTTAAAACTTTAAATATGAAACTTTATATCAATAGAAAGCATAAATCTTCACACCATTCATAATCTATATCAATTTCAACCATCAATATCCCCGTATTCCACAAACTCGTCAAGTGTCTATTCAATACATTCAATACTCATGGTTCACATGTCAGACTTTCCACTAACTCGTAACACATAGACACATGACTCTACTTCCGGAAGACTCGTGCGTTGAACTTAGCATCCAGAGACCTGCACCTGTCATACTACATTGCTGTAAAGTTCCCACAGCTATGCGCATAAACATAATCTCGATCTCAATCTCAATATCATCACTCTCTCAGTATGACAGGGTTAATCCATATAACAGGTCAAGTCAGTTATCTTTCAAACGACTTACCCATACATATGGACCTCCTTCGACTCTCACCAACTGAATGACTTCATCTATGTGATTCCATCATATCAGCAGAGTCAGGATCGCCTCATTCACAGGATACTCACAGATCAATACACCCTCATAAAATCTCCACACGGTATTTTCTTTCCTGAAAATACTATGCTTTGATCACTCTTTCACATTCATCCAGTACATCATACCACACGTAAAAGCACAATTCCATCATATAATATTTTGAATCTTTTCTTAAACAATCCCAATCACAGAAACAATCATACCAAAGTTCAGATTTTCGAATATCATATGCATTTCACCTTTCAATCTCAAACAATTTCAAAACGACACTAAAACAGGGGATTTCTAAATTTGCATTAAAACCGGCGATCACGTCGCCCCACACATAAAAACAGAGCTTCGTGAAATAGAATATGAAACCGGCGACCACGTCGCCCTCACTTCAGAACCTACTCGCCTAAAGTTTTTATAAACGAAAATGCTAGCTTCCCTTACCTGAACTTGCGCAAAATCACTAAGAGCTCCAAAACCCACCGAAGCTTAAAGATGTCCTAACCTGCACCATGGAGCCTTTATCACAAAACTGACTATACTACTCATTTTCTACGCTAACAGAGACGATTTCTGGAGCTAAGGGAGTCGCCGGCAACGCCTATGCAGAGGCAACCCTCTCAAGCTCAGATTCGACTCGAAAAACAGAGTAAAATGACTTACTCTGTTCTAGCGTCCTGACGGGAGAACTTGCAGAGACTTCCCAGAAGGACAATGGCAGTCGCCGATCGTAGCACTGGTACGGGAGGATAGCTGCATCTTCGAGTGGAGGAGAAAGGAGAAAGGGGAACTAAATGAGCTGATTCCCTCAGCTCTTAAGGTCGAACGGCTCTTTAGCTTTCACTGCCATTACCCACTCTCTGAGCAACCTTGCGTGTGGGTTTCCTCTAACAGTATGGCCACGTGGGTCTCTGCGCACACCAAGTCTAGGTCACTTTCCATACCAACTCTCTGGAGCCACTATTCTGAAGCACTCTCACTGACTACGTGTCGCGCATGCAAGACGCTCATGCTGGGAGCCTGGGCCCCACCTCATCTGTGTGGAACACGACCTCACGCGATGACCATCCACCGATGTCTCATCCTGGCGGACGAACAATGTCTCTCCCTGGAAGACGACCGATGTCTCCCCTTGGAAGTCGACCGATGCGTCCCTCATCCTGGCGATGACCGTCTGTCTCTCGCCCTGGCGATGCCCGCGTGTCTCTCGCCCTGGCGATCCCCGCGTGTCTCTCGCCCTGGCGATCTCTCATCGTCCTTGATGTGGCGAGGACACATTGCCTTGCTTCTGTCGACTGATGCCACATCGTCACACCCTGTTGAGGGCTCGTCCTACCACTACTCCACGCCTGTGTTATCACCCCCACATGGCTCGGTGACGTCGGTAGCTTCTCCTGCCCGAGGGCAGCTCAGTACTCAATCCTTACGTGCCTAAGCATGCAACACTAAGGTAAATCCCTTATGTCCAAGCGTAAAGTCCCGCAGTTATTCTGCATGCATGGCGCTCCTAAGGTTCAAATCACACCTCCCTACATGTGATTTCTGGAACCCACTATGGTCCACCGACCGACCTCTACCACGCCGCTCTCAGACCTTGGGCGACATCCGAGGTCTGACCACCATGAAACTTCCATTACAAGCTCTTTTCGTTTTAAGTAATAACATATTCAGAATTCATTAAAATTATACTTCTTCTATTCCAAATAATTATCTAGATCCTTACAAGCCCTTTCTACTTCGTCTACTCCACCGTCTTCAAAAGGGTTAGCCTTCGCCTACCCTTCAGTGGCTTCGAGAGGGCGTTGCTGACAGAGATGAACGTGGCCCCAAGCCAACTTCACCCAAATGGCTGGGCCTTCGTGCGCGCCTACACCGTCCTACGCCTTCCTCTGCAACTACTTTGGGCGTTCGCCCTCAGTGGATTCCTTCCTCTACTTCTTCGAGGCCATGAGTCCTGGGAAGAACCTCTAGGTCAGCCTTAATGGGGTTGCTGGGAGAGCACTTCTAACACTTTTTCAGCAATCTTATAAGGGGTTCAAGGGCAAATTCTTGAAAATCCAATGCCTCCCTACCGAACCCACACTCTTGGATGGGTTCCCTCTCTACTGGGTGGAGAAACCCAATCTGGCAAAACCCAGGGCCCTGACAGATTTGCACCCACAAGATAAGGAGGTGTGTGAGTTCCTGTTTGGCCTTGAACTAGTATTCAACACCGCCAAACTTATACAAAACGAGTACCTGCCCAAAAGCTTGTGAGGGTACATCGGTAGGACCTTAGGCCATCCTCTCACTGCAATTCTTTACCTTTCCTTAGTTTCTTCCATGCAATGCAGTTTTCCTATTATTATCCTGTTGATACTCACTGCCTTGATTTGTGTTGGCTGCAGAAATGACAATCAGGGCTGAGCAAAGAAGGCAACTGGCCACACGCGCTTTAAAAAAGAAGAGTGGCGTCAGCTCATCCTGATCTGTCCAAGAGGGAACCCCTCCTTCCACCTACAATGTGGCTCTCGATGTCATTCCCTTAGCCGCCGCGGACGCCGCAAAACCCACCGCTCCCTTCCAGCCCACAACTACCGAGGTCGCCCACACAGACGATGAGGGGAGCTACTGTGGGCCAGTGTTTAAACGGAGGCGTGCACAGGACATCCTGATGCAAACCAAGCCCACAAGGTGATGATCAAGGACGCTAAAGAATATAAAGAGAAGTCACCTCAAAGTAGAGACCTCACCAGATGGAGAATGGGACAAAGGCCAGAGCACCTAAAGTTCTTCCTTCTGGTCTTCTTAATGATTAGAAAATATTGTAAATAATTTGGGCTCACTTTGGGGTCCAAAATAGCAAATATAGGCTAGAATAAGGTGCCTTTAGTATAATAGGGGGTGTAGTTAGCATTTTAGGATGTTCTTGGCCTTTTTGGAAGGCTTTTTGACCTAGTTTCTAGAAGGACAAGCCTAGGATGCGGGTTTGACTTAGTCAAACCCTAAGGCTGCCCATTTTTTCACTCTTCCCATCCTACCCTTATGCTTGCTCTCCAAGGCTGCTTCACCTATAAATAAGGAGGCCTACCTCATGTATTTTCATGTTGAATTTAGAGTAAAGTTACTATACACAATTTGTGTTAGAGTTTGTGAGCTTTGTCTCCTTACACCATTGTCTTATCTTGTGAGAATTAGAGAGCTCTCAAGTGGCGGTATTCCTCACTCATCTTGGCGCAAACCACCATCCAAGTGGCGTGATCCTTCTCTAGCTTCATCCTCCTAAGCTTCCTTTTCCTTCATCTTTTCCTTCCATTATCATTCCATCTATTCATAAACATGTTCTTATTTTGCTTCATTATGTCTATTCGGTTTTTATATGTTGCTCTTGTTTTCCTTATGTAATTCTTCACCATAACTTGTCATCATCATCACCTTATAATTGTGTTTTCCTTTTGCCTTTGTGAAATGAACCTTCACATCTACTTAACCACTTGGTTAAGTTAATGTCCAGTGGGGATTTTCCTTAGGTTCTCACCTTAATCATCCTAAAATCTCAATCCTAATTGATCCGGTCAGTCATCGGTATCCGATGACGTCAGCAGCAGATGACCACGTGGGCCAGTCACAGAGCAACGCGTGGCATGAGATAGCAGATGAACCAGGGTGGAGATCGTTCAAGAACGACGATCAGTGGTCAGTTACAGAGTGACCTCCATCAGCATATCAGTTCCTACATGAGCGCCTGGAAGCAGAGCGCGAGAAGTGATGAAGCACCGATCAGTCATCGGTGCATGCATAGTGATCAGTGGTCGAGGGTTCCTTGCCAACACGTGTTAAACTAGGACCCAGGCTCCCAGCGAGAACGTTACCCAAGGACCTCGCCTGATTCCATAAGGAGAGCACGACAACGTGAAGAAGCGCCATCTGTCATCGGTCAGGGTGACACATCGATCACCGGCCAGAATGAGACATCGGCCATCGGTCAGGATGAGGGATACCTCGGTCATCGGTGTGTGGCGAGTGACGTCGGCCATGACGACGTGAATAACGCGCTAAGTTACCCCGCAAGGGGATTGTAGTGGCCAAACCTCAGACATCAGCCAGGGGCTGAGAGATCGATGAACCCTCAGAAGAGTCGATCACCAAGAACAAGGGCGATGAGAGATCGCCAACAGGGTGACACATCGGTCATCGGTGCCCAGAGCCAGGGAGCGGCCTAAGTCACGGAACGACCATGCATGAAGATGGGAAGACGCAGTTAGGTGCAGAATCCTGCTGGTACAAGAACCCATCAAGGTTAGAGTCTCCCAATGAGGTTGCATGCATGCCACGTGGACTGTGAAGATGTTCCCAGAGAATAGGTAGCGCAGATAGGCACAGAAGTCGAGGGGTACAGAGGTACCCACGCAGCCTCCCCTGTCAGACTTTACACTCAAGTGAGGAAGGCCTGCACGCAAGGTAGGCCTGGGGGGTAGATAGCAGCGGTGCAGAGCAATCAAGTGGCCCTAGAGGTAGCCAGTAGGGGGCGACGTGGGTTTATATGAGGAAGAAGAACGCTGAACCAGGTATGCAATACGTAACCCAGAAATTAGACAAAGAGAGTTCTTGATGTTTCCTTGCCCAAAACTAACTTGAGCGTCGGAGCTACACCGGCCGCTAGGGCGCCCCTCTGTGTTTGCAGGAACCGTTTGCTTCGTTCGAAGGGAAGCCAACCGGAGGAACAGACACGGACGCGGGAGGAACGCGGAGCCCATCCACGCTCGAGTCCACGGCGGGATCACTAATTAAAGTGCCACCATAAAATGCTAAATCATAAAATCAACTCACATCATGTGGTTATCAGAGCTTAGGTTCTTATGCTTAATTTTTTGAGTTGATTTGGCACTTTACATTCAAGCAATTTAAATTCTAGCACCTTTAAATTCAAGTACCTTTAATTTCTTGTCATTTATTTTCTTGCCTTTATTTTCCATCCCTTTATTTAGTGCAGATTTTTTTTTCCAGCACCTTATATTCATAGCATTTTTCGTTTTGAATACGTTCCTTCTTATACCTTTCTTTGATCTTACTTTTTACTTTGAGTCTTATGTTCATTAGTGTTCTAGGTGTCCTTGTTTTTGCTTCTACTTACTTGCTTTT
The DNA here is from genome assembly GCA_013389735.1 of Phaseolus lunatus. Taxonomy (NCBI): domain Eukaryota; kingdom Viridiplantae; phylum Streptophyta; class Magnoliopsida; order Fabales; family Fabaceae; genus Phaseolus; species Phaseolus lunatus. The sequence continues at coordinate 18,493,422 of CM023863.1, read as the reverse complement.
AATTTTGAAAGTTTGCAAAGTCTTTAGATATTTGTTTTAGTAGAGGTTGATTTAGAGTTCCAAACATATGATTTCAAGTGTTCAATTATATTGAATCCACCACCAAAAGTTTTGTGCAAATTGAATGTTCTTCAAAATTGTTCATGATGCATTCTATGGATCTTTCTTTCCATATTTCCATTTAGTACAAAAAAAAAAAACAAAAACAGCAACTAAAAACAACAAGCAATTTTAAAACTGCACCTATATCTTTCAATTGCACATAAAATTCCTTTTCCAAACTTGGATTCAACTTGATTGGCAAATTGTTATCAACTTTGTGGAATTTTTTATCCTTTTGCTTTTACAAGTTCTAAAGAAAACATAAAACTTCTTGGTTAAAAGTTTAGTAAGTTTCTTAGAGTCTTCTTTTGTGCTTTTCTTGCTTGTCTTCCTTTCTTAAGTTTTGTCATAATCTCTTTTCCACCTTTGGTTTAACTCTTTCTTGTTTACACCTTTTCTTGCTTGTCTTTTCTTCTTTTCCCTCAAAGTTTTGTGGTGTTTTTTTGCTTTGGATTGAGTGTTGAAGGCTTTGACCTTTTTCACTTGAGAATTTCTCATCCACAAGAAAGAACTTGGTTAAGGGAAGAAAAAAAAATTCTTTGAGTGGTTTAGTGTTTTTCTTCATATTGCCGCAAGACTTCTTATCTTACTAACTTGTTTTCTTTAATTGTTTGTTCTTTGTGTTTTGTGGGTTTTGTTTTGTTATGGATCATCTTTCAAGTGGTGAATCATCTAAGCCCTATTCTCCTCAAAAGGCTTTCCTTATTGGAGAATTGAAGGAGGCTAAGCGCACCATTGCATAAAAAGAGGAAGAGATGAGGCAAATGGAGGAAAGACTCCAAAGGCTAGAATTGGCCTATGAAAGACCCCACCGAGGAAGAAGACATCATCAAAGGCATGAATCAAGAAGTTACCAAACCTATGGTAGCCATGAAGAAGAAGACGAATGGAGGATGCACAATTTTGAAGAAAGGCACCAAAATGTGGCAAAGCCTTATTTACCCTTTGTAAAATTGCCTAGTTTTAGTGGGGAAGGTGATCCCAATGTGTATTTAGGTTGGGAGGCTAAAGTAGAACAAATTTTGAATGTACATGAGGTCCAAGATGACCAAAGAGTTAGGTTAGGCTCCTTAGAATTTTTGGATTATGCCATGCAATGGTGGCACAAGACTGTAATGGACATTAGGCTAAACAAGAGGCCCGCCGTGGTCTCTTGGGAGGATTTGAAGTTATGCATGCGCGCTAGATTTGTGCCTCCACACTATATGAAAAAGCTCTTGTTGAAGCTCCAAAGGCTTCAACAAGGAACACAAAGTGTGGATGCTTATTTTAAGTGATCCGGTCGGTCATCGGTAGTCTATGACGTCAGCAGCTGATGACGACGTGGGTCAGTCACAGAGTGATGCGTGGCACGAGAAAGCAGATGAACCAGGGTGGAGATCGTTCAAGAACGGCGATCAGTGATCAGCTACCGAGTGACCACCACCAGAAGATCGGTTCCTACTTGAGCGCCTGGAAGCAGAGCGCGAGAAGTGATGAAGCACCGATCAGTCATCGGTGCGTGCAGAGTGATCAGTCATCGGTGCATGCAGAATGATCAGTCATCAATGCATGCAGAGTGATCAGTCATCGGTGCATGCAGAATGATCAGTCGTCGGGGGTTCCTTGCCAACACGTGTTAAACTGGGACCCAGGCTCCCAGCGAGAACGTTAATCAAGGACCTCGCCTGATTCCATAAGCAGAGCACGACAACGTGAAGAAGCGCCATCGGACATCGGCCAGGGTGAGAGACACCTCGGTCATCGGTGTGTGTTGAGGTGACATCGTCCGCGCGATGTGAACAACGCAACCAAAGATCAGTAAAGCGCCCAGAGGCAGGGAGCGGCCTTAGTCGCGAGACGACCACGCATGAAGATGAGAAGACGCAGTTAGGTGAAGAATCCTGCTGGGACGAGAACCCATCAAGGTTAGAGTCTCCCAGTGGGTTGCATGTCTGCCACGTGGATGGTGAAGATGTTCCCAGAGAATAGGTAGGGCAGATAGGCACAGAAGTCGAGGGGTACAGAGGTACCCACGCAGCCTCCCCTGTCAGACTTGGCACTCAAGTGAAGAAGGCTGGCACGCAAGGTAGCCCTGGGGAGTGGAAACGACAGTGCAGAGTAATTAAGTGGCCCTAGAGGTAGCCAGTAGGGGCTACGCGGGTTTATATGAGGAAGAAGAACACCAAATCAGGTATGCAGTCTTTACCTCAGAATACACAACACAAAACCAAGAGCACTCAGTTTTCGAATCAAAGAGGACTGAGGGCACACACACACGGGTCTCACACAGAGAGATCCGAGAGAGAGTTTTGGTGTTCCCGTTGCCTGACTTGAGCGTCGGAGCTACAACGGCCGCTAGAGGCGCCGTCTGTGTGTTTTGCAGGCATCGTTCAGAGTTCCGGTGAAGGTTCCTGGAGCCTCCTTGCAGAACGCGCAGCAGATGGAAAGCTAGACGAAGGAGTGACGAGGCGTTTTCCCCACGCTCGAGTCCGCGGCGAGACCATTAAGGAACTTGAAACAACTTTAACAAAGGTTGACATGCATGAAAGTGAGGAGTCCAAAATGGCTAGATTTGTAAGTGGCTTAAGACAGGATATCCAAGATGTGGTAGAACTTTATGAGTACTCCAATTTAGAAAAGTTGGTTCACCTTGCCATCAAGGTAGAATCACAAATTTCAAAGAAAACTTTTAAAAATGCTCATAATGATGGCTTTTACCACTCTTCTTGGAAAAACAAAAACAAAACTTCTTCAAACTTTGTTAAAGAGTCCACTTATAAACCTAGATATTCTAAACCTTCCACTTCAAAACCTCAATCCCCTACCAAAACCTCTAATACAAAATGTTTTAAATGCTTAGGTTTTGGTCACATTGCATCTCATTGCCCTTCTAAACGAACAATGATGGTTAAAGAGGGGGTTGTCATGAGTGACCATAGTTCTCAACGGTCCAAATCCCCTCCCTCTTCAACAAATCATAGTGAAGAAGAATGTGAGATACCATGTGAGGGAGACTTGTTAATGGTAAGGCGCTTACTTGGTCAAATTCAAACACCTTTTGATGAAAGTCAAAGGGAAAACATCTTTCACACAAGGTGCCTTATCAATAAAAATTTGTGTTCCTTAATCGTGGATAGAGGAAGTTGCACCAATATGGCTAGTACAAGAGTGGTGGAAAAGCTTGGGTTATCCACCATATCTGATACAAAGCCTTACAAACTCCAATGGTTAAGTAACAAAGGGGAAATTGTGGTAAATAAACAAGTCCTCATAGCCTTCTCAATTGGAAAATACAAAGATGAGGTCTTGTTAGATGTTGTACCTATGGAAGCTACTCATGTTCTTTTAGGTAGGCCATGGAAATATGATAGAAAAACTTTACAAGATGGCCTTACCAACAACATTTATTTTACCTTCCATGGGCATAAGATCACCTTGAAATCTCTTTCTCCAAGAGCGGTCCATGAAGACCAAATCAAAATGAAAAATAAAAGAGAAAATGAAAAAGAAAAAGAAAGAAAAGATAAACTGAGTCACAACATATCTTCTTACGCCACTAAATCAATCATGTTGACTCGTGCCATGCTTCCACCTCCACCTCCACCTCCAAGGTGTCCCCCTTCTTTCTCTTTTTCATTACCCAATAACTCTTCTTACTTGACATCTTGGGCAAAGAACTTTTGGGATGAACATAAAACACCTCCTAAGGATTTTTCCCTTTTGAGAGGCTCTTTCTCACCAAACTCTTTCATTCCCAAATATTATTTTCCAAAATGGCTTGACAAAAGAGCTTGTCCTTTTGAACTCCCCAAGCTTCACGACTATAAGTCAAGTTCACGTCTCCCTTCTTGTCCTATTTTCTATGTGAACACACTAACTACGTTATATGCAGGGGTTCTGAATTCGTGGTCAAATTCTCTCCAACCTGGGGGGCATGATGCAAACCAAGCCCACAAGGTGATGATCAAGGACGCTAAAGAATATAAAGAGAAGTCACCTCAAAGTAGAGACCTCACCAGATGGAGAATGGGACAAAGACTAGAGCACCTAAAGTTCTTCCTTCTGGTCTTTTTAATGATTAGAAAATATTGTAAATAATTTGGGTTCACTTTGGGGGTCCAAATAGCAAATATAGGCTAGAATAAGGTGCCTTTAGTATAATAGGGGGTGTAGTTAGCATTTTAGGATGTTCTTGGCCCTTTTGGAAGGCTTTTTGACCTAGTTTCTAGAAGGACAAGCCTAGGATGCGGGTTTGACTTAGTCAAACCCTAAGGCTGCCCATTTCTTCACTCTTCCCATCCTACCCCTTATGCTTGCTCTCCAAGGCTCCTTCACCTATAAATAAGAAGGCCTACCTCATGTATTTTCATGTTGAATTTAGAGTAAAGTTACTATACACAATTTGTGTTAGAGTTTGTGAGCTTTGTCTCCTTACACCATTGTCTTATCTTGTGAGAATTAGAGAGCTCTCAAGTGGCGGCATTCCTCACTCATCTTGGAGCAAACCACCATCCAAGTGGTGTGATCCTTCTCTAGCTTCATCCTCCTAAGCTTCCTTTTCCTTCATCTTTTCCTTCCATTATCATTCCATCTATTCATAAACATGTTCTTATTTTGCTTCATTATGTCTATTCGGTTTTTATATGTTGCTCTTGTTTTCCTTATGTAATTCCTCACCATAACTTGTCATCATCATCACCTTATAATTGTGTTTTCCTTTTGCCTTTGTGAAATGAACCTTCACATCTACTTAACCACTTGGTTAAGTTAATGTCCAGTGGGGATTTTCCTTAGGTTCTCACCTTAATCATCCTAAAATCTCAATCCTAATTAAAGTGCCACCATAAAATGCTAAATAATAAAATCAACTCATATCACATCCCTTCATCTGACTCTGAGGGGGGAGGTCCTCAGTCCGCCCTAGCAGTTTCCTCTCCACCACGCGTCGCCTTGGAGCAGGAAGGACGTGTCCCAGTGGGAGGGCAACCGAGCCCCCCTACCTCCTTAGCGCCATTTCTCCAGCGCGTCCTGAAGTCCTCCCTAGAAACCGAGGAGGTGGAGGGCCTGAAGACAGGACCACTGATGGATCACGTGGCCCGGGACTTCGGCCAAGCTCTTGGGAGTGCCAGCCTTCTGCTTACCAAAATGATGAAGGCACACCAAGAAGCTGAACACCGGGCAGCGACCACCGTGGGATCAGAACGCCGCATCACGAGCCTCACCCTGGAAGTGGCCGAGTTGCAGAAGTCAGACAAGGAGGTCAGGGACCTCCTGTTCTCTAAGTCTCAGGAGGCCCTGCGAGCCCATGCAAAGTGCAACGACTTCCGCCTGGCTGTGGAGACTTAAAGGGTGAGGTGAGTCTCCAGGAAGGAGTCATCGTAGATCTAAAAGAAGAACTGGCGTGGCGGGATGATGATCTGGCACAGCGGGACGTGGAGCTGGCGCGGATGAGGGAGGAAGCAGTAGAGTTGAAAACGGAGATGGCCAGGAGGGAGGAACACTACCAGAAGTCCATGGAGGAACTTGGCGACGAGGCAGCTGAAGCCTATAGCGCTGGGTTTGGGGATGCCATGGCCCAGGTTGCTTGCGCGCATCCGGGGGTGGATCTCTCCTAAATTGGTTTGGACAAAGTCATCCAAGTTGGACAGCTGGTAGATGCCCCTCCTGAATCTTAAGCTCTTCTTGTAATTACTTGTACATTCACTATTCTAATTTATAATATGTTTGCCACTTTTTGCTTTCTTTGCGTTTTGTTGAGGTGGACGTGTATCCAACCACTGAAATTGCATTCCCTTTTCTTCTGCCTTCTTCTTAGACGACGAAGTTATCTACTCGCAATAAATAGGCTATAAATTTTTCCATATATTGCTAATGATCTTTTTCCTCTACGTCTTACCTCTTGTCTTACGTGTGCCATCCACATATTTTGTTTCTTGTTTTGTATGGGTCGCGTTTGATGATTGTGCTGGCTTTTGATTTTATACTCTGGATCATCTTGTCTTCCTTGTCGATAAGTCCTCAGAGTCTTATTCCGTTGATCTCGACCAGTAAACCCCAGAAGACCTCTTTCCTGGACTTAAACAAAGGGAGACCTCATCTTGGTCAACCTCAACTCCTTCATCAAGGAAGACCTTATCTTGGTCGACCTCAACTCCTTCATCAAGGAAAACCTCATCTTGGTCGACATCAACTCCTTCGTCAAGGAAGACTTTATCTTGGTCGACCTCAACTCCTTCGTCAAGGAAGACTTTATCTTGGTCAACCTCAACTCCTTCGTGAAGGAAGACCTCATCTTGGTCGACCTCAACTCCTTCGTCGAGGAAGACCTCATCTTGGTCGACTTCAACTCCTTCATCGAGGAAGACCTTATCTTGATCGACCTCAATTCCTTCATCAAGGAAGACCTCATCTTGGTCGACCTCAACTCCTTCGTCGAGGAAGACCTCATCTTGGTCGACCTCAACTCCTTCGTCAAGGAAGACCTCTTCTTGGTCGACCTCAACTCCTTCGTCGAGGAAGACCTGATCTTGATCGACCTCAACTCCTTCGTCAAGGAAGACCTCATCTTGGTCGACCTCAACTCCTTCGACGAGGAAGACCTCATCTTGGTCGACCTCAACTCCTTCGTCAAGGAAGACCTCATCTTGGTTGACCTCAACTCCTTCGTCGAGGAAGACCTCATCTTGGTCTTATTTTTTGCTGTGTAACTCCTCCTGTCTTTGATTCTGTAAAATCAAGGAAAAATATTGTTGTGAAGCATATTATTCTTCCCCTTTCTTTAACAAGGTAGAAGAGGTTCATTTTTCTCACCCCAGCCTCGCCGTAAGAAGTCAAGGGAGAGGTCTTGTTTTTCTTGCCTCGACCTTGATAAAAAAGAACAAAGGAAGAGGACTTTCGCTGTGAACCATACTATTCTTCCCCTATCTTTAACAAGGTAGAAGAGGTTCAATTTTATAATTTAACACAAATATATCTTTCTAAATTCTTTTTCTTTTATTGGGTGACCTCGTTAAAAAACCCCGTAGGGAAAAAGAGTGTCCCCTTAACTGAACTGAATAATACAATTGTGTTAAACATATATTTACTAGCTGAAATAAAACTTGAGGTTGTCACCATTCCATGTGTGGGGAATAGCTCCGCCTTCTAAGGTTTCCAACCTGTATGCTCCATTTCCCAGGACCTTTGTTACCTGAAACAGACCTGTCCACTTGGGAGATAGCTTATTCTCTAGTTGGTAGGGATGAGCTTTCCGCATCACCAGGTCGGCGACCTGGAACTGCCGAGGTCTCAATTTTGACCTGTATTGGCGCTCTACTCTCCTCTTCAATGCTTCAGACTTGATGCGGGCCTCCTCTCTTACTTCATCTAACAAATCTAGATTCACCCTTCTTTCTTCATTTGATTCTTCCGCCACAAAGTTCTGGAATCTGGGAGAGCTCTCCTGTATTTCTACTAGAATCATGTCATCTGACCCATATACTAGACTGAAAGGCGTCTCTTTAGTGGTGGATTGCGGAGTGGTGTGATATGCCTACACAATCCTGGGGACCTCCTCTGCCCAAGTCCCTTTTGCTTTCTCGAGCCTCCTCTTCAGGCCTCTGAGCAGGACTCTATTGGCCGACTCAACCTACCCATTTGTCTGGGGGTGCTCGACTGACGCGAACACTTGTTTGATGCCGAGCTCCGAGCACAACTTCCCCAGTTGCTGACTTGTGAATTGTGTACCATTATCAGACACTAGACGCCTCGGGATTCCAAAACGGCACACAATATTCTTCCAGACGAAATGTTGGACCTTATGTGCCGTAATTTGTGCCACTGGTTCTGCTTCGATCCATTTGGTGAAGTATTCTATGGCCACCACCAGATATTTCATTTGCCTAATCGCGAGTGGGAAAGGTCCCAGGATGTCGATCCCCCATGTGTAGAAAGGCCACGGGCTGTGGAGGGACCTCAGCTCCTCTGGCGGCGCTCGGTGCCAGTCTGCATGTTCTTGACATTTCTTGCACCTCTGTGCGTATCTTATGCAATCTTCCCTCATCGTGGGCCAATAATACCCCGCGCGGATGGCCTTGGCTCCTAGGGCTCGTCCCCCGATGTGGCTTCCACATATTCCTTCATGAAGCTCTGCTACTATGCGAGTACATTGCGTCCCACTTACCCATATCAAAAGAGGATGAGAATACCCATGTTTGAACAGGTTCCCATCAATCAAAGTGTAGCGGGGTGCGTTCCTTTTCACAACTCTTGCTTCCGCCGGGTCCAATGGAAGTGTCCGTCTGCTAGGTACCGTTGATAAGGCGCCATCCAAGTCTCTCATTCTCCTACTAAGCAAACTTGCGACGACACCTCAGCTAGCAAGCCATAAGAATTTATGCGAGGTACTTTCAACGTTTCTTGAGTCAGTGACCTATGACTCTTTCCCCTTTATGCACAACATTTACCATCTATGTATCCACGAGCTCTCCCGCAGCTGTCCGAGGTGCTTTTAAGGTTTCCTGTATTACTGTCCTCTGTCTGCCCCCCTTGCCTGAGCTGACGAGTTTTGCTAACAAGTCAGCTCTGGCATTTTTCTCTCGCGGTACATGCAGTAACTCAAACTCTAGAAATGTGCCTTTCAATAAATGTACGTAGCTGAGATAAGCAGCCAACTGTGGATCCTTGGCTTGGTACTCTCTCGTGACCTGTCCTGTGACCAAGAGTGAGTCGCTTTTTGCCAGCAAGCGTCTCGCACCCATTTCCTTTGCTAACAACATTCCTACTATCAAGGCTTCGTATTCAGCTTGGCTGTTGCTGGCTTTGAAAGCGAAACGTAGAGCCTGTTCTATTAATACACCATCGGGACTTCTAGTATGACCCCAACACCACTGCCGTGTAGATTGGACGAGCTGTCAACCGACAGGACCTATTTAAATCCCGCCTCACTCTAGGGTGGAGCTTCCGAGGTGAGCTCGGCTATGAAGTCAGCGTAGATCTGACCCTTGATGGGGCCCCTAGGCTCATATTGAATCTCAAACTCAGAAAGCTCCACTGCATAACGAACCATGTGTCCTGCTACGTCAGGCTTTTGCAAGACTTTGCAGATGGGGAGGTCCGTCATTACTATGATAGCAAAGCTGTGAAAATAATGACGCAACCTTCTTGATGAGAACACCACCACTAGGGCCGCCTTTTCAATGGCCTGGTACCGCACCTCAGGCCCTTGTAGTACCTTGCTAACAAAATAGATAGGCCTCTGTACCTGGTCTTGATCCTGGACGAGGACCGAGCTGATTGCTCGATCCGTGATCGCGAAATAGAGGCGAAGTGGAACACCTGAGGCCGGCTTACACAGCACCGGAGGGCTAGCTAGGTACTCCTTTAGCTTGAGGAAGGCCTCCTCGCATTCGTTGGTCCATGAAAATCTACTGTTCCGCTTGAGGCACTGGAAGTAAGGATAAGCCTTTTCTCCCCCTATTGAGACAAAACGCGAGAGGGCGGCCATCCGACCTGTCAGTTGTTGGACCTCCTTGACTGTGGCCGGGCTCCTCATCGTCATAATGGCCGTACACTTCTCTGGATTGGCCTTTATTCCTCGTAGTTAGCAGGAACCCTAGAAATTTTCCTGCCTCCACCCCGAACACACACTTTTCCGGATTCAACTTCAATTTTTGCCTGGTGATGGTGCGGAAGAGCTCCTCCAGATCGGTCACATGCTGACCCCTTTCCTGGGATGTAACCACCATATCATCCATATATGCCTGGACGTTTCGACCCAGCATTGGGGCGAGTATGCAGTCCATCAACCTTTGGTATGTCGCCCCTGCATTTTTCAACCCAAAAGGCATTACCTTGTAGCAGTAGCTGGACAGCTCTGTCATGAACGCTGTCTTTTCCTCATCTCGGGGGTGCATCCGTATCTGATTGTACCCTGAGAAGGCCTCCAGAAAGCTGAGCAGTCTGCAACCTGACGCGTTGGCTACCAAAGAATCGATGCTGGGCAGCGGGTACGAGTCTTTGGGACAAGCCTTATTGAGATCAGTAAAGTCCACACACATTCTCCACTTGCCACTCGACTTCTTTACTAGCACCACATTGGCCAACCACTCTGGGTACTGGATTTCTCTGATGTGACCCACCTTAGTAGCTTCTGGGTTCTTCTCTGATGGCCTGCCGTCTTTCTTCATTAAACTTACGACGCCTCTGGCGCACTGGGCGGACCTACGGGTCTAACGTTAGGCGGTGGCACAGGAAATCGGGATCAATCCCTGGCATGTCGGCCGCGAACCAGGCAAAGCAACTCAGGTGTCGTGATAGTACAACTGTTATCTGGTCCTGGTCTTCCTGGCTCAAAGCCTTGCCGAGTTTGAAGGTCTTACCTTCGATAACCCGCTCCACCACCTCTCCCGTGGGCTCTGGCCTTCTGATAGGGGCGAGCTCTTCTGAGTCTGGGTGTTTCCCAGCGGGAGGATGGAACGCTACTGAACATACCCCCCTCTTTGTTTTGAGGCTGTTCTCATAACATTTCCTGGCCGTTTTCTTATCAGACTTGATGGTGATGACTGCTCCGTCAAGGGAGGGCGTCTTCATCTTCATATGCATTGACGAGGGTACCACTCCTAACCTGTTCAGTGCTGCCCTTCCCAACAGAATGTTATAAGTTGAAGGGGCATTAACTACGAGGTACCTGATGTCCACGGTACGAGATTTTTGACCATCCGTGAACGTCGTCCTCAACTCAACGTGTCCCCTAACCTCGACCTGGTCTCCAGCAAACCCATATAGGCAGCTTTCGTATGGCCTCAGCTGATCAGGAGACAACTGCAACTTCTGAAATGTGGACCAAAACATCACGTCTACGGAGCTCCCCTGGCCTATGAGGACGCGGTGGACCTTCCTTCCACCAGTGACTATGGAAATCACTATCGGGTCATTGTCGTGGGGTACCACGTCCAGGCGATCAGCCTTGGTGAATGTCAAGTCTGGCTTTGGGAACTGATCAGCCTCGACTTCCTGCACCGTCATGACCTCTCTAGCATATCTTCTTCTTTGGGAGGCAGTACATCCTCCTCCTGAGAATCCCCCCGAGATGGTATTAATTTCCCCATGAATGGGTACCTCATGCCCTTGGTCTCCTATCGGGGCTGCTCCCACCATGTCTCCCTGTGATTCCTGCAGGTAAGGCGTTAAAAAGCCGCTTCTTACCAGATCATCTAGCTGATACCCCAAGGTGAGGCAATTGCTCGAGTTGTGGCCATGCACTTGGTGGAAATCACACCACTGGTTTTTTCGAGAGCCCAGTTGTTTGTCCGACTTCGGGGGAGTTTTTAGCCTGCTTGCCACCTCAGGGAGCGCTATGAGTTCCTTGATTCCGATTCTGAAGTTATGTCGAGTAGGCTTGGGCCTCTTGGACTCATACGGCGCGGTCCTAGCTTTCTTTTCCGTTGCGGCAACATGCACTCTTAGGGGTTGAGTGCGCCCTGGCGCGCAAGGTTTGGATAGGTCAACCCTTGCGCGTTTCTCTGCGACTCGTTCCTCTGTAGTAATATGGGCTACCGCTCTACATTGTATCTCATCAAATGTCCTTGCTGGACATCGTATCAAGGCGTCACTGAAGGGTCCAGGAAGGATTCCCCTTTCAAAGGCATGCACAATCATAGCTTCGTCTTTGGTCTACAGCTTTACCACTAATGCTCCGAACCGTTTAAGGAAATCTTTAAGCGGCTCTTCCTGGAATTGCTTTACGTCAAAGATATCGAAAGCGACTGGTGTTCGGGCTCGGTTGACTATGAATTGTTTCTTGAACAACCCTGCGAATTGCTCAAAGGACGTGATGTATCCGTCTGGGAGCCCCACGAACCAGTTCAATGTTGTTCCCGCAAAAGTACCCATGAACAACTTACAATGCATGGCGTCTGTGCCCCCAGAGATCATCATCTGCGTATGGAAGGCTATTATGTGGGCTTCTGGATCCTCTACCCCTGTGAAAGTAATCTTTGGGATTACGATGGACGCCAGTATTACTGTCTCCATGATTTCTCGTGAGAAAGGCATGGGTCGGGGCCTAGCTAGAGGTGTGCCCCCCTGTCCCGCCGCTACCCTTTCACCTATACCTCTTCTCAGCTCTTCATTAGCTCTGCGCAACTCCTCATTGACTGCCAATGATGCGTTCAAATCTATCCTAAACTGATCCTGTCTACGGGCCTGATCAGCGCTGGACGTTGCGAACGCTTGTTGGAGATTGCGCATGGTCTCCATGAGTTCTTGGATGGTGGCTGTGTGATCACCCTCATCCCTTCCAACAACACCTTGCCTTGTGATTCTCATATTGTTTGACTCTGCTGTTTAAAACTGTGGATGGGACCTAGTTTTATCGGACCCCACGGTGGGTGCCAAATGTTCTTGCCGGTTGACTTTCCTGTCAAGTAGATTCCCCGATCGTTTGCACCTTCCTCCTCCTTTCCTCTATAATAGCTTGCCTGCAAAGAAAGAAAGATAGGCGCCCTTGCGGCCGTTTGCACTCCGACGCTCAAGTCAAAACTAGGGCAAAAAACACCAAGTGTATAGTAAAAGAGTGATAGTCTCAAAAACTGTGTACCTTCTCCTGGGACCTTAAGCCCCTTTTATAGAGTGTTATTAGGTTACCACTAGTAACCAACTTCCCAAGCTAAAATCTTATCTTTAATGAGAGAATATTCAATGGGAGAGAATTCTGTTATGATGTGTGTAATCTTAACAGCACAACTGTGTGGAATTCTCTCTCCTTAGAATGCAACAAACCCCACAATAATCACCTGGATACCAATGAAATATTACTGGGAACAATATCTTCTCAGGATTCTATCACTTAATCTTTTTACGTGTATTGCGGCAACTTTCTAATCTTGAAGTAATTACCTTTAGGTGTGGATGCTAAAGCATACTCCTTAACCCTAACGCCGCAAGGTCTAATTTCATGATTTGAACTAATCATTCACGTGCCTTTAAACCCTCACGTGCCATTACATGCGATTCTAAGGATAAATCTCTTATGCCAAAACCTAACGTCTTGCATATATCCTGCATGCATGGTGTATCTGTTAATCTAGTTTATACCCTGACACGTGTGATTCCATGGACCCACTATGGGCCCCACCATGCCGACCTCTCACATGCCGACCTCTTACCCTTTGGCCGACGACCGAGGTCTGGCCACTACATTGAGTATGGCCATTTTATCATGTTCTGTACAAAGATTGTCCCACCAACCCTTCAATTGACCAGTAAAACCTTGTACTATTGCTATAGCAGCGGATTTATCACTGCAACCTTTCGTTTTATGGGCAGTAGCTGCCATAGTCATTTGGCATGTTAAATCTAATATAGCTTGTTCACTGAATCTATCTAGATTCCATTATATGATTTCATTTCCTGAAAAAGTGTTTTGTACTAGTTCTCCTCTCTCTTCAAACTGTACATCAGCAGCTATTGGTCTAGGGTAGAAATTTTTGAGTTTTGGATAATTTCTTATTTTGTTAAGTTCTAATGTATTTATAGAGGTTTTATTTAGATCTTCTAGCTTCTTCTTAAGCTCCTCAATCTTTAAATCAATATCACTTTTTAATCTTAATGAATCCAATTCTTTTTGTGGGACATTAAATAATTTATATATCGGTTTTTCGGGTAACCTTGAACTACTCGGAATATTAGGTAGTGTCATTTTGTTTTCTATTCTAGTTAACTGTTTGGTCATTACTTCTAAGACAACATTTGAATAATTTAATTGAGAGTGTAATTTTTTAATATCTTTTAATTCTACATTTTTGTTTTCATTCTTAATATCTTTATATGGACTAGCTTCTATCTTTAAATCTTTGGTTTGTTGTATGATAATACTTTGATGTGGAGGATATTCTGACTCTATTAGTTCATTATTTATTGTTTTCCACGTATTACTCATTTTTTCTAAAGGGCATATGGCCTTATTAAAGGGATATTCTAAATGATGATATTACTATAATGTGCGAGCCTATAAAAAAAAGTAAAGATTTATTTCATACTAGTTTAAATAGTTGTAAAATTTTGTCCTTATTCTCTCTTATTCTCTCTAATTGTTCTTTAGAATAATGTTTAAAATACCAATTTACTCTTTCTTTATTATATTCAGCATTAAAATCTTCCCTAATCCATTGCTTATCTATCTTAAAAGGTTCTTCTTTTATTAAAGTATTTAATACTTGTGAAGCTGTTGGAGAATATTGGGGAGATTCTGATTTTCTCAATTCTTCATATATTGGTTTACTTTCTCTCGGCGTGATTTTATTTAATCCTTGTAAATCTAGGTTTATGGTAGACCCATCTACTAAGTGTCTGGATGGTTGATTATTATTTGTGGTTCTCTTAGTTTAAGTGATGTTGACCTATTCATTCTTAACCTAATATCAATACCATATTGAATTATTTCCCTTATCTGAGTATTGTAGATCTTTGGTTCTTCTATTATATCTTCTAGTGCCCACTCTTTAGGAATGTTCCTAATCACTTCTTCATGGGTTAATCTTTTAGGGATTTGAATTGACGATCTTCTAAGATTCGCCTCTACTAATATAGTTTTATCCCTTGGAGAGGATCTTAAAGCCTTGTAGTTATAGTCTATCTTTGTAACTTTATAATAAATTCTGTAAATTATTTGTATGGGGCCGGTTGTTTCATCTACTATCTCATTTGGAGTTTTAACATATAATTTTATGGCGTTACTATTTTTTTCATTTTTAATGTTCATAGAAAAATTTGGGTAGCAGTTAAAGAAGGCTGGGCCATTATGTAAATTACTTTCTAATATCACAATTACTGAATCATTAAATTTTTTGAGTCTAATATCTCTTAGCATTATTAGAATTGGACTGTTTACTCTTATTCTATAGTTGGGTTTTGCTGCAACTTGAATAAGTCCTAAGTGAATTTGTTCTAGAAGATTTTGTTCTAATACATTTAAAATTTTATTATTTTTTGTTCCTAGGTAGCTATATTCTACTATATGTATTTCATCTTGATTTGCAGACCAAAATTTATGTTGTTTATATACTTCACATTTTTTAACTACTGGTATTGACCAATTATGTAATGAATTTTCTATTTCTGCTATTTGTAATTCTTACCCTTTGTTATTTTCTTGATTAGAAGATGAGGCTTCTTGCTGTGGGGTTCTTATTACAATTTGTTTATCTTTATTTTTTAATCCCAAATCACTCAAGGACCTAAGGAAATTTGGTATTCTACTTCTTTCTCTAGTTTCCATGTTACAGGACCACCTCTGACCAACGGACTTACTACCCTGCTAGGTTTTACTACCGGGACCAAGGTTGACCAGCGTATAAGCCCCTATCAGTGCTACACTAAAACATTCGAAAGAAGAAAGAATAAAAAAATCTTTATGTCCTTCTGGGTAATCACTTCCCCCCCAAAGAAAACCAAATATAAAATGTTCAGAGCGTATTTGGCTCTAATACCAAATACAAGTTCAGGATCATGGAAATAAGAATAATAATAATAGTTGTAAATAACACATTTTTATTATTATTATTATTGTTACTATTATTATAATTAATAATATTATTATTATTGTTATTATTATTATTATTATTTCTATATTTACTATTATTATTATTAAAATTAATATTATCATTACTATTATTATTATTCTTATTATAATTATTATTATTATTATTACTACTACTCTTATTATTTATTATTATTATTATTACAAATCCGGCCAGTCATCGGTAGTCGATGACGTCAGCCGCAGATGACCACGTGGGCCAGTCACAGAGCAACACGTGGCATGAGATAGCAGATGAACCAAGGTGGAGATCGTTCAGGAACGACGATCAGTGGTCAGCTACCGAGTGACCACCACCAGCAGATCGGTTCCTACGTGAGCACCTGGAAGCAGAGCGCGAGAAGTGATGAAGCACCGATCAGTCATCGGTGCATGCAGAGCGATCAGTCGTCGGGGGTTCCTTACCAACACGTGTTAAACTGGGACCCAGGCTCCCAGCGAGAACGTTACCCAAGGACCTCGCCTGATTCCATAAGGAGAGCACGACAACGTGAAGAAGCGCCATCTGTCATCGGTCGGGGTAACACATCGATCACTGGCCATAATGGCACATCGACCATCGGTCAGGATGAGAGATACCTCGGTCATCGGTGTGTGGCGAGTGACGTCGGCCACGAACGACGTGAATGACGTGCTAAGTTACTCCGCAAAGGGGTTGTAGTGGCCAGACCTCAGACATCAGCCAGGGGTTGAGAGATCGATGAGCCCTCAGAAGAGTTGATCACCAAGAACAAGGGCGATGAGAGATCGCCAACAGGGTGACATATCGGTCATCGGTGCCCAGAGCCAGGGAGCGGCCTTAGTCACGGAACGACCATGCATGAAGATGGGAAGAAGCAGTTAGATGCAGAATCCTGCTGGTGCAAGAACCCGTCAAGGTTAGAGTCTCCCAGTGAGGTTGCATGCATGCCACGTGGACTGTGAAGATGTTCCCAGAGAATAGGTAGGGCAGATAGGCACAGAAGTCGAGGGGTACAGAGGTACCCAAGCAGCCTCCCCTGTCAGACTTTGCACTCAAGTGAGGAAGGCCTGCACGCAAGGTAGGCCTGGGGGGTAGATAGCAGCGGTGCAGAGCAATCAAGTGGCCCTAGAGGTAGCCAGTAGGGGGCGACGTGGGTTTATATGAGGAAGAAGAACGCTGAACCAGGTATGAGATATGTACTGACCAGTCCTCGGACGTCAACTGGGTCCCACAGCATGGGCCAAAGCCATGTGGAATGGACCCCACAGGGGGTATTGAACAGAGAAGGGCGATGAATCATCAGCCTACAGAAAGGGGTGATTAGCCATCAGCCTACAGAGAGGGGTGATGAGTCATCAGCCTACAGAGAGGGGTGACGAGTCATCAGCCTACAGAGAGGGGTGACGAGTCATCAGCCTGCAGAGAGGGGTGACGAGTCATCAGCCTATAGAGACGGGTGAGTAGTCGTCAGATCACCAGGATGGGCGGAGGTGTCATCGTCACTCAGCAGGTCGAGGAGTCCTCGGCGATAGTGTGTGGCGAGGTGACATCGGCCTTGGGTGATTTGAACAGCATAAACAGAACAGTTAAGATTGGTTCCCAGAGGGGGCCAATGACCAGTTAAATACTCAGAGGTAGGGAGAGGCCTGAATCACGAAGTGCCTATGCGGGTAGCAGGGAGAGCACAGTTGGGTGTAGAGTCCTGAGGGGACTAGTACTCACCAGAACTAGGGTTTTCCCTGTGAAGCTACATGCATGGCACGTAAACAGTGAAGGCACTCCCAGAACAGGTGGCCCCAGAGACTAGGTGCACAAGGAGGCACCCAGGTGGTCACCCTGTGAGAGTTTGCACTCCAGAGAAGGAAACCTTATGTGCTAGATTACCCTAAGATTGGGTGATAGCGGCGCAAGGGTATTCCAGTAAACCCTAAATATGGCTAGTAGCGCAGCGAACCCTAATTAGGGCTAGCGGCGCAGTAAACCCTAGACTATATAAGGGACAGTAAGATACTTCACAAAGGTACGCAGTTTCTAGACCTAAACACACAGAGAGAAACTCAATACACTTGGTGTTACTTGCCCTACACTGACTTGAGCGTCGGAGTGCAAACGGCCTCTAGGGCGCCCCCTCTCTCTTTTGCAGGTGCAGATTGCTTCGAAAGAACCAAGCACACATCAACGTGAGGAAGGAGGCGTGTGAGTGTCGTGAGTCAACCGACAGGCGGGTCAACCGGCAAGAACAAGATACGTAACCCAGAAATTAGACAAAGAGAGTTCTTGATGTTTCCTTGCCCAAAACTGACTTGAGCGTCGGAGCTACACCGGCCGCTAGGTCGCCCCTCTGTGTTTGCAGGAACCGTTTGCTTCGTTCGAAGGGAAGCCAACCGGAGGAACAGACACGAACGCGGGAGGAACGCGGAGCCCATCCACGCTCGAGTCCGCGGCGGGATCATTTGGCGCCCACCGTGGGGCCCGAAGTAAAACGAAGCCCCCATACACAAGAACGAGAGTAGAAATCGCACAGATGAGTAGAAGAACCAGACAAACGGCACCTGCGCCATCTGCTGAAGAAGGAGCTGTTACCATGGCGCAGGTCATGGAGATTATGCGTGCGCTGCAAGAGAATGTCGCGGGGTCGAGAGTTGAGCAAGAGAAGATGCATGCAGAGCTGACTGCATCGCATAGCAGAAATGAAGAGCTGAACCGCGTGAACAAGGAGTTGCGTAGGGAATTGCAGGCATAGAATGAGCGCGTATTCGAAGATAGGACGTCGATGCCGCCGTCGCCCCCTAGAGCATTTCCTATGCCTTTCTCCCCCGAGATCATGAACACGGTGGTGCCTCCCAACCTGGTGGGAGTGAAGGCGTCGTTCACGGGGGTGGAAGACCCAGAGGCACATTTGACAGCCTTCCACACTCAGATGATGCTGTCTGGAGGTTCAGACGCTGTGTACTGCAAAATGTTTATGAGCACGCTGAGCGGAGTAGCTATGGAGTGGTTCGTGAGCCTGCCGGAGGGCCACATCACCTCTTTCCATCAGTTTTCAAAGCTGTTCACAGAGCAGTACATCGTCAACAGAGCGCCACCAGTGGTGTCTTACGATTTGTTCGACGTGCGCCAGTACCAGGGGGAGTCGCTGAGGGACTTCCTCAACCGTTTCGCTGCACAGGTGGTGAGATTGCCCAGCAAGGACGAGAACATGTTAGTGCACGCGTTCAAGAAAGGCGTGCTGCCTGGTCCTTTCAGTGAATCCCTCATCAGGAGCCACCCCGCCACCTTTGCTGAGATACGGCGACGCGCGGTGGCGCACATTGTAGCAGAGGCAGAGGTCTCTGAGAAGAGAGGCAGCACTGCACCGACGAAGCCGCATGGAGGTCAGGGGAAGCAGCAACAGCAGGTGCGGGTGTATGAGACCAGGGAGGAGAGGAAGGCGCAGGGAAGGCCTCTTCCGTATGCACCCAGGAAGGACCAGCCCAGGGGGCGTGCAAGGGAGAACAACACACCCCCTAGGTATGATTTCGTGATAGAGTTGGTAAAGCTGATCGCCATCCCTGCCGTGGCTGCAAGACTCCGAGTACCAGAGAAAACTGACAAGGTACTTGGAGGGAGGAAAGACGAGTGGTGTGAGTTCCATCAGGTGTATGGACACACACTCCACACATGCCTGGCGTTGGGGCGTCAACTTGCTGAGTTGGTAAAGACAGGTTTCCTGACCGATTACCTGAGGGAGGCGCAAGGTGATCGCGCTTCGGGGTCCCAGGCAGGTGATCAGCAGCATGAAATCCCTGTGCACGGGGAAATTAGGTGATAGAAGATGCTACACTGGGGGGGCTCCCAGGTAGCTCAGGTGGAAGCTGAGGCAGAGTCTTTAAGCTCGGCGATAGAAAGTTGCAAAGAGAAAGGCGAAGAGTCCAGTTCTTTAGCTGTTGACCTTGTATATCCGCCAGTCGATCCCAAGACCTGAATGAACGAGGGTTACACTTCTGTGAACTTCGCCAGACCCCAGGTAGTGTGGGATTTCTGCACGTTTGCAGGAGAAAGAGGGATTGGAGAAGCACTTGAAATCATGAGCTTCCCGCACAAGTTCGAGGAAGTCCAGTCAGTTCTCTTTAACACACCTCGCGATGGTGTAACGAAGGGGAAGCAACGAGCTTATGGAGAGCTTGGGAATCGCAAACAAGTTTGAAATGAAGGACAGCTTTTCGTCGTTGCTGGAAGAATGGTGTGCTCGCCAGGTCGGTCATCGCCAGGGCCCATACAGAGTAGTTGAGGCGCTAGAGAATGGAGCTTATCGGCTGGAGACCCTGGATGGAGCACCTATCCCATGGACATGGAACGCTACACACTCAAGTTTCTACTTCAGTTAAGTTGTAAGGTAGATGCGTTCTTGCGCTGTACACACACTCAATGTATATACTGTAAATAGTTGAGCAGATCAGGGGGCACTCTTTTCCCTGATGAGGGTTTTTAACGAGGCCACCCAATAAAAAAGATTTCGGTATGTCAAGTGTGCACATGTTTCCTAGTTTCAAGTTCTGCTTGCCTCAGATGCAAGTGCAAGTGATCGGTTGGAGCCTGCTCGCCCCAGGCGCGAGTACGGACCACTGACTTATATTCTCCTCACCCCAGGAGTGAGTGCAGGTGGCTAAAGTCTGAACCCACGACCACAAGGCAGAGGCAATAGGAACCAGACCTAAAAGTTGATGACCTTGGGGCAAGCAAGAGGGGTCAACAAGAAAAACTCTTCCTCCCCGAAGCAAGACATCATCTTCGCGTTTAAGCACCAAGAAGAAGAGCGCGATCAGTCATCGGTACACCCAAAGCAAGATCAGCCGTCGGTGCATGTCGGGAGTGAGCACTCGGTCGGTGCATGGTCATCGGGGTCTTGCTAACACGTGTTAAGCTGGGACCCAGGTTCCCAGCGAGAGCGTTACGCATGCACCTCGCATGATTCCAGAAGAAGATTGGTCATCGGGGTCTTGCTAACACGTGTTAAGCTGGGACCCAGGTTCCCAGCGAGAGCGTTACGCATGCACCTCGCATGATTCCAGAAGAAGATTGGTCATCGGGGTCTTGCTAACACGTGTTAAGCTGGGACCCAGGTTCCCAGCGACAGCGTTACGCATGCACCTCGCATGATTCCAGAAGAAGATTGGTCATCGGGGTCTTGCTAACACGTGTTAAGCTGGGACCCAGGTTCCCAGCGACAGCGTTACGCATGCACCTCACATGATTCCAGAAGAAGATTGGTCATCGGGGTCTTGCTAACACGTGTTAAGCTGGGACCCAGGTTCCCAGCGAGAGCGTTACGCATGCACCACGCATGATTCCAGAGGAAGATTGGTCATCGAGGTCTTGCTAACACGTGTTAAGCTAGGACCCAGGCTCCCAGCGAGAGCGTTACGCATGCACCTCGCATGATTCCGGAAACAGAGCACTCATCAGTGCATGGTCATCGGGGTCTTGCCAACACGTGTTATGCTGGGACCCAGGCTCCCAGCGAGAGCGTTACGCATGCGCCCCGCATGATTCCAAACCAGAAGAAGAGGAGTTGCCCACTCAAAGGGCGTGCGGTGATACCATGCAAGCAGGGATGCACCTAGCGAGTGCGCTTAGACAGCCACCCCTGGTGCTCCCCTGGGAGCATGCACCTACTCAGAGGAGAAAGTCCTCACCCTCGACTTTGTACAGTGGGGTGCAGGCAGAGAAAGTCCTCTTCCTCTGCTTTTTATAGCAAGGTTGAGGCGAGAGAAAAGTCCTCTTCCTCTGCTTCTTACAGCAAGGTTGAGGCAAGAGAACCAAGTCCTTCTCCTCTGCTTCATACAGCAAGGTTAAGGCAACAGAGAAAGTCCTCTTCCTCTGCTTTTTACAGCAAGGTTGAGGCGAGATAAAAAGTCCTCACCTCAACTTTGTACAGCGAGGCTGAGGCGAGAGGAGAAAGACCTCACCTCGACTTCTTACAGCGAGGCTGAGGCAAGGGGGGTCATCGAGAAGCATTCCCCAAAACACAGGCGTCATCTTTGGCGTTCGGGCCCTCTATGCAACTAGCGCTGGAGTGACACATAAGTAATGCGAAACCTGAAGCGCGGTGACTGATCGGTGGTGCGCTAACATGCTAGTCGGTGGTCAGTAGTAAAGCTCCGAGTATGAAAGCTTCCCCAAACAAGCTCTTGGGCGATCAGTCGAAGCATTTAGACGCCATCATGTCAGTCATCCAACATGAATTTATGCATAAAAGGCTTATATACAAGTTTGTAGCAGAAAAAGAAATTACACAAAAGGAGAAGTCGTAAGGGAAGAAGCTCAAGGAGGAGGAATGAGCCTGCCATCGACCACTGAATGGTGGAGGCTAGGTTGGGTAGAGTCCAAGTCTGGCAGGACGCAGTGATCCTGCTGCAAGCCCATGGAACCCATCTATCAGAGCCTCGGCACCAGCAGCCATGGTCTCAGGTACATCGGCTTCGAGCTCCTTCTTCTCTTTGGCAAGGGAGACCACTTAGTCTCTTCGCCGAGAACAAGTTCACAGCTCGAGACTGGGGGGCTTGTGATTCGGCCGGTCATCGGTAGTCGATGACGTCAGCAGCAGATGACCATGTGGGCCAGTCACAGAGCAACGCGTGGCATGAGATAGCAGATGAATCAGGGTGGAGATCGTTCAGGAACGACGATCAGTGGTCAGCTACCGAGTGACCACCACCAGCAGATCGGTTCCTACGTGAGCGCCTGGAAGCAGAGCGCGAGAAGTGATGAAGCATCGATCAGTCATCGGTGCATGCAGAGTGATCAGTCGTCGGGGGTTCCTTACCAACACGTGTTAAACTGGGACCCAGGCTCCCAGCGAGAATGTTACCCAAGGACCTCGCCTGATTCCATAAGGAGAGCACGACAACGTGAAGAAGCGCCATCTGTCATCGGTCGGGGTAACACATCGATCACTGGCCAGAATGGCACATCGGCCATCGGTCAGGATGAGAGATACCTCGGTCATCGGTGTGTGGCTAGTGACGTCGGCCACGACGACGTGAATGACGCGCTAAGTAACTCCGCAAAGGGGTTGTAGTCGCCAGACCTCAGACATCAGCCAGGGGCTGAGAGATCGATGAGCCCTCAGAAGAGTCGATCACTAAGAACAAGGGCGATGAGAGATCGCCAACAGGGTGACACATCGGTCATCGGTGCCCAGAGCCAGGGAGCGGCCTTAGTCACTGAACGACCATGCATAAAGATGGGAAGAAGCAGTTAGGTGCAGAATCCTGCTGGTGCAAGAACCCGTCAAGGTTAGAGTCTCCCAGTGAGGTTGCATGCATGCCACGTGGACTGTGAAGATGTTCCCAGAGAATAGGTAGGGCAGATAGGCACAGAAGTCGAGGGGTACAGAGGTACCCACACAGCCTCCCCTGTCAGACTTTGCACTCAAGTGAGGAAGGCCTGTACGCAAGGTAGGCCTGGGGGGTAGATAGCAGCGATGCAGAGCAATCAAGTGGCCCTAGAGGTAGCCAGTAGGGGGCGATGTGGGTTTATATGAGGAAGAAGAACGCTGAACCAGGTATGAGATACGTAACCCAGAAATTAGACAAAGAGAGTTCTTGATGTTTCCTTGCCCAAAACTGTAAGGACCCAGAAAATTTTATTGGAATAAAAATGGTATATTTAAATAATTTCAGAAGAAGTTATTATTTAAAATACAAAGAGCTGGTAAATGAAGTTTCGTAGTAGCTGGACGTCGGAAGTCGCCCAAGAGCTGGGGTCAGCTGGTAGAAGTCGGTCGGATGATGTGTGGATCAAGAAGAGTACAGGAAGAAAAGTTAAGTTTAGAAGGCTATGAGGTCGCCGGACGCCTGCTACACATGAGCGCCAGGTGGACGTCGCCAGGGCGCGAGGCATGCAGGCATCGCGCGGGCGCGAGAGGCATGCAGGCATCGCGCGGGCGCGAGAGGCATGCGGGCATCGCGCGGGCGCGAGAGGCATGCGGGCATCGCGCGGGCGCGAGAGGCATGCGGGCATCGCGCGGGCGCGAGAGGCATGCGGGCATCGAGCGGGCGCGAGGCATGCGGGCATTGCCAGGGCGCGAGGCATGTGGACGTGGCCAAGGCGCGAGAGTTATGAGGGCGTCGCCAGGAAAGACATCGGTCGTCCCCTAGAGGAAGACATCGGTCGTCTCCCAGAGGAAGACCTCGGTCGTCTTCCAGGGCGAAGGAGACATCGGTCGTTCGCCAGGATGAGTCAGCAGTGGAAAGTTATCGCGCGGCGTCGAGTTTCACACAGAGAAGGTAAGACCCAGACTCCCAGCATGAAGCGTAGTGCACGCACGCCACGTAGACAAAAAGGATGATTCAGAGTGGTGACATCAGAATGTTGGCATGCGCAGGAGACACTCGCGGTAGTACTGTTCAGAGCAGTGGTTGGCATGCACCAGAGACAACAGTGGTCGTACTATTCAGGGCAGTGGTTCTCAGACTTCTCTGCAGAGTGGGTGGTGGCAGCTGCTTTTGGTGGATAAGTTGGTTTAAGATGCAGAAAACCCACTGCTGAGAGAAAAAAGAACGTTGCAACCTTCAAAGAGAGAAAGAGTGAGTTACCTCCCTTCTCCTCCAGTTGCCTCCTTCGCGCTGCGATTCTAGCACCTTCACACGAGAGTACGACGAGCGACAGCCACCATTAGAGCACCTGGGCAGTTCTCTGCAAGTCCTTCAATCAGACGCAAAAACAGAGCCAAGGCGTTCTTCAAGCTTTGTTGGGTTTCGGAACTCTAGGTGTTTGCGCAAGTCCAGGTAAGGGAAGCTAGACTTCATTTTCAATACAAGTCATAGTTTAGCTATTTCTGAAGTGTTTGGGCGACGTGGTCGCCGGTTTTCGTTCTCATCTTTGTAAAATGCTCTGTGCTATGTGTTTGGGCGACGTGGTCGCCGGTTTTTAAATACAGACTTCGAAATACCCTGTTTTTGAACCAGGTCGCCGGTTTGGGCGCTCTTTTACGAACTCCCCTGTTTTTGGTGTTGTTTTGAAACTGTTGAGATTTAAATGAGATATTCGAAAATAAGAACCTTGGATTGAGTTTTGCTGTGATTGAAATCATTCCTTTAAGTGTTATGTGATGTGTTGGATGTGGTGAATGTGGATCGAGGCATAGTATTTTCAGGAAAGAAAATACCGTGTAAGATCGTGTAGGATGTGCATTGATCGGTGATGTCTATAATGGGATTATCCTGACTCTCCTGAGATAATGGATTCATATAGATGAGGTTATTCAGGCGTTGAGAGTCGAAGGAGGTTCATATGTATGGGTGAGTTGTTCAAAAGGGAACGAGCTCGGCCTGTCATATGGATTAACCCTGTCATACTGTGAGAATGGTGAACTTGAGATTGTGTTGATGCGCATAGCTGGTAAACATTACAGCTTGTATGACAGGTGCAGAATCTCTGAGTCTAGTCAATGCACGAGTCTTCCGGAAGTAGGTCAAGTGTCTTGTGTGCTGGGTCAGTGGTGGTCTGACATGTGAAATGAGGAACTTGAAATTTATAGGCACTTGATGCAGTTTTGTGAAATAGAATGACTCTTGAGAATATTGTGAAATGTGTGATTTCTGGGTGATCAGGTGAAGGGTATTGAGAAAATCTATAGCTTTACGTGAATATCTTGAAAATTGCTTACCCTGATTTTAATGTTCTTATTTAAACTCTCTTTAAAATATCTAGCTTACCCTGCGTGTTTTGGTTCTGTGGCTGTTCTCTTTAAACTGTGATGATCGTGTATAACTTACACGGGAGCAGATGATTTTCCAGGAAGTAGAGTTCCCTAGTGAGTGGTCGCCGGAAGGTGATCGCCTGATTTTTCTGTTCTGGCAGCAGATCGGTTGTTTTGGGTCCCCTGATAGGAGATCGGCCTCGTCCGATAGGAGATCGGTCTCTTCCGATAGGAGATCGCCTGCTTTGTTTTTTTTTTACTGTATTTTGTTTATGTTATTTGGAAAATTTGACCGTATTTGTATTAAACTCCCTGTGAGGAGAAACTACATTTCATATATATATATAATATTTTGTTCACTTCAATCTATTTGTTACCTTTATTTCCATTATATACATTTGTATAGTATTTTGGCGGGATGTTACAAAAACTGACTTGAGCGTCGGAGCTACACCTGCCGCTAGGGCGCCCCTCTGTGTTTACAGGAACCGTTTGCTTCGTTCGAAGGGAAGCCAACCGGAGGAACAGACACGGACGCAGGAGGAACGCGGAGCCCATCCACGCTCGAGTCCGCGGCGGGATCAATTACTATTGTTATTATTATTATTACTATTATTATAATTAATATTATTATTACTGTTATTATTATTATTATTCTTATCATTATTATTATTATAATTATAATTATTACTATTATTATTATTATTTTTATAATTAATATTGATCTGGTCAGTCATCGGTATCCGATGACGTCAGCAGCAGATGACCACGTGGGCCAGTCGCAGAGTAACGCGTGGCATGAGATAGCAGATGAACCGGGGTGGAGATCGTTCAAGAATGGCGATCAGTGGTCAGCTACCGAGTGACCACCACCAGAAGATCGGTTCTTACTTGAGTGCCTGGAAGTAAAGCGCGAGAAGTGATGAAGCACCGATCAGTCATCGGTGCATGCAGAGTGATCAGTCATCGGTGCATGCAGAGTGATCACTCATCGGTGCATGCAAAGTGATCAGTCGTCGGGGGTTCCTTGCCAACACGTGTTAAACTGGGACCCAGGCACCCAGCGAGAACGTTACCCAAGGACCTCGCCTGATTCCATAAGCAGAGCACGAGAACATGAAGAAGCGCCATCGGACATCGGCCAGGATGAGAGACACATCGGTCATCGGTGTGTGTTGAGGTGACATCGGCCGCGCGGTGTGAACAACGCAATCAATGATCAGTAAAGTGCCTAGAGGCAGGGAGTGGCCTTAGTCGCGAGACGACCACGCATGAAGATGAGAAGACGCAGTTAGGTGCAGAATCCTGCTGGGACAAGAACCCACCACGATTAGAGTCTCCCAGTGGGGTTGCATGCCTGCCACGTGGACCATGAAGATGTTCCCAGAGAATAGGTAGGGCAGATAGGCACAGAAGTCGAGGGGTACAGAGGTACCCACGCAGCCTTCCCTGTCAGACTTTGCACTCGAGTGAAGAAGGCTGGCACGCAAGGTAGCCCTGGGGAGTAGAAACGGCAGTGCAGAGCAATCAAGTGGCCCTAGAGGTAGCCAGTAGGGGCGACGCGGGTTTATATGAGGAAGAAGAACACCAAACGAGGTATGCGGTCTTTGACTCAGAATACACAACACAAAACCAAGAACACTCAGTTTCCGAATAAAAGAGGACTGAGGGCACACACACAGGGGTCTCAGACAGAGAGATCCGAGAGAGAGTTTTGGTGTTCCCATTGCCTGACTTGAGCGTCGGAGCTACAACGGCCGCTAGAGGCACCGTCTATATGTTTTGCAGGCATCGTTCGGAGTTCCGGCGAAGGTTCCTGGAGCCTCCTTGCAGAACGCGCAGCAGTTAGAAAGCTAGACGAAGGAGTGACGAGGCATTTTCCCCACGCTCGAGTCCGTGGCGAGATCAAATATTATTATTACTGTTATTATTATTCTTATTATTATTATAAGAATAATAATAATAATAACTCTCAATCTCACCTCTCTCTCTACATAAACATTCTCTCTCTGCCACATAAATACTATTTCTGCCACATAAACACTCTCTCTGCCACATAAGCAAGACATGACGCCGATAGGTGGGACTTAACGGAAAGGACCAATTTGAATACATTTTAAAAAAATATAGGGACCAAATTGATTTTTTTAAAAACAACTATACTAAATTTAATATTGACCCAAATGTTCGAACGAATAAGGTAATTAAATCATGTATTTATTATAGAAATATATTCATTTAGTATAATTCTCATTTTAAAAATATAAAAACTCTAATCTAACTCATCTAGTCATGATGATTAAAATTAGAAGTTATTTAGTATAACATATCTATCACTCGAAAAGTTATTTACATTCTTTATTTAATTATATTTTTCACACTGGTACTGGACAGGAGTTTGGGTCTCGGCTGTGAGTTTGTGTTAGCTCGGCTCTCGGGTAAAGTCGAGGTCAGCTCGGCTATTGGGCTTGGGTAAGAATTGCGCGACTGGCCCAATTTCAACAATAGGCCCAGAGCGCGTAGTAAGGTTGTTGTACAAGATAATCCTTTATATGTGCTTGTAGGTATATGTGAGCGGTTGCTATGATATTTGTTATCATGGTGTGTGCTTGTTATTATTACATATAAATATTTGTTGTTGCATGTTTGTTACATGTAAAATACCTGTTGATAGTTGCTATTAACCCTAAAAAAATAGGGTTGTGCATGTATAACAAAATATTGGCCTGCAGTTTAACACCTAAGGATCATTGGTGGCCGTGGCAGGTGGTTTTCTATTAGATATATAAGATAATGTGCTTATTTTCAGTTAAGATTTGCTTCTCTCAAGTGAGAGTTGTTGCATGTGTGGTTATAAAAGGGGCCTTGGACCCCTGATGAAGGTACGTTGTTTATGCACACTAGACTGAAACTATTTTCTTTTTCTGAGCCCTTACTAATTTGAGCGTCGGAGTATAATCAACAGGTAGGCGCCCTCTGTCACAACGGAGTCACGATTCAGTGCAACAGGGAGACATGAGTTAATACCCAACTGAGACAGATCCAAGAAGAGGCGTTGAACCCAGTCAATCTACAGGAGAGTTAATTAGCGAGAACATTTGGGGCCCACCGTGGGGCCCGCTAAAACTTGATCCCATCTGTAAGGACCCAGAAAATTTTATTGGAATAAAAATGGTATATTTAAATAATTTCAGAAGAAGTTATTATTTAAAATACAAAGAGCTGGTAAATGAAGTTTCGTAGTAGCTGGACCTCGGAAGTCGCCCAAGAGCTGGGGTCAGCTGGTAGAAGTCGGTCGGATGATGTGTGGATCAAGAAGAGTACAGGAAGAAAAGTTAAGTTTAGAAGGCTATGAGGTCGCCGGACGCCTGCTACACATGAGCGCCAGGTGGACGTCGCCAGGGCGCGAGGCATGCATGCATCGCGCGGGCGCGAGAGGCATGCAGGCATCGCGCGGGCGCGAGAGGCATGCAGGCATCGCGCGGGCGCGAGAGGCATGCGGGCATCGCGCGGGCGCGAGAGGCATGCGGGCATCGAGCGGGCGCGAGGCATGCGGGCATTGCCAGGGCGCGAGGCATGTGGACGTGGCCAAGGCGCGAGAGTTATGAGGGCGTCGCCAGGAAAGACATCGGTCGTCCCCTAGAGGAAGACATCGGTCGTCTCCCAGAGGAAGACCTCGGTCGTCTTCCAGGGCGAAGGAGACATCGGTCGTTCGCCAGGATGAGTCAGCAGTGGAAAGTTATCGCGCGGCGTCGAGTTTCACACAGAGAAGGTAAGACCCAGACTCCCAGCATGAAGCGTAGTGCACGCACGCCACGTAGACAAAAAGGATGATTCAGAGTGGTGACATCAGAATGTTGGCATGCGCAGGAGACACTCGCGGTAGTACTGTTCAGAGTAGTGGCTGGCATGCACAAGCGACAACAGTGGCAGTACTGTTCAGAGCAGTGGTTGGCATGCACCAGAGACAACAGTGGTCGTACTGTTCAGGGCAGTGGTTCTCAGACTTCTCTGCAGAGTGGGTGGTGGCAGCTGCTTTTGGTGGATAAGTTGGTTTAAGATGCAGAAAACCCACTGCTAAGAGAAAGAAACGTTGCAACCTTCAAAGAGAGAAAGAGTGAGTTACCTCCCTTCTCCTCCAGTTGCCTCCTTCGCGCTGCGATTCTAGCACCTTCACACGAGAGTACGACGAGCGACAGCCACCATTAGAGCACCTGGGCAGTTCTCTGCAAGTCCTTCAACCAGACGCAAAAACAGAGCCAAGGCGTTCTTCAAGCTTTGTTGGGTTTCGGAACTCTAGGTGTTTGCGCAAGTCCAGGTAAGGGAAGCTAGACTTCATTTTCAATACAAGCCATAGTTTAGCTATTTTCTGAAGTGAGGGCGACGTGGTCGCCGGTTTTCGTTTTCATCCTTGTAAAATGCTCTGTGCTATGGGTTGGGCGACGTGGTCGCCGGTTTTAAATGCAGTCTTCGAAATACTCTGTTTTTGAACTAGATCGCCGGTTTTGGCGTTGTTTGCGATAACTCCCTGTTTTTGGGTTGCTTTGAAACTGTTGAGGTTTAAATGAGATATTCGACAATAAGAACCTTGGATTGAGTTTTGCTGTGATTGAAATCATTCCTTTAAGTGTTATGTGATGTGTTGGATGTGGTGAATGTGGATCGAGGCATAGTATTTTCAGGAAAGAAAATACCGTGTAAGATCGTGTAGGATGTGCATTGATCGGTGATGTCTATAATGGGATTATCCTGACTCTCCTGAGATAATGGATTCATATAGATGAGGTTATTCAGGCGTTGAGAGTCGAAGGAGGTTCATATGTATGGGTGAGTCGTGTGAAACAGAACGAGCTCGGCCTGTCATATGGATTAACCCTGTCATACTGTGAGAATGGTGAACTTGAGATTGAGACTGTGTTGATGCGCATAGCTGGTAAACATTACAGCTTTGTATGACAGGTGCAGAATCTCTGAGTCTAGTCAATGCACGAGTCTTCCGGAAGTAGGTCAAGTGTCTTGTGTGCTGGGTCAGTGGTGGTCTGACATGTGAAATGAGGAACTTGAAATTGATAGACACTTGATACAGTTGTGAAATAGAATGACTTTGGAAAATATTGTGAAATGTGTGATTTCTGGGTGATCAGGTGAAGAGTATGAGAAACTTGATAACTTTACGTGAATATCTTGAAATTGTTTACCTTGATTTTATTTTAATGTTCTTATTTAAACTCTCTTTAAAATATCTAGCTTACCCTGCGTGTTTTGGTTCTGTGGCTGTTCTCTTAAAACTGTGATGATCGTGTATAATTTACACGGGAGCAGATGATTTTCCAGGAAGTAGAGTTCCTTAGTGAGTGGTCGCCGGAAGGTGATCGCCTGATTTTCTGTTCTGGCAGCAGATCGGTTGTTTTGGGTCCCCTGATAGGAGATCGGCCTCGTCCGATAGGAGATCGGTCTCTTCCGATAGGAGATCGCCTGCTTTGTTTTTTTTACTGTATTCTGTTTATGTTTCTGGAAAATTTGACCGAAGTTGTATTAAAACTCCCTGTGAGGAGAAACTACATTTCATATATATATAATTTTTTGTTCACTTCAATCTATTCGTTACCTTTATTTTCATTATATACATTTGTATAGTATTTTGGCGGGATGTTACATTAATGGTATCAGAGCAGTTCGTCCTTAGGATGACCTGAGGGCTGTGGATCCATTGTGTTTCTTCTGCTCATGAAAGTTATTTGAGTTTAAAATAACAACTATAGTGAAAGGTTTTCAAACGTTTTTGTATTGAAATTTTGTGTGTGCTTTGGTGAATATATGTTCTAATTAAAAATCTTAGTATTAAGAATGAGAAGGTCTTGATAAAGTAGTGAGGGTGCACACTCATAACTGGATCGAGATGGGTCTCAATCTTAATTCCAAAGGTTTGATGTTTGGCATATATTGAATTCTGGTGTGAGCTATTTCATTTTCTTGAGTGTCTTTGTAATGATTGAAAATGGTTGATTGGATTGATGACTGCATACCAGTAGTTGTGCTGGTGTTATGCTTGATGTTATAAGCATTATGATTCTGTTGATGAGCTCAAATTCTTAATGATTTTGAGATGCTGACCTTTGTAAGGTCTAGCTGTTACCCCCTTGAATGAATTGATTTCTTATCGATCTCATTCTTTTAGTTGTAGGGAAATATAGGAATCTTATAGTTTCAAAATCTGAAAACGAAGGAGATGGCACGTAGACCTTCTACCCTTCCCCAACCTTCTTCAGAGATGGGTCAGATCGCCAGGGCCATGGAGATGATGGCAACTGCCATCCAGCAGCAGAATACGGTAATGGCCCAGATTCATCAGGCTGTAATGAATCATTTGGAAACTGCTGGATCGGCTGCAACAGCTTCCCATGTCAATCAGCCTCGGGAGCAGATGGGGATGACCGAGTTCATGAGGCACAACCCAACCCAGTTCCATGGGAACGTTTCTCCGAACCAACCAGATCAGTGGATCAGGGAGTTCCATGCCTTAGTGGAGAAGGCAAAGAGGGTGGAGACCCTGGAGAGGGGTGGTTCCAGAGTAATCAGATCACACCCAGGGGGTCCCTCCAGTGGGAAGGCCAAGGTGCAGCACCCACAAAGCAAGCCTTATTCGAGACCCCCACAGTATAGGGCAGAAGCAGCACCGCCCCAGTCTCAGCAGCAACAACCCTGGAAACTTAAATGTTTCCACTGTGGTGGACCACACACAGTCAAAGTGTGCCCCAAGAGAGATTCAGAGAGAAGATGTTTTTCCTGTCAAAGGACGGGACACGTTGCTAGAGATTGTCCTACCCAGAATAGGATGACTCAACCCAGTGGATCCCAACAGTTGTGGAATGGAGGCAGTCGACCTCAGGCAGCAGAGAGAGTGTTTGCCATGTCTGGAGTGGAGGCATCTCAGTCAGGTAACTTAGTACAGAGTGTTGCTCTATAGCTGGTAGATGCGTTAGAATTTTGGTTGATTCTGGAGCGACACACTCCTTTGTGTCAAGCTTGTGTGTAGCCGAGTTGGGCCTTCTAGTGAAGGAAGTACCGTTTGAACTGTTGGTCTCTACACCTGTATCAGGACAGGTGTTGACCTCTACAGTTTGCCCTGAATGTCCAGTGATGGTAGAGGGACGCAGATTCAAAGTAAACTTGATCTGCCTACCTCTTCAGGATCTGGATGTTATCCTGGGAATGGATTGGCTAGCTGCCAATCACGTTCTCGTAGTCCGCGGTAATCAGAAGTTAGCGTTTCCAGATCTCCAAGAGCCAGATGCGCGAGGTGCTTCGTGATGCTAGCTCGGTTGGAAGTGAAGAATGAAGAGGACGTAAGCAAGATACCTGGGTTACCCCCTAAGAGGGAAGTGGAATTCTCCATTGTTTTGGTGCCTGGAGCTGGACCGGTGGCAATGGCTCCAGTTGAGTTGATGGAATTAAAGAAGGAAGTGTAATTTAGATTTAGTGTACCAAGGTTTAAGTTCAGCTACATATAAGTTATGGAGAGTATATAAGCAGAATGTTGAGGGTTTAAAGACTTAAGCATGTGTATCCATGGGAAGTGCCGGGGTTAAGTTCCAAGAATGAAAGATGAATTTTCTTTTATTTGAAGCTTGGAAGATGTTTATGTCGATGAAACAGCATGAGATGACTCTAGCTTAACCACAAGCTTAAAAGGAAAGAGGAGATATTGTATTTATGTCTAAAGTTCAATTAGACAGAGAAATTTGCTGAAAATTACCAAGTAGAGAAGTTACTGGGAGAAGAGATGAAGCATCACGCATAATGGATGCTGTTTTGTGGATCGTGATGTGGAAGATGAGTATGGAAATGGTGGATGAGGAGTGATGAGAAAGGGAAATGGAAAGATATCCTTGTATCCAAATATGACTCGGAACTTGGGAGAAGCCGAACTCATTCGAAATATCAATTGTGGTGGTGGAGAGATGTACGTAAGATGTGCGAGGAGGGTGAAGATGATGGTTAGTTCCAAAAAGTCATTGTTTGGGAAGTTGGAGGCGGAGGGGGTATGAGATTTCAGGAGGATGCGTGGGCCACTAACTCCAACTTTAAAGCAACGTGGCTGGTTTATGTGCTTCAAGTGGATAAGTGTTCTATTTGTTCGACATAAGAATTTGAGGTCCCACCTTGAGAACTTTTATCTTATACGTATGTCATCCAAGTAGAATCAGGTGTGGAAGGGAATGTGGATGGCAATAGTCTGTTGTATCTTGGAGAAGAGGAATAGAGTTGTCCTTAAGAAAGAAAATTCTGGATGCAGAGGAAATTTTCCAATCGGCTCCACTACTTACATGGTGGTGGTTGAGATATATGGTGCGTTCGTTCTTGTATACCTTTTCAGATAGGCACCTGAACCCAAATCAATGCATCCAATGTATACATTGAACAAAGAGGAAATGATGGGAACAGGAAGCCGAGTTGGCAAAAGAAGTCATAGTGATGATTTGGAAAGTAACAGCAACAAGAACTTTGTCTTTATAAGGTGCAGAGTTATGTAGCATAGTGGTGAACCAAAGGTATTCCTTTAGGGAGCGTGAGAATTAGATTAGCAGTGGGAAGTCGATGGATGGTTTTGATCAAGAGGCGGAAGTTGATTCCTAGAAGGATATTTCGGATCCTAGTTTGAATTGGCTAGGGGGCATGAGCAGTAGTCAGCTGCCCTTTTCCTTCCGATGAAGGGATCTTGCTCACTTTTTCTCTACAAGGGACTAGTCCTGGTTCTGTTAAGGGATTAGTTCTGGACTTGCTCGACCAAGTCTTCAGAGTTGGAAGTAGAGTGTGAGTACTGGAGTTGGCGCTCAATGGAACAGCATACTCCATATGCAGGGAAGGAGAATGGAATTTGATGAAGTATTGGAGTAGTAAGCGTTGGTTCAACAGACAACCGAGAAGGTAAAACTGATGCAAGGCAGAATGAAAGTTTCTCAAGGTCGACAGATGTCCTATGCAGATCAGAGGAGAAGACCTTTGAAGTCTGCTGCTGGGGATCATGTCTTTATGGGGGAGGACACCAGCCAAGGGTGTAGGATGGGCGATCAGATCAAAGAAGCTGTCCCCTAAGTTTGTTGAGCCATATCAGCTCCTGAGGAGGATCGGTCCAGTGGCTTGAGATCGCCCCACCTCCCATTTAGCAAACCTGCATAATGTATTTCACGTATTACAGCCAAGGAAGTACATGGCAGACCCTAGTCATGTGCTGGAGGTGGACGACGTGCAGATCAGGGATGACTTGTCCTTTGAGGCGAAACCAGTCAGGATTGACGATCGTCAAAGTAAACAACTCAGAGGCAAGACCATCAACATGGTGAAAGTGGTGTGGGATGAGAGATCGGGTGATTCAACTTGGGAGTTAGAAGAACCCATGAGAGAAGCTTACCCATACCTCTTTTCCTTGTAATTCAATTTTCGGGGACGAAAATTTTTCTTGTTGGGGAGATTGTAAGGACCCAGAAAATTTTATTGGAATAAAAATGGTATATTTAAATAATTTCAGAAGAAGTTATTATTTAAAATACAAAGAGCTGGTAAATGAAGTTTCGTAGTAGCTGGACCTCGGAAGTCGCCCAAGAGCTGGGGTCAGCTGGTAGAAGTCGGTCGGATGATGTGTGGATCAAGAAGAGTACAGGAAGAAAAGTTAAGTTTAGAAGGCTATGAGGTCGCCGGACGCCTGCTACACATGAGCGCCAGGTGGACGTCGCCAGGGCGCGAGGCATGCATGCATCGCGCGGGCGCGAGAGGCATGCAGGCATCGCGCGGGCGCGAGAGGCATGCAGGCATCGCGCGGGCGCGAGAGGCATGCGGGCATCGCGCGGGCGCGAGAGGCATGCGGGCATCGAGCGGGCGCGAGGCATGCGGGCATTGCCAGGGCGCGAGGCATGTGGACGTGGCCAAGGCGCGAGAGTTATGAGGGCGTCGCCAGGAAAGACATCGGTCGTCCCCTAGAGGAAGACATCGGTCGTCTCCCAGAGGAAGACCTCGGTCGTCTTCCAGGGCGAAGGAGACATCGGTCGTTCGCCAGGATGAGTCAGCAGTGGAAAGTTATCGCGCGGCGTCGAGTTTCACACAGAGAAGGTAAGACCCAGACTCCCAGCATGAAGCGTAGTGCACGCACGCCACGTAGACAAAAAGGATGATTCAGAGTGGTGACATCAGAATGTTGGCATGCGCAGGAGACACTCGCGGTAGTACTGTTCAGAGCAGTGGCTGGCATGCACAAGCGACAACAGTGGCAGTACTTTTCAGAGCAGTGGTTGGCATGCATCAGAGACAACAGTGGTCGTACTGTTCAGGGCAGTGGTTCTCAGACTTCTCTGCAGAGTGGGTGGTGGCAGCTGCTTTTGGTGGATAAGTTGGTTTAAGATGCAGAAAACCCACTGCTGAGAGAAAGAAACGTTGCAACCTTCAAAGAGAGAAAGAGTGAGTTACCTCCCTTCTCCTCCAGTTGCCTCCTTCGCGCTGCGATTCTAGCACCTTCACACGAGAGTACGACGAGCGACAGCCACCATTAGAGCACCTGGGCAGTTCTCTGCAAGTCCTTCAACCAGACGCAAAAACAGAGCCAAGGCGTTCTTCAAGCTTTGTTGGGTTTCGGAACTCTAGGTGTTTGCGTAAGTCCAGGTAAGGGAAGCTAGACTTCATTTTCAATACAAGCCATAGTTTAGCTATTTTCTGAAGTGAGGGCGACGTGGTCGCCGGTTTTCGTTTTCATCCTTGTAAAATGCTCTGTGCTATGGGTTGGGCGACGTGGTCGCCGGTTTTAAATGCAGTCTTCGAAATACTCTGTTTTTGAACTAGATCGCCGGTTTTGGCGTTGTTTGCGAAAACTCCCTGTTTTTGGGTTGCTTTGAAACTGTTGAGGTTTAAATGAGATATTCGACAATAAGAACCTTGGATTGAGTTTTGCTGTGATTGGAATCATTCCTTTAAGTGTTATGTGATGTGTTGGATGTGGTGAATGTGGATCGAGGCATAGTATTTTCAGGAAAGAAAATACCGTGTAAGATCGTGTAGGATGTGCATTGATCGGTGATGTCTATAATGGGATTATCCTGACTCTCCTGAGATAATGGATTCATATAGATGAGGTTATTCAGGCGTTGAGAGTCGAAGGAGGTTCATATGTATGGGTGAGTCGTGTGAAACAGAACGAGCTCGGCCTGTCATATGGATTAACCCTGTCATACTGTGAGAATGGTGAACTTGAGATTGAGACTGTGTTGATGCGCATAGCTGGTAAACATTACAGCTTTGTATGACAGGTGCAGAATCTCTGAGTCTAGTCAATGCACGAGTCTTCCGGAAGTAGGTCAAGTGTCTTGTGTGCTGGGTCAGTGGTGGTCTGACATGTGAAATGAGGAACTTGAAATTGATAGACACTTGATACAGTTGTGAAATAGAATGACTTTGGAAAATATTGTGAAATGTGTGATTTCTGGGTGATCAGGTGAAGAGTATGAGAAACTTGATAACTTTACGTGAATATCTTGAAATTGTTTACCTTGATTTTATTTTAATGTTCTTATTTAAACTCTCTTTAAAATATCTAGCTTACCCTGCGTGTTTTGGTTCTGTGGCTGTTCTCTTAAAACTGTGATGATCGTGTATAATTTACACGGGAGCAGATGATTTTCCAGGAAGTAGAGTTCCTTAGTGAGTGGTCGCCGGAAGGTGATCGCCTGATTTTCTGTTCTGGCAGCAGATCGGTTGTTTTGGGTCCCCTGATAGGAGATCGGCCTCGTCCGATAGGAGATCGGTCTCTTCCGATAGGAGATCGCCTGCTTTGTTTTTTTTACTGTATTCTGTTTATGTTTCTGGAAAATTTGACCGAAGTTGTATTAAAACTCCCTGTGAGGAGAAACTACATTTCATATATATATAATATTTTGTTCACTTCAATCTATTCGTTACCTTTATTTTCATTATATACATTTGTATAGTATTTTGGCGGGATGTTACACCATCCATATTCGCGTTCGAGTTTCCAGACGAAGATGAGAAACACAAGACAAGTGCCATAGGGACAAGAAGGAGGTGAGGCTCCCACACTACAACAGTTCATGGAGATAATCAGAAATCTCTAAGAGGCTAATGAACGGTCTAGACAGGAGCAAGAACAACTACACGAAAGGCTACGAGTAGAGATGTGCAAGACTAATGAGGATCTGCGCAGAGACCTACAGCAGCGTGACCGACGTCCCCAGTGGGAGCGAGGCTCAAGCTTGCCAATGAGAGACAGCTCTAAGCCTTTCTCGTGGGCTATTAGGGACGAGTCGATACCTGCGCATTATCTCACACCGAAAATCACCTTCATAGGAAGAGAGGACCCCGAGACCCATCTTACAGCGTTTAATGCCCAGATGATCATCTCGGGAGGATCAGATGCTGTGCGGTGCAAGATGTTTATAGGTACTTTCACAGGTACAGTGATACAGTGGTTTTAGTGGACTCCCAGATGGCCACATTACTTCTTTTCCCCAGTTTGCCAAGCTATTTGGTGAACAATTCTATGCCAACCAGGTTAAACCCCCGGATCTCTATGACCTCTTTAATGTTAGGCAGAAGGAAGGGGAGACGTTGAGAGACTACTTGAACAAATTTTGGGATCTCACCGTGAGACTTCAGACTCTCGACAAGAAGGTAATGGTTACCGCATTCAAGCAGGGGGTTGCATCAGGGCCATTCTGTGATTCCCTAATCAGGAACCCACCAGAGACTTTTTCCGAGATCACTCGAAGAGCAGTTGCCCACATCAATGCCGAAGAAGAATTGGTGCCAAGAAACAACGACTCACACTCTCGGTCAGCCAAGCCGAAGGAGGATAATAAGGCTGCTCGGCTGTTGAGGGTCCATGAGACCTCGACCAAGAAGAAGGTAGAGACAAGACACACACCATACAAAAAGGTGAATCAAAGACGATGGGCAAGGAAGAGGAATTTTGTCCCAAGTTCCGGATATCATCTGTAGCCGAGAAGCTAAGGTTTCACCAAAAGGCTGAAAGGAACTTGGGGGCAAGGAAAGATCTTTGGTGTGAATTCCACAAGGGATATAGACACGGTGTCGAGCGGTGTATGGCTTTAGGCTATCAGTTGACCAAGTTGCTGAAAGACGGTTTCTTGAAGGAATACCTTGAGGTGAACCCAGAAAAACCCCAGGGGGAAACTACTTTGAGAGATTCAGCACATGAAGTACTAGTGCATGCCGAGTTGAACACCATCTCGGGGGGGTTTTCTAGGGGAGGCAGCTCTGCTACCAAGCGCAAGTGGTATGCAAGGGTCATGATGACATTGGAAGCGAGAGAGCATGACGATATGCCAGAACCAGGCCTTTGTTTCACGAGAGCTGATCTAGTAGGAGTAGTCCCTCATGACAATGACCCGGTCGTGATATCCATTGTATCCGGAAGGAAGGAGAGTACATTGAGTTCTCATTGACCGAGGGAGCTTGGCTAGCGTAATGTTTTGGTCGACGTTCATTAATTTGCAGCTATCTCTCGACCAGTTGAGGCCACATGATGGGTGCTTGGTCGGTTTTGCAGGAGACCATGTGGAAGTACGGGGGTACGTTGACTTGAGGACGACCTTTTCCAACGAGGAAGCAGCAAGGACCATCGTCATCAGGTATATTATGGTAAACGCTCCCTCTACTTATAACCTACTTTTGGGAAGACCTTCTTTGAATAGGTTAGGTGCGGTGGCTTCTACAAAGCATATGAAGATGAAGCTACCATCCCTTGAGGGAAAGGTGATCATGATCAAGTCTGATCAGAAGAATGCTCATAAGTGCTATGAGAGCAGCCTAAAAAATAGAAGGAGCTTAAACTCGGCCGCCATCATTCATGAAGGAAAGGTTGTCGAGGTCTTAGAAGTTTATGTCGGCAATAGACAACGACCAGGGCCTGCCGGAGAAGTCCAAGAAAGAGAGATAGGTGGAAAGATGTTCAAGCTTGGTGCCTCGTTGGGATAGGAACTGCAAGGCCAAATAGCTGAGGTGATAGCTAGGCACATGAACGCATTCGCCTGGTCCTCTACCGACATGCCAGGGATAGACCCAGATTTCCTGTGCCATAGACTCACCATGGATAGCAGGGTCAGACCACTGGTGCAGAGGAGGAGGAAGTTCAACGAGGAAAGATGCCAGATCATCAAGGCGAAAACTCAGAAGCTACTGAATGCCGACCATATTAGGGAAATCCAGTACCGTGAATGGTTAGCAAATGTAGTCCTAATTCAAAAGGCCAACGACAAATGGAGGATGTGTGTCGACTTCACAAACCTAAATAAGGCCTGTCCCAAGGATTCCTATCCACTACCGAGTATCGATTCCTTGGTGGACAGTGCCTCAGGTTCCTGACTGCTGAGTTTCCTTGATGCGTTCTCGGGGTACAATCAGATCCGAATGCACCCCAGTGACGAGAGCAAGACCGCTTTCATGGCAGAGTTTGCTAGCTATTGTTACAAGGTCATGCCTTTTGGCCTAAAAAACGTTGGTGCCACTTACCAACAACTGATGGACAGGATTCTCGCCTCCTTACTTGTGCAAAATGTGTAGGCCTATGTGGACGACATGGTGGTCACCTCCAGGGAGAAAGACTAGCTTGTGGCTGATCTTGAAGAGCTGTTTTCTACCATAACCAAGTACAACCTAAAGCTAAACCCTGAGAAATGTGTATTTGGGGTGGAGGCAGGGAAGTTTCTGGAATTCCTATTGACTGATAGTGGCATAGAGGCTTATCCTGACAAGTGTACTGCTATAATAGGGATGAAAAGCCCCGCCAACCTCAAGGAGGTCTAGCAATTAATTGGACAAATGGCTGCGCTCTCTCATTTCCTATCAGCCAACGGAGATAAGGGTTACCCATATTTCCAGTGCCTGAAAAAGAATAATCGCTTTGTATAGACCCTTGAGTGTGAAGAAGCTTTCACCAAGTTGTAAGAGTATCTAGCCAGCCCTCCCATCCTTAGCAAGCCACTGAAACGTGTACCTCTCTGCCTATACTTTGCCATCACAGATCCAGCCAATAGCTTGGTAATAGTACAGGACCAGGACCAAGTCCATAAGCCAATTTACTTCGTCAGCAAGACGTTGCAGGGGCCAGAGGAATGGTACCATTCGATTGAGAAAGTTCCTTTGGCAATAGTGTCCACAGCTAGAAGGCTACGACATTATTTCTAGAGTTTTCCCGTGGTAGTGATGACTGTTCTTGCCGTTTGACTCTCCTGTCGGTAGACTCTACGACGATCGCACGCCTCCTTTCCTCACCTTGAATTATGCTTTGCTATCTCGAAACAACTTGCACCTAGAGGCCGTTTGCACTCCGACGCTCAAGTCAAAAACTAGGGCAAGCACACCAAGTGTAACAGTATCTGTGTTAGGTCTAGAAACTGCGTACCTTTGCAAAGTATTTCACTACCCTTTATATAGTCTAGGGTTTCCTCTACGCCGCTACCCATATTTAGGGTTTACAAGAATACCCTTGCGCTGCTATCACCTAGACTTAGGGTAATCTAGCACGTAAGGTTTCGTTAACTGGAGTGCAAAACTCTAACAGGATGGCCACCTGGGTGCCCCCTTGTGCACCCAGTCTCTGGGGCCACTTGTTCTGGGAGCGCCTTCACTGTTC
The DNA here is from genome assembly GCA_013389735.1 of Phaseolus lunatus. Lineage (NCBI taxonomy): Eukaryota > Viridiplantae > Streptophyta > Magnoliopsida > Fabales > Fabaceae > Phaseolus > Phaseolus lunatus. The sequence goes on along the minus strand of CM023863.1, from coordinate 18,452,459 downwards.
ACGTGCCATGCATGTAGCTTCACTGGGAAACCCTAATCCTGATGAGTACTCAACCCCTCAGGACTCTGCACCTAACTATGCTTTCCCTACCACACGCATAGGCACTTCATGACTTAGGCCTCTCCCTTCCTCTGGGCATTCTGCTAATGACTGGTCTTATCTCGGGACCCACCTTAGATGTTCTAGTTCTGTTATTCGAAACATCCAAGACCGATGTCACATCGTCGCACCCAGTTGCCGAGGACTCATCACCCTGCTGAGTGACGAGGGCACCTTAGTTCACTCTGGTGATCGACATGCTGATGACTAATCATCCCATTAGTCCCTACTACCTATGGGACCCAGCCCACATGACTCTGGCCCATGCTATGGGACCCAGCTGATGTGGCTCAACATTACTAACTGTTCTCGATGTCCGAGGACTGGTCGGTACACAAGCCCCCTAGTCTCGAGTTGTTAACTTGTTCAACGAAGAGACTAAGTCATCGGCTCGGGCGACCTACGTGGCACTGAGCGAAAGGACATGAATAGCGCGCTGAAAGGACATCTCACCAACCCCCTCTTAATCTGCGGACACGTGTCTAGATATACGGTTAGGGTTTCTTAACGTTTGCGCTTCCTTGCCTACGTTAAACCCTTTCAAAACCCCACGCCTCTACACTGTTTCATCACTTTTCACTCAAGCCTCCATACTATCTAACTTCTCTCTTATGCTTCTGTTCTACTCCAACCCTCGTACCCCTCATCTTCGCTCACTCAAAAGGTATGATTTTTAATCTTCTTCTCGCCTTTGTTTTATGATTCCGCTACCCTTTACATGCCATAACTGTGCTGGGTCTGTTTATGATTTCTGCATTTTAGGGTTTCTGTTCTTCTTTCTCGTTTTCGTTCTTTTTCTGAGATTCTTTGTCCACCATTTGTTCACGACATCACTTTCTTCTAAACCCCTTTTTCCTTCTCCCTGCCTCTCATTTGTTTTAGATACGAGATGGCCAGAACCAAAACTACCTCCAATCCTCCTCCTGCCTGCAACTACAGGGCCCTCTACTCCTGGGCCTCTAAGGATCTCCTTGCCGAAACCTATAAGCTTACAACCTGTGAGGACCTAAGAAAACACAGGGACGACGAGAACAAGATCAAGAGGCGTGTCTTTGGCAGGGAGAGTGATGTGTATATCTCGGTTTGACTCTGAACAGAGGGCGAACCCGTATGCGTTGACGATTGCTGCAACGACGGGGAGCCCTTCTTCTTTCTATACGCCACCATTTTAAAATGTGTCAAGGTTTGCCTGCCCTTCACGGGATTCGAGAGGGCTCTGCTCATCGAGTTGAATGTGGCGCCTGCCCAGCTGCACCCTAACAGCTGGGCCTTCATCAGGGCATTTTCCATCCTCTGCAACAACCTAGGGTTCCCTCCCTCGGTAGATGTCTTTTTGTACTTCTTCGAGGTGAAGAGCCCTGGGAAAAGGCTTTGGGTAAGCCTTAATGGGGTGGCGGGGAGGATTCTGCTAACCCTCTTCTCGCAGTACTACAAAGGCTTCAAGGGGAAGTTCTTTCCGGTCTGCTGCAGCTCATACGACTCCCCCATGCTCGACGGGTTCCTATTATACTGGGTGGAGAAGTTGAAGTTCAAGAAACCCTGAGGACTGGAGGAGCTGACACCTTTTGACCGCGACGTGTGCCTACTCCTCTCTAGCTGAGGAGTGGTGTTCAACACCACCCAGCTGATTAGGCATGAATACGATGCTGAAACCCTCACCGTCTATATTGGTATATCTGCTTTTATCTTGTATCTGTCAGCATTTGTGTTTTCTGCATGCCACTTCTCACTCTTTACTTGTTGTTTTTCGCAAGTATGGTATTGGATGCCGAGAAGAAGAAGAGGCTAGTCGCCTTGCTGGATCGCCGCACAGCAGGTGGCTCATGCCTTGCTGGCCCTTCTTCACCAGCCGCGGCAGCCCCAGGCCCCACTTCTAATAACAAGTTAAAGAGGGCAGCCGCGGTAGTGATCTTTGAAGATGAGGACACATGCTCAGGCCTCGTCTTCAAGAGGAATAGGGTGGAGGTTGTTGTGGCGACCTCCTCTGCAACAGAGGGGCAACCTCCATCTTTCAGGGACCACCCTCCTAGTTCCTCTTCTCCCCCCGAGCCACTCCTGGCGCTCGAGGGTGGGGGAGAGAGTGCCCTTCAAACCAGCCAAGCACCTCTTGCCCCCGAACTCCCTCCTCTCCTCCAGCGGAATCTCGCTCACTTGCCTGCCAAAGAAGCGATGGAGGCCCTGGACAAGAATTCACTAAGGGACCTCATCAGCCACGGCCTTGGTGAGTTCCTTGCCTCCTCCAGCGTCTTGCTGGTCAAAGGGGATGCTGAGGTGGAGCTACAAGAGAAGGTAGCCAGATTGGAGAAGGAGTTGGAGCAAAAGAAAGACTTGGAGCTCCAAGTTCAACTAGCTACCAAGCGTGAGAGTGCTTTGAACCAGGAGCTGAGCAGTCTCCGCCAATCAGAGAAGGAGACCAAGAAGCTCCTCTTCACCAAGGCGTAGGAAGCCCTCCAGCTTGAGGCCAAAATTCTCCCCCTCCACAACAAAGTCATCAACTTGGAAGAGCAGTTGGAGGGGGCCCAAACTAAAATGACCAAGCTGGAAGAGAGCCCTACCAATCAAGAAGTTCAGCTGGGCATAGTTGAGGAAGAGCTTGCCCAACAAGCTGAGCTATTCAAGAAGACTGAGGCAGAACTAACTGAAGATGCCGCCGACGCCTACGGGGAGGGGTTTGGCGATGCCCTTGCTCAGGTTGCCTGTGTGCATCCTGAGATGGACCTCTCGCCCTTCTCTATGTCCATGCAGGTAGTCGACGGGCAAATAGTGCCTAGATAGGTCTCTTGAATAGCTTTATTCTGTAGCTGGACTTCTTTTAATTATCTTTTGTAACTGTTCTTCCAATCCAATTAATATATTTAACTTGGTTTACATACTTGTTTGACCTTATGCATCAACTTACTTGTATTTGTATCTCTATTGTTGTCTGGCTACTTTGGCATACTTGGTTAATCACTCTCTTCGGCATAGAATCAACCCATAGGTAGCACGCTTAACTCTGTTAAGTCGTTATGATCTTTGTTCTTTGTTAGGATAGGAGATTATATCGTGGGCGAAACTTCATGAGAACTTCCCTACTAAAAGGTACCTCGACTGATCTCATCATCGCTCATAACTTGCCCTCCAACCTGGTATTTTCGCTTGAAGGGAAAATGTTTCCTACGAACCCTCCTTTTACTTTTGCGAGGAGTCCAACACCGATCTGTACTCAACTGACCCCTCCTTGCTCGAGACAAGGGAGGATTTCACTGGAAGGAGTTGTCCTTGGCCTTCTCATTCGAAAGGGGAGGCGTTCTCTGCGAACCTCCCTTTCCCGCTTCTGAGACTTCTACCCCAAGCTAACGAGTTTTAACTGACCACTCATCGCCTTTAGGCGAGAGTGGACTTTGACTGGTGAACCTTCTTATTCAAGTTGGGAGTTCTCACTCGAAGGGGAGGTGTTCTATACGAGCCTACCTTCCAACTGTCGAGACCTCTAACCCCAAGTGACAGGCTCGAACTGACCTCACATCTATCATAGGCGAGGGAGGATTTCGCTGGTGAACCTTTCTGTTCGACTTGGTGTTCTCACTCGAAGAGGAGGTGTTCTTGACGAACCTACCATCCCACTTACGAGACCTCTAACCCCAAGTGATAGGTTCGAACTAACCTCACATCGCTCATAGGCGAGAGAGGATTTCACTGGTGAACCTTTTTGTTCGACTTGGTGTTCTCACTCGAAGAGGAGGTGTTCTTGATGAACCTACCTTCCCACTTACGAGACCTCTAACCCCAAGTGACAGGTTCGATCTGCATTGTACAAACACACTCAAGAATATATCTTAACTAAAAATTTTATTGGGTGACCTCATTAAAAACCCTTAGTAGGGAAAACATAGTGTCCCCTAAACTGCATACAACGTTACATCTTGGTCTTAACTAAAATAAAACTTCAGGTGAGTCGCATTCCATGTATGAGGAATCGGACCACCTTCTAAAGTCTCAAGCCTGTATGCTCCATTCCCTAGGGCCTCTATCACTCTAAAGGGACCAGTCCACTTGGGGGACAACTTGTTCTCTATCTGGTAGAGAGATGCCTTCCGCATGACTAGGTCGGCGACCTGGAACTGCCGAGCTCTCAACTTGGAACTGTGCTTGAGTTCAACCCTTCTCTTTAATGCTTCGGCTTTGATTCCTGCCTCTTCCCTAACTTCATCTAAGGGATCCAAATTCACCTTCCTCTCCTCGTTGGATTCCTCAGCCACGAAGTTCTGGAAACGTGGCGAGCTCTCTTGGATGTCTACAGGGATCATGGCGTCTGAACTGTACACCAAGCTGAAAGGGGTCTCCTTGGTGGTGGACTGAGGAGTGGTATGGTAGGCCCACACAATTCTGGGAACCTCCTCAGCCCAAGTCCCCTTGGCTTTCTCCAACCTTTTCTTCAGTCCTTTGAGTAGGACTCGGTTGGCCAACTCGACCTGCCCATTAGTCTGAGGATGCTTAACTGATGCGAACACCTGTTTGATTCCCAACTCTGCGTATAACTTCCCAAGCTGTTGGCTTGCAAACTAGGTGCCATTATCGGACACCAAGCGCTTGGGTACACCAAAGCGGCATACTATGTTCTTCCACACGAAATGCTGGATCTTGTGGGCTGTGATTTGTGCTACTGGTTCAGCCTCGATCCACTTCGTGAAGTATTCTATGGCGACCACAAGATACTTCATCTGCCGTACAGCCAAAGGAAAAGGCCCCAGGATATCAATTCCCCATGTGTGGAATGGCCAAGGATTGTATATAGATCTGAGCTCCTCTGGAGGCGCCTTGTGCCAATTTGTGTGTAGCTGACACTGTTTGCACTGCTACGCGTACTTCGTGCAATCTTCCCTCATAGTTGGCAAGTAATACCCTGTTCGAATGGCTTTAGATGCCAAAGCACGACCTCCTATGTGGCTCCCACATATTCCTTCATGGAGCTCTGCCATTATACGCACGCACTGCTCACCATGCACACACACCAGAATAGGGTGTGTGAACCCATGCCTGTACAACTCCCCATCGATGAGCGTGTACTTGGTCGAAATCTTCTTTACTCTCCACGCCTTCATTGGCTCCATCGGCAACATCCCATCAGCTAAGTAGCGCTTATAGGGCGTCATCCACGTTTCCCTACTCTGCAACAAGTAGACTTGTGACGACACCTCCTCCAACGCCACATATGCGTTGACCCTTGGCTTCTTCAAAGTTTCCTGGGTCAACGACCGATGACTCTCCTCCCACCATTAGTCTGGCTGATTTGGTGGACTCCCACTAAGTTATCAGTCGTGTAGGTGCGAGGTGCCCTCAGGGTCTCCTGGATGACCATTCTCTGCCTGCCCCCCTTGCCCGAGCTTGCGAGTTTCTCTAACAAGTCAGCTTGGGCATTCTGATCTCTGGGCACATGCACCAATTCAAAAGTCGCAAAGAAACTCTTTAACACTTGGACATACTCTAGGTAGGAGGCCATCTGAGGATCTTTGGCCTAGTACTCTCTCGCCACCTGACCTGTGACCAATAGGGAGTCACTCTTTGCCAAAAGACTTTGTGCACCCATCTCTTTAGCCAACAACATTCCAGCGATTAGAGCCTCATACTCAGCCTGGTTGTTGTTGGCCTTGAAGGCAAACCGTAGGGCTTGCTCAATCAACAGCCCCTTTGGTCCTTCCAAGATCACCCCAGCCCCGCTACCTTGCTGATTGGAAGACCCATCTACCGAGAGCACCCATCTGAAGTCAGGTCCATCCTGCTGGGTTTCTGTCGAGGACATCTCGGCTACGAAGTCAGCGTAAACTTGGCCTTTGATTGGGCCTCTGGGCTCATACTGTATGTCGAACTCAGATAATTCCACTGCCCATCGTACCATCCTCCCTACTACATCTGGCTTCTGCAAGACCTTCCGGATGGGTAGGTCTGTCATCACCACCACTGTAAAGCTCTGGAAGTAGTGGCGAAGCCTACGCGTAAAGAACACCACGGTCAATGCCGCCTTTTCTATGGCCTGGTATCTTACCTCAGGCCCTTGTAGCACCTTGCTAACAAAGTAGATAGGTTTTTGGCTCTGATCTTGCTCCTGCACCAAAACTGAACTCACTGCCTTCTCAGTGACTGTGAAGTACAAACACAACGGGGTGTCGATCTGTGGTTTGCACAGCACTGGCGGGCTGCCCAAATATTCTTTCAGCTTGAGGAATGCTTCTTCACACTCCTTGGTCCACAAGAACCTGCTGTTCCTCCTCAAGCATTGAAAATAAGGGTGGCCCTTATCACCCCCAGCTGACACAAACCTGGAAAGAGCAGCCATCCGACCTGTCAACTGTTGCACTTCTTTAACCGACGTCGGGCTCATCGTGGCTAAGATTGTCGCGCACTTGTCTGGGTTGGCCTTAATCCCTCGTTCGGTGAGTAAGAAACCGAGGAATTTGCCTGCTTCCACCCCAAAGACACACTTCTCTAGGTAGGCTTGCACGTTGCGTCCTATCATGGGTGCAAGGACCTTGTCCATCAGCCTTTGGTAGGTAGCACCTGCATTCTTCAGCCCAAATGGCATGACTGTGTAGCAGTAGTAGGACAGCTCAGTCATAAACGCTGTCTTGCTCTCGTCCATTGGGTGCATCTTGATCTGGTTATAACCAGAAAAAGCATCCAAGAAACTGAGTAGCTTGCAGCCTGAGGCGTTGTCTACCAGCGCATCAATACTTGGCAAAGGATAAGAGTCCTTTGGACATGCTTTTTTGAGGTCAGTGAAGTCCACACACATCCTCCACTTCCCATTGGCCTTCTTCACCAATACCACATTCGCTAGCCACTCGGGATATTGGATTTCTCGTATATGGCCTGCTTTGAGTAGCTTTTGCGCCTCTTCCTTGATCACCTGTCTCCTTTCTTCATTGAACTTTCTCCTCCTTTGGCGGACAGGTCTGACTTGGGGATTTAACGCAAGGCGATGACACAAGAAATTGGGGTCAATGCCTGGCATATCTGATGCAGACCAAGCAAAAGCATCCAAATGCCGCTCTACTCTTGCTACCTGGTCCTGTGTATCTCGACATAAGGATTTGCCAAGCTTGAACATTTTGCCCCCGATCTCCCTCTCTACTACCTCCTCCGCTGGTTCAGGTTGTCTCTCTCGGGCGATCTCTGCTCGTGCAACCCCAGCTTCTCCTCGGGGCAAGTCAGCGTCAGCGCACTCTCCACCTGGTGGTTGGGTGGTAACTGTGCATACTCCTTTTCTCGTTTTGAGGCTGTTTTCATAGCACTTCTTAGCCTCCTTCTGATCTGACCTAATGGTAATCACCACACCTTCCATCGAGGGCAACTTCATCTTCATATGGCTCGTCGACGCCACCGCCCCCAGTCTGTTCAAAGGTGGTCTGCCCAACAGCATGTTGTAAGCTGAAGGGGCATTCACAACCAGATACTTGATGTTCTCGGTGCGGGAGACCACTCCATCAGTGAAAGTGGTCCTCAGTTCTATATATCCCCGCACCTCAACTTGGTCTCCTGCGAACCCATACAAACAGCCAGTATAAGGCCTTAGCTAATCCGGGGACAGCTGCAACTTGTTAAAGGTCGACCAGAACATCACATCGGCCGAACTCCCTTGATCGACGAGGACCCGATGCACCCTCCTTCCCACGGTAACCACCGATATCACCACTAGATCATTGTCATGGGGAACAACGTCCAGGAGATCTGCCTTCGTGAATGTGAGGTCAATATCTGGGAAGTGGTCATCCTCACATGCGTCCACTGCCATCACTGGTCACGCATACTTCTTGCGCTGCTACGAGGTGCACCCTCCTCCAGATAACCCACCTGAGATGGTATGGATCTCGCCATGTATGGGCACCTCGTGCCCCTGATCAGCCCTTGGTGCCACCACCACCTCTTCCCCTTGTGACTCCCGCAGGTAATCATTCAAGAACCCGCTCTTGACCAACTTGTCTAGCTGATGACCAAGGGCCAAGCAGTTTCGAATGGGATGGCCAAACGCCTGATGGAACTCGCACCATGCGCTCTTGTTGGGCCCTAGTCTCTTGTCTGTCTTTGGGGGTACCTTCTGCCTTTCTACCACGTTAGGGATGGCGATCAACTCTTTGAGCTTCACCAGGAAGTTATGTCTGGGGGCACATCCTCCCTAGCGCGTGCCCTAGTCTGGGGCTTCCTGGCCTCGTAGGGCTTCTGCTTTCCTTGGGCTCTCTTTTCTATCGTCGCCTCATGTACCTGCATGGGATGAGGGCGACTGGACACTCGCGGTCTTAAAGGGGCCGCGCTTTCACGCTTCTCATTGAGTTCCCCCTCGGTGACGATGTGAGCAACGACACGACGCTTGATATCGCCAAAGGTCTTGGGGCGACTTCGGATAAGGGACTCACTGAAGGGTCCTGGTAGTATTCCCTTCATAAAGGCATGCACCACCATATCCTTGTCTTTGGTGTGCAGCCTCACCACCATCACCCCAAATCGGTTAAGGTAATCTTTCAGGGACTCCCTTTCATATTGCCTAACATCAAAGAGATCATAAGACAATGGTGGGGGAGCCCGATTGACGATATATTCTTCCCTGAACAGCATGGAGAATTGCGTAAAGGATGTGATATGTCCCTCAGGCAGGCTAACAAACCACTCCAGCGCTGTCCCAGTCAACATGGTCATGAAGAGCTTGCAATGCACCGCATCTGATCCCCCTGACAGCATCACCTACGTGTGAAACGCTGTGAGATGCGCTTCTAGATCCTCCACCCCCGTGAACACAGTCTTGGGGTCTATGAAGGTGGCTAGGACCACTATGTCCATGATTGCTTACGAGAAAGACATTGGGAACGCCCTTGGTGGTGTGGGCGGAGCCCGATTTTCCACCACGCGATCCCCTGCTTGCTGCAAATTACGCAAATTCACACGCAATTCTTTGTTCGCCCTGTGCAGCTCCTCATTCCTGGCCTGTGATGTGGCCAGGTCCATCTGCATAAGCACTTGATCTGCCCTTCATTTTGCCACCGTCTCCTGGAGGGCACACATCGTTTCCATGAGGTTTTGCATGGTAACGCTCTCACCCACATTTGGTGGGACAGATCCTTGCCTAGTATTCCTCATGTCTCTGGTTTCTTCTCTTTTGCTTGTGTATGGGACCTTGTTTTAGTTCGGTCCCACGGTGGGCGCCAAATGTTCTTGCCGGTTGACTCTCCTGTCGGTAGACTCTACGACGATCGCACGCCTCCTTTCCTCACCTTGAATTATGCTTTGCTGTCTCGAAACAACCTGCACCTGCAAGATAGAAAGGGGCGCCCTAGAGGCCATTTGCACTCCGACGCTCAAGTCAAAAACTAGGGCAAGCACACCAAGTGTATCAGTATCTGTGTTAGGTCTAGAAACTGCGTACCTTTCCAAAGTATTTCACTACCCTTTATATAGTCTAGGGTTTCCTCTGTGCCGCTACCCATATTTAGGGTTTACAAGAATACCCTTGCACTGCTATCACCTAGACTTAGGGTAATCTAGCACGTAAGGTTTCGTTAACTGGAGTGCAAAACTCTAACAGGATGGCCACCTGGGTGCCCCCTTGTGCACCCAGTCTCTGGGGCCACCTGTTCTGGGAGCGCCTTCACTGTTCACGTGCCATGCATGTAGCTTCACTGGGAAATCCTAATCCCGATAAGTACTCAACCCCTCAGGACTCTGCACCTACCTGGGCTTTCCCTGCCACACGCATAGGCACTTCGTGACTTAGGTCTCTCCCTTCCTCTGGGCATTCTGCTGATGACTGGTCTTATCTCGGGACCCACCTTAGATGTTCTAGTTCTGTTATTCGAAACATCCAAGACCGATGTCACATCGTCGCACCCAGTTGCCGAGGACGCATCACCCTACTGAGTGACGAGGGCACCTCAGTTCACTCTGGTGGTCGACATGCTGATGACTAATCATCCCATTAGTCCCTACTACCAATGGGAGCCAGCCCACGTGACTCTGGCCCATGCTGTGGGAACCAGCTGACGTGGCCCAACATTACTAACTGTTCTCGGTGTCCGAGGACTGGTCCGTACACAAGCCCCCTAGTCTCGAGCTGTTAACTTGTTCAGCGAAGAGACTAAGTCATCGGCTCGGGCGACCTACGTGGCACTGAGCGAAAGGACATGAACAGCGCGCTGAAAGGACATCTCACCAACCCCCTCTTAATCTGCGAACACGTGTCTAGATCTACAGTTAGGGTTTCTTAACGTTTGCGCTTCCTTGCCTACGTTAAACCCTTTCAAAACCCCACACCTCTACACTGTTTCATCACTTTTCACTCAAGCCTCCACACTTTCTAACTTCTCTCGTACGCTTCTGTTCTACTCCAACCCTCGCAACCCCTCATCTTCGCTCACTCAAAAGGTATGATTTTTAATCTTCTTCTCGCCTTTGTTTTATGATTCCGCTACCCTTTACATGCCATAACTGCGCTGGGTATGTTTATGATTTCTGCATTTTAGGGTTTCTGTTTTTCTTTCTTATTTTCGTTCTTTTTCTGAGAGTCTTTGCACACCATTTGTTCACGATATCACTTTCTTCTAAACCCTTTTTTCCTTCTCCCTGCCTCTCATTTGTTTTAGATACGAGATGGCCAGAACCAAAACAACCTCCAATCCTCCTCCTGCCTGCAACTACAGGGCCCTCTACTCCTGGGCCTCTAAGGATCTCCTTGCCGAAACCTCTAAGCTTACAACCTGTGAGGACCTAAGAGAACACAGGGACGACGAGAACGAGATCAAGAGGCGTGTCTTTGGCAGGGAGAGTGATGTGTATATCTCGGTTTGACTCTGCACAGAGGGCGTACCCGTATGCGCTGACGATCGCTGCAACGATGGGGAGCCCTTCTTTTTTCTATACGCCACCATTTTAAAACGGGTCAAGGTTCGCCTGCCCTTCACGGGATTTGAGAGGGCTCTGCTCACCGAGTTGAATGTGGCGCCTGCCCAGCTGCACCCTAACAGCTGGGCCTTCATCAGGGCCTTCTCCATCCTCTGCAACAACCTGGGGTTCCCTCCCTCGGTAGATGTCTTTTTGTACTTCTTTGAGGCGAAGAGCCCTGGGAAAAGGCTTTGGGTAAGCCTTAATGGGGTGGCGAGGAGAGTTCTGCTAACCCTCTTCTCGCTGTCCTACAAAGGCTTCAAGGGGAAGTTCTTTCGGGTCTGCTGCAGCTCATACGACTCCACCATGCTCGACGGGTTCCCATTATACTGGGTGGAGAAGTTGAAGTTCAAGAAACCCCGAGGACTGGAGGAGCTGACACCCTTTGACTGCGAGGTGTGCCAACTCCTCTCCAGCTGGGGAGTGGTGTTCGACACCACCCAACAGATCAGGCATGAATACGATGCTAAAACCCTCATTGTCTATATTGGTATATCTGCTTTTATCTTGTATCTGTCAGCAGATGTGTTTTCTGCACGCCACTTCTCACTCTTTACTTGTTGTTTGTCGCAGGTATGGTATTGGATGCCGAGAAGAAGAAGAGGCTAGTCGCGTTGCTGGATCGCCGCACAGCAGGTGGCTCATGCCTTGTTGGCCCTTCTTCACCCGCCGCAGCTGCCCCAGGCCCTACTTCCGATAACAAGTTAAAGAGGGCAGCCACGATAGTGATCTCTGAAGATGAGGACACATGCTCAGGCCTCATCTTCAAGAGGAATAGGGTGGAGGTTGTTGCGGCGACCTCCTCTGCAACAGAGGGGCAACCTCCATCCTTCAGGGAGCACCCTCCTAGTTCCTCTTCTCCCCCTGAGCCACTCCTGGTGCTCGAGGGTGGGGGAGAGAGTGCCCTTCAAACCAGCCAAGCACCTCCTGCCCCCGAACTCCCTCCTCTCCTCCAGCGGACCCTCGCTTACTTGCCTGCCAAAGAAACGATGGAGGCCCTGGACAGGAATTCACTAAGGGACCTCATCAGCCACGGCCTTGGTGAGTTCCTTGCCGCGTCCAGCGTCTTGCTGGTCAAAGGGGATGCTGAGGTGGAGCTACAAGAGAAGGTAGCCAGATTGGAGAAGGAATTGGAGCAAAAGAAAGACTTGGAGCTCAGTTCACTCTGGTGGTCGACATGCTTATGACTAATCATCCCATTAGTCCCTACTACCTGTGGGACCCAGCCCACGTGGTTCTGGCCCATGCTGTGGGACCCAGCTGACGTGGCTCAACATTACTGATCCAGCCTCTTGACCAAAGCGTTAGAGCTTCTCCTTCCCGAACCTCGTCCTCACCAGCTTCACACCAAGTACACCAATGACCTTCACCTGAAAATCCTCCAAGAAACCTGAAAGAACAGTATGGCGCCTCTGCGGCCGGTTGCGCTCCGACGCTCAAGTCAGTGATTGAATCAACAAAGAATCTTAAAGAAACTCATAACCGTGTACAAGTGTATCACCACCAAAAATGAATCCTCCCCTTAATTCCGTTAAGAATTATATATATATACCTGAGTCTTTCTCTCTCCTGACGGTTATTCCTCTTGACACGTGGATAACATCTGGCCATACACGTGTCACCATCTGGAGTACCTGCAGCTGAAACGTTACTTCCACTTTGCTCCCGCGACTAAGTTATCCACACAGGGAGTAGCATAGTGCACAGGCTACTTTGGGCGCAACCTTAACATGAAGAGCTGGTTACCACTGGGTATCACGACTCACACAAGTCTTCTCAAATACCCGGCGATGTGCTCCTTTCGGCGACTTGTTGACCACCCGATCTCCTAATCTTCACACACGGCGATCATGTGCAATCTAGGCGATTACTGATCTTCACACACGGCGATAGGCGATTACTGATCTTCACACACGGCGATAGGCGATTACTGATCTTCACACACGGCGATAGGCAATTCCTAATCTGTGCTTCTTGCGTAACGCTCTCGCTGGGAGCCTGGGTCCCAGCTTAACTGTGTGTTAACAGGAAACCCCCGATGACTGATCAGTGCTTCTTTACTTCTCGCGCTCTTCTTCCAGGCGCTCATCGCGCTCTGCCTCCAGGCGCTCACCTGACACTGATCTGCAGGTGGTGGTCCCTTAGCAACCGACCACCGATCACCATTCTGAGTGATCTCCTCCCTGATTCACCTGATATCCTCTACCACGTGTCACCCTGTGAACGGTCTACGTGGTCAACTGCTGTTGATGTCATCGACTACCGATGATCGACCGGATCAATTACTAACTGTTCTCGGTGTCCGAGGACTGGTCGGTATAATGACTGATCTGCCCATCCTCAAGGTTTTGCAGAAACCTGATATGGCAGGAAGGATGGTCAGGTGGTCGGTAGAGCTCTGCGAGTTTGATATTCAGTATGAGCCATGAGGGTCGATCAAAGGGCAAGTGTATGATGCTTTTGTGGTTGAATTGGTGTCTGATGATCCTCACTTGGACCCCAGAGATTTCCAGTGGATCCTCTCAGTAGATGGATCTTCCAACCAGTAGAGCAGTGGAGCCGTTGTTATATTGGAAGGGCTTAGAGGACTGTTGATCGAACAATTATTGAAGTTTACATTTAAAGGTAGCAACAATCAAGCCGAGTATAAAGCATTGATAATAGGGATGTTGCTAGCCCAGGAGATAAGAGCTAGGAACCTGTTGGTTAAGAGCGACTCGTTACTTGTTACTGAACAGGTGACGGGCAAGTATCAAGCTAAAGATCCAAAATTGGCTGCGTACCTCTAGTATGTCATATTGTTGAGAGCAATTTTCACCTAGTTTGAACTTATCCATGTGCCGAGAGAGCAGAATTCCCGAGCTGACCTCTTAGCCAAGCTAGCCAGCTCAAGAAAGGGAAATCGACAGAGGTCAGTGATTCAGGAGTCCTTGAAATCACCGTGAATGGTGGAGGACAGCCTACCTAAGAGCAGCCAAGCAGAGGTCTTGGAGGTAAACTCTAGGATAGGAAGGAGTCACCGGTCATTGACTCAAGAGACACTGAAAGTTCCCAGAATAGTAACATGCAAGATATGGGAGGAGGAGGTGGTTGTTGTTTCATAGGGCGATACAGTGGAGACCTAGATCACCCTATATCAGTGTTACTTAGCTGATGGGTTGCTTCCCGCCAAGCCTACAGAAGCTAAGGCGATTAAGAGGAACGCGGGAAAGTATATGCTAATTGACGGCATGTTGTTTCATCATGGCTATACTCACCCTATCCTCACTTGTATCAGTGGAGATTAGTGTGTCTGTGTGATGACCGAGTTGAATGAAGGTATTTGTGGAAGTCATACAGGTGGCCGAGCTCTTGTGTTGAAGGTTGTCCGTGTTGGGTACTATTGGCCAAAAATTAAAGAGGATTGTCAGAAATATGCCCCACGATGTGAGCAATGCTAGAAACATGCTGATTGGCACCCTGCGCCAGCAGAGGAGGTGCGATCAATATACAGTCCATGGCCATTCCACACCTGGGGAATACACATTTTAGGTCCTTTCCCCTTGGCGATACGACAGAAGAAGTATCTCATAGTAGCCATTGAGTACTTTACAAAGTGGATTAAGGCTGAGCCAGTGGCACAGATAACCGCCCTCAAGGTGCAACACTTTGTATGGAAGAATATTGTGTGTTGCTTTGGAATCCCTAGACACCTGGTGTCAGATAATGGAACATAGTTCGCCAGCCAGCAGCTAGGCAAGTTGTGTTCAGAGCTCGGGATAAAGCAGATATATTCCTCTGTTAAGCACCCCAAACAAATAGCCAAGTAGAGTCGGCCAACAGAGTCTTACTTAGAGGATTGAAGAGGAGGTTAGAGAGGGCAAAAGGAACATGGGCGGAGCAAGTTCCTCGGATTCTGTGGGCTTACCATACCACACCCCAGTCGACCACCAAGGAAATGCCTTTCAGTTTGGTGTACGTGGCAGATGCTATGATTCCAGTGGAATCTAGGAGAGCTCCCCCCGATTTCAAAATTTTGTGGTAGAGGAGTCCAATGAAGGGAGGAAGGTGAATTTGGACTTGCTAGATGAAGTCCGCAAGCAAGCCCGTGTCAAGTCAGAGGCACTGAAAAGAAAGGTAGAATTGAAACAAAAGACCAAGGTCAGACTTAGATAATTTCAGGTGGCTGACTTGATGATGCAGAAGTTCATCCCTACCAGTTGGAGAACAAGTTGTCTCTAAAATGGACGGGACCGTTTCATGTAGTTGAAGCGCTTGGGAACGGCGCGTACAAGTTAGAAACCCTGGAAGGGGGAACTATTCCTCGGACATGGAATACTGCCAACCTCAAATTTTAATTCAGTTAATTTGTCTGATAAAATGTTTATTGTTGAACAATGTGATGCTAAAGATGGCATTCATTTTCCCTTAAAGAGGGTTTTTTACTGAGGCCATCCAATAAAAGGTTGCTTACGATACACTGTTGCTATTCTATCCTGCTTATTTTGAAATATGATGCAACAACCTTTCTAGGAGAGCTTTCTAAGTAAAGGTTATGTGTGCGAATAATTACCATCGGCAGATAAATCAACCTTCCTTGCTGTACCGACTAGTCCTCGAGCACTTAGAACAATTAGTAATGGTGAGCCACGTCAGCTGGGCCCCACACCATGGGCCAAAGCCACGTGGGATGGACCCCACAGGTAGTATGAACTAGCGGGATGATTAGTCATCAGCGTGTCGATCACCAGAAGGGACTGATGTGTCCTCGTCACTCAGCAGGATGATGTGTCCTCGTCACTCAGTATGATGATGTGTCCTCAGCAACAGAGTAGGATGAGGTGACATCGGTCTTGGGTGTTTTGAACAACAGAACTAAAGCATCTGATGTGGGTCCTAAGAGAAGATCAGTTATCAGTAAAATGCCCAGAAGTAAGGAGAGGCCTAAGTCACAAAGTGTCTATACGTGTGGTAGGGAAAGCACAGTTAGGTGCAGAGTCCTGAGGGGTTGAGTACTCATCAGAACTAGGGTTTCCCAGTGAAGCTCCATGCATGGCACGTGAATGGAGAAAGCGCTCCAGGATAGGTGGCCCCAAAGACTAGGTGCACGAGGGGGCACCCAGGTGGCCATCCTGTTAGAGTTTGCACTCCAGTTAAGGAAATCTTATGTGCTAGATTACCCTAAGCCTGGGTGATAGCAGTGCAAGGGTATTCCTGTAAACCCTAAAAATGGGTAGCGGCACCCCCACCGGTGTCTTATGACCTTTTTGATGTTAGGCAATATCAGAGGGAATCTATTAAAGATTACCTCAACCGATTTGGGGCAATGATGGTGAGGTTGCACACCAAATATGAGGATATGGTGGTGCACGCCTTCAGAAAGGGGATATTGCCAGGACCTTTCAGTGAGTCCCTTATCCGAAGTCGCCCAAAGACCTTTGGTGACATCAAGTGTCGTGTTGTTGCTCACATTGCCGCTGAAGAAGAACTCAATGAGAAGCGTGAGAGCGCAGCCTCTTCACGAACGCGAGTACCTAGTCGCCCTCAGCCCATGCGGGTACATGAGGCGACGACAGAAAAGAGAGCCCAGGGAAAGCAGAAGCCCTACGAGGCCAGGAAGCCCCAAACTAGGGCACGCGCTAAGGAGGATGTGCCCCCCAGACATAACTTCCTGGTGGAGCTCAAAGAGTTGATCGCCATCCCTAACGTGGCAGAAAGGGTGAAGGTGCCCCCAAAGACAGACAAGAGACTGGGGCCCAACAAGAGCGCATGGTGCGAGTTCCATCAAGCCTTTGGCCATCCCATTCGAAACTGCTTGGACCTGGGTCATCAGCTAGATGAGTTGGTCAAAAGCGGCTTCCAGAATGATTACTTGCAGTAGTCACAAAGGGGAGAGGTGGTGGTGGCACCGAGGGCTGATCAGGGGCACAAAGTGCCCATACACGGTGAGATCCATACCATCGCAGGTGGGTTCTCCAGCGGTGGGTGCACCACGTCGCAGCGCAAGAAGTATGCGCGATCGGTGATGGTAGTGGCAACATGTAAGGAAGACCACTTCCCAGACATCGACCTAACATTCACGAAGGCAGATCACCTGGACGTTGTTCCCCATGACAATGATCTAGTGGTGATATCGGTGGTTACCGTGGGAAGGAGGGTGCATAGGGTCCTCGCGATCAAGGAAGTTCAGCTGATGTGATGTTCTGGTCGACCTTTAACAAGTTTCAACTGTTCCCAGACCAGCTGAGGCCTTATACGGGTTTCCTGTATGGGTTCATAGGAGACCAGGTCGAGGTGCGGGGTTATATAGAGCTGAGGACCACTTTTACTGATGGCGTGGCCTCCCACACCGAGAACATCAAATATCTGGTTGTGAATGCCCCATCAGCTTACAACATGTTGTTGGGCAGGCCAGCTTTGAACAGACTGGGAGCCGTAGCGTCGATGAGGCATATGAAGATGAAGTTGCCCTCGATGGAAGGTGTGGTGATCACCATCAAGTCAGATCAGAAGGAGGCTAAGAAGTGCCACGACAACAGCCTCAAGACGAGAAGGGGAGTATGCACGGTGACCACCCAACCACCGGGTGGAGAGTGCACTGATACTGACCTATCCCGAGGAGAAGTCGGGGTTGCATGAGTATAGGTCGCCCGAGAGAGACGACCCGAACCAGCGGAGGAGGTAGTAGAGAAGGAGATTGGAGGCAAAGTGTTCAAACTTGGCAAATCCCTACGCCAAGATACACAAGACCAAGTAGCAGGAGTCATAGAGCGGCATATGGATGATTTTGCTTGGTCTACCTCAGATATGCCAGGTATTGATCCAGACTTTTTAAGTCATCGCCTTGCGTTGTATCCCAAAGCCAGACCTATCCAACAAAGGAGGCGAAAATTCAACGAAGAAAGGAGACAGGTGATCAAGGAAGAGACGCAAAAACCACTCAAGGTTGGTCACATACGAGAAATCCAATACCCTGAGTGGCTAGCGAATGTGGTGTTGGTGAAGAAGGCCAATGGGAAGTGGCGGATGTGTGTGGACTTCACTGACCTTAATAAGGCATGTGCAAAGAATTCTTACCCTTTGCCGAGTATTGATGCACTGGTAGATAACGCCTCGGGGTGCAAGCTGCTCAACTTCTTGGATGCTTTTTCCGGTTATAACCAGATCAAGATGCACCTAATGGACGAGAGCAAGACAGCGTTTATGACCGAGCTGTCCTGCTATTGCTACACAGTCATGCCATTTGGGCTGAAGAATGCAGGCGCCACCTACCAAAGGCTGATGGACAAGGTCCTTGCACCCATGATAGGGCGCAACGTGCAAGCCTACATGGATGATATGGTGGTTATGTCCCAGGTGAAAGATCATCACATCGCTGATTTGGAGAAGCTATTCACTACAATAGTTAGGTATGAGTTGAAGCTAAATCCAGAAAAGTCTGTCTTTGGGGTGGAAGCAGGCAAGTTCCTCGGTTTCTTGCTCACCGAGCGAGGAATCGAGGCCAATCCAAACAAGTGTGCGGCAATCTTAGCCATGAGGAGCCCGACGTCGGTCAAGGAAGTGCAAAAATTGATAGGTCGAATGGCTGTTCCTTCCAGGTTTGTGTCAGTTGGGGGCGATAAGGGCCACCCTTATTTTCAATGCTTGAGGAGGAACAGTAGGTTCTTGTGGACCAAGGAGTGTGAAGAAGCATTCCTCAAGCTGAAACAAAATCTGGCCAGCCCGCCAATGCTGTGCAAACCACAGATTGGCACCCCATTGCGCTTGTACTTCGCAGTCACCGAAAGGGCGGTGAGTTCAGTTTTGGTGCAGGAGCAGGACCAGAGCCAAAAGCCTATCTACTTTGTTAGCAAGGTGCTGCAAGGGCCCGAGGTGAGGTACCAGGCCATAGAAAAGGCGGCATTGGCTGATAGCATTCCTATGAGCTCTTCTTTGGATTTTGGAGTTCCTTGGTGATGATGGATGTGGAAGCTTATGGAGGAGGTGAGCAAGGCCTTCCTAGGAAGCATGGGTGCCTTGAAGGCGCATGAAGAGTGAGGAAATGAGAGAGGTTTGGCCAGCTCTCTTTGGTGGTGAAGGAGTGAAGATTAAAACCATAAATCAAGAGATTTAGGCAAGGGAGTAAGTATGGCACAAATTTGGCAGCATAACTTTACTCAAATTAATCTTGAAAATACAAGGTGTAGGATCCTCCTTTTATAGGCTAAGGAGGACCATAATGCAACCCTAATGCTAGCCAAATGAAATGTAAATGTGAAGCACATGGGCCACATGGAAAGTGTGAGCACATGGGGAGGGGTGTGTCTAGTTTGTAAGTTCACCCCCTCCATGGGCTTTCTAGAATAGTGGGAAGGTTAACTTCTCCTTAATTCTAATGTGCAGAAAAATAAACATTTGTCCACATGGCTATGCTATTTACACCCCAATTAAAGCTAAACTACATTTGATGGGCCTTCACGGAATATGTGCTAGTATGCCACTCTCCCATTCATAGCTTTGATCCAAGTCTTCTTGTCCTAGACGCTTCTAGCTTGGCCTTCTCGTCCTAGACGCTCCTAGCTTGTCTTAGATGCTCCTAGCTTGGTCTTAGACGCTCTTGACTTGGCTCTTGCCTTTCATGGAAGGTTGTGCTTGGCACTCTTCCATCATCCCCTCCCTCTTGAAAAAGGATTTGTCCTCAAATCCCTTGCTTTGTCTTCAACTAGGGGGATGGATGGGGCTGGATGGTGTCCATCATCTCCTCCTCCTTTGAGAAGATCTATCCTCAGATCTACAGATTTGATCTCGGATAGCAGCCTATTGTTTCGGCAAGGCTTGTCCTCCCGGATCAAACGTCCACCTATGGAAATCATCAAACAAAGTAAAGGTGTTAGTGTGAGCAATTGGAGAGAACTTAATTGTATGAAGTTGCCATTTTTGTTTTTCTTTTGTTTTTGGCAACTTTGTACAATATTTCTCTTTTGATGGTTGTATGTGTTCTCTAATCCTCTTATGTATTTGAAAATTTTCAATATTGGTTACCTTTTCCTTAGGCACAATACCTTTAGGAAAGGGTAACAACTTAAAAAGCGAAAGAGGATTAAGTCCACATGCAATTTCAAATGTAGAAATATTAGTAGTCTTGTGGACTACTCCATTGTATGCATGCTCAAAAGGATACTCATCCCAAGAATTGTGATTGTCTTTCATGATTTCTCTAGGCATAGTAAAAAGAGCTATGTTTTCAATTTTATTTTGACCATTCTTTTGAGGATAAAAATTTGAAGAGTACAACTTAATTTCAAGTTTTTCTAAAAGATTCCTCAAATGATGGTTTTCAAATTTTGGAGCTCTATCCAATACTATGCTTGAAGATAAACCATGAAGACTTGTCACTTCTATATAGAAGAGATTATCCATATCCATAAAAATGGAATCAAAACCTTTTGTTGTCCTAGGAAGCTTTCAGACCAAAAACAAGAAACAAATAAATCAAAAAGAGTACTACTAGGATTTGATGACAAATATGGAAACACATGACTTAGACAAAACTTATGGATTCATAAAATGAAAAGACACAAGAACATCATATGACCCAAATGAAATTTCAAGCAAGACTCAAATACCTAAAAATAAAAACAGCAACACAAATATATCAAGAATCCTACACAAAATTGAAAATAGATGTTCAAGCACAAGTTTGAACAAACCCACCAAATGAAATGAATAAACAAGCATTCAAATCATATTAAAACACAAAAAACAGCAAGACAACTTGGAATAAAGATGAACAACTTGGAGAAAAGAAGAACTCAAAAAGAAAATGAAAAGAGATACTCATCTCTTGAAGAACCAAAGCTCTAGATACCAAATGATAGCATTCCTATGAGCTCTTCTTTGGATTTTGGAGTTCCTTGGTGATGATGGATGCGGAAGCTTATGGAGGAGGTGAGCAAGGCCTTCCTAGGAAGCATGGGTGCCTTGAAGGTGCATGAAGAGTGAGGAAATGAGAGAGGTTTGGCCAGCTCTCTTTGGTGGTGAAGGAGTGAAGATTAAAACCATAAATCAAGAGATTTAGGCAAGGGAGTAAGTATGGCACAAATTTGGCAGCATAACTTTACTCAAATTAATCTTGAAAATACAAGGTGTAGGCTCCTCCTTTTATAGGCTAAGGAGGACCATAATGCAACCCTAATGCTAGCCAAATGAAATGTAAATGTGAAGCACATGGGCCACATGGAAAGTGTGAGCACATGGGGAGGGGTGTGTCTAGTTTGTAAGTTCACCCCCTCCATGGGCTTTCTAGAATAGTGGGAAGGTTAACTTCTCCTTAATTCTAATGTGCAGAAAAATAAACATTTGTCCACATGGCTATGCTATTTACACCCCAATTAAAGCTAAACTACATTTGATGGGCCTTCACGGAATATGTGCTAGTATGCCACTCTCCCATTCATAGCTTTGATCCAAGTCTTCTTGTCCTAGACGCTTCTAGCTTGGCCTTCTCGTCCTAGACGCTCCTAGCTTGTCTTAGACGCTCCTAGCTTGGTCTTAGACGCTCTTGACTTGGCTCTTGCCTTTCATGGAAGGTTGTGCTTGGCCCTCTTCCATCATTGGCCGTGGTGTTCTCTGCGCGTAGGCTTCACCATTACTTTCAGAGCTTTATGGTGGTGGTGATGACAGACCTACCCATCCGGAAGGTCTTGCAGAAGCCAGATGTAGCAGGGAGGATGGTACGATGGGCAGTGGAGTTATCTGAGTTTGACATACAGTATGAGCCCAGAGTCCCAATCAAAGGCCAAGTTTATGCCGACTTCGTAGCCGAGATGTCCTCGATAGAAACCCAGTAGGATGGACCTGACTTCAGGTGGGTGCTCTCAGTAGATGGGTCTTCCAATCAACAAGGTAGTAGGGCTGGTGTGATCTTGGAAGGATCAAAAGGGTTGTTGATTGAGCAAGCCCTACGATTTGCCTTCAAGGCCAGCAATAACCAGGCTGAGTATGAGGCTCTAATAGCTAGAATGCTGTTGGCTAAGGAGATGGGAGCACAAAGTCTTTTGGCGAAGAGTGACTCCCTATTGGTCACAGGTCAGGTGGCGGGAAAGTACCAGGCCAAAGATCCTCAGATGGCCTCCTACCTAGAGTATGTCTAGGTGTTGAAGAGTTCCTTTGCGCATTTTGAATTGGTGCATGTGCCTACAGATCAAAATGCCCGAGCTGACTTGTTAGCAAAACTTGCGAGCTCAGGCAAGGGGGGCAGGCAGAGGACGGTCATCCAGGAGACCCTGAGGGCACCTCGCACCTACACAGCTGATAACTTAGTAGGAGTTCACTAGATCAACCAGACAGACGGTGGAAAGAGGAGTCATCGGTCGTTGACCCAGGAAACTTTTAAGAAGCCAAGGGTCAATGCGTATGTGGCACTGGAGGAGACACTGCCACAGGTATGCTTGTTGCAGAATGGGGAAACGTGGATGACGCCCTACAAGTGCTACTTGGCTGATGGGATGTTGCCCATGGAGCCAACAGAGGCGAGGAAAGTGAAGAAGAACTCAACTAAGTACACACTCATTGATGGGGAGCTGTATAGGCACGGGTTCACACACCCTATTCTGGTGTGTGTGCATGGTGAGCAGTGTGTGCGTATAATGGCAGAGCTCCATGAAGGAATATGTGGGAGTCACATAGGAGGTCGCGCTTTGGGATCAAAAGCCATTCGAGCAGGGTATTACTGGCCAACTATGAGGGAAGATTGCATGAAGTATGCACAGCAGTGCAAATAGTGTCAGCTACATGCAGATTGGCACAAGGCGCCTCCAGAGGAGCTCAAATCTATATACAGCCCTTGGCCATTCCACACCTGGGGAATTGACATCCTGGGGCCCTTTCCTTTGGCTGTGTGGCAGATGAAGTACCTCGTGGTCACCATAGAATAATTCACGAAGTGGATCGAGGCTGAGCCCGTAGCACAAATCACAGCCCACAAGATCTAGAATTTCGCGTGGAAGAGTATAGTATGCCGCTTTGGTGTACCCAAGCGCTTGATGTTTGATAATGGCACCCAGTTTGCAAGTCAACAGTTGAGAAAGCTATGCACAGAGTTGGGAATCAAGCAGGTGTTCGCATTAGTCCAGCATCCTCAGACTAATGGACAGGTCGAGTCAGCCAACCGAGTCATACTCAAAGGGCTGAAGAGAAGGCTGGAAAAGGTGAAGGGAACTTGGGCTGAGGAGGTTCCCAGAATTGTATAGGCCTATCATACCACTCCTCAGTACACCACCAAGGAGACCCCTTTCAGCTTGGTGTACGGTTCAGACGCCATGATCCCTATGGAGATCTAGAAGAGCTCACCACGTTTCCAGAACTTTGTGGCTGAGGAATCCAACGAAGAAAGGAAGGTGAATTTAGATCTCTTGGATGAAGTTAGGGAAGATGCAGGAATCAAAGCCGAAGCGTTGAAGAGGAGGGTTGAGCTCAGGCACAGTTCCAAGTTGAGAGCTCGGCAGTTCCAGGTCGCCGACCTAGTCATGCGGAAGGTATCTCCCTACCAAATAGAGAACAAGCTATCCCCTAAGTGGACTGGTCCCTTTAGAGTGGCAAAGGCCTTGGGGAATGGAGCGTATAGGCTTGAGACTCTAGAAGGTGGTCCGATTCCTCGTACATGGAATGCGACTCACTTGAAGTTTTATTTCAGTTAAAACTATGTAACATTGTACACAGTTTAGGGGACACTCTTTTTTCCCTTTTAAGGGGTTTTAATGAGGTCACCCAATAAAATTTTCAGTTAAGATATATTTTTGAATGTATTTGTACAATGCAGATCGAACCTGTCATTTGGGGTTAGAGGTCTCGTAAGTAGGAAGGTAGGTTCGTAAGGAACACCTCCTCTTCGAGTGAGAACTCCCAACTTGAACAGAAAGGTTCACCCAGCGAAACCCTCCTTCGCCTATGAGCGATGTGAAGTCAGTTTGAACCTGTCATTTAGGGTTAGAGGTCTCGTAAGTAGGAAGGTAGGTTCATAAGGAACACCTCCTCTTCGAGTGAAAACTCCCAACTTGAATAAAAAGGTTCACCAGTTAAATCCTCCTTCGCCTATGAGCGATGTGAGGTCAGTTCGAACCTGTCATTTGGGGTTAGAGGTCTCGTAAGTAGGAAGGTAGGTTCTTAAGGAACACCTCCTCTTCGAGTGAAAACTCCCAACTTGAATAGAAAGGTTCCCCAGTTAAATCCTCCTCTGCCTTTGGGCGATGTGAGGTCAGTAAGGACTCGTCAGATTGGGTTAGAAGTCTTGGAAGCAGAAAAGGAAGGTTCATAGAGAACGTCTCCCCTTCCGAGTGAGAACACCAAGGACGACTCGTACCAGTGAAATCCTCCTTTGCCTACGAGTGATCAGAGGTCAGCTCGAACCTTTTGTTTGGGGTTAGAAGTCTCGACAGTTGGAAGGTAGGTTCGTATAGAACACCTCTTCTTCAAGTGAGAACTCCCAATTCGAACAGAAGGTTCACCAGTGAAGTCCACCCTCGCCTAAGAGCGATGAGTGGTCAGTTGAAACTCATTAGCTTCCTCCACTGCCTCGAGCAAGGAGGGGTCAGGTGCATACAGATCGACGTTGGAATCCTCACATGGGTAAACAGATATGGGTGATGACGAGATAGGTGAGGTACTTTTTGACAGAGAAGTTCTTATGAAGTCTTTGTCCTAATGAAAAGCAAAGCTCATAACGACTTGGCAGAGTTAAGCATTCTACCTATGGATTGATTCTATGCTGAAGAGAGAGCTTAACCAAGTATGCCAAAGCAGCCAGACAACAATAGAGATACCAATACAAGTAAATTGATGCATAAAGTCAAACAAGTATGTAAGCCAAGTAAATGTATTAATTGGATTGGAAGAATAATTACACAAGATAGTTACAAGAAGTCCAGCTACAGATAAAGCTATCCAAGAGACCTATCTAGGCATTATTTTCCAGTCGACTACCTGCATGGACATGGAGAAGGGCGAGAGGTCCATCTCAGGATGTGCGCAGGCAACCTGAGCAAGGGCATCGCCAAACCCCTCCCCGTAGGCACCGGCGGCATCTTCAGTTAGTTCCGCCTCGGTCTTCTTGAACAGCTCAACTTGTTGAGCAAGCTCTTCCTCGACTTTGCCCAGCTGAACTTCTTGACTGGTAGCCCTTTCCTCCAGCTTGGTCATCTTAGCTTAGGCCCCCTCCAATTGCTCTTCCAAGTCGATGACTTTGTTGCGGAGGGGAAGAATTTTGGCCTCAAGCTGGAGGGCCTCCTGCGCCTTAGTCTCCTTCTCTGATTGGCACAGATTGCCCAGTTCCTGGTTCAGAGCAGTCTCACGCTTGGCAGCCAGTTGAACTTGGAGCTCCAAGTCTTTCTTTTGCTCCAGCTCTTTCTCCAATCTGGCTACCTTCTCTCGTAGCTCTGCCTCAGCATTCCCTTTGACCAGCAAGACGTTGGAGGCAGCAAGGAACTCACCAAGGCCGTGACTGATGAGGTCCCTTAGTGAGTCCCCGTCCAGGGCCTCCATCGCTTCTTGGCCAGGCATCTGAGTGAGGGTCCGCTGGAGGAGAGAAGGAAGTTCGGGGATAGGAGGTGCTTGGCTGCTTGGAGGGGCACTCTCTCCTCCACCCTCGAGCGCCAGGAGTGGCTCGGGGGGAGATGAGGCACTAGGAGGGTGCTCCCTGAAAGATGGAGGCTGCCCCTCTGTTGCAGAAGGGGTCACCGCAGCAACCCCCACCCTTTTCCTCTTGAAGACAAGGCCTGAGCATGTGTCCTCATCTTTAGAGATCACTACTGTGGCTGCCCTCTTTAACTTATCAGAAGAGGGGCCTGGGGCAGCTGCGGCAGGTGAAGAAGGACCAACAGGGCATGAACCACTTGCTGTGTGGCGATCCAGCAAGGCAACTAGCCTCTTCTTCTTCTCAGCGCCTAATACCATACCTGCGATGAACAACAAGTAAAGAGTGAGAAGTGGCATGCAGAAAACCCAAGTGTTGACAGATACAAGATGAAGGAAATTATACCGATATAGACATTGAGGGTTTCAGCATCATATTTGTGCCTGATCAGCTGGGAGGTGTCGAACACCACACCCCAGCTGGAGAGGAGTTGGCACATGTCATGATCAAAGGGCGTCAGCTCCTCAAGTCCGCGAGACTTCTTGAACTTCAAATTCTCCGCCCAGTATAATTGGAACCCGTCGAGCATGGTGGAGTCGTATGAGCTGCAGTAGACCCAAAAGAACTTCCCCTTGAAGCCCTTATAGGACTGCGAGAAGAGGGTTAACAGAACCCTCCCCGCCACCCCATTGAGGGTTACCCAAAGCCTCTTCCCAGGGCTCTTCGCCTCGAAGAAGTATAGGAATACGTCTACCGAGGGAGTGAACCCTAGGTTGTTGCAGAGAATCGAGAACGCCTTGATGAAGGCCCAACTATTGGGGTGCAGCTGGGCAGGCACCACATTCTATTCAGTGAGCAAAGCCCTCTCGAACCCGGTGAAGGGAAGACGGACTTTGACTCATTTAAAGATGGTAACATAGAAGAAAAAGAAGGGCTCCCCGTCGTTGCAGCGGTCGTCAGAGTAGACAAGTTCGCCCTCAGTGCAAGGTCGAACCGATATGTAAGCGACTTTTCCTGCCAAAGATGCGCCCCTTGAGCTCGTTCTCGTCGTCCCTGTGTTTTCTTAGGTCCTCACAGGTTGTGAGCTTAGAGGTTTCGGCAAGGAGATCCTCTGAGGCCTAAGAGTAGAGTGTAACGCCGCTCAAAGCCTTTTCATATTTATATAATAAAATAAGCATAGACATTAATTTATAAAATCAACATATGTATATATATTGAAAATACATCATCCCATACATTGTATCTCAAAAAGAAACGTCCCTCTTATAGGGGTTTTAATACATTCCATCAACTGTTTCGAAATAAAACCAAAATACAGCATAAAAAGAAAACAGGCAATCTCTTCCTCCAACTACTCACTGAGGAGCTCGACTACCTGCAACATCATTTGCTCCCGTGTAAAATACACGATCATCACAGGTTTAAGAAAAAGCCAAACACAACACCAAAAACACAGGGTAAGCTAGATATTTTAAAGAGAATTTAGATATGAAACTTTAAAATCAAGATAAAACAAATTTAAGACATCCACGTAAAAACCATCAACTTTCTCATTCCCTTCACATGACCATCAAGAAATCACATATTTCACAATTTCCTCAAGAGTCGTTCAATTCACATAATTCCATCAAGTGTCTATCAATTTCAAAGTTTCTCATTTCTCACGTCAGACTTGCACTGACTCAACACACATAGACACATACCACACCACTGTAAAGTCCACACAGGACAGCTAGTGAAGTCCACACAGGACAGCTAATGAAGTCCACACAGGACAGCTAATGAAGTTCACACAGGACAGCTAATGAAGTCCACACAGGACAGCAAGTGAAGTCCACACAGGACAGCTAATGAAGTCCACACAGGACAGCTAATGAAGTCCACACAGGACAGCTAATGAAGTCCACACAGGACAGCAAGATATCATCAATTCACCCAATGCACCATACAACACTTAAATGAACGATTCCAACCACAGCAACAATCGTACCAAGGTTCAGATTTTTCCAATATCACATGCATTTCACATATCAATCTCAAACAAGTTCAAAGCGACACTAAAACAGGGGATTTCGAAAACAACATTAAAACCGGCAATCACGTCGCCCCACACATAAAAACAGAGCATCGTGAAAAAGAATATGAAACCGGCGACCACGTCGCCCTCACTTCAGAACCTACTCGTCTAAAGTTTTTATAAACGAAAATGCTAGCTTCCCTTACCTGAACTTGCGCAAAATCACTAAGAGCTCCAAAACCTACCGAAGCTTAAAGATGCCTTAACTCTGTTCTAGCGTCCTGACGGGAGAACTTGCAGAGCACAACGTCAGGAATCCAGGGTAGTCGCCGATCTCCAACTGGTTCGCTAGGATGTCTGAATGCAGGGAGAAGGAGAGGAAAGAAACAGGGAACCAAGGCTAACTCACTCAATCACCCTCAAACCACAGCAACGTTCACTGCCTCTCAGGAGTGAGTTTTTAAAACTAAGCCAACTTGCCCAGAAATGCTGCTGCCCCCCGCCCACTCTGCAGGAAAGCTTGCGTGCACACTTCCTTGAACAGTATGACCACGTGGGTTTCTGCGCATACCAACTCTCTGATGCTAACTATTCTGAAACACCCTTTTTGTCTACGTGTCAAGCGTGCAGGACGTCTCATGCTGGGAGCCTGGGTCCCACCTTACCTGTGTGAAACATGACATCGCGTGATAACCTTCCACCGATGACTCATCCTGGCGGACGACCGATGTCTCTCCCTGGAAGACGAGCGATGTCTCTCTCTGGAAGACGACCGATGTCTCTCTCTGGAAGAAGACCGATGTCTATCCCTGGCGATGACCACATGTCTCTCGCCCTGGCGATGCCCGCGTGTCTCTCGCCCTGGCGATGCCCGCGTGTCTCTCGCCCTGGCGATGCCCGCATGTCTCTCGCCCTGGCGATGCCCGCATGTCTCTCGCCCTGGTGATGCCCGCATGTCTCTTGCCCTGGAAATGCCCGCATGTCTCTCGCCCTGGCGATGCCCGCATGTCTCTCGCCCTGGCGATGCCCGCATGTCTCTCGCCCTGGCGATGCCCGCATGTCTCTCGCCCTGGCGATGACTGATGACACATCGCCACACCTTGCTGAAGGTTCTTCATCCCACTATGTTAGGTCCAAGGTATCACCTCCACATGGCTTGGTGATGTCGGTAGCTTCACATTTCCAAGAATAGATCAGCACTACTCCTCGTGTGCCCATGCATGCAACACTAAGGACGATTTCTTATGCTCAAGCATAGAGCTTCGCATGCACAGCGTATCTAAGGCTTAACCCACACCTTGATACGCGTGGTTTTTGGAACCCACTATGGTTGATCCAGCATCTTGACCACATACTAAGTGCACTTTCGGTGATCATGTACACCATAGGCGATTGGCAATCATGTGTACTCTAGGCGACAGGCGATTATGTGCCAGAGAAGTCGGAGATCGCCTCCGTCTTCAACAACGGCGATCTCGTCGACTTCTAAGCTACACTTTTCTTCCTTTACTCTTCTTGATCCATATGTCTTCCTCGAGCACACCCACGTGATTACCTCACGATAAAGTCATCGCACCTGACTACTTGGTTAATACAATGGTCAGCCAACCGACCTCTACCAGCTGACCCCAGACCTTGGGCGACGTCCGAGGTCTGACTACTACGAAACTTCTATTACCAGCTCTTTGTATTTTAAATAATAACATCTTCTGAAATTATTTAAATATAACACTTTTATTCCAATTAAAGTTTCTAGGTCCTTACATTCTCTCCAACAAGAAAATTTTCGTCCTCGAAAATGGAATTACAAGGAAAAGAGGTAGGGATAGGCGTCTCTCATGGTTTCTTCTAACTCCCAAGTTGAATCCTCTGATCTGTCATTTCATTGGTTGGAGTAGAGACTTGCAGACCAGAAAACCTTTCTCAAATACTTGATCCTTAAAACTTCTAATTCCTCTTGTTTTAGATGTCCTTCATTGGCATGAACTGATCTGCAATGACTTGGGTTGACATCAACATTATTATTATGTCTAGAAACTGCAGAGATGGAGTTTCTTCCAGGATTTTCATTTTTCAGTTCGGAAACAACCGGTTTGTAGCTTGACTTCACATTAGGCACCGTTTCTTGTCAAACCGATGGTGAAGCAGCAAAAGCTTGAGGGAGCACGGTTTCTTTCTTCAGGTGCCCCTCTGGTTCATTTCTTCTTTGATTACTAATAGCAGATCAGGAAAAACCCACCCCTTTAGCAGATGGTTGGGATTTCAGAGCTGCTAACTCAGGAATTCCAATGGATACATCCATATTAGCATTGCATGGGATCTCAGGGTGCTCAGTATTCAACACGCAGATCATAAATCCCTCACTGTGTTCAGGGTGAGGACTTGTTGCCACAGCTGACAATGCAGCATTGTTTCTAGGATCAGAAACGAAACGCTGACCACCATAACTGCCCATTTAAAGGATTAGCTGCAAATCCCATCCCATTAGAAACACAAGGCACGGAAAGTTCTGCTTCCACATCCAACTTTCTGCAATTTACTAACATCGCTAGAAGAACTCAACATCATCATAACACGGCTTACCCTTATTCTTATCCATAGCCATTACCTCCTTCCCTTCTACATTCACAGGCAGAACTGCATCCTCATTTTCCAAGTTCAGGAGACTTACGGCATCAGGAGCCTTTAATCTCAACCCACCATTTCCATACTCATCTTTCAAATCACGATCAACAAAACAACATCCATTCTGTGTGAAGCTTTCTCTCTTATCCCAGTAACTTCTCTACCTAGTATTTTTTTTTCAGCAAATTTCTCTGTCTAATTGGACTTTAGACATAAATACAATATCTCATCTTTCCTTTTAAGCTTGTGGTTAAGCTAGAGCCATCTCATTCTGTTTCATCGACATAAACATCTTCCAAGCTTCAAATAAAAGAAAATTCATTCTTTCATTCTTGGAACTTAACTCTGGTACTTCCCATGGATACACATGCTTAAGTCTTTAAACCCTCAACATACTGCTTATTTACTCTCCATAACTTATATGTAGCTGAAACTAAACCTTGGTACAACTAAATCTAACTTACACTTGCTTCTTTAATTCCATCAACTCAGCTGGAGCCATTCTGTAGGGAGCCATTGACACTGGTCCAGCTCCAGGTACCAAAACAATAGAGAATTCCATCTCTCTCTTAGGAGGTAGTCCAGGTATTTCTTCTGGAAATACATCCATGAAATCCTTCACCACATGTATACAGCCCATATCTTCATCATTCTTCACTCCCCTTGAGCTAGGATCACAAGGCACGTCGCCCCTTCTTTCAACTCCAACCATACACGCTGAGCAGATATCATATCTGACTCTTGGAGATCTGGAAACACCACTTTCTGCCTACTGCAATCTATGAGAATGTGATTGGCAGATAGCCAATCCATTCCTAGGATAACATCCAGATCCTGAAGAGGTAGACAGATCAAATTCACTTTGAACCTGCGTCCCTCTACTATCACTGGACATTCAGAGCAAACTGGGGAGGTCAAAACCTGTCTTGATGCAGGTGTAGAGACCAACCGTTCAAACGGCAGCTCCTTCACTAGAAGGCCCAGTTCGGTTGCACACCGATTTGACACAAAAGAGTGTGTCGCTCCAGAATCAAACAAAACTCTAACGTATCTACCAGCTATAAACAAGCACCTTGTACTAGGTTACCTGACTGAGATGCCTCCGCTCCAGACATGGCAAACACTCTCCCTGCTGCCTGAGGTCTGCTGCCTTCGTTCCTTAACTGCTGGGAACCACTGGGTTGAGTCGCCCTATTCCCGTTAGGACACTCTCTAGCAAGGTGTCCCGTCTCTCGGCAGATGTAGCATCTTCTCCCTGAATCTCTCTTGGGGCACACATTGGATGTGTGTGGTCCACCACAATGGAAACATCTGAGTTTCCAGGGCTATTGCTGCTAAAACTGGGGCGGTGCTGCTTCTGCCCTATGCTGTGGAGGTCTCGCATAAGGCTTATTCTGCTGTTGCTGCACCTTGGCCTTCCCACTGGAATAACCCCCTGGGTGTGACCTGATCACCCGAGAGTCACTCTTCTCCAGTGTCTCCACCATCATCGCCTTCTCCACTAAGGCGTGAAATTCTCTTATGCACATAGGTGCTATGGTCCTCTTCAGCTCATGTTCAGTCCTTCTTCAAATTTCCTACACCTCCAAGCCTCAGAGGTCGTCTGGGTATAGAATCGGGCGAGGTACTCAAACCGAGCAGCATAAGCATTCACTGACATCTCCCCCTGCTCCAATCTAAGGAATTCTGCTTCCTTCGCAAACCTTGCACTATCTGGGAAGTATTTTTCCAGAAATCTTGCCCTGAAGCTCTCCCAGTCTAAAACATCAGCTCTGGCTTCCATCATCTGCTGAGCTCCCATCCACCAGAACTTGGCTTCTCCAGATAGCAGATAGGTGGCGAATACCAATTTCTTCTCTTTAGGGCAGGAGGTCGCCCTAAAGATTTTCTCCAACTCCCTGACCCACTGATCTGCTTGATCAGGGGTAGCATTCCCGCTGAACTTGGGTGGGTTGTGCCTCATGAACTCGGTCAGTCCCATCTGTTCCTGAGGCTGACCGACGTGGGAAGCTGTTTCAGCCGACCGAGCAGTTTCCCAATGGTGCATTGCAGCTTGAAGATTCTGAGTCATTGCTGCATTCTGTTGTTGGATGGCAGTTGCCATCATCTCAATATCCTTGGCAATCTGGCTCATTTCCGAAGAAGGTTGGGGAGGGGTAGGAGGTCTACGTGCCATCTTCTGTGTAAGATTAGGAAACTATTATTCTCTAATCATGTTCCTATAAAATGAACTTGATAAGGAATCAATTCATTTAGAAGACCACGTCTAGGTCTTACAAAGGCCAGCATCTCAAATTCATCAAGAATTTTGAGTTTATCAGCCGATCATGATACTTACAGCAGCAAGCATAACACCAAAACAACCACTGGTACAAAACCATCAGTCCAAACAAACACTTTCAATCAATTACAAAGACACTCAACAAAGTGAAATAATTCACACCAGAATCCAATGTATGCTAAACATCAAACTTTCAGAACTAAGATTGAGAATCATCTTGATCCAGTTATGAGTGTGCACCCTCACTACTTTATCAAGATCCTTTCATTCTTAATACTAAAATTTTCAGTTAGAGCATATATTCACTACAGCACACACAAAACTTCAATAAGAAGACCTTCAAAACCTTTCACCATAGCTTTTATTTAAAACTCCAATAAAATTTTGTGAGCAGGAGAAACACAATGGATCCACTGCCCACAGGTCATCCTAAGGACGAACTGCTCTGATACCATTAAATGTAACGCCCCTCAAAGTCTTTTCATATTTATATAATAAAATAAGCGTAGACATTAATTTATAAAATCAACATATGTATATATATTGAAAATACATCATCCCATACATTGTATCTCAAAAAGAAACATCCCTCTTATAGGGGTTTTAATACATTCCATCAACTGTTTCGAAATAAAACCAAAATACAGCATAAAAAGAAAACAGGCAATCTCTTCCTCCAACTGCTCACTGAGGAGCTCGACTACCTGCAACATCATCTGCTCCCGTGTAAAATACACGATCATCACAGGTTTAAGAAAAAGCCAAACACAACACCAAAAACACAGGGTAAGCTAGATATTTTAAAGAGAATTTAGATATGAAACTTTAAAATCAAGATAAAACAAATTTAAGACATCCACGTAAAAACCATCAACTTTCTCATTCCCTTCACATGACCATCAAGAAATCACATATTTCACAATTTCCTCAAGAGTCGTTCAATTCACATAATTCCATCAAGTGTCTATCAATTTCAAAGTTTCTCATTTCTCACGTCAGACTTCCACTGACTCAACACACATAGACACATACCACACCACTGTAAAGTCCACACAGGACAACTAGTGAAGTCCACACAGGACAGCTAATGAAGTCCACACAGGACAGCAAGTGAAGTCCACACAGGACAGCTAATGAAGTCCACACAGGACAGCTAATGAAGTCCACACAGGACAGCTAATGAAGTCCACACAGGACAGCTAATGAAGTCCACACAGGACAGCTAATGAAGTCCACACAGGACAGCAAGATATCATCAATTCACCCAATGCACCATACAACACTTAAATGAACGATTCCAACCACAGCAACAATCGTACCAAGGTTCAGATTTTTCTAATATCACATGCATTTCACATATCAATCTCAAACAAGTTCAAAGCGACACTAAAACAGGGGATTTCGAAAACAACATTAAAACCGGCAATCACGTCGCCCCACACATAAAAACAGAGCATCGTGAAAAATAATATGAAACCGGCGACCACGTCGCCCTCACTTCAGAACCTACTCGCCTAAAGTTTTTATAAACGAAAATGCTAGCTTCCCTTACCTGAACTTGCGCAAAATCACTAAGAGCTCCAAAACCCACCGAAGCTTAAAGATGCCTTAACTCTGTTCTAGCGTCCTGACGGGAGAACTTGCAGAGCACAACGTCAGGAATCCAGGGTAGTCGCCGATCTCCAACTGGTTCGCTAGGACGTCTGAACGCAGGGAGAAGGAGAGGAAAGAAACAGGGAACCAAGGCTAACTCACTCAATCACCCTCAAACCACAGCAACGTTCACTGCCTCTCAGGAGTGAGTTTTTAAAACTAAGCCAACTTGCCCAGAAATGCCGCTGCCCCCCGCCCACTCTGCAGAAAAGCTTGCGTGCACACTTCCTTGAACAGTATGACCACGTGGGTTTCTGCGCATACTAACTCTCTGATGCTAACTATTCTGAAACACCCTTTTTGTCTACGTGTCAAGCGTGCAGGACGTCTCATGCTGGGAGCCTGGGTCCCACCTTACCTGTGTGAAACATGACATCGCGTGATAACCTTCCACCGATGACTCATCCTGGCGGACGAGTGATGTCTCTCCCTGGAAGACGAGCGATGTCTCTCTCTGGAAGACGACTGATGTCTCTCTCTGGAAGAAGACCGATGTCTATTCCTGGCGATGACCCATGTCTCTCGCCCTGGCGATGCCCGCGTGTCTCTCGCCCTGGCGATGCCCGCATGTCTCTCGCCCTGGCGATGCCCGCATGTCTCTTGCCCTGGCAATGCCCGCATGTCTTCAGGATATCTCATTATAGAAATCACCGATCAATGCACATCCTACACGATCTTACACGGTATTTTCTTTCCTGAAAATACTATGCCTTGATCCCACATTCACAACATTCAACACATCATATAACACTTAAATGAACGATTCCAATCACAGCAACAATCATTCCAAGGTTCAGATTTTCGAATATCACATTTCAATCTCACACAGTTTTCAAACGACACTAAAACAGGGGATTTCAAAAACAGAATTAAAATCGGCGATCACGTCGCCCCACACATAAAACAGAGCATCGTGAAAAGCATATGAAAACCGGCGATCACGTCGCCCTCACTTCAGAACATACTCGCCTAACATTTTTATAAACGAAAATGCTAGCTTCCCTTACCTGGACTTGCGCAAAACACCAAGAGCTCCAAAGCCCACCGAAGCTTAAAGATGCCTTAACTCTGTTCTAGCGTACTGACTGAAAACTCGCAGAGAACTCCCCAGGTGACCAATGGCAGTCGTCGCTCGTCGTACTGGTGCTTGAGGATACCTGAATCGCAGCGCGAAGGAGAGAAAAGAGGAGGATGAAGGTGAACTCACTCTGTCACTCTTGAACCACAGCAACGTTTCCCCTCTCAGAAGTGAGTTTTTGAATCTAAACCAACTTGTCCACAAAAGCCGCTGCCACCACCCACTCTGTAGGGAACCTTGCGTGCACGCTTCCCTGAACAGTACGACTACGTGTGCCTCTGCGCAGGCCAACATTCTGATATCACTATTCTGAACCACCCTTTTTGTCTACGTGTCGCGCGTGCAGGACGTTTCATGCTGGGAGCCTGGGTCCCACCTTATCTGTGTGAAACTCGACATCGCGCGATATCCTTCCACCGATGACCGCTCGCGCGATGACTATCCACCGATGTCTCATCCTGGCAGACAACCGATGTCTCTCCCTGGGAGACAACTGATGTCTCGCCCTGGCGACGACCGCATGCCTCGCGCCCTGGCGATGCCCACAAGTCTCGCGCCCTGGCGATGCCCGACGACACTCGCCACGCCTTGCTGAAGGTTCTTCATCCCACTATGTTACGTCCAAGGTATCATCTCCACATGACTTGGTGACGTCGGTAGCTTCACATTTCCAAGAGTAGATCAGCACTACTCCTCGTGCGCCCATGCATGCAACACTAAGGACGATTTCTTATGCTTAAGCATAGAGCTTCGCATACACAGCGTATCTAAGGCTTAACCCACACCTTGATACGCGTGGTTGTTGGAACCCACTCTGGTTGATCCAGTATCCTGACCACATACTGAGTGCACTTCCGGCGATCATGTGCACCATAGGCGATTGGCAATCATGTCTCCTCTAGGCGACAGACGATTATGTGCCAGAGAAGTCGGAGATCGCCTCCATCTTCAACAACGGCGATCCCGTAGACTTCTAAGCTACACTTTTCTTCCCTTACTCTTCTTGATCCACATGTCTTCCTCAAGCACACCCACGTGATTACCTCACGATAAAGTCATCGCACATGACTACTTGGTTAATACAATGGTCAGCCGACCAACCTCTACCAGCTGACCCCAGACCTTGGGCGACTTCCGAGGTCCGACTACTACGAAACTTCATTTACCAGCTCTTTGTATTTTTAAATAATAACATCTTCTGAAATTATTTAAATATAACACTTTCATTCCAATTAAAGTTTCTAGGTCCTTACATTCTCCCCAACAAGAAAAATTTTCGTCCTCGAAAATTGAATTACAAGGAAAAGAGGTAGGGATATGCTTCTCTCATGGTTTCTTCTAATTCCCAAGTTGTATCACCCGATCTGTCATCCCACACCACCTTCACCATGTTGATGGTCTTGCCTCTGAGCTACTTACTCTGCTGATCGTCAATCCTGACTGGCTTCGCTCCAAACAACAAGTCATCCCTGATCTGCACATCGTCTACTTCCAACACGTGACTAGGGTCTGCAAGATACTTCCTTAGCTGTGACACGTGAAAGACATTATGCAGATTTGCTAATTGGGGAGGTAGGGCGATTTCATAAGCCACTGGACCGATCCTCCTTAAGATCTGATATGGCCCGACGAACTTAGGAGACAGCTCCTTTGATCTGATAGCTCGTCCTACTGTAAGGACCTGTAAAATTAAATTGGAATAAAAGGGTATATTTTAAATGAATTCTAAGTATGTTTTCATTTGAAATAAAAAGGAAGGAAAGTGTAGCTTAGAAGGCTATAAGATCGCCTGGTTAGTACATAATCGTCGGTCGCCTACTACACATGATCGCCAGGGCGCGAGAGGCATGCGGGCATCGCCAGGGCGCGAGGCATGTGGACGTCGCCAGGGCGCGAGAGGCATGCGGGCAACGCCGGGGCGCGAAGCATGCGGGCAACGCTGGAGCGCGAGAGGCATGCGGGCGTCGTCGGGGCGCGAGAGGCATGCGGGCGTCGCCAGGGAGAGACATCGGTCGTCTCCAGGGAGAGACATCGGTCGTCTTCCAGGGAGAGACATCGGTCGTCTTCCAAGGAGAGACATCGGTCATTTGCCAGTATGAGACCTCAGTTGATAGTCATCGCGCGAGCGATCATCGGTGGAAGGTTATTGCGCGATGTCGAGTTTCACACAGATAAGGTGGGACCCAGACTCCCAGCATGACACGTCCTGCACGCGCGCCACGTGGACAAAAAGGGTGGTTCAGAATAGTGACATCAGAAGGTTGGCATGCACAAGAGACACTCGCGGTCGTACTGTTCAGGGAAGTGGTTGGCATGCACAAGAAGACAACCATGGCCGTACTGTTCAGTGAAACGTACACTCTGGCTTTCTTGCAGAGGGGGGTGGTGGCAGCAACATGCGTGGACGAGTAGGCTTAGATTTAAAAACTCACTTCTGAGAGGCAAAGAAGGTGCTGTGGTTCAAGAGTGAGTGAGTGAGTTACCTTCATCCTTCTCTTTTCTCTCCTTCACTCTGCCATTCAGGCCTTATCACGTTCCTGCTTAGCTATCGACGACTGCCCTTGGAGCACCTGGGAGTTTCTCTGTAAGTCCTACAAACCAGACGCTAAAACAGAGCTAAGGCATCCTTTAAGCTCGGTGGGTCTTGGAGCTCTTGGTGTTTTGCGCAAGTCCAGGTAAGGGAAGCTAGCTTTATTTTCAATAAAAGCCGTAGATTTGCTGTTTCTGAAGTGAGGGCGACGTGGTCGCTGGTTTCATATTCTTTTTCATGATGTTCTGTTCTTATGTGTTTGGGCGACGTGATCGCCGGTTTTAAATACAGATTTCGAAATCCCCTGTTTTGGACGTGATCGCCGGTTTTGGCGTTGTTTTTCGAACTCCCCTGTTTTAGTGCTGTTTGAAAACTGTTTGAGATTTTAAATGTGAAATACATGTGATATTTGAAAATCTGAACCGTGGAATGAATGTTGCTATGACTGAATCGTTCA
The DNA here is from genome assembly GCA_013389735.1 of Phaseolus lunatus. Taxonomy (NCBI): domain Eukaryota; kingdom Viridiplantae; phylum Streptophyta; class Magnoliopsida; order Fabales; family Fabaceae; genus Phaseolus; species Phaseolus lunatus. The sequence continues at coordinate 18,414,227 of CM023863.1, read as the reverse complement.
TTCAGTGTTGTATGATGTGTTGATTGTTGTGAATGTGGGATCAAGGCATAGTATTTTCAGGAAAGAAAATACCGTGTAAGATCGTGTGTAATGTGTATTGACTAGGGGCTTGTCTAGAAGGAGATATCCTGACTCTGCTGATATAATGGAATCACATAGACGAAGTTATTCAGTTGTGGAGAGTCGAAGGAGGTTCATATGAATGGGTGAGTCGTGTGAAAAAGAACGAGCTCGGCCTGTTATATGAATTAACCCTGTCATACCGGGAGAGTGATGATATTGAGATTATGTATGCGCATGGCTGTGTGGATTTCACAGCGACGCTGTGTGGATTTCACAGCGACGCTGTGTGGATTTCACAGCGACGCTGTGTGGATTTCACAGTGGTGTGGTATGACAGGTGCAGATCTCTGAGCCTGAGTCAACGCACGAGTCTTCCGGAAGTAGTGTCAAGTGTCTATGTGTGATTGGTCAGTGGAAGTCTGACGTGAGTAATGTTGAGAAATTGTTGATAGACACTTGATGGTTGTGTGATATGAATGAGAAAGTGATGGACTCTTGTGAATGTTTAAAAAGGCTGATCTACGTTGGTTGTCCAGTTTATAATTTAAAGTTAAAAATAAATATATCTAGCTTACCCTTTGTATTGTTCTCTGGCTGTTTTCTCTTAAAACTGTGATGATCGTGTATTTTACACGGGAGCAGATGATTTTCCAGGAAGTAGAGCTCCTTAGTGAGTGGTCGCCGGAAGGAGATCGCCTGTTTCTGTCTCTTTGTGGTGATCGCCTGATTTCTGTTCTGATAGCAGATCGGCTGTTTTGGGTCTTCTGATAGTAGATCGCCGGTTTATGTAGGGAGACCGCCGGTTTCAATTTATTTGGTTGTATTTTGTTTAAGTTTTGGAAAAATATACCGGTTATGTATTAAACTCCCTGTGAGGAGCAACTTCATTTTATATAAATACGTATGTTCATTTAAATATTTTTGTTTTACCTTTATTTCATTTTATATTTATGAAAAGGTATTTGGCAGGATGTTACACCTACACCCTTGGTCGGTGTCACTTTCATAAATGCATGATCTCCAACTACAACTCCAAAGGTCTTCTCCTCATCGTCAACATCATCACTGCCTCTACAAGAGTTATTATCCTTGTGTTCATTTAAGGCCAGAAGTGTCTTCACAGCCTTGTCAGCTTCGTCCTCATAGCCACCACTAGAGTTGTTACCCTTGTCCTCAGGAGCGACATAGAGTGGCTCCCTCAAAGTTATTCCCTTCATATTTTCCAGATCCACAGGGGTTTCCCAACCAAACGATTCTTGCTCACCTTCTTAGCAACTTCAACTTTGGGGATGGATGATGATTCACTTTCTAAGGCAGAGCCATCTGACGAAGATCCCTCTACCACTGACATTAGCTGCAGTTACAACACCTTCCCACCATCCATCATACCACCAGGCATACACTGCTGATTCAAACTTAAGAGGGCGACCTGAATGGCGTTCAGAAGAGCATGGCTTGACTGTTAAGCGGTCTGAACATCGCATACCCAATTAATCAGTAGCTGCCACTCTAGACGAAGGGACCCATTCCTCTAGTTTCTACGGTCCCTTTTTATCAAGCAAATCATCGTACTGGACCTTCAGCAGCCTTGGAGACACACTCCAGATTTTTCATCTAAACCAACATTCTCTAACGCCACCATCACGCCAGAGTACCCCTATACTAGCACCGACCTGGAAGAACAGATTAGGCTTTGGTCCACATTTTGTCATTTCATTGGTAGGAGTAGAGACTTGCAGACCAGAAAACCCCTCTCAAAATTTTGATCTTTAAACTTCTAATTCCTCTTGTTTCAGATGTCCATCATTGGCACGAACTGATTTGCCATGACTTGGGTTGGCATCCACATTGTTATTCTGTCTAGAAACTGCAGAGATAGAGTTCCTTCCAGGATTTTCACTTTTCAGTTCAAAAACGACAGGTTTGTAGCTCGAATTCACATTAGGCACCGTTTCTTGTCGAACCGATCTTGAAGCAGCAAAAGACTGAAAGAGAACGGCTTCTTTCCTTCAGGCGCCCATCTGGTTCATCTGTTCTTTGATTACTAATAGCAGATTATGAAAAACCCACCTCTTTAGCAACTGGTTGGGATTTCGGAGTTGCTCACTCAGGAATTCCAATGGATACATCCATATTAGCATTGCATGGGATCTCAGGGTGCTCAGTATTCAACACACAGATCATAAATCCCTCACTGCGTTCAGGGTGAGGACTTGTTGCTACGGCTGACGATGCAGCATTGTTTCTAGGATCAGAAACGAGATGTTGATCACTACAACTGCCACCTAATGGATTAGCTGCAAATCCCATCCCATCAAAAACACAAGGCACAGAAAGTTTTGTTTCCACATCTAACTTTTTGCAATTCCCTAACATCACCAGAAGAACTCAACGGAAGTAAATCAACACTATCATAACATGGCTTATCCTTATTCTTATTCGTAGCCATTACCTCCTTCCCTTCTACATTCACAGACAGAGCTGCATCCTCATTTGCCAAGTTCAGGAGCCTTTAACTTCAACCCACCATTCCCACACTCATCTTTCAAATCCCGATCAACAAAACAACCCCCATTCTGCGTGAAACCTTCTCTCTTAGGAGGTAGTCCAGGTATTCCTTCTGGAAATACATCCATGAAATCTTTCACCACATGTATCCTGCTTACGTCCTCTTCATTCTTCACTTCCAACCGAGCTAGGATCACGAAGAACCTCGCCCCTTTTTCCCAACTCCGACCACCCATGCTGAGCAGATATCACATCTGACTCTTGGAGGTCTGGAAACGCTAATTTTCTGCCTACCGCAATCTATGAGAATGTGATTGGCAGATAGCCAATCCATTCCTAGGATAACATCCAGATCCTGAAGAGGTAGGCAGATCAAATTTACTTTGAACCTGCGTCCCTCTACCATCACTGGACATTTAGAGCAAACTATGGAGGTCGCACCTGTCCTGATTCAGGTGTAGAGACCAACAGTTCAAACGGCAGCTCCTTCACTAGAAGGCCTAACTCGGCTACACACAGGCTTGACACAAAAGAGTGTGTCACTCCGGAATCAAACAAAATTCTAACGCATCTACCAGCTATAGAGTAAACACTTTGTACTAAGTTACCTGACTGAGATGCCTCAGCTCCCGACATAGCAAACACTCTCCCTGTTGTCTGCGGCCTACGGTTTTCATTTCTAAACTGCCGAGAACCACCGGGTTGAGTCATCCTATTCTTGTTAGGACACTCTCTAGCAACATGTCCCATCTTTTGGCATTTGTAGCATCCTTTCTCTGAATTCCCCTTGGAGCACACCTTGACGTTATGTGACCCACCACAATGGAAACATCTTGGTTTCCATGGTTGTTGCTGCTGAAACTGGGGCGGAACTGCTCCTGCCCGATGTGGTGGAGGTCTCGCATAAGGCTTGCTTTGTGGGTGCTGCACCTTGGCCTTCCCACTGGAGGGACCCCCTGGGTGTGATCTGATTACCCTGGAATCACTCCTCTCCAAGGTCTCCACCACCTTTGCCTTCTCTACTAAGGCATGAAACTCCGTGATCCACGGATCTGCTTGATCAGGGGTAGCATTCCCACTGAACTTGGATGGGTTGTGCCTCATGAACTCGGTCATTCCCATCTGTTCCTGAGGCTGACCGACGTGGGAAGCTATTTCAGCCGACCGAGCAGTTTCCCAATGATGCATTACAGCCTGATGAATCTGAGCCATTACCGTATTCTGTTGTTGGATAGCACTTGCCATCATCTCTATAGCCTTGGCAATCTGGCCCATTTCCGAAGAAGGTTGGGGAGGGGTAGGAGGTTCACGTGCCATCTTTCTTCGTTTCAGATTTTGAAACTATAGGTTTCTATATTCCCTACAACTACAAGAATGAGATCGATAAGAAATCAAGTCATTCAGGAGGTAACATCTAGACCTTACAAAGGTCAGCATCTCAAAGTCATTAAGAATTTGAGCTCATCAACAGAATCATAATACTTATAACCTCAAGCAAAACACCAGAACAGCTACTGGTATACAACCATCAATCCAAACAACCACTTTCAATCAATTACAAAAACACTCAATAAAATGAAATAAATCACACCAGAATTCAATGTATGCTAAACATCAAACCTTTGGAATTAAGATTAAGAATCATCTCGATCCAGTTATGAGTGTGCACCCTCATTACTTTATCAAGATCCTTTCATTCTTAATACTAAGATTTTCAGTTAGGGCATATATTCACTAAAGCACACACAAAATTTCAATACAAAAACGTTTGAAAACCTTTCACTATAGTTGTTATTTAAAACTCAAATAATTTTTTTTTTTCAGCAGAAGAAACACAATGGATCCATAGCCCTCAGGTCATCCTAAGGACGAACTGCTCTGATACCATTAATGTAACATCCCGCCAAATCCTTTTCATAATTATAAAATGAAATAAAGGTAAAACAATAATATTGAAGTGAATATATGTATATATATATAATGAAATTGCTCCTCACAGGGAGTTTAATACATAACCGGTCAATTTTCCAAAACTTAAACAAAATACAGCAAAATAGAAAAACAGGCGATCTCCTAACAGAAAAGGGCGATCTCCTATCAGAAAACAGAAAAGGGTGATCGCCTAACAGAAACAGAAACTGGCGATCTCCTTCCGGCGACCACTCACTGAGGAGCTCTACTTCCTGCAACATCATCTGCTCCCGTGTAAATTATACACGATCATCACAGTTTTAAGAAAAACAGCCACAGAACCAAACACAGGGTAAGCTAAATATTTGAAAGAGAGTTTAGATATGAACTTTAAAATCAAGATAAAACAAATTTAAGACACCCACATAAAAACCATCAAATTTTCTCATTCCCTTCACATGACCATCAAGTAATCACATATTTCACAATTCCTCAAGAGTCGTTCAATTCACATAATTCATCAAGTGTCTATCAATTTCAATGTTTCTCATTTCTCACGTTAGACTTCCACTGACTCATCATGTAAGGACCTGTAAAATTAAATTGGAATAAAAAGGGATATATTTTAAATGAATTCTAAGCATGTTTTTATTTAAAATAAAAAGGAAGGAAAGTGTAGTTTAGAAGACTATAAGGTCGCCGTTCGCCTAGTACACATGATCGCCAGGGCGCGAGGGGCATGCAGGCATCGCCAGGGCGCGAGGGGGCGCGCAGGCATCGCCAGGGCGCGAGAGGCATGCGGGTGTCGCCAGGGATAGACATCGGTCGTCTCCCCGGGAGAGACATCGGTGGGTAGTCATCGCGCTATCTGTCATCGGTGTATAGTCATCGCGCTATCTGTCATCGGTGTGTAGTCATCGCGCTATCTGTCATCGGTGGAACATTATCGCGCGACGTCGAGTTTCACACAGTTAAGGTGGGACCCAGACTCCCAGCATGAAACGTCCTGCACGCGCGCCACGTAGACAAAAAGGGTGGTTCAGAATAGTGACATCAGAATGTTGGCATGCGCAAGAGACACTCGCGGTCGTACTGTTCAGGGCAGTGGTTGGCATGCACAAGAGACAACAGTGGTCGTACTGTTCAGGGCAGTGGTTGGCAGGCGCAAGAGACAACCGTGGCTGTACTGTTCAGTGAAATAGTACACTCAGGCTTTCCTGCAGAAGGGGTGGCAACAGCAGCATACGTGGACAGGTAGGCTTGGATTCAAAAGCCCACTGCGGGAAGGCAAAGAAGGTTACAGTGGCTCAAGAGTGAAAGAGTGAGTGCATCTTCATCCCTCTCTTTTCTCTCCTTCGCGCTGCGATTCAGGCAACCTCAAGCACCATTACGACGAGCGACGACTACCATTAGAGCACCTGGAAGATTCTCTGCAAGTTCTACAAACCAGACACTAAAACAGAGCCAAGGCATTCTTTGAGCTTCGTTGGGTTTCAGAGCTCTTGGTGTTTTGCGCAAGTCCAGGTAAGGGAAGCTAACCTTCATTTTCAATACAAGCCATAGATTAGCTGTTTCTGAAGTGAGGGCGACGTGGTCGCCGGTTTTAAATACAGATTTCGAAATCCCCTGTCTTTTGGACAAGATCGCCGGTTTTGGCGCTGTTTTACGAACTCCCCTGTTTTTGGTGTTGTTTTGAAACTGTTTGAGATGTAAATGTGATATTCGAAAATATGAACCTTGGAATGAGTTTTGCTGTGATTGAAATCATTCCCTTAAGTGTTATGTGATGTGTTGAATGTTGTGAATGTGAGATCAAGGCATAGTATTTTCAGGAAAGAAAATACCGTGTAAGATCGTGTAGGATGTGCATTGACCGGTGATTCGTCATGATATCCTGACTCTCCTGATATAATGGAATCATATAGATGAAGTTATTCGGGCGTTGAGAGTCGAAGGAGGTTCATACGTATGGGTGAGTTGTTTGAAAGAGAACGAGCTCGACCTGTTGTGTGGATTAACCCTGTCATGCTAGGATAGTGATGATATTGAGATTCATTTATACGCTTGTGAATGTGTGTGATTTCACGGCGACCCTGTGAATGTGTGTGATTTCACAGTGGGCAGTATGACAGGTGCAAATCTATGAGTCTAGTCAATGCATGAGTCTTCCGGAAGTAGTGTCAAGTGTCTTGTGTGCTGAGTCAGTGTAGTCTGACGTGTGAAATGAGGAACTTTGAAATTTGATAGACACTTGATGCATGATGTGAAATAGAACGACTCTTGAAAATATTGTAAAGTGTGTGATTTCTTGGTGATCAGGTGAAGGGAATGAGAAACTTTATAGTTTTATGTGGGTATCTTGAATTTGTTTTATCCTGATTTTTATGTTCATATTTAAACTCTCTTTAAAATATATAGCTTACCCTGCGTGTTCTGCTCTATGGCTGTTTTTCTCTTAAAACTGTGATGATCGTGTAATTTTTACACGGGAGCAGATGATCTTCCAGGAAGTAGAGCTCCTTAGTGAGTGGTCGCCGGGGAAGAGATCGCCTGTTTCTATCTCTTGGTGGTGATCGCTGGATTTATGTCCTGATAGCAGATCGCCTGTTTTGGGGTCTTCTGTTAGGAGATCGCCGGTTTATGTATGGAGACCGCCGTTTTCGTTGTATTTGATTGATTTCGTTAAGTTTTAAAAAAAACATTTGACTGGTTATGTATTAAACTCCCTGTGAGGAGCAACTTCATTACTTATATATATAATTATGTTCTCTTCAACATTATTTGTTTACCTTTATTTTCATTATATAAATATGAATAGTTTTGGCGGGATGTTACACATCACACACAGACACTTGACACTACTTCCGGAAGACTCGTGCATTGACTAGACTCAGAGATCTGCACCTGTCATACTGCACCACTGTGAAATCACACACATTCACAGGGTCGCTGTGAAATCACACACATTCACAAGCGTATAAATGAATCTCAATATCATCACTATCCTAGCATGACAGGGTTAATCCATACAACGGGTCAAGCTCGTTCTCTTTCAAACAACTCACCCAGAGGTATGAACCTCCATCGACTCTCAACGCCTGAATAACTTCATCTATATGATTCCATTATATCAGGAGCGTCAGGATATCTCATTATAGAAATCACCGATCAATGCACATCCTACACGATCTTACACGGTATTTTCTTTCCTGAAAATACTATGCCTTGATCCCACATTCACAACATTCAACACATCATATAACACTTAAATGAACGATTCCAATCACAGCAAAAATCATTCCAAGGTTCAGATTTTCGAATATCACATTTCAATCTCACACAGTTTTCAAACGACACTAAAACAGGGGATTTTGAAAACAGCATTAAAATCGGCGATCACGTCGCCCCACACATTAAACAGAGCATCGTGAAAAGCATATGAAAACCGGCGATCACATCGCCCTCACTTCAGAACATACTCGCCTAACGTTTTTATAAACGAAAATGCTAGCTTCCCTTACCTGGACTAGCGCAAAACACCAAGAGCTCCAAAGCCCACCGAAGCTTAAAGATGCCTTAACTCTGTTCTAGCGTACTGACTGAAAACTCGCAGAGAACTCCCCAGGTGACCAATGGCAGTCGTCGCTCGTCGTACTGGTGCTTGAGGATACCTGAATCGCAGCGCGAAGGAGAGAAAAGAGGAGGATGAAGGTGAACTCACTCTGTCACTCTTGAACCACAGCAACGTTTCCCCTCTCAGAAGTGAGTTTTTGAATCTAAACCAACTTGTCCACAAAAGCCGCTGCCACCACCCACTCTGCAGGGAACCTTGCGTGCACGCTTCCCTGAACAGTACAACTACGCGTGCCTCTGCGCAGGCCAACACTCTGATGTCACTATTCTGAACCACCCTTTTTGTCTACGTGTCGCGCGTGCAGGACGTTTCATGCTGGGAGCCTGGGTCCCACCTTATCTGTGTGAAACTCGACATCGCGCGATATCCTTCCACCGATGACCGCTCGCGCGATGACTATCCACCGATGTCTCATCCTGGCAGACGACCGATGTCTCTCCCTGGGAGATGACCGATGTCTCTCCCTGGGAGACGACCGATGTCTCTCCCTGGGAGACGACCGCATGCCTCGCGCCCTGGCGATGCCCACAAGTCTCGCGCCCTGGCGATGCCCGACGACACTCGCCACGCCTTGCTGAAGGTTCTTCATCCCACTATGTTACGTCCAAGGTATCATCTCCACATGACTTGGTGACGTCGGTAGCTTCACATTTCCAAGAGTAGATCAGCACTACTCCTCGTGCGCCCATGCATGCAACACTAAGGACGATTTCTTATGCTCAAGCATAGAGCTTCGCATGCACAGCGTATCTAAGGCTTAACCCACACCTTGATACGCGTGGTTGTTGGAACCCACTCTGGTTGATCCAGTATCCTGACCACATACTGAGTGCACTTCCGGCGATCATGTGCACCATAGGCGATTGGCGATCATGTCTCCTCTAGGCGACAGGCGATTATGTGCCAGAGAAGTCGGAGATCGCCTCCGTCTTCAACAACGGCGATCCCGTAGACTTCTAAGCTACACTTTTCTTCCCTTACTCTTCTTGATCCACATGTCTTCCTCGAGCACACCCACGTGATTACCTCATGATAAAGTCATCGCACATGACTACTTGGTTAATACAATGGTCAGCCGACCGACCTCTACCAGCTGACCCCAGACCTTGGGCGACTTCCGAGGTCCGACTACTACGAAACTTCATTTACCAACTCTTTGTATTTTTAAATAATAACATCTTCTGAAATTATTTAAATATAACACTTTCATTCCAATTAAAGTTTCTAGGTCCTTACAACGTCGGTAGCTTCACATTTCCAAGAATAGATCAGCACTACTCCTCGTGCGCCCATGCATGCAACACTAAGGACGATTTCTTATGCTCAAGCATAGAGCTTCGCATGCACAGCGTATCTAAGGCTTAACCCACACCTTGATACGCGTGGTTTTTGGAACCCACTATGGTTGATCCAGCATCTTGACCACATACTAAGTGCACTTTCGGTGATCATGTACACCATAGGCGATTGGAAATCATGTGTACTCTAGGCGACAGGCGATTATGTGCCAGAGAAGTCGGAGATCACCTCCGTCTTCAACAACGGCGATCTCGTCGACTTCTAAGCTACACTTTTCTTCCTTTACTCTTCTTGATCCATATGTCTTCCTCGAGCACACCCACGTGATTACCTCACGATAAAGTCATCGCACCTGACTACTTGGTTAATACAATGGTCAGCCGACCGACCTCTACCAGCTGACCCCAGACCTTGGGCGACGTCCGAGGTCCGACTACTACGAAACTTCTATTACCATCTCTTTGTATTTCAAATAATAACATCTTCTGAAATTATTTAAATATAAAACTTTTATTCCAATTAAAGTTTCTAGGTCCTTACATAGAGGGCCCATAGTCAACAGCTGGAGGAGGGTTGGAGGTGGTTTTAGTTCTAGCCATCTCAAATCTAAAACAAATGAGAGGCAAGAAGAAGGGAAAATGGGTTTAGAAGAAAGTGATGGCGAAAACAATGGCGGAAAAAGACTCACAGAAGAAGAGCGAAAGCGAGAAAGAAGAACAGAAACCCTAAAGGCATGAACAGACTCAAAGCAATTATGCAATGTGAAGAGAAATAGAATCATAAAGCGTAGACAGAAAGGGAGAATAAAAATCATACCTTTGTGTAAGCGAAGAAGAACAGTCACGAGCGTAGAGGTTGGAATAGAACAGAAGCGTACAAGAGAAGTTAGAAAGTATGGAGGCTTGAGTGAAAAGTGATGAAACAGTGTAGAGGCGCGGGTTTTTAAAAGGGTTTAACGTAGGCAAGGAAGCGCAAACGTTAGGAAACCCTAACCCTTGATCCGGACACATGTCCGCAGATCAAGAGGGGGGTGGTGAGATGTCCCTTCACTGTGCTGTTCATGTCCTTTCGCTCAGTGCCACGTAGGTTGCCAGAGCTGATGACTTAGTCTCTTTACTGAACAAGTTAACAGCTCGAGACTGGGGGGCTTGTGTACCGACCAGTCCTCGGACACTGAGAACAGTTAGTAATGGTGAGCCACGTCAGCTGGGCCCCATAGCATGGGCCACGTGGGATGGACCCCATAGGTAGTATGAACTAGCAGGATGATTAGTCATTAGCGTGTCGATCACCAAAAGGGAGTGATTTGTCCTCGTCACTCAGCAGGATGATGTGTCCTTGTCACTCAGTAGGATGATGTGTCCTCGGCGACAGAGTAGGACGAGGTGACATCAGTCTTGGGTGTTTCGAACAACAAAACTAAAGCATCTGATGTGGGTCCTAAGAGAAGATCAGTTATCAGTAAAATGCCCAGAAGTAAGGAGAGGCCTAAGTCACGAAGTGTCTATGCATGTGGTAGGGAAAGCACAGTTAGGTGCAGAGTCCTGAGGGGTTGAGTACTCATCAAAACTAGGGTTTCCCAGTGAAGCTCCATGCATGGCACGTGAACAGAGAAAGCGCTCCAGGACAGGTGGCCCCAGAGACTAGGTGCACGAGGGGGCACCCAGGTGGCCATCCTGTTAGAGTTTGCACTCCAGTTAAGGAAACCTTATGTGCTAGATTACCCTAAGCTTGGGTGATAGCGCCGCAAGGGTATTCCTGTAAACCCTAAATATGGGTAGCGGCGAAGAGGAAACCCTAGACTGTATAAAGGGTAGTAAAATACTTCACAAAGGGATGCAGTTTCTAAACCCAAACAGAGATACTCAATACACTTGGTGTGCTTGCCCTAGTTTTGACTTGAGCGTCGGAGTGCAAACGGCCTTTAGGGTGCCCCCTTTCTATCTTGCAGGTGCAGGTTGTTTCGAGACAGCAAAGCATAATTCAAGGTGAGGAAAGGAGGCGCGTGATTGTCATAGAGTCAACCGACAGGAGGGTCAACCGACAAGAACACTTGCGAAGTCGCCGTGTAGGTAAAGTTGCATAGATGCCTCATCCGGACACATGGTAAGTTGGGCTAACTCGGCGTGAGAGCTTTCACCCGAGCTTAGGCTCTCTGTGGGATGAATAAAGTTACATAGATGCCTCATCCTGACCAACACAAAATAAGTCGGTCTAGCTTGGCTTGAGAGCATTCACCCGAGTTTAGGCGCTCTGTGGGATGAGTAAAAGTTGCACAAACCAATCACTTAATCCAGTCGGCCTAACCTAGCGTGAGAGCATTCACCCAAGCTAGGCGCTCAATGGTATAAGTGAAGTGGCATTGATAAGCCATCTAGTTTCATACATGGTAAGTCGAGCTAACTCAGCATGAGAGAATTCACTCGAGCTTAGGCACTATGTGGGATGAGCAAGTTGCACAGGTGGATCATCTGACTTGGCACAATATAAGTCGGGCTAATGCCAGGTGTTAGCATTCACCTAAGTTTAGGTGGTCTGTGTGATGATTTTAAGTTGCATAGTTTAATCGCGCTGTTGTACGACGACAGATAGGTCGGCCTCCCTCGATAAGGTTATCTGAGTATGCGTCCTTCGAGGCAATACTTGGCGACATCAAGGTAGAATACCTCTGGATACGCCAAATTTGAGCACTAGCCCAAGGTGGCTAGGAGAAATGAGTTAGCAAAAGGTTAGTTCCTTATTAGAGTTTAATTCTTGTCACCTTTGATATCCCATGGTTGAACGAATTAACTTATGTAATGAGTATTTGCATGTGCAGTTATTATACTTGAGTGTATATGTGTTAACGGGAGTTATTGTGCTTAAGCTAGTCAAGTTGTATTATGGCATGTGTGTGCAAAGTTTAAAATGGCACTAATGTGACAAAAGTAAAAGCAAAATAAGTTACTAATGAATGATAAGAGTACGAAAGGAGCGGCCAGTTAATGATTACAAATTAGTAAGCATCCTATTTCTCTATAACTTGGTCGTCCACCACCTTTTTGCCTAACCTAAGTTAGGAATAATCCAAGTCTGGATAGAGGCTTGAGGCTTGGTCAATCGCCATGTCAAACCCTACTAAGAGGGCTTGGGCGGCTTCTCCCTTATAGACCTCAATTTCATTGGTGAAGTATTGATCTTTCTGAATTAGCTCTTGTTGCAGTTTGTCAATTTGGTCTTTTTACTTTGCCACTTTGCCACTCGAACGGCTTGCTCGGCAACTTCCTTGGTCTTTTCAGACAAAAGCTATTTGGTTTGTTGGCAGAGAGCTTGGAGGTTTTGGATCTCCTGTTGCATGCTTGCCACCTTTTGATGAAGCTCTCTGATTTCTCTCATCGACGACTCAGCGGCGGCCTCTTGGCTCCATAGCTTCTTCACAATCAAACAATTATCCGCTAAGGCCTGCCCAGACTGCCTTAGGGCCTCTTGGATTAAATGGTGACTTTCCTGCCCCATCAATCTTTCCTCGTCCTTAGGTTGTAGCAAAGCATCCATGAGGTAAGAAGAGACATCCAAGGAGGAGTCCCATATCCCTTTCCTCTTCGAGCTCTCTGCACCACCTTCAAGGTTGGGCATGGTGGTCAGAGGTGGAGTTGAAGCTCTAGGGGGAGAAGCGGCGTTGGAGACGATTTGCCCGTAAGAGGGGGTGTGCTCGAGTAGGACGGTTAGAACTTTTCTTCTTCTGTTGAAGATGAGCCCTGAGGTGGTGTCCTCGTTATCTTTGGTAGGCACAGAGCTAGCCAAAGCCTTCAGTGGCATCTGGCTAGCCACCTTAGTCTTAAGTGCCATCCTCTCCAAGTCTTCTTTGCTAAAACACGCCAACATCTTCGCTGTAAGTAACAAAGAAAAATCAAGTTACAATTCGTAAGGAGGAGTAAGACTCTCTAAGGCTAAAGAAAAAAGTGTACCAGTATATCTCTTTAAGGAGTTTGGGGTGAACTCATTGGCCAGGAGGAAAGTAGTGTCAAAGACAACTTGCAAGCTTGATAGGAACTTGCAAACCTCCTGGTCAGTCGAAGGTAGATCTTCTAGGCGTCGAGCCACCTTGAAGCTAGGTTCCTCCGTCCAATACAAAGGAAACCTATTCAGAAGGTTTGGATGTTGTTTGTTGGTGCGGACCTTTAAAAAGTGGCCTTTAAAGTTTTTGTAAAAGGATTGGAAGAGGGTAAGTCCTCCCAGGAGCACCATTCAGGGAAACCTAGAGTTGGCGACCTAACTTCTTAGCCTCAAAGAAATGAAAGAAGTCTTCTACCGAGGGGGATAGGCCCAGTTGTGAGCAAAGGATGGAGAAAGCTCGGACAAATGTCCAGTTATTGGGATGTAGCTGGGCAGGAGCTACGTTGAGCTCGGTCAACAAATCCTTTTCAAAAATAGATAGAGGTAAGCGTAGGAGAACCTTTTTGAAGAGGGTGGCATAAAAATAACGAAAGGGTTTATCGGGGGATATGGATTCATCACAACACACAGGTTCATCCTCATTACAAGGCACTAAGTTTATGCAATCATCCTCCCTACTGAAATGACATTTACTCTTCCTAAGAACAATTATTTTTTCATGGGAGGTATAGGAAGAGGTTTCTTCTAGAAGATTCTGAGGTGTCTAGGGGTATAAGGTCTTATAATCCAGTGTAGGTTGCATCTAAACACAATCACAAGCAGAATGCGAAAAATATCTCAGACCAAATATAACAGAGGAACAACCAAGATAAACGGGCATTTTAGGATTCATACAACAAACATACAAATGATCGACGTCTAACATGTATATCAACAGACAAATTAGATAATAATTCCAGGCAGAGCAGGTATTATGAGTAATAAGTAGCTGAGATTGGTAGAAAAGTAATACCTTTTGAAATTGAAAAGGAAGAAAATTTAAGAAGAACACGAAGAATTCTGCGTAGCGAGAAGGGTTTGGAGAAAAGAAAGTTTTGAAAGCTTCAAGTAATGAAACAATAAGGCGCAACATGAGGTTTAATATGAAGAGGGAATTTGAAACTGATCCTGCCGCTGACTCGAACGTGGAGGATATGCCTCGTCACTCCTTCGTCTAGCCTTCTGCAACTGCGCGTTCTGCAAGAACGCTCCAAGAACCTTCGCCAGAACTCCAAATGATGCTTGCAAAACGCACAGACGGCACCTCTAGCGGCCGTTGTAGCTCCGACGCTCAAGTCAGGCAACAGGAACACCAAAAACTCTCTCTGAATCTCTCTGTGAGACTCGTGTGTGCCCTCAGTGTTCTTGAGTTCGAAAACTGAGTGTTCTAGGTTACGTATTGCGTACCTTTCTGAGTGTTCCTCTGCCTCTCATATAATCTCAGCGTCTCCTATCTACTGGCTACCTCTAGGGTCACTTGATTACTCTGCACTGCCATTACCCACTCTCCGGGCAATCTTGCGTGCAAGTTTCCTCTACTTGAGTGGAAAGTCTGGCAGGATGGCCACGTGGGCGCCTCTGCACGCACTCAATCTCTGGGGCCGCCTGCCCTACCTAATCTCTGGGAACACCTTCACGGTCCACGTGCCATGCATGCAACCTCACTAGGAAACTCTAACCTTGATGGGTTCTCGTCCCAACAGGATTCTGTACCTAACTGTGCCTTCCCAGCCTCATATGCATGGTCGTTTCGTGACTAAGGCCACTCCCTGCCTCTGGGCGCTTTACTGATCACCGGTCGCGTTGTTCACATCACCGTGGCTGATATCACTCGCCACACACCGATGACCGAGGTATCTCTCATCCTGACCGATGTTCGATGTCTCATCCTGACCGATGATCGATGTGTCTCCCTGACCGATGACCGATGTCTCTGGCCACCACAGTAACTGAAGTCTGTTACCACTACGCAACATGTATAAATGTCCCCACAATGACTCAGAGAATGTGTGATCTCTCTAACTGTAAAAACTGTGCCGCGCCTCTCTCAGATGATGACACGTGGAGGCATGCAACTTGCATCTACCCGTACACGTGTCACACCTGAAGGGCTTCTTGTAACATCCCGCCAAATTCTTTTCATATTTATATAATAAAAATAAAGGTAAACAAATATATTGAAGTGAACATAATTATATATATGTGATGAAGTTTCTCCTCACAGGGAGTTTAATACATAATCGGTCAATTTCCAACACTTAAACAAAATACAGCAAAAAGACAAATAGGCGATCTCCTATCAGAAAAGGGCGATCTCCTATCAGACAACAGAAAAAAAAAGGGTGATCGCCTAACAGAAACAGAAACAGGCGACCTCCTTCTGGCGACCACTCACTGAGGAGCTCTACTACCTGCAACCTCGTCTGCTCCCGTGCAAAAAAATACACGATCATCACAGGTTTAAGAAAGCAATCACAATACCAGATAAAAGGGTAAGCTAGATGTTTTAAAAACTTTAAATATGAAACTTTAAATCAATAGAAAACATAAATCTTCACACCATTCATAATCCATATCAATTTCAACCATCAACATTCCCATATTCCACAAACTCGTCAAGTGTCTATTCGCTACTTTCAATATTCATGGTTCACACGTCAGACTTTCCACTGACTCATAACATATAGACACATGACTCTACTTCCGGAAGACTCGTGCGTTGACTCAGACCCAGAGATCTGCACCTGTCATACCACACCACTGTGAAATCCACACAGGGTCGCTGTGAAATCCACACAGCCATGCGCATACATAATCTCAATATCATCACTCTCCCGGTATGACAGGGTTAATTCATATAACAGGTCAACCTCGTTCTCTTTCAAACAACTTACCCATACATATGAACCTCCTTCGACTCTCCACAACTGAATAACTTCATCTATGTGATTCCATTATATCAGCAGAGTCAGGATATCTCCTTCTAGACAAGTCCCTAGTCAATGCACATTACACACGATCTTACACGGTATTTTCTTTCCTGAAAATACTATGCCTTGATCCCACATTCACAACATTCAACACATCATACAACACTTAATGAACGATTCCAGTCACAGCAAAACTCATTCCAAGGTTCAGATTTTCGAATATCACATGCATTTCACATTTATATCTCAAACAGTTTCAAACAACACAAAAATAGGGGAGTTCGAAAAACAACGCCAAAACCGGCGATCTCGTCCAAAAACAGGGGATTATACAATAACAGTTGAAAACCGGCAACCACGTCGCCCCATCGTCTCAAACATCTAATATAAGGTTTTCGTTGGAAATAAGGCTAGCTTCCCTTACCTGGACTTGCGCAAAACACCAAGAGCTCCAAAACCCACCGAAGCTTAAAAATGCCTTAGCTCTGTTATAGCGTCTGGTTTGTAGAACTTGCAGAGAACCTCCCAGGTGCTCCAAGGGCAGTCGTCGCTCGTCGTACTGGTGCTTGAGGATGCCTGAATCGCAGCGCGAAGGAGAGAAAAGAGAAGGTTGAAGGTAAACTCACTCTTTCACTCTTGAACCACTGCAACGTTCTTTGCCTCTCAGAAGTGGGTTTTTGAATCTAACCCAACTTGTCCACAAAAGCCGCTGCCACCACCCACTCTGCAGGGAAGTTTGTGTGTACGCTTCCCTGAACAGTACGACTACGCATGCCTCTGCGCAAGCCAACACTCTGATGTCACTATTCTAAACCACCCTTTTTGTCTACGTGTCGTGTAACATCCCGCCAATTTCATTGCATAATTATAAAATGAAGTAGAGATACAATAATAATGTTGAAGTGAACATAATTATATATATATGTAATGAAGTTTTCTCCTCGTAGGGAGTTTAATACATAATCTGCCGGTTTCCAAAAACGTAAACTAAATACAACAAAATAAATAAAAACAGGCGATTCCCCAACAGGATAGGCGATCTCCCATCAGGAAAGGGCGATCTCCTATCAGAAAAGGGCGATCTCCTATTAGACAACATAAAAAGGGTGATCGCCTAACAGAAATATATATGGGCGATCTCCTCCCGGCGACCACTCACTAAGGAGCTCTACCACCTGCAACCTCGTCTGCTCCCGTGCAAAAATACATGATCATCACAGTTTAAGAGAAAACAGCCACAGAGCAATACAAAAGAAAGGGATAAGCTAGATGTTTTAAAAGCTTTTAAATCAATAGTAAACATAAAACTTCACACCATTCATGATCCATATCAATTACAACCATCAACATTGCCATATTCCACATACTCGTCAAGTGTCCATTTGCTACTTTCAGTATTCAAGATTCACACGTCAGACTTTCCACTGACTCACAATGCATAGACACATGACTCTACTTCCGGATTGACTCGTGCGTTGACTCAGGCTCAGAGATCTGCACCTGTCATACCATACCACTGTGAAATCCACACAGGGTCGCTGTGAAATCCACACAGCCATGCGCATATATAATCTCAATGTCATTAACTCTCCCGGTATGACAAGGTTAATTCATATAACAGGCCGAGCTCGTTCTTTTTCACACTACTCGCCCATTCATATGAACCTCCTCCGACTCTCCACAACTGAATAACTTCATCTACGTGATTCCATTATATCAGCAGAGTCAGGATATCTCCTTCTAGACAAGCCCCTAGTCAATACACCTACACACGATCTTACACGGTATTTCCTTTCCTGAAAATACTATGCCTTGATCCCACATTCACAACATTCAAAACATCATACCACTCAAATGAATGATTCAAATCACAGCAACAATCATTTCAAAGGCTCAGATTTTCGAGTATCACATGCATTCCACCTTTAAATCTCAAACAGCTTCTAACAACACAAAAACAGGGGAGTTCGAAATCTGTATTTAAAACCGACGATCCCGTCGCCCAAACACATAACAACAGAACATCCTGAAAAAGGGGTTTAAAACCGGCGACCACGTCGCCCAACCACATAGAACAGAGCATTGCGAAAAGAAACATGAAACCGGCGACCACGTCGCCCTCACTTCAGAAACAGCTAATCTATGGCTTGTATTGAAAATGAAGGCTAGCTTCCCTTACCTGGACTTGCGCAAAACACCAAGAACTCCAAAACCCAACGAAGCTTAAAAGATGCTTTCACTCTGTTTTTGCGTCTGGTTTGTAGGACTTGCAGAGAACTTCCCAGGTGCTCTAATGGTAGCCGTCGCTCGTCGTACTTTTGGGTGAAGGTGCCTGAATCGCAGTGCGAAGGAGAGAAAAGGAGAAGAAGGGAGGTAAACACACTCTTTCGCTCTTGAACCACTGCAATGTTTCTTTCTCTCAGAAGTGGGTTTTTGCATCTTAAACTAACTTGTCCACAAAAGCCGCTGCCACCACCCACTCTGCAGGGAAGTTTGCGTGTACGCTGCACTGAACAGTACGACTAAGCGTGCCTCTGCGCAGGCTAACACTCTGAGGTCACTATTCTGAACCACCCTTTTTGTCTACGTGGCGTGCGTGCAGGACGTTTCATGCTGGGAGTCTGGGTCAACCTTCTATGTGTGCAACTCGACATCGCGCGATAACCTTTCACCGATGACCACTGGCGCGAAGACTATCCACCGATGACCTCTTGCGCGAAGACTATCCACCGATGACCTCTCGCGCGAAGGCTATCCACTGATGACCTCTCGCGCGAAGACTATCCACCGATGACCTCTCGTGCGAAGACTATCCACCGATGACCTCTCGCGCGAAGACTATCCCCGCATGCCTCGCGCCCTGGCGATGCCCGCATGCCTCGCGCCCTGGTGATGCCCGCATGCCTCGCGCCCTGGCAATGCCCGCATGCCTCGCGCCCTGGCGATGCCCGCATGCCTCGCGCCCTGGCGATGCCCGCATGCCTCGCGCCCTGGCGATGCCCGCATGCCTCGCGCCCTGGCAATGCCCGCATGCCTCGCGCCCTGGCGATGCCCGCATACCTCGCGCCCTGGCGATGCCCGCATGCCTCGCGCCCTGGCGATGCCCGCATGCCTCGCGCCCTGGTGATGCCCGCATGCCTCGCACCCTGGCGATGCCCGCATGCCTCGCGCCCTGGCGATCATGTGTAGTCTAGGCGACCGGCGATTTTGTACTAACAAGGAAATCTTATAGTCTTCTAAACTACACTTTCCTTCCTTTTTATTTTAAATAAAAACATACTTAGAATTCATTTAAAATATACCCTTTTATTCCAATTTAATTTTTACAGGTCCTTACATGTCGCGCGTGCAGTACGTCTCATGCTGAGAGCCTGGGTCCCACCTTATCTGTGTGAAACTCGACATCGCGCGATAACCTTCCACCGATGACCGCTCGCGCGATGACTAACCACCGATGCCTCATCCTGGCGGACGACCGATGTCTCTCCCTGGCGATGACCGCATGCCTCGCGCCCTGGCGATGCCCGCAAGTCTCGCGCCCTGGCGATGCCCGCATGCCTCGCGCCAGGCGATGCCCGCAAGCCTCGCGCCCGGCGATGCCCGCATGCCTCGCGCCCTGGCGATGCCCGCATGCCTCGCGCCCGGCGATGTCCGCATGCCTCGTGCCCGACGATGCCCGACGACACTGCCACGCCTTGCTGAAGGTTCTTCATCTCACTATGTTACGTCCAAGGTATCATCTCCACATGACTTGGTGACGTCGGTAGCTTCACATTCCCAAGAGTAGGTCAGCACTACTCCTCGTGCGCCCATGCATGCAACACTAAGGACGATTTCTTATGCTCAAGCATAGAGCTTCGCATGCATAGCGTATCTAAGGCTTAACCCACACCATGATACGTGTGGTTTTGTGGAACCCACTCTGGTTGATCCAGTATCCTGACCACATACTGAGTGCACTTCCGGCGATCATGTGCACCATAGGCGACTGGCGATCATGTAAGGACCTAGAAACTTTAATTGGAATGAAAGTGTTATATTTAAATAATTTCAGAAGATGTTATTATTTAAAATACAAATAACTGGTAAATAAAGTTTCGTAGTAGTCGGACATCGGACGTCGCCCAAGGTCTGGGGTCAGCTGGTCGAGGTCGGTCGGCTGACCATTTTATTAACCAAGTAGTCAGGTGCGATGACTTTATCGTGAGGTAATCACGTGGGTGTGCTCGAGGAAGACATGTGGATAAAGAAGAGTAAAGGAAGAAAAGTGTAGCTTAGAAGTCCTCTACGAGATCGCCGTTATTGAAGACGGAGGCGATCTCCGACCTCTCTTGCACATAATCGCCTATGGTGTACATGATCACCGAATGTGCACTTAGTATGTGGTCAAGGTGCTGGATTAACCATAGTGGGTTCCAAAAACCGCGCGTATCAAGGTGTGGGTTAAGTCTTAGATACGCTGTGCATGCGAAGCTCTATGCTTGAGCATAAGAAATCGTCCTTAGTGTTGCATGCATGGGCGCATGAGGAGTAGTGCTGATCTACTCTTGGAAATGTGAAGCTACCGACGTCACCAAGTCATGTGGAGAGGATACCTTGGACGTAACATAGTGGGATGAAGAACCTTCAGCAAGGTGTGACGATGTGACATCGGTGAGCAGAGTAAGGCGATGTGTTCTCGTCACACACAAGGACGATAAGAGATCGCCAACATGATGAGAGGAACATCGATCATCAACCAGGATAGGAGACACATCGGTGGTCTGCCAGGGTGAGACATCGGTGGTCCTCCAGGGTGAGACATCGGTGGTCCTCCAGGGTGAGACATTGGTGGTCCTCCAGGGTGAGACATCGGTTGTCTGCCAGCATGAGGAATCGGTCGTCCGTCAGGAAGAGGAATCAGTCATCACCGGGATGAGGCACATCAGTCATCGCCGGTATGAGAGACACATCGGTCGTCTTCCAGGGAGAGACATCGGTCGTCCGCCAGGAACAGTCATCGATGGAAGGTTATCGCGCGATGTCGAGTTTCACACAGATAAGGTGGGACCCAGGCTCCCAGCATGAGGCGTCCTGCACGCGCGACACGTAGACAAAAAGGGTGGTTCAGAATAGTGACATCAGAGTGTTGGCCTGCGCAGAGGCATGCGTAGTCGTACTGTTCAGGGAAGCGTACACGCAAGCTCCCCTGCAGAGTGGGTGGTGGCAGCGGCTTTTGTGGACAAGTTGGGTTAGATTCAAAAACCCACTTCTGGGAGGCAAAGAACGTTGCAGTGGTTCAAGAGTGAAAGAGTGAGTTTACCTTCATCCTTCTCTTTTCTCTCCTTCGCGCTGCGATTCAGGCATCCTCAAGCACCAGTACGACGAGCGACGACTGCCCTTAGAGCACCTGGGAGGTTCTCTGCAAGTTCTCCAAACCAGACGCTAAAACAGAGCTACGGCATCTTTAAGCTTCGGTGGGTTTTGGAGCTCTTGGTGTTTGCGCAAGTCCAGGTAAGGGAAGCTAGCCTTATTTCCAACGAAAACCTTATATTAGATGATTGAAATGATGGGGCGACGTGGTCGCCGGTTTTCAACTGTTATTGCATAATCCCCTGTTTTTGGACGAGATCGCCGGTTTTGGCGTTGTTTTTCGAACTCCCCTGTTTTTGGTGTTGTTTGAAACTATTTAAGATTGAAATGTGATATTTGAAAATCTGAACCAGGGGATGATTGTTGTTGTGATTGGAATCGTTCATTAAGTGTTGTATGATGTGTTGAATGTTGTGAATGTGGGATCAAGGCATAGTATTTTCAGGAAAGAAAATACCGTGTAAGATCGTGTAGGATGTGCATTGATCGGTGATTTCTATAATGAGATATCCTAACTCTCCTGAGATAATGAATTCATATAGATGAAGTTATTCAGGCGTTGAGAGTCGATGGAGGTTCATACGTATGGGTGAGTTGTTTGAAAGAGAACGAGCTTGACCCGTTGTATGGATTAACCCTGTCATGCTAGGATAGTGATGATATTGAGATTCATTTATACGCTTGTGAATGTGTGTGATTTCACAGTGGGGCAGTATGACAGGTGCAGATCTCTGAGTCTAGTCAATGCATGAGTCTTCCGGAAGTGGTGTCAAGTGTCTGTGTGTGATGAGTCAGTGGAAGTCTGACGTGAGAAATGAGAAAAATTGAATTGATAGACACTTGATGAATTATGTGATTTGAACGACTCTTGAAGAAATTGTGAAATGTGTGATTTCTTGATGGTCATGTGAAGGGAATGAGGAAATTTGATGGTTTTTACGTGGGTGTCTTAAAATTGTTTTATCTTGATTTTAAAGTTCATATCTAAACTCTCTTTCAAATATCTAGCTTACCCTGTGTTTTTGGTGTTGTGTTTGGCTTTTTCTTAAAACTGTGATGATCGTGTATAATTTACACGGGAGCAGATGATGTTGCAAGAAGTAGAGCTCCTCTGTGAGTGGTCGCCGGAAGGAGATCGCCAGTTTCTGTTTCTGTTAGGCGATCACCCTTTTCTGTTTTCTGATAGGAGATCGCCCTTTTTCTGATAGGAGATCGCCTTTTTCTGTTAGGAGATCGCCTGTTTTTCTATTTTGCTGTATTTTGTTTAAGTTTTGGAAAACTGACCGATTATGTATTAAACTCCCTGTGAGGAGAAACTTCATTACATATATATAATTATGTTCACTTCGATATATTTGTTTCACCTTTATTTTATTACATAAATATGAAAAGGAATTTGGCGGGATGTTACAGATCACGTGTAATCTAGGCGACAGGTGATTATGTATTAACCAGGCGATCTCATAGTCTTCTAAACTACACCTTCCTTCCTTTTTATTTTAAATAAAAACATACTTAGAATTCATTTAAAATATATTCCTTTTTATTCCAATTTAATTTTACAGGTCCTTACACTTCTGCGTTTTTCCCTGTGCGCGTAAGTTATTCCCTTGCGGAGTAACTTAGTGCGTTTCTTTCCTCTGAGTAAGTTGCATGCTCCCAGGGAAGCACCAGGTGTGGTTGGTCTAAGCACACTCACGAGGCGCATCCTGCCTGCATGGTCTCAACGGGCAATGCCATGCACGTAATGGGTTTAAGAGAGTCAGTGATCACTGACCAGTTTACGAGCTCTCTTATATCATCCTCATGCACGACCCTACTTGCGAGCAGCTCTTCTTCTTCTGGTTTGGAATCCTTCGAGGTGCATGCGTAACGCTCTCACTGGGAGGCTGGGTCTAGCTTAACTGCGTGTTAGCAAGAAACCCGATGACCAGGAACCGATGACTGATCAGCGCTTCTTTACTTTGTCGCACTCTCCTTCCAGGCACTCCTCTAGGCACTGATCTGCTGGCGGTGGTCACTCAGCAACTGACCACCGATCACAGCTCTGAATGATCTCCACCCTGATTCACCTGCTATCTTATTCCACGTGTCACCTTGTGAGTGGTCCACGTTGTCATTAGCTGCTGACATCATCGACTACCGATGACCGACCAGATCAGAAACGTTAGGGTTTCTATTGCTGTTGATGCCAAGACACGTGTACGCACAAGATCGTGTATAGTAGAGTGTCACTTCAAAGATGCTTCGTGTGTCGTGCCTCACCTACCTTTGAGAAACAGTCACGTTAGTTGCTAGAAATACTTGGGAGACTCTTCGCCTAGCCAAGCTCAGCTCGAGCCTGGGGGGCTTGTGTATTGGACATGAGTTTGAGTCTCAGCTATGAGTTTGTGTTAGCTCAACTCTCAGGTAAGGTCCAAGTCAGCTCGGCTGTTGGGCCTGGGTAAGAATTGTGCAACTGGCCCAATTTCAGTAATAGGCCCAGAGCGCGTAGTAAGGTTGTTGTATGAGATAATCCTTTATAAGTGCTTGTAGGTATATGTGAGTGGTTGCTATAATATTTGTTATCATGGTGCATGTTTGTTATTATTACATATAAATATTTGTTGTTGCATGTTTGTTACATGTAAAATACCTGTTGATAGTTGTTGTTAACCCTAAAAAGATAGGGTTGTGCATGTATAACAAAATGTTGGCCTGCGGTTTAACACCTAAAGATCATTGGTGGTCGTGGCAAGTGGTTTTCTGTTATAGATATAAGATAATATGTTTATTTTTAGTTAAGATTTGCTTCTCTTAAGTGAGAGATGTTGCACGTGCAGTTATAAAAGGGGCCTTGGACCCCCGATGAAGGTAGGTTGTTTTTGTACACTATACTGAAACTATTTATTTTTTATGAGCCCTTAGTGACTTGAGCGTCAGAGTATAATCAACAGGTAGGGCACCCTCTGTCACAACGGAACCATGATTCAGTGCAACAGGTAGACACGAGTCAATATCCAGCTGAGACAGATCCAAGAAGAGGCGTTCAACCCAGTCAACCGACGGGAGAGTCAACCGCAGAGAACAACTGTAACATCCCGCCAAATTCTTTTCATATTTATATAATAAAAATAAAGGTAAACAAATATATTGAAGTGGACATAATTATATATATGTAATGAAGTTTCTCCTCACAGGGAGTTTAATACATAATCGGTCAATTTTCCAAAAACGTAAACAAAATTACAGTAAAATAGAAAGACAGGCGATCTCCTAACAGCAAAAGGCGATCTCCTATCAGAGAACGGCGATCTCCTATCAGAAAACAGAAAAAGGGTGATCGCCTAACAGAAATAGGAACAGGCGATCTCCTTCCGACGACCACTCACTGAGGAGCTCTACTTCCTGCAACATCATCTGCTCCCGTGTAAATTATACACGATCATCACAGGTTTAAGAAAAAGCCAAACACAACACCAAAAATCACAGGGTAAGCTAGATATTTGAAGGAGAGTTTAGATATGAAACTTTAAAATCAAGATAAAACAAATTTAAGACACCCACTTAAAAACTATCAATTTTCTCATTCCCTTCACATGACCATCAAGTAATCACATATTTCACAATTTCCTCAAGAGTCGTTCTATTCACATAATTCATCAAGTGTCTATCAATTCAATGTTTCTCATTTCTCACGTCAGACTTCCACTGACTCATCACACAAGACACTTGACACTACTTCCGGAAGACTCGTGCGTTGAACTTAGCATCCAGAGACCTGCACCTGTCATACTTCATTGCTGTAATGTTTCCACAGCCATGCGCATCAACACAATCTCGATCTCAATTTCATCACTCTCACAGTATGACAGGGTTAATCCATATAACAGGTCAAGTCAGTTATCTTTCAAACGACTTACCCATACATATGGACCTCCTTCGACTCTCACCAACTGAATGACTTCATCTATGTGACTCCATCATATCAGCAGAGTCAGGATCGTCTCATTCACAGGATACTCACTGATCAATACACCTCATAACCAAATCTCAACACGGTATTTCCTTTCCTGAAAATACTATGTCTTGATCCCACATTCACAACATTCAACACATCATATAACACTTAAATGAATGATTCCAATCACAACAAAAATCATTCCCTGGTTCAGATTTTCGAATATCACATTTAAATCTCAAACAGTTTCAAACAACACAAAAAAAACAGGGGAGTTCGAAAAACAACGCCAAAACCGGCGATCTCGTCCAAAAACAGGGGATTATGCAATAACAGTTGAAAACCGGCGACCACATCGCCCCATCATCTCAATCATCTAATATAAGGTTTTCGTTGAAAATAAGGCTAGCTTCCCTTACCTGGACTTGCGCAAAACACTAAGAGTTCCAAAACCCACCGAGCTTAAAGATGCCTTAGCTCTGTTTTAGCGTCTGGTTTGGAGAACTTGCAGAGAACCTCCCAGGTGCTCTAAGGGCAGTCGTCGCTCGTCGTACTGGTGCTTGAGGATGCCTGAATCACAGCGCGAAGGAGAGAAAAGAGAAGGATGAAGGTGAGCTCACTCTTTCACTCTTGAACCACTGCAACGTCCTTTGCCTCTCAGAAGTGGGTTTTTGAATCTTAAACCAACTTGTCCGCAAAAACCGCTGCCACCACCCACTCTGCAGGGAAGTTTGCGTGTACGCTTCCCTGAACAGTACGACCATGCGTGACTCTGCGCATGCCAACTCTCTGATGTCACTATTCTGAACAACTCTTTTTGTCTACGTGTCACGCGTGCAGTACGTCTCATGCTGGGAGCCTGGGTCCCACCTTATCTGTGTGAAACTCGACATCGCGCGATAACCTTCCACCGATGACCTCTCGCGCGGTGAATATCCACCGATGTCTCATCCTGGCGGATGACCTATGTCTCTCCCTGGGCGACGACCGACGTCTTGCCCTGGCGATGACCGCATGCCTCGCGCCCTCGCGATGCCCGCAATGTCTCTCATACCGGCGATGACTGATTGCCTCATCCCGGTGATGACTGATTCCTCTTCCTGACGGACGACTGATTCCTCTTCCTGGCAGACAACCGATGTCTCACCCTGGAGGACCACCGATGTCTCACCCTGGCAGACCACCGATGTCTCACCCTGGAGGACCATCGATGTGTCTCCCATCCTGGTTGATGACCGATGTTCCTCTCATCCTGTTGGCGATCTCTTGTTGCCCTTGTGTGTGACGAGAACACATCGCCTTACTCTGGTCACCGATGTCACATCGTCACACCTTGCTGAAGGTTCTTCATCCCACTATGTTACGTCCAAGGTATCCTCTCCACATGACTTGGTGACGTCGGTAGCTTCACATTTCCAAGAGTAGATCAGCACTACTCCTCGTGCGCCCATGCATGCAACACTAAGGACGATTTCTTATGCTCAAGCATAGAGCTTCGCATGCACAGCGTATCTAAGGCTTAACCCACACCTTGATACGCGTGGTTTTTGGAACCCACTATGGTTGAATCCAGTATCCTGACCACATACCAAGTGCACTTTCGGCGATCATGTGCACCATAGGCGATTGGCGATTATGTGTAGTCTAGGCGACAGGCGATTATGTGCCAGAGAAATCGGAGACCGCCTCCATCTTCAACAACGGCGATCTCGTAGACTTCTAAGCTACACTTTTCTTCCTTTACTCTTCTTGATCCACATGTCTTCCTCGAGCACACCCACGTGATTACCTCACGATAAAGTCATCGCACCTGACTACTTGGTTAATACAATGGTCAGCCGACCGACCTCTACCAGCTGACCCCAGACCTTGGGCGACGTCCGATGTCCGACTACTACGAAACTTCTATTACCAACTCTTTGTATTTTAAATAATAACATCTTCTGAAATTATTTAAATATAACACTTTCATTCCAATTAAAGTTTCTAGGTCCTTACATTCTCCCCAACAAGAAAAATTTTCGTCCTCGAAAATTGAATTACAAGGAAAAGAGGTAGGGATAGGCTTCTCTCATGGTTCCTTCTAAATCCCAAGTTGTATCACCCGATCTGTCATCCCACACCACCTTCACCATGTTGATGGTCTTGCCTCTGAGCTGCTTACTCTGCTGATCGTCAATCCTGACTGGTTTCGCTCCAATCAACAAGTCATCCCTGATCTGCACATCGTTTACTTCCAACACGTGACTAGGGTCTGCAAGATACTTCCTTAGCTGTGACACGTGAAAGACTCTATGCAGATTTGCTAAATGGGGAGGTAGGGAGATCTCATAAGCCACTGGACCAATCCTCCTTAAGATCTGATATGGTCCCACGAACTTAGGGGACAACTTCTTTGATTTGATCGCTCGTCCTACACCCTTGGTCGGTGTCACTTTCATAAATGCATGATCTCCAACTACAACTCCAAAGGTCTTCTCCTCATTGTCAACATCATCACTGCCTCTACAAGAGTTATTACCCTTGTCTTCATTTAAGGCCAGAAGTGTCTTCTTAGCCTTGTCAGCTTCGTCCTCATAGCCACCACTAGAGTTGTTACCCTTGTCCTCAGGAGCGACATAGAGTGGCTCCCTCAAAGTTATTCCCTTCATATTTTCCAGATCCACAAGGGTTTCCCAACCAAACGATTCTTGCTCACCTTCTTAGCAACTTCAACTTTGGGGATGGATGATGATTCACTTTCTAAGGTAGAGCAATTCGACGAAGATCCATCTACTACTGACATTAGCTGCAGTCACAACACCTTCCCGCCACTCATCATACCACCAGGCATACACTGCTGATTCAAACTCAAGAGGGCGACCTGAATGGCGTTCAGGAGAGCATGGCTTGACTGTTAAGCGGTCTGAACATCGCATACCCAAATTAATCAGTGGCTGCCACTCTAGACGAAGGGACCCATTCCTCTAGTTTCTGTGGTCCCTCTTTATCAAGTAACTCATCGTACTGGACCTTCAGCAGCATTGGAGACACACTCCAGATTTTTCATCTAAACCAGCATTTTCTAACGCCACGATCTTGCCAAAGTACCTCTATACTAGTACCGACCCGGAAGAACAGACACAGCTGACAATGCAGCATTGTTTCTAAGATCAGAAACGAACGCTGACCACCACAACTGCCCATCTAAAGGATTAGCTGCAAAACCCATCCCATTAGAAACACAAGGCACGGAAAGTTCTGCTTCCACCTCCAACTTTCTGCAATTTACTAACATCGCTAGAAGAACTCAACATCATCATAACACGGCTTACCCTTATTCTATCCATAGCCATTACCTCCTTCCCTTCTACATTCACAAGCAGAACTGCATCCTCATTTGCCAAGTTCAGGAGACTTACGGCATCAGGAGCCTTAAATCTCAACCCACCATTTCCATACTCATCTTTCAAATCACGATCAACAAAACAGCATTCATTCTGCGTGAAGCTTTCTCTCTTATCCCCGTAACTTCTCTACCTAGTATTTTTCAGCAAATTTCTCTGTCTAATTGAACTTTAGACATAAATACAATATCTCATCTTTCCTTTTAAGCTTGTGGTTAAGCTAGAGTCATCTCATGCTGTTTCATCGACATAAACATCTTCCAAGCTTCAAATAAAAGAAAATTCATTCTTTCATTCTTGGAACTTAACTCTGGTACTTCCCATGGATACACATGCTTAAGTCTTCAAACCCTCAACATACTGCTTATTTACTCTCCATAATTTATATGTAGCTGAAACTAAACCTTGGTACAACTAAATCTAACTTACACTTGCTTCTTTAATTCCATCAACTCAGCTGGAGCCATTGACACTGGTCCAGCTCCAGGTACCAAATCAATAGAGAATTCCACTTCTCTCTTAGGAGGTAATCCAGGTATTTCTTCTGGAAATACATCCATGAAATCTTTCACCACAGGTATCCTACTTACGTCCTCTTCATTCTTCACTCCCAACCGAGCTAGGATTCACGAGGCACCTTGCACCAAGTTACCTAACTGAGACACCTCTGCTCCTGTCATGGCAAACACTCTCCCTGCTGCCTGAGGTCTGCTGCCTTCATTCCTCATCTGTTGGTGTTCTTGCCGGTTGACCTGCCTGTCGGTTGACTCACGACACTCACACACCTCCTTCCTCACGTCGATATGTGCTTGGTTCTTTCGAAGCAATCTGCACCTGCAAAAGAGAAAGGGGGCGCCCTAGAGGCCGTTTGCACTCCGACGCTCAAGTCAGTGTAGGGCAAGCAACACCAATTGTATTGAGTTTCTCTGTGTTTAGGTCTAGAAACTGCGTACCTTTGTGAAGTATTTTACTGTCTCTTATATAGTCTAGGGTTTACTGCGCCGCTAGCCCTAATTAGGGTTTACTGCGCTGCTAGCCATATTTAGGGTTTACTGGAATACCCTTGCGCCGCTATCACCCAATCTTAGGGTAATCTAGCACATAAGGTTTCCTTCTCTGGAGTGCAAACTTTAACAGGGTGACCACCTGGATGCCTCCTTGTGCACCTAGTCTCTGGGGCCACCTGTTCTGGGAGTGCCTTCACTGTTTACGTGCCATGCATGTAGCTTCACTGGGAAAACCCTAGCTCTGGTGAGTACTCGTCCCTCAGGACTCTACACCCAACTGTGCTCTCCCTGCTACCCGCATAGGCACTTCGTGATCCAGGCCTCTCCCTAACTCTGGGTATCTAACTGGTCTTCCCCCAAGGCCGATGTCACCTCGTCTTCACCCAAGGCCGATGTCACCTCGTCTTCACCCAAGGCCGATGTCACCTCGCCATACTCTGAGTGGCGATGACACCTCAGCCCATCCTGGTGGTCTGACGACTACTCACCCTTCCCTGTGGGGACGCGCTGATGACTAATCACCCTTCTCTCAGGGGACACACCGACGACTGATCACCCTACTCTGAGGGGAATGACTGATCACCCTTCTCTAAGGGAACACACCGATGACTGATCACCCTCTAATGGGGTCCATTCCTCACATGGCTTTGGCCCATGCTGTGGGACCCATCTAACGTGGTTCGCCCTTTACTACCTGTTCTCGGTGTCCGAGGACTGGTCGGTACACAAGCCCCCCAGTCTCAAGCTGTTAACTTGTTTCAGCGAAGAGACTAAGTCATTGGCCCGGCCGACCTACGTGGCTCTGCGCATAAGGACATGAGTAGCGCGCTGAAGGGACATCTCACCACCTTGTCATCGCCCACATCTCTTACCCTCTGAGGACTTCATTGGTGAGCTCTCTGCTCGAATTGAGGACTTCTTTCTCGACAAAGAGGTGTTAATCACCCTTCTTCCTGATGACCTTGCACCGATAACTGATCGGTGCTTCATTACTTCTCGCGCTCTGCTGTCAGGCGCTCATCTAGGCACTGATCTGCTGGTGGTGGTCACTTTAGCAACTGACCACCGATCACCGTTCTGAGTGATCTCCCCTCTGATCCACCTGCTATCTTCTACCTCGTGTCACCCTGTGAATGGTCCACGTGATCATCTGCTGCTGACGTCATCGACTAGCTGACCGACCGGATCACAAGCCCCCCAGTCTCGAGCTGTGAACTCGTTCTCAGCGAAGAGACTAAGTGGTCGATGGCAAGATCATTCCTCCTCCTTCAGCTTCTCCCTTTGCAATTTCTTCTTTCCTGTGTAATTTCTTTTTCTGCTTCATAACTTGTATAAACCTTTTAGCTGTAAAGGCTCACTGCATTGACTTCAATATGAATGAAATCTTTGCTCCAGCTGCATGTCCCTTTCCATTTTTAACTCTCTGCATATGACTCAGCATTGTCTTTAACAACTTTTATGCATAACTTCATGCTAGACGACTGACTTGAAGGGCCTAAATGCTTCGGCTTCTCGCAGCATAACTTGCTTCTACCACCGACCACCGACTAGCATGTTGGTGCACCACTGATCAGTCATCGCGCTTCAGGCTCTGCTTTACTTCTCTGGTACTCCAGCGCTAAGCACATAGAGGGCCTGAACGCCAAAGATGATGCTTGTGTTTTGGGGAAGAAAAGTGCTTCTCGATGACCTTTCTTGCCTCAGCCTTGCTGTAAGAAGTCGAGGTGAGGTCTGTCTCCTCTCGCCTCAGCCTCGCTGTACAAAGTCGAGGTGAGGTCTTTCTGCTCTCGCCTCAGCCTCGCTGTACAAAGTCGAGGGTGAGGACTTTCTTATCTCGCCTTAGCCTCGCTGTACAAAGTCGAGGTGAGGACTTTCTTAACTCGCCCCAGCCTCGCTGTACAAAGTCGAGGGTGAGGACTTTCTTCTCTGGTGAACCTTGTTGTTCACGTTGGGTATTCTCACTCGAAGGGGAGGTGTTCTCGACGAACCTACCTTCCCGCTTACGAGACCTCTAACCCCAAGTGACAGGTTCAATCTTGCCTCGCATCGCTCACAGGCGAGGGAGGACTTAACTGACCTCACATCGGTCATAGGCGAGGAGGATTTATCTGACCTCACATCGCTCATAGGCGAGGAGGATTTATCTGGGTGAACCCTTTTGTTCACGTTGGAAGTTCTCACTCGAAATGGAGGTGTTCTCTACGAACCTACCTCTCCACTCACGAGACCTCTAACCCCAAGTGACAGGTTCTAACTGACCTCACATCGCTCACAGGCGAGGAGGATTTCTCTGGACGAACCCTTCTTTCACATTGGAAGTTCTCACTCGAAGTGGAGGTGTTCTCTACGAACCTACCTCTCC
The DNA here is from genome assembly GCA_013389735.1 of Phaseolus lunatus. NCBI lineage: Eukaryota > Viridiplantae > Streptophyta > Magnoliopsida > Fabales > Fabaceae > Phaseolus > Phaseolus lunatus. Next base: position 18,381,920 of record CM023863.1, on the reverse strand, counting down.
ACTCACGAGACCTCTAACTCCAAGTGATAGGTTCTAACTGACCTCACATCGCTCACAGGCGAGGAGGATTTCTCTGGACAAACCCTCCTTTCACATTGGAAGTTCTCACTCGAAGTGGAGGTGTTCTCTACGAACCTACCTCTCCACTCACGAGACCTCTAACTCCAAGTGACAGGTTCTATCTCGCCTCAGCCTCGCTGTAAGAGTCGAGGGAAGAGGACTTTTCTCTCGCCTCAACCTTGCTGTAAGAAGCAGAGGAAAAGGACTTATCTCTTGCCTCAACCGTGCTGTAAGAAGCAGAGGAAGAGGACTTTTCTCTCGCCTCAACCTTGCTGTAAGAAGCAGAGGAAGAGGACTTTTCTCTCGCCTCAACCTTGCTGTAAGAAGCAGAGGAAGAGGACTTTTCTCCAACGTTCTCTGAGTGGGTGCATGCGCCCAGGAGAGCACCTGGCGTGGCTGGTCTGAGCGCACTCGCCAGGCGCATCCTGCCTGCATGGCCTCATCACACTGTTTCATGCACGTTCCCACCGGCGAGGAGCTCTTCTTCTGGAATCATGTGAGGTGCATGTGTAACGCTCTCGCTGGGAGCTTGGGTCCCAGCTTAACACGTGTTGGCAAGACCCCGATGACCATGCGCCGATGAGTGATCGTGCTCTGTACGTGGAGGCAACAGATAGCGTCCTCATGCGGCGATGTCTGATCGTGCTTGCACGGGACGATGACTGATCGCGCTTTCACGGGCGATGACTGATCGTGCGATGAATAACCACCGATGACTTCTCGCACTCTGCTCCCAGGCGCTTGTCCAGGCACTATCTGTAGGTGGTGGTCACCTGGTACTGACCACTTATCACCTGCACTTGTGCTTGGGGCAAGGGGAACTTTAAACTGGAAAACACACACTTTATGTACTAAAGTCTTTTTTTATTGGGTGGCCTCGTTTAAAACCCTCCTTAGGGAAAAGAGTGCCCCCTGGTGTATTCAACTGTTTACAGTGTATAGCGCGAGAACGCGTCTACTTTACATCTTAACTAGGTGTATATATGTTGGGTCTCCTTTCATTGGCGATGACCGATCTCACGAGTAGCGATCATGCCCTCTGCTTCAGCTTCCCCCCGAGCTACATGGGAGCCCCCTTAGCGTAGCTCCCTCCATCACCTGATTTCCCCGTGCACTGGGATCTCATGCTGCTGGTCACCTGCTTGGGACCCCGAAGCGCGATCACCTTGCGGTTCCCTCAGGTAATCGGTTAGGAAACCTGTTTTCACCAACTCAGCAAGTTGATGCCCCAGCGCCAGGCAGGTGTAGAGTGTGTGTCCATAAGCCTGATGGAATTCACACCAGTCATCCTTCCTACTTCCAAGCACCTTATCAGTTTTCTCTGGCACTCGGAGTCTTGCAGCTACAGCGGGAATTGCAATCAGCTCCGCCAACTCTATCATGAAATCATACCTGGGGGGTGCATTGTTCTCCCTTGCAAGCCCCCTGGCCTGATCCTTCCTAGGTGTGTAGGGGCGAGACCTGCCCTGCGCTTTCTTCCCTTCTCTGGCCTCATGCACCCATGCGTGTCGCTGCTGCTTCCCCTGTCCTTCGCGCGGCTTGGGCGGTGCAGCACTGCTTTTCTTCTCAGAGACCTGCGTCTCTGCTACAATATGCGCTACCGCGCGTCACCGAATCTCAGCGAAGGTGGCGGGGTGGTCTCTGATGAGCGATTCACTGAAAAGACCAGGCAGCACACCTTTCTTGAATGCATACACCAGCATGTCCTCGTCCTTGCTGGGCAACCTCACTACCTGCGCACCAAAACGGTTGAGGTAGTCCTTCAACGACTCCCCCTGGTACTGTCGCACGTCGAATAGGTCGTAGGACACCATCGGTGGCGCTCTGTTGACGATGTACTGCTCTGTGAACAGCTTCGAAAACTGCTGGAAGGAGGTGACGTGGCCCTCTGGTAGGCTCACGAACCACTCCATAGCTACTCCACTCAGCGTACTCATAAACACCTTGCAGTACACAGCATCTGAGCCTCCAGACAACATCATCTGGGTGTGGAAAGCTATCAGATGCGCTTCTGGATCTTCCTTCCCCGTGAACGACGCCTTCACTCCCACCAGGTTGGGAGGCACCACCGTGTTCATGATCTCAGGGGAGAAAGGCATAGGGAAGGCCCTTGGGGGCGTCAGTGGAGCCTGCTCCTCTCCCACGCGACCCCCAGCTTGCTGCATGTAGTGCAGACTCGAGCGCATCTCCTCATTTGCCTTGCGCAACTCCTCATTCCTGGCCTGAGAGGCGGCCAGGTCCTCCTGCATCCGCGCCTGATGCGCCCTGGACTCTGCCACCGTCTCTTGGAGGGCGCGCATCGTTTCCATGATTTGTTGCATGGTAACGCCGTCGGCTCCATTTGGCGGAACAGATCCGTGTCTGGTAGTCCTCATTCTCTGCGATTTCTGCTCTCGTTCTTGCGTATGGGACCTTCGTTTTACTCGAGCCCCACGGTGGGCGCCAAATGTTCTTGCCGGTTGACCTGCCTGTCGGTTGACTCACGACACTCACACACCTCCTTCCTCACGTCGATATGTGCTTGGTTCTTTCGAAGCAATCTGCACCTGCAAAAGAGAAAGGGGGCGCCCTAGAGGCCGTTTGCACTCCGACGTTCAAGTCAGTGTAGGGCAAGCAACACCAATTGTATTGAGTTTCTCTGTGTTTAGGTCTAGAAACTGCGTACCTTTGTGAAGTATTTTACTGTCTCTTATATAGTCTAGGGTTTACTGCGCCGCTAGCCCTAATTAGGGTTTACTGCGCTGCTAGCCATATTTAGGGTTTACTGGAATACCCTTGCGCCGCTATCACCCAATCTTAGGGTAATCTAGCACATAAGGTTTCCTTCTCTGGAGTGCAAACTTTAACAGGGTGACCACCTGGATGCCTCCTTGTGCACCTAGTCTCTGGGGCCACCTGTTCTGGGAGTGCCTTCACTGTTTACGTGCCATGCATGTAGCTTCACTGGGAAAACCCTAGCTCTAGTGAGTACTCGTCCCTCAGGACTCTACACCCAATTGTGCTCTCCCTGCTACCCGCATAGGCACTTCGTGATCCAGGCCTCTCCCTAACTCTGGGTATCTAACTGGTCTTCCCCCAAGGCCGATGTCACCTCGTCTTCACCCAAGGCCGATGTCACCTCGCCATACTCTGAGTGGCGATGACACCTCAGCCCATCCTGGTGGTCTGACGACTACTCACCCTTCCCTGTGGGGACGCGCTGATGACTAATCACCCTTCTCTCAGGGGACACACCGATGACTGATCACCCTACTCTGAGGGGAATGACTGATCACCCTTCTCTAAGGGAACACACCGATGACTGATCACCCTTCTCTAAGGGAACACACCGATGACTGATCACCCTCTAATGGGGTCCATTCCTCACATGGCTTTGGCCCATGTTGTGGGACCCATCTGACGTGGTTCGCCCTTTACTACCTGTTCTCGGTGTTCGAGGACTGGTCGGTACAGTTGGGAACCACCGGATTGAGTCATCCTATTTCTGCTAGGACAATCTCTAGAAATGTGCCCCATTTTTTTGGCACGTGAAACATCTGGGTTTCCATGTTTGTTGTTGCTGAATCTGGGGCGAAACTGCTCCTGCCCGATGTGGTGGAGGTCCCGCATAAGGCTTGCTCTGTGGGTGCTGCACCTTGGCCTTCCCACTAAAAGTTATGAGTGTGCACCCTCACTACTTTATCAAGATCCTTTCATTCTTAATACTAAGATTTTCAGTTAGGGCATATATTCACTAAAGCACACACAAAATTTCAATACAAAAACGTTTGAAAACCTTTCACTATAGTTTTTATTTAAAACTCAAATAATTTTTGTGAGCAGAAGAAACACAATGGATCCCCAGCCCTCAGGTCATCCTAAGGACGAACTGCTCTGATACCATTAATGTAACATCCCACCAAATTCTTTTCATATTTATATAATAAAAATAAAGGTAAACAAATATATTGAAGTGGACATAATTATATATATGTAATGAAGTTTCTCCTCACAGGGAGTTTAATACATAATCGGTCAATTTTCCAAAAACGTAAACAAAATTACAGTAAAATAGAAAGACAGGCGATCTCCTAACAGCAAAAGGCGATCTCCTATCAGAGAACGGCGATCTCCTATCAGAAAACAGAAAAAGGGTGATCGCCTAACAGAAATAGGAACAGGCGATCTCCTTCCGACGACCACTCACTGAGGAGCTCTACTTCCTGCAACATCATCTGCTCCCGTGTAAATTATACACGATCATCACAGGTTTAAGAAAAAGCCAAACACAACACCAAAAATCACAGGGTAAGCTAGATATTTGAAGGAGAGTTTAGATATGAAACTTTAAAATCAAGATAAAACAAATTTAAGACACCCACTTAAAAACTATCAATTTTCTCATTCCCTTCACATGACCATCAAGTAATCACATATTTCACAATTTCCTCAAGAGTCGTTCTATTCACATAATTCATCAAGTGTCTATCAATTCAATGTTTCTCATTTCTCACGTCAGACTTCCACTGACTCATCACACAAGACACTTGACACTACTTCCGGAAGACTCGTGCGTTGAACTTAGCATCCAGAGACCTGCACCTGTCATACTTCATTGCTGTAATGTTTCCACAGCCATGCGCATCAACACAATCTCGATCTCAATTTCATCACTCTCACAGTATGACAGGGTTAATCCATATAACAGGTCAAGTCAGTTATCTTTCAAACGACTTACCCATACATATGGACCTCCTTCGACTCTCACCAACTGAATGACTTCATCTATGTGACTCCATCATATCAGCAAAGTCAAGATCGTCTCATTCACAGGATACTCACTGATCAATACACCTCATAACCAAATCTCAACACGGTATTTCCTTTCCTGAAAATACTATGTCTTGATCCCACATTCACAACATTCAACACATCATATAAAACTTAAATGAATGATTCCAATCACAACAACAATCATTCCCTGGTTCAGATTTTCGAATATCACATTTAAATCTCAAACAGTTTCAAACAACACAAAAAAAAATAGGGGAGTTCGAAAAACAACGCCAAAACCGGCGATCTCGTCCAAAAACAGGGGATTATGCAATAACAGTCGAAAACCGGCGACCACGTCGCCCCATCATCTCAATCATTTAATATAAGGTTTTCGTTGAAAATAAGGCTAGCTTCCCTTACTTGGACTTGCGCAAAACACTAAGAGTTCCAAAACCCACCGAGCTTAAAGATGCCTTAGCTCTGTTTTAGCGTCTGGTTTGGAGAACTTGCAGAGAACCTCCCAGGTGCTCTAAGGGCAGTCGTCGCTCGTCGTACTGGTGCTTGAGGATGCCTGAATCACAGCGCGAAGGAGAGAAAAGAGAAGGATGAAGGTGAACTCACTCTTTCACTCTTGAACCACTGCAACGTCCTTTGCCTCTCAGAAGTGGGTTTTTGAATCTTAAACCAACTAGTCCGCAAAAACCGCTGCCACGACCCACTTTGCAGGGAAGTTTGTGTGTACGCTTCCCTGAACAGTACGACCACGCGTGACTCTGCGCATGCCAACTCTCTGATGTCACTATTCTGAACCACTCTTTTTGTCTACGTGTCACGCGTGCAGTACGTCTCATGCTGGGAGCCTGGGTCCCACCTTATCTGTGAAACTCGACATCGCGCGATAACCTTCCACCGATGACCTCTCGCGCGGTGACTATCCACCGATGTCTCATCCTGGCGGACGACCGATGTCTCTCCCTGGGAGACGACCGACGTCTCGCCCTGGCGATGACCGCATGCCTCGCGCCCTGGCGATGCCCGCAATGTCTCTCATACCGGCGATGACTGATTGCCTCATCCCGGTGATGACTGATTCCTCTTCCTGACGGACGACTGATTCCTCTTCCTGGCAGACAACCGATGTCTCACCCTGGAGGACCACCGATGTCTCACCCTGGCAGACCACCGATGTCTCACCCTGGAGGACCACCGATGTGTCTCCCATCCTGGTTGATGACCGATGTTCCTCTCATCCTGTTGGCGATCTCTTGTTGCCCTTGTGTGTGACGAGAACACATCGCCTTACTCTGGTCACCGATGTCACATCGTCACACCTTGCTGAAGGTTCTTCATCCCACTATGTTACGTCCAAGGTATCCTCTCCACATGACTTGGTGACGTCGGTAGCTTCACATTTCCAAGAGTAGATCAGCACTACTCCTCGTGCGCCTATGCATGCAACACTAAGGACGATTTCTTATGCTCAAGCATAGAGCTTCGCATGCACAGCGTATCTAAGGCTTAACCCACACCTTGATACGCGTGGTTTTTGGAACCCACTATGGTTGAATCCAGTATCCTGACCACATACCAAGTGCACTTTCGGCGATCATGTGCACCATAGGCGATTGGCGATTATGTGTAGTCTAGGCGACAGGCGATTATGTGCCAGAGAAAGCGGAGATCGCCTCCATCTTCAACAACGGCGATCTCGTAGACTTCTAAGCTACACTTTTCTTCCTTTACTCTTCTTGATCCACATGTCTTCCTCGAGCACACCCACGTGATTACCTCACGATAAAGTCATCGCACCTGACTACTTGGTTAATACAATGGTCAGCCGACCGACCTCTACCAGCTGACCCCAGACCTTGGGCGACGTCCGATGTCCGACTACTACGAAACTTCTATTACCAACTCTTTGTATTTTAAATAATAACATCTTCTGAAATTATTTAAATATAACACTTTCATTCCAATTAAAGTTTCTAGGTCCTTACACAACACTCATATATATCATAAGTATCCAAATTTTAAACTATGTGAATTTAGGTTTCTAAAATATGTAAAATTTTGATCTTATATTTTTTTATTAAATATTATTTAATGCGTGTAAGGGTTAATTGGTTAACTAAATGCAAAATTTGCATCCTCTCAATTCCTCCTTGATCCGGTCGGTCATCGGTATCCGATGACGTCAGCAGCAGATGACCACGTGGGCCAGTCACAGAGCAACACGTGGCATCAGATAGCAGATGAACCAGGGTGGAGATCGGCTCCTACAAGAGCGCCTGGAAGCAGAGCGCGAGAGTGACGAAGCACCGATCAGTCATCGGTGTATACAGAATGATCAGTCATCGGTGTATACAGAGTGATCAGTCATCGGTGCATGCAGAGTGATCAGTCGTCGGGGGTTCCTTGCCAACACGTGTTAAACTGGGACCCAGGCTCCCAGCGAGAACGTTACTCAAGGACCTCGCCTGATTCCATAAGCAAAGCAGGACAACGTGAAGAAGCGCCATCGGACATCGGCTAGGATGAGAGATACCTCGGTCATCGGTGTGTGTCGAGGTGACATCGGTCGCGCGATGTGAACAACGCAACCAATGATCAGTAAAGCGCCCAGAGGCAGGAAATGGCCATAGTCGCGAGACGACCACGCATGAAGATGAGAAGACGCAGTTAGATGCAGAATCTTGCTGGGACAAGAACCCATCAAGGTTAGAGTCTCCCAGTGGGGTTGCATGTCTGCCACGTGGACGGTGAAGATGTTCCCAGAGAATAGGTAGGGCAGATAGGCACAGAAGTCGAGGGGTACGGAGGTACCCACGCAGCCTCCCCTGTCATACTTTGCACTCAAGTGAAGAAGGCTGGCACGCAAGGTAGCCCTGGGGAGTAGAAACGACAGTGTAGAGTAATCAAGTGGCCCTAGAGGTAGCCAGTAGGGGCTACACGGGTTTATATGAGGAAGAAGAACACCAAACCAGGTATGCAGTCTTTACCTCAGAATACACAACACAAAACCAAGAACACTCAGTTTTCGAATCAAAGAGGACTGAAGGCACACACACACGGGTCTCACACAGAGAGATCCGAGAGAGAGTTTTGGTGTTCCCGTTGCCTGACATGAGCGTCGGAGCTACAACGGCCGCTAGAGGCGCCGTCTGTGTGTTTTGCAGGCATCGTTCGGAGTTCCGGCGAAGGTTCCTGGAGCCTCCTTGTAGAACGCGCAGCAGTTAGAAAGCCAGATGAAGGAGTGACGAGGCATTTTCCCTACGCTCGAGTCCACAGCGAGATCATTTGGCGCCCACCGTAAAACGAAGCCCCCATACACAAGAACGAGGGTAGAAATCGCACAGATGAGTAGAAGAACCAGACAAACGACACCTCCACCACCTGTTGGTGAAAGAACTATGACCATGGCGCAGGTCATGGAGATGATGCGCGCGTTACAGGACAACGTCGCGGCGTCGAGAGTTGAACAAGAAAAGATGCATGCAGAGCTGACTGCATCGCATAGCAGGAATGAAGAATTGAACCGCGTCAACGAGGAGTTGCGTAGGGAGTTGCAGGCGCAGAATGAGCGTGTATCCGAAGATAGGACGTCGATGCCGCCGTCGCCCCCTAGAGCATTTCCTATGCCCTTCTCCCCCGAGATCATGAACATGGTGGTGCCCCCCAACCTGGTGGGAGTGAAGGCGTCGTTCACGGGGGTGGAAGACCCAGAGGCACATTTGACAGCCTTCCACACTCAGATGATGCTGTCTGGAGGTTCAGACGCTGTGTACTGCAAAATGCTTATGAGCACGCTGAGCGGAGTAGCTATGGAGTGGTTCGTCAGCCTGCCGGAGGGCCACATCACCTCCTTCCATCAGTTCTCAAAGCTATTCACGGAGCAGTATATAGTCAACAGAGCGCCGCCGGTGGTGACTTACGACTTGTTCGACGTACGCCAGAACCAGGGGGAGTCGCTGAAGGACTTCCTCAACCGCTTTGGTGCGCAGGTGGTGAGATTGCCCAGCAAGGACGAGAGCATGCTGGTGCATGCATTCAAGAAAGGCGTGCTACCTAGCCCTTTCAGTGAATCGCTCATCAGGAGCCACCCTGCCACCTTCGCTGAGATCCGGCGACGCGCGGTGGCGCACATTGTAGCAGAGACAGAGGTCTCTGAGAAGAGAGGCAGCACTGCGCCGACGAAGCCGCGCGGAGGTCAGGGGAAGCAGTAGCAGCAGGTGCGGGTATATGAGGCCAAGGAAGGGAGGAAGGTGCAGGGAAGGCCTCGTTCGTATGCGCCCAGGAAGGACCAACCCAGGGGGCGTGCAAGGGAGAACAACACACCCCCTAGGTATGATTTCGTGATAGAGTTGGCAGAGCTGATCGTCATCCCTGCCGTGGCTGCAAGACTCCGAGTACCAGAGAAAACCGACAAGGTACTTGGAGGGAGGAAGGACGAGTGGTGTGAGTTCCATCAGGCTTATGGACACACGCTCCAATCCTGCCTGACGTTGGGGCATCAACTTGCTGAGTTGGTGAAGACAGGATTCCTGACCGATTACCTGCGGGAGGCGCAAGGTGATCGCGCTTCGGGGTCTCAGACAGGCGATCAGCAACACGAGGTCCCTGTGCATGGGGACGTGAGGTGATGGAGGATGCAACGCTGGGGGGGCTCCCAGGCAGCTCAGGAGGAAGCTCCTCGTGAATCAGGCGTCGCCAGGGCGGTCATCGCCTATGAGAGGAAGGGGTCCATACAGAGTGGTTGAAGCATTGGAGAGTGGAGCTTATTGGCTGGAGACTCTGCATGGAGCACCTATCCCCAGGACATGGAACGCTACACACTTGAGATTCTACTTCAGTTAAGTTATAAAGTAGATGCGTTCTTGCGCTGTACACACACTCAATGTATATACTGTAAATAGTTGAACAGATCAGGGGGCACTCTTTTCTTGATGAGGGTTTTTAACGAGGCCACCCAATAAAAAAAAGATTTCAGTATACCAAGTGTGCACGTGTTTTCCAGTTTCAAGTCCTACTTGCCCCGGATGAAAGTGCAAGTGATCGGTTGGAGCCTGTTCGCCCCAGGCGCGAGTACGGACGACCAATAGGGGTCAACAAGAAAAACTCTTCTTCCCCAAAGCAAGACATCACCTTCGCGTTTAATCACTAAGAAGCAGAACGCGATCATTCATCGGTGCACCCAAAGGACGATCAGTCATCGGTGCACTCGAAGCAGAGCACTCGGTCGGTGCATGGTCATCGGGGTCTTGCTAACATGTGTTAAGCTGGGACCCAGGTTCCCAGCGAGAGCGTTACGCATGCGCCTCGCATGATTCCAGAAGAAGGTTGGTCATCGGGGTCTTGCTAACACGTGTTAAGCTGGGACCCAGGTTCCCAGCGAGAGCGTTACGCATGCACCTCGCATGATTCCAGAAGAAGGTTGGTCATCGGGGTCATGCCAACACGTGTTAAGATGGGACCCAGGCTCCCAACGAGAGCGTTACGCATGCACCTCGCATGATTCTGAACCAGAAGAAGGGGAGTTGCCCACTCAAAGGGCGTGCGGTGATACCATGCAGGCAGGGATGCGCCTAGCTAGTGCGCTTAGACAGCCACCCCTGGTGCTCCCCTGGGAGCATGCACCCACTCAGATAAAAAGTCCTCACCCTCGACTTTATACAGCGGGGTGCAGGTGAGAGAAAGTCCTCTCCCTCGACTTCGGACAGCGAGGCATGGGCCAAATAAAAAGTCCTCACCCTCGACTTTATACAGCGGGGTGCAGGCGAGAGAAAGTCCTCTCCCTCGACTTCGTGCAGCGAGGCATGGGCCAGATAAAAAGTCCTCACCCTCGACTTTATACAGCGGGGTGCAGGCGAGAGAAATTCCTCTCCCTCGACTTCGTACAGCGAGGCATGGGCCAGATAAAAAGTCCTAACCCTCGACTTTATACAGCGGGGTGCAGGCGAGAGAAAGTCCTCTGCCTCGACTTCGTACAGCGAGGCACGGGCCAGATAAAAGGTCCTCACCCTCGACTTTATACAGCGGGGTGCAGGCAGAGAAAAGTCCTCTTCTCTGCTTTTTACAGCAAGGTTGAGGCGAGATAAAAGGTCCTCACCTCGACTTAGTACAGCGAGGCTAAGGCGAGAGGAGAAAGACCTCACCTCAACTTCTTACAGCGAGGCTGAGGCAAGAGGGGTCATCGAGAAGCATTCCCCAAAACACAGGCGTCATCCCTGGCGTTCGGACCCTCTATGCAACTAGCACTGGAGTGACACAGAAGTAATGCGAAAACTGAAGCGCGGTGACTGATCGGTGGTGCGCTAACATGCTAGTCAGTGGTTGGTAGCAAAGCTCTGAGTATGAAAGCTTCCCCAAACAAGCTCTTGGGCGATCAGTCGAAGCATTTGGACACCATCAGGTCAGTCATCCAACATGAATTTATGCATAAAAACTGTTAAAGAGAATGCTAAGGTACAGTTGGTCGCGATCAAGTTAGAGGCCAAGTTTGAAGGGTCACAGTGAGATTGTAACATCCCGCCAAAATACTATTCATATTTATATAATGAAAATAAAAATAACAAATAGATTGAAGTGAATGAAATTGTATATAAGTAAATAAAGTTTCTCCTCCCAGGGAGTTTAATACAAATACGATCACTTTTCCATTAAAACATAAACAAATTACAATACAATAGAAAGATAGGCGATCTCCTGACAGAAGGGCGATCTCCTATTAGAAAGGCGATCTCCTATTACAAGGGCGATCGCCTATCATATAGGCGATCTCCTATCAGAAAGCAGCAAAAGGGGTGATCGCCCAACGGAAATTGAAAACAGGCGATCTCCTTCCAGCGACAATTCACTAAGGCGCTCTACTTCCTGCAACATCATCTGCTCCCGTGTAAATTATACACGATCATTACAGGTTTAAGAAAAGGCCGAACACAACACCAAGAAAACACAGGGTAAGCTAGACATTTAAAAGAGTTAGATATGAACTTTAAAATCAAGGTAAAACAAATTCAAGATATCTACGTAATCCATCAACTAAACACATATTTCACGATTCCTCGAAGGTCATTAAAATCACAACATATATCAAGTGTCTATCAATTCAAAGTTTCTCATTTCTCACGTCAGACTTCACTGACTCATCACACAAGACACTTGACTCCACTTCCGGAAGACTCGTGCGTTGAACCTAGCATCCAGGGACATGCACCTGTCATACTTCATTGGCTATAATGATTCCACAGCCATGCGCATCAACACAATCTCGGTCTCAATTCATCACTCTCACAGTATGACAGGGTAAATCCATAAGATAGGCCGAGCTCGTTCTGTTTCACACGACTCACCCATTCATATGAACCTCCTTCGACTCTCACCAACTGAGTAACTTCCTCTATGTGATTCCATTATCTCAGCAGAGTCAGGATCGCCCCATTCACAGGATACTTACAGATCAATACACTTCACAACCAAAACTCAACACGGTATTTCCTTTCCTGAAAATACTATGTCTTGACCCACATTCACGACATTCCACACACCATACCACTCAAAGAATGATTTCAATCATAGCAACAGTCATTTCAAAGGTTCATATTTTCGAATATCACATGTATATCACATTTAAATCCAAAGCAGCTTCAAACAACATCAAAAACAGGGAGTTCGCAAACAACGCCAAAACCGGCGATCTTGTTCAAAAACAGGGTATTTCGAAGTCTGTATACAAAACCGGCGACCACGTCGTCCAAACACATAGAACAGAGCATTCACGAAGATGAAAACGAAACCGGCGACCACGTCGCCCTTACTCCAGAAACAGCTAATCTATGGCTTGTATTGAAAATGAAGGCTAGCTTCCCTTACCTGGACTTGCGCAAAACACCGAGAGCTCAAACCCACCGAGCTTGAAGGATGCCTTAGCTCTGTTTTCAGTGCCTGGTTGGTAGAACTTGCAGAGAAACTCCCAGGTGCTCCAAGGGCTGTCGTCGCTCGTCGCACAGGTGCTGGAGGTTGCCTGAGTTGCAGCGCAAAGAAGAGAAGAAGGGAGGGAGGAAGTTTTCACTCACTCTAACACTCTTGCGTCTGTAATGCTCTTTGCCTTCCCGCAGTGGCTTTTGAATCCCAGCTTACCTGTCCACGTATGCTGCTGCTGCCACCCCTTCTGCAGGAAAGCCTGAGAACCACTGCCCTGAACAGTACGACCACTGTTGTCGCTTGTGCATGCCAACCACTGCTCTGAACAGTACGACCACTGTTGTCGCTTGTGCATGCCAACCACTGCTCTGAACAGTACGACCGCGAGTGCCTCTTGCGCATGCCAACTTTCTGATGTCACTATTCTGAACCACCCTTTTTGTCTACGTGGCGCGCGTGCAGGACCTTTCATGCTGGGAGTCTGGGTCCCACTTTACTCTGTGTGAAACTCGACGTCGCGCGATAACTTTCCACCGCTGACTCATCCTGGCGAACGACCGATGTCTCCCTCGTCCTAGAAGACGACCGATGTCTCCCTCGCCCTGGAAGACGACCGATGTATCCCTCGCCCTGGAAGACGACCGATGACTCTCTTGGGAGACGACCGATGTCTATCCCTGGCGACGCCCTCATGCCTCGCGCCCTGGCGATGCCTGCATGCCTCTCGCGCCCTGGCCACGTCCACATGCCTCGCGCCCTGGCGATGCCCGCATGCCTCTCGCGCCCTGGCGCTCATGTGTAGCAGGCGACCGGCGATCATGTACTACTAAACTACACTTTTCTTCCTTTACTCTTCTTGATCCACACGTCATCCGACCGACCTCTACCAGCTGACCCCAGATCTTGGGCGACGTCCGAGGTCTGACTACTACGAAACTTCATTTACCAGCTCTTTGTATTTTAAATAATAACATCTTCTGGAATTATTTAAATATACCACTTTCATTCCAATTCAATTTTACAGGTCCTTACAGAGATCACGCTGGAGCCTAAGCCTGTTAACAGTTGGCCACATGCAGAGTAAGTTAAAGGTGGAGAGAGAGAAAGGCAGCTGAGAAAAGGAGATTACACAAAAGGAGAAGTCGCAAGGGAAGAAGCTCAAGGAGGAGGAATGAGCTTGCCATCAACCACTGAATGGTGGAGGCTAGGTTGGGCAGAGTCCAAGTCTGGAAGAATGCAGTCAACCTGCTGCCAGCCCATGGAACCCATCTATCAGAACCTCGGCACCAGCAGCCATGGCCTCAGGTACATCAGTTTCGAGCTCCTTCTCCTCTTTGGCAACGAAGAGCACTTAGTCTCTTCGCCGAGAACAAGTTCACATCTCGAGACTGGGGGCTTGTGATCCGGTCGGTCATCGGTATCCGATGACGTCAGCAGCAGATGACCACGTGGGCCAGTCACAGAGCAACACGTGGCATCAGATAGAAGATGAACCAGGGTGGAGATCGGCTCCTACAAGAGCGCCTGGAAGCAGAGCGCGAGAGTGACGAAGCACTGATCAGTCATCGGTGTATACAGAGTGATCAGTCATCGGTGTATACAGAGTGATCAGTCATTGGTGCATGCAGAGTGATCAGTCGTCGGGGGTTCCTTGCCAACACGTGTTAAACTGGGACCCAGGCTCCCAGCGAGAACGTTACTCAAGGACCTTGCCTGATTCCATAAGCAAAGCAGGACAACGTGAAGAAGCGCCATCGGACATCGGCCAGGATGAGAGATACCTCGGTCATCGGTGTGTGTCGAGGTGACATCGGTCGCGCGATGTGAACAACGCAACCAATGATCAGTAAAGCGCCCAGAGGCAGGAAATGGCCTTAGTCGCGAGACGACCACGCATGAAGATGAGAAGACGCAGTTAGATGCAGAATCCTGCTAGGACAAGAACCCATCAAGGTTAGAGTCTCCCAGTGGGGTTGCATGTCTGCCACGTGGACGGTGAAGATGTTCCCAGAGAATAGGTAGGGCAGATAGGCACAGAAGTCGAGGGGTACAGAGGTACCCACGCAGCCTCCCCTGTCAGACTTTGCACTCAAGTGAAGAAGGCTGGCACGCAAGGTAGCCCTGGGGAGTAGAAACGACAGTGCAGAGTAATCAAGTGGCCCTAGAGGTAGCCAGTAGGGGCTACGCGGGTTTATATGAGGAAGAAGAACACCAAACCAGGTATGCAGTCTTTACCTCAGAATACACAACACAAAACTAAGAACACTCAGTTTTCGAATCAAAGAAGACAGAAGGCACACACACACGGGTCTCACACAGAGAGATCCGAGAGAGAGTTTTGGTGTTCCCGTTGCCTGACATGAGCGTCGGAGCTACAACGGCCGCTAGAGGCGCCGTCTGTGTGTTTTGCAGGCATCGTTCGGAGTTCCGGCGAAGGTTCCTGGAGCCTCCTTGCAGAACGCGCAGCAATTAGAAAGCCAGACGAAGGAGTGACGAGGCATTTTCCCCACGCTCGAGTCCGCGGCGAGATCACTCCTATAGCACTATTTACACTTTTATTTCCCCATCTAGCACCCTTTTGTTTTTATTTCCCTATCTAGCACCCTTTTGTTTTTATTTTCCTATCTAGCATTGTTTCAAAAGTAAAAAAAAATAAAAACATTAATAAATTAAAAACAAATTCATAATTTTAATTTTGAATGCTTTAAAAAAATAAATATTTTAATGTTTAAAATAGTTATAAATATAATTAATGAATAAAGAAATGAGTTTTTACAAAATAAAAATAAAAAAGTAGTAAATTAAAAATGTTTAGTTTAATTTTTTTTAAGAATGAAGAAAATAAAAAATTAAACCCTACAACAACATAAGAGTTGAACCTATAAACATAAATTAGTATTTAATTTTATTATTATCGATGATGTAATCATGTTAATTTCAAGTAAAAAATACAGGACATAATTATAAAAAATCAAATTCAATTAGTATTAATTAGTGGTAGACATATAGATAATATTGAAGTGTCTATCCTAAATGCAAAATCCTAAAAAAAAAAAACTAATGCAATTGCTACACTTAATACTTAAAAATGAAAAAAAAATGTAAAAATAAATAAATATAAAAAATAAAAACAACAACAACAACAATAAAAATAAAAAGAGAAACAGAAATAAATAAAGAATGACAAAAATAATAATAATAACTAAAAATAGAAAAGATATAAAATAAAGGCAAAACAAAATAAGATAAAGATAAAAGATATAAAAAAATAAAAATAAATCTAATTAATACTAACTGACTTTGGTTTTTCTTATAATTATATCCTGTATTTTTTACATGAAATTAACATGATTACATCATCAATAATAATAAAAATAAATATTAATTTATTTATAGATTCAACTTTTATGTTATGTTGTTGTAGGGTTTAATTTTTTATTTTCTTCATTCTTACAAAAAAAAATTGAATTTTAAACTAAACATTTTTAATTTATTACTTTTTTATTTTTATTTTGTAAAAAATCATTTCTTTATTCATTAATTATATTTCTAACTATTTTAAACATTAAAAATATTTTTTTTACAATCAATACATTTATTTTTTTAATACATTCAAAATTAAAATTATCAATTTTTTTTAATTTATTAATTTTTTTTTTACTTTTGAAATGGTACTAGATTGAGAAATAAAAACAAAAGGGTGTTAGATAGGGAAATTGATCTTGCCGCTGACTCGAATGTGGAGGATATGCCTCGTTACTCCTTCGTCTAGCCTGCAACCGCGTGTTCTGCAAGAACGCTCCAAGAACCCTCCCTAGAACTCCAAACGATGCCTGCAAAACAACACAGACGGCGCCTCTAGCGGCCGTGTGCACTCCGACGCTCAAGTCTGGTAACAGGACCACCAAAAACTCTCTTTGAATCTCTCTGTGAGACTCGTGTGCTCTCAGATCTACTTTCTCTCTCTCTAACTGAATACTGTTATCACTGTGCAATGTGTGTAAAACATGCTCACAATGACTCAGAAAACGTGTGTAATATGTGTCAAACTGTAAAAATCCGTGTGTGTGTAAAACCTGTGTAAAAACTGTGTACCTTACATGACGTGGAGTGCTTTTATACCTGGGTCGTGCCTCTCTCTCAGATGGTGACACATGGAGGCATGCAACTTGCATCTAACCGTACACGTGTCACACCTGAAGGGCCTTTGCACTTTTCTCTGTGCGCCTAAGTTATTCCCTTGCAGAGTAACTTAGCGCGTTTCTTCCCTCTGAGTGAGTCGCATGCTCCTAAGAGAGTACCGGGTGTGGCTAGTCTAAACACACTCACCAGGCGCTGCATCCTGCATGCATGACCTCACCACACAGTGCCATGCACGTATTGGGTTAAAAGAGTCACTGATCACTGACCAGCTTACTAGCTCTCTCATACCATCCTCATGCACGACCCTACTGGCGAGCAGCTCTTCTTCTT
Organism: Phaseolus lunatus; assembly: GCA_013389735.1. NCBI lineage: Eukaryota > Viridiplantae > Streptophyta > Magnoliopsida > Fabales > Fabaceae > Phaseolus > Phaseolus lunatus. Next base: position 18,364,712 of record CM023863.1, on the reverse strand, counting down.
CTGGTTTGGAATCATGCGAGGTGCATGCGTAACGCTCTCGCTGGGAGCCTAGGTCCCAGTTTAACTGCGTGTAGCAAGAAACCCCAATGACCATGCACCAATGACTGATCTGTGCTTCTTTACTTCTTGCGCTCTGCTTCCAAGCGCTCATCTAGGCACTGATCTGCGGGTGGTGGTCACTTAGCAACTGACCACCAATCACTGTTCTGAGTGATCTCCTCCCCGATTCACCTGCTATCTTATTCCACGTGTCACCCTGTGAATGGTCCACGTGGTCATCTGCTGCTGACGTCATCGACTACCGATGACCGACCGGATCAGAAATAAAAACAAAAGGGTGCTAGATGGGGAAATAAAAATAAAAATAGTGCTATCGGAGGAAAAACATCCCTCTTTGTTCACCAGTGTAGAACATCTTCTTTCATTCTGCATATAAGAATTGATTGTTATTATAAGACAGTGTAGAAGATAATTCTTACTGTAAGGACCAAGAAAATTAGTTTTAAAGTAGAAATGGTACAATTAAAATGATACTTGAATATTTTATTATTAAAATGAAAAGGTTATATAAATAGAAATTCAGTTATTCGAGTTTCATTTTAAAAGAACCATCATCTCTCTAAAAACTCCCTTTTCCTTTCCTCTGCCTTCTCTCTAAGATTCTGACCTCCTCGCTTATCAGTTTGAAGATCGGAGTCTGCCATTAGACTCCTGACAGCGAGATCTACAAAACTGCCTAATCAGAATCTTTGATAGAGTAAGTTCAATTTTGTTCCCTTTTTCCTTTCCTTTCCTTTCTCTCTAAGATTCTGGCCTACTCGGTTATCAATTTGGCAATCGGAGTCTGCCATTGGACTGCTAGTAGTGAACACTACGAGATTGCCCGATCAAAATCTTAGATAGAGTAAGTTCATTCTTGGCTCCTTTTCCCTTGAGTTAGTTTTGATTTGGTTAGGTTTGGTCTTAGTTAATCATGCATGTGATGTTTGTATCTTCAGAAGTAGTCTCTGTTAGCTCAGGATCCTAGTGGTATAGTTGGATTTGTGATCAAGACTCTGTGGTGCAGGTTAAACTATCCTTAAGCTTTTGGTGGGAATGAAGTTTTTAGTGAGCATGTGCTCAAGTCCAGGTAAGGGAAGCTAGTTTTATTTTAAAATAGAACCCTAGGTTAGAAGATCTGGATGTGGAGTGACGTGGTCACCAATTTCAATTTTTGCTTACAAGATTATCTCTTTTGAAAAGTAAAGTAATATATTGACTGTAATGGTTGATTTTGAATCTTTTATATTGATTTTAAGGTGAATAATTTGTTAAAAGTGTTTGTGATTGAGAAGTGAAAGTGTTTGAATAATGATATAAATGAGTTGAACTGTTTTTGAATATTTTGTTGGATTACTTAAATGAGATGTTAGATGAGAAGTAGTTGTTTGATTTTAGATGATGAATCATTTAGATAGATTTGGAACTTAGTTATGTGTTTAAGTGAATTTTGAGATATGTTTGGATTGTTTAGAAAAGGTTTAAAATATGATATGATTGAATTGTTCATTGATGTGTTATATGATATATGGAATGATGTGAAAATGTGCTCAAAGCATAGTATTTTCAGGAAAGAAAATACCGTGTTAAGATTGTTTAGGATGTGCATTGACTAGGGATTCGTCTAGAAGGAGATATCCTGACTCTCCTGAAATAATGGAATCATATAGATGAAGTTATTCAGGTGGTGAGAGTCAAAGGAGGTTCATATGAATGGGTAAGTTGTTTGAAGGATAACTAACTTGACCTGTTATATGAATTAACCCTGTCATACTAGGAGAGAGATGATATTGAGATTATTTATGCGCATAGCTGTGTGGATTTCACAGTGATATAGTATGACAGGTGCAGATCTCCGAGTCTAAGTCAACGCATGAGTCTTCCGGAAGTAGAGTCAAGTATCTGTGTGTTGTGAGTCAGTAGAAATCTAACAGGAGTAATGTGGATGATGAACGTGATAGACAGTTGATGAAATTGTGAAAATGTGTAAATATTGATGGTTTATGTTGATATAAAGTTTCATATTTGAAGTTTTACAAATAGCTAGCTTACCCTATGCTTTGTTTTGTGTTTGTTTTCTTTAATCTGTGATGATCGTGTTAATTTACACGGAAGCAGACGAGGTTGCAGGTGACAGAGCTCCTTAGTGAGCAGCTAGAGGAACAAATGTTTTATTTTTGAACGTTTTATTTGTAGACTTTTGTGTATATATTAAATCCCTATGAAAAGGGATATCTTTTTGAGATACAAATATAAGAAAGTAGCATATATCTATATGTTAATTAGATATTGCATGTCTAATATATTAACAAATATGGGTAAAAATAGGGATGTTACACTTACTGCTCGAAATCTATAAACTTTATTAACAACAATGAAATATGTACAAAGAAATAATATGTAAACAATTTATTAATCGTTGAATTTGGGAGATTAAGAAAATGAAAATGATATTTTATATGTGATTGGACTATAAAGTTAGATACATTAGAAAGAAAAGAGTTCGAATTAAGTTAAACCTAACTTCAATTTGAAATTAACCTTATTTATCATATATAAACTAGGAAAGGAGACACAAGGATTAAAGTTATCTCAGAATACACCAATATTAATATATTATGGAAAAACTTAAATGCAATAGCATAAATTAAAATCAATGTTTTACTTAAAGAATATGCATTGATATTTAATGCAATTAATTATGTAGATTATGGAGACAATATTTCAATATGACAAGAGTACTAGACAAATCACACCTACGACAATGTATTAAAATTTTATCTCAATAATAAGAAAAAATAATAAAAAAATAGGATATTATAACTCATTATTGTTCATAGTTCAGAGAAGTGATTTTATTCCTGCAAATATCTCTTTCTTCTTAGTTCTTGCATGTTTATTTTTAGTTTTTAATGATATCACTACGATGTTAAACAATATTATCTATATCTTTTATATATATATATATATATATATATATATTATATATATATATATATATATATATATTTCTCCTCTTTAATTACTCTCAATTCTTTTCTTATTTTATCTTTATATTAATATTTGATTTATTTCATTCTCATAGACATTGCACTATTTTCTATTTTTTTCTAAAACATTTGATATACGAAAGGCAGTTTTGAATTGAATGAGATGGAATGATGGTTTTTTTTTAGATATTTCAGTCATTTTCTATTTTTAAAATATTTACTAAATAATTAATTATTCTTATAATTAAATGAAAATTGTTTCTTTTTTAAAGAAACTAATATATTGTCATTTCGTAAAAAATAGTTATCACTTTAAATTTTAAATGTGGAATAATGTTTGTCTAAAGTGAAACGAGACAGTTTATTAAACATGATTTAGTTGACATCTTTTATTTAATTTTTAATATTAAACATAATTATATATAAATGATAAAAATAAAAAAATGCAAGCACTATTTTGATTTAATTGGCATATTTTATTTAATTTTTAATATTAAACATAACTATATAAAAATGATAAAAATTAAAAAGCTAATGCTTTGCAACTCAATTTCTCATATAGCACTATTTATACTTTTATCTTCCTATTTAGCGCCTTTTTGTTTTTATCTCTCTATCTAGGACCCTTTTGTTTTTATCTCCCTACCTAGCACCATTTCAAAAGTAAAAAATAAAAAATAAAATAAAAAATAAATAAAAAGAATTGATAATTTTAATTTTAAATGCATTAAAAAATAAATATTTTTAATGTTTAAAATAGTTAGAAATATAATTAATGTATAACGAAATGAGTTTTTACAAAATAAAAATAAAAGGTAATAAATTAAAAATGTTTAGTTTAAAATTTAAATTTTTTTGTAAGAATGGAAAAAATAAAAAATTAAACCCTACAACAACATAAAAGTTGAAACTATAAACATAAATTAGTATTTATTTTTATTATTATTGATGATGTAATCATGTTAATTTCAAGTAAAAAATACAGGATATAATTATAAAAAAACCAAAGTCAATTAGTATTAATTATTAATGGACAGATAATATTAAAGTGTCTACCCTAAATGCAAAATCCTAAAAAATAAAACTAAACTAATGCAAATACTACACTTAATGCTTAATATGAGAAGAAAAAAACTGCAAAATAATGTGCATTGTCACATCACTCCTTCAAAATTATTTCTCCTAAGGTCACAAGAAAATAATAATGTGCATCGTCACATCACTCCTCCATAATTGCTTTTTCCTTACGTTGTACAACACAATAACATGCACATCACTCTCCATGGGTTCTTCCTCAGGCCAGACAACACAATAATGTGAATGGTCACATCTCCTCTATAATTATTTCTCCTAAGGTCACACAAGACAATAATGTGCATTATCACATCAATTCTTCATAATTGTTCTTACTCAAGTCACAAAACATAATAATGTGCGTCATCACATCACTCCTCTATAATTGTTTTTTTTTTCCTTAGGTTGTACTACACAACAACATGCATAGTCACATCACTCTCTAAAGGTTCTTTTCTTAGGCCAGACAACACAATAATGTAAATGGTTACATCACTCCTCTATTATTACTTTTTCTAAGGTCACACAACACAATAATGTGAATGATTATCATCTTTGAGGATAATAATGTAAAAAACTCATTTATTTCTTCAATAATTATATTCCTAACTATTTTAAATATTAAAAATATTTATTTTTTTTACAACCAATACATTTATTTTTAATGCATCCAAAATTAAAATTATCAATTCTTTTTAATTTAACATTATTTACAAAGGAAATACTAAAAGTAATAACTTCTAAAGAAATTATAGAAAACAATTTCTTTTTTAACTCGTAGAAGTCACAATGCATCCAAAATTAAAATTTTTTATTTTTTTTTTTTTTTTTTTACTTTTGAAACAATGCTAAATAGAAAAATAAAAACAAAAGGATGCTAGATAGGAAAATACAAATAAAAAGATACTAGACGGAAAAATAAAAGTGGAAATAGTGATATAGGAGGAAAAGTCTCAATGTTTTGCACCTTTATTTCCGCTAGTTACTATAACATTTTTGTTACGAATTAACACTAGAATCTAAAATCAACAATTTTAATTTACAAAAATAAAATCAATAGGAATAACCAAAAATATTAATATTACAGAAATAACAAAATTACTCCCTTTTATTTTCTTTTTCTCTTTTCCTTCTCGACATATTACAAGAAATGTGATAACAATAACTACTTTAACGTTAGTCTATTCATCGCTGTCAAAACTAATACAAATACTTTGCTTTAGTTAAATAAGACAGACATTTACTAGTTACGAATGTTTTACACAAACACTTTTGTAGAAGAGAATAATACGAAAATAAAATAAAAAATTTTAATATAAATTAAAATTAATTTATACATAAGTAAAAGATAAAAATTTAGAGAAATTATGTGAAAATTTCTTTAAATTTAGGTTATAATTTTTTCTAAATATACTTTTAGAATAACATTTATGCAAAAAAAATTCAATATTCTTGAAAAAAGGCTCGTTAAACGGAAATAATTTAGAAATAATGTAAGGCATGAAATCTATACAATCATTGAAGAATGAGTAAATAG